>JAMXBC010000003.1:64326281-65526281 GCA_024138005.1 Lumnitzera racemosa | reverse complement strand
AAAATTAATAAAATAATAGAAAAATCATTGAAATTATGAACAAAATGTTCCTATTGAAAATAATAGACGTCTATTATTTTTTGTTGTCTTTAAAGTTAGTTATTTTTAATGCATGGTCAAGACATGTTGTAGAAGAAATTTCTACAATAATAGAAAATGAGACTATCATTAACAATAAATAGGTTATAATGTTTTTAATTCAAGAAGTTTGTATAAAGTATTTTAATTCAAAATGTTTCGACATAGATAGTTGTGTTAGGCTATAGTCTCGTTCATTCACTATATACTAATGATCAAATTGCAAAGCAATTTCCGACATTCTGTGGTGATTTATTTTTGTATTTTCAATTCATATTTGGACATTTACTAACCATTTCTTTTTCTTTTCTTTTTTTCCTTCTTTATGCAGTGTTATGGGGTTAAAAGAGGAGATAATAAGAAAATTTGATATTTTTTTACCCTTTTTATTTATGTTTGAAGTTTCATTCTTTTCGAGGATTTGTATTGTTAATTTTTCAAAATTTTTATAAAAAATTTTGGAATAACTTTGTTTTAAATAAACAGATATAATTGATCTTTTATTTTTATTTTTTTAAGTAATGATTTATAAATAGATTGATTTATCAATATGCACAACTCCTCCTATTTAAAGTTCTCAAAAAAATATATTAAAATTATTTTACATCTATAATACGAACTATATATATATATATAGTGGCTTGGAAGTCTCTCTTCTCGTTATCCGTAAGGAATCAAAAGCGACCTTCTCAAAACATAAAGGTTGTCGCATGTTCGATTTATATTAATTAAAAAAAATCCAATCTTTTGACATTTGTTACAATTAAAGATAATAACAATAATTATATTTGAACCTTTTTAACAATTCAAACTTAAATATGCCAAATATAATATCAAATTAAACTTTTAAGATTTAAATTTATTTTCTTTATTTCTAATTTATATTTTTTGACCAATGAGTGTATACTACATTATTTTTAAGTAATAAATTTAAATTATATATATAATTTAATAAGTGAAAATTGAATATTATATATAATATTTAAAAAATTCAACGTGATTTTTGGGCTGCAAATGAATTGTAATGCACAAGACAATATAAAAAAAAATAAAAATTGAGGCTATGGAATTGCGTTTAACGAATGTTATAATAGTGATCCACATTTATACACGATGTTTTGTTAACATCCTTTCGTTTAGTCTAATAGTGGACCTTCATCTTTATAATGCAAAGAGAACTTATATTCCTCTTATAAGTTCGTGGCAGGATCCTTATCCACGTGGCATGTTCCTTAAAGAGATTGAAACATTGACTACAAGCTGATTTGGGAAGAAGATGTAAAAATTAAAAACATCCCACGAATAAGGCTATTAGATAAATAATCCCAAGAGCACATAAATTAAGCTTTTGGGAAGCCATTTTTCGCCCTAACATATAATCTGCCTTCCAAAAACCAATCTTACATATTGAATTCGAATCGGTTTTCTATTCAGATTTTTCTTATCTATATTTAATTTATATTTGTTTCACATTTGATATTAGAAATTATCTTATCTGTATACTATATACTTATATTCTTATATTTTATAATTATAATAAAAATAGTTATTAGAGTGTCAAAAATAGAAAATAAAATTCCACATACTTTTAGGATAAAAGATTTAAATATATATATTATGTATTGGAGATAATTATTTTAATTAGATAATTAATTTTAAAAAAGAGTTATACATAAAATTATATTTTTATTTTTTTATTGTCTTATTTTTGCCTAACTCAAAATTTAAATAGACATAAAAAAGATAAAAATATGATGAAACAAAAAAAAAAGAAAGATAAACTATACAATACCTTGTTAATGTATTGAAATGGGCTACCCAAAAGCTGATTTTAACTTAAATGGTTAATTCGACTTTTCAAAAGCCATTTATATCAATAAAACTTCAACCCAACCTCTCACACTTCATCCATGTTCACAAATACAAAAATGATATATAATAAATCTATTCCAAAAATCTGTTATAACACTCACGAGCACATCTACTATATGATATATCTCATCCTTAAATCCAAGCTTTTTTACTCACAACTCTAATGCACAATATCTATAAAACTTTTATAACTTAGTCCAAACTTAGCACGCGCACACCACTTAATCTCCCCCCCCCCCCCCCCCCCCCCTCCGCCCCACTTCGAAAAATAAAAAGGGGATCAAACAGAAAATGAAAAAGAGGTTGCACAACTATTTCAATAGGTATCCAAATTTTCACTAGCTTAACATAGTAAATGTGCAGTCATTTATAATAGCTATTTAAAAAGAATAAATAAATACATATCAGTATAACTATTTAAAGGCCACTAGCTACACTTGTAGGTACATATATCCTCCTAATCATCCTACTGAGTACTAAGTTAGGGCTATACCAACTTATCGCGATCTTGGTGAGTAATATATGAGCCGCCTTAGCTTGATAAGCTTTGTGAATATGACAGATGCACAAGCATTGGAGAGGGATTAACTTATGTGAGCCCCTAACCTATGTCTCCAACTAAATCTATAAGTTGTCTCTTAAAGGGTATTGGAGGTATCTAAAAGGACAAATGGAGCTCTCTCCTATGGTGAGTGTCTGATATCGAAATAAAGGCTGTAGAGGAGATTTGTAGGGTAAAGGGTACTAAGGTAAGTCATGCCTCAATAACCTTTCATCTCTAATCTATAGCTGTGGCCACCTACACCATCCTCTAGACTATCTACAGCTCTGACCTTGAACCCATCCCCCTGACTTTCTTCTTAGGGAACATCCTCCAACAGGGAATTATCCTCCTTAGCATGAAGCCTAAAATCAATGCATTATTTAGTACTTGCAACATGGCACTCCGAAAACTAGCCAACCATGTGGCCATACAAATATGCTACATTATATATTGCTTCGCTAAATATACATATATTTATATATGTATCTATATATATATATATACCTTACATATCAAACAATTGCCAAGTAATACTATATACTCATACTACATCATCAATTCAAACAAATATAATATAAAAATATACTACATCATATGTTCTATGCTAAATATACATACACACACATTATATATACATATATACACATGTACTACATATATCTAACAAATGCTAGACAACACTACAAAAGCACGAAATTTAATATTCAATCACTAATAACATACAATGTATTACAATAAAAAATGATATAGAGAAAAAATTACCTTTATGTTTTAGAGAGAGAAAATCGATGAGACTTGTGTATTTCTTTAAAATAACCTCGAAATCTAACTATCAAAGTGTTACATAGTGATGGGTTTGTGATTTCTACCTTCATATTGATGCAAAATTGCCTCCAAATGAAAGGATTTCGCAAAGTGCATCGCTAGGGTAAAGAAAGATGCTACAGTTTGTCTAAAGCCCAATAGAATAAGATTTTTAAAAGTCAATATTACTATAGTAGAATTGACTTTTGGAAAGGCAAAGTAAAATCAGCATTTCAAAAGCCACTTTCAGCATAATTTTTTAAATTCAACTTTTGAAAAGCCAAAATTATTGTAATACAAAAATAGCTTTTCAAAAGCTAAATTTAGGTAACATATTTTTGTAATTTTTTTAACTTTTGGTAATATTTAATTCCTTTCCCTAGTTGGTTTAGGTCTAACTTTTCTTAACTATATCAAAATGGATTCAATCTCTTGAATGCAAATAATGATAGAAAAACTTTTTGCTATCCAATTAGTACTAGTACTAATACTATAAAAGAAAGCACAAACTGGTTTGCTAAATCTAAAATTTTCCAATATCATATTTATTTATTTATTTTCCTTAATAAAGCTCTTAAGCTTTTTTTTTTTGGGTATATTTTGATAATGTAGGCATTTTCCGTGGAAAAATGTATAATAGTTTGTGAGTACAATTACAATTATATAACGAAGAAAGTACAAGCAATAGACCCTAAATAGTTGCAAATGGACCTAATATAATACTCAGTCGTATAGACTCTAGGAAGAAACTAACAATCCTAACCAACAGTCTTGTATGACCCATGGATAAGTTTTTATGTTCAAGTTAGGAATATAAAATGTTGGGTATGTAGAGGTAGATGCTTTTTTGCAAGAGTGCGAACAATTAAAGCGAAAATATTATATATACAAGAAAGAAGGTAGCATGGATATCTAAAGTAGTACATTAAAGTTCAATATAGGTAAATGATAGTATGGAGGAAGCAACATGAGAATCCAAAGCAACCATGCAAGAGAAGTATTGGTGGCTATCCAAATGAGATTAGTTGCTTAACAGGATAAAGGCATAATAAGTCTCCGTAGTTTAGGATTTGAGCATGTTAGTTATTGAACTTTCATTCTTCAATAATTTAGTGCCTAATATAAGCATTTGATGAGTCATTTTTCACAAGGTATAAACATTAAATTATAGAAGAAAGAAAGTTTAGATACAAAACTGCCCAAATCCTAAAACACAAACACTTGCTATGTCATTATCCCTTGCTTAACCAATGCAAAGTTTTAGGAAAAAAAAAAAAGGATGCAAAGTTTAGTTGATACTAATTATATAGTTTTGTGAACAAGTATAATGAGGTAAAGGTTTTGAGAATAGAATGTTTTTAAATAATGGTAGAGTGTAAATCATAAGTAAAATGTTACGTGAGATATGGGCACTTAAATTTAAGGTGTTAAAAAAATTTGTCCATTTTAATTCAAAAATATTTGAGAGTACATAAAAGTTAGTTAATGACTTAGTAAACTTCAATTTTTAGAAGGGGATTAATTAAATTACTATGTATCTATAAAGCTAAGATCATAGTTATGATTCATTATTTATTATAAACTCAAAATGCAGACTTCAAAATATAATAAGACCATATGATGTAGATGTATGGGTGAGTGCATAGGGGAACAGGTCTGAATCTCAAGACAGTCTGAAAGCTAAATGGTATTGGAAGTAAGTTTAAGCAAAGGCTTGTGCATAATTTAAGCAGATATGAGACATCACTAAAGCTTACACGAACTTATGGACTAACTTGATATGATACACAAGCTAGTAACTAAATTCACTCGCCACTATCTATTTGCTTAAGGGAATAAATAATAGTACAAGGCACTTAAACTTGTGCAACTACATAAGAACAAGGAAGAAAAGGAAATATCTGAATAATCATTAATAGATCATGTGACTAGTTAGAAATGGATATATATAAACATCTCATTTAGGGAAATTCTAGGTTAAAGCACATTCACCAAAAGGATTCTAGACTAAAATTAGCATATAATGTGTGTAGAAGGACAAAAATGACAATAAACAAGGGAATATGTACCTAATCATCCGTATAACAAGGAAATTTTTCAAAGGCATGTATTATTTTTTGGATGATCAGTTCTGCATAGTAAAGGTTGTAAGTTAACTCAAGCAATAGTTTGGCATTTCAAACGAGCAGCTTACAAACACTATGGTCAAGCTAATGGTATAGCTAGTTGAGTTATTTAGGGCCAGCCTAATAATAGATCCTCTTTACTTAAGAGATAGTATAGTGCTGGTAGCACCTCGAGTACTCTAACAAGTCAGTCTTTTAGAACCACTTAGCTTCTTCTTCAGTGGGTTGCTTCCTTGGAGCTCAATTGACTAATGCAACTATACCTCAAGCTTAGGAATAAGTAAGAGGGCCTTGGTTTCTATCACCCTATATATAAATTAATTGATTCATAAAGTTAATAATATAGCATGAATTGATATCTAAAAAATATATACACACACTAAATATGCATAATATGCAATATACAAACAAATTAACTAATATAAACCCTTCAAATATAGGAAAACTATACTCTAGAATTATTATCACTTGGTAAAAAATTTGTCAAAAACTTCATGTATTTTGCTTAACATTGTCATAGTTGGAAGTTAGCTCATGGATAGTTGAGAATTAGTATAATATATTTGTAGACACCCAATTTTTACCTCTATTTTATTTTTTTTATTTCCTTAATAGATAGGAAATTAAAGAGCCACCCCTCATGCGCCCCCCCCCCCCCCCCCCCCTCCCCAAAAATAAAAACAAAAAAAAAGTAAAAAAATTGAGGGAAAAAAAAGAAGTTTAGAAAAATACAAAAATAAGAAAAAGCACAAAAAATAAGAAATTTGGGAAAATATTAAAAAAAAAAAAGAAATTTAGAAAGAAAACCAAAAAATAAGAAATTTTTTAAAAAATTTAGAAAAACCAAAAAAATTGAAAAAAAAAATAGAAAATTTTAGAAAATAATGTCTTATTAAGGTAGATTTTTTAGCTTTGAAGTAGGTTTAAAAGTTAGGCCGTTGATCATAGGTTTATATTTGAATCTAGCCTAAACTAACCTGATTCATTTATGTAGACCAACGGCTTAACAAATAAATACTTGGACTTGATATTAAGCATGAGTATGAGATTAAGGGTTCGAATCTTGGAAAGGGCATACAAAGTTTTTTTATTTTTCATTACATTTAGAATTGTCACATGTTAGAATCTCATTGTGCTACGTATCCTGACACGTAGTAGTGTCAAATAGAATGACCTATGTTGACGTGATGCCATGTAGCATCCACATGGTATGCCATATCAATTGTTACATGTCACTATTGATACATAGTACGTTGTGATTGGTCAGTGCAGCTAATGTGGCACCACATCAGCCGATTTTCTCTCTCTTTCCTTTTCTCTCTCTTGATTTCCTCCAGTTTCCCTAGTTTTTCCTACGTTTTCCTTCCCAAACAATGCACTTTGTATGTAGATTTGATCCTTTTTTCATTCCAATTTCATCAAATTAGTGATGGAATCGTGGAGCATACATAACCTAGTGTTAATAATGATCAAGAACACGTGTAAATTCATTCATTAACACAGTCAAACCGAGCTCCAAAAATTGAAAAAAAAAAATTGTAATTCCAGCCATTCGCATTTAACTCTAATTTAAGCTTTACATGTTTCTAGGTTAATTACTAGAATAAAATGGATTTTAAGGGAGATCATTGATCATCTAGAACCTTGCATGAACAACAGAAAACACACACTCTCTTGATCATACATTATTAGTTTATTTATTTTAGTAAGAAAAAAATATAGGATAAAGAAAATAAATAAATAAGGAAAAATAAGTAAAATAAGAATAAATAATTGTTTTATCACTTAGAAAAACATTTTTCCAAAATAAAAATAAATTAATTAATCCATATTCAAATTTAGGGCATTTTAGAATTTTTAAAAAATAATAAAAAATCCAATTATGACCTTCCTTTTTTTTAGAACTTTCTTTAAATAAACTAAATTAGGCTAAAAATGTAAACTCAATCTTTTTTTTTAAATTAAAATAAAATCAACCTACTAAAGTCTTACCAAAAAAACTACGTACATTTGATCCCTAATAGCAAGTATGTAGGCACCTATGGGACAATAGTAAAAAATAAAAATAAAAATAAACTAATTTTATTTTTGGTTCACATTGTTGAAATTATCTAATTTAGGTGAAAAATTGAGTCTTGTTTTTTGAAAGGTGATTTTTAAAGTCAATATTAAATTTATAAAGTTAATGGTACTTATAAAGGTTTAAAATTTGTAACCCTTAGATCCAAATTCTCTAGTTTTCAAAAAACTGTTTTATAAAATGGTTTAATCAATAGATCGGTAGCTAAATTGATACAAATCTACCCAATTGATTTTAACTTAACTTTTGTTCCTGACTTCAGTTAGATGGCGACTCCAAAATGTTTTCAAAGTATAAAAACTGGTTTTCTTTAAACTATAGTCGAGGGATAGTATTAAATGGGTAAGGGTTTAATGCTAATCGATTTAGAGAAGACCTAATTTAAAAAGAAACCGAGAGAGTGAAAAACTAAGCTTAACAGCTTGGTGACTCCACTAAGGACGTTAAGAGAAATTTAAAACTAAACTTAAAAATCTCTTTAGTGTAATTTATTTATTTTCCTTCATTTTTTATTATTTATCATAACTATACTAACATCTTTACAGGTTTAGTTTTATGTATTTAATTATTTGAAGGGGGGATTTATTTCATTGTACCATAAATACATGATAGATACGGTCAAACCCAGGCCATCTTAAGACCTTAAGATAGGGAGCCATTATGTAAGTTTCAGACGTAATAGAGCAACTACCGTTCGGGGTCGATTAAGCTATCCTACTTAAACTTCAATGTGACTAAGAAACCATTTTTTCATTAACGTGTGCAGTCATAAAGTTTAAGGACCTTTAGAACCTACCATTTTGGCATACATTTCATAAGGTCGATGAATAACCAACAAGGCAACAATGTTATAAAAAAAAATGATGAAACCCGAAGTTCTTTTCCTTGTATTATTTCCTAGAATTCATGTACATAGAGAGTTGTTTTTGTAATTTTGTTTTGTGTAAATAGTCCTTTGTAATTTATGCGTTCCTTGTAATATTTCAGAAATGGCCAGGTCATCCAGCACCAAGGTCTTCAACAAGGAGATTTATGTCTACAAACCTAAAGCCTATACTTAGCCAATGGTTTCAGACCTTCAAACCAAGAGAAAACAGTTTATTACCAACAATATTAGACCCATGCTCTCACTAACCATGGTAGATGTTAACAACATGTTGGTAAAGGCCTTAGTCCATTTTTAGGAGCCCAAAGAAGTGGCATTTCAATTTAGGCCACACCTAATCAGTTCAACTTTGGAAGAATACATCAAACTGCTTCAAGCTCCTCCATTAGATGAAATATACATTCCAGAGCTTAGCTTTAGTCTAACTTACATCTTTTCAAAATTCTTGGGAATCCGTAAGACTGAAATAAATGAAGCCCTAAATGATTGCAACAAACACGCAATCAAGATATGAGATTTAATCCATTGGTTTCAGAATAACCCAACTCCAAGAAATAGGCTCTATTTCTTGGAAATTGGAGGGAAAATCGAACTAAGGCCTATGTATAAGCAGTGTTCACCACCGTCTTAGTTCCAAGCAGATCTTTTCTTATACACTTTAGGGTAACAGAATTAGTGGCTCAGTTCTAGGAAGGGAAGTCTTATATTCCCATCCTATTTGTTGAACAGATAAGGAACCTTAATTCCCTAAAAAAAAGGGTTATGGAGATCTCAAAACAAGCAAGGCACTATTAATGGTATAGTTCATTAGTCACATCAAATTTTTTGGCTTAGATTTAATAAGGGGTGCATTCACCAATAAGATTGATCTTATTGACTCTTTCATTAATAAGATCAAATTGCCAAAAGATATCCTTGCCTTACTCTAGATAGAAGTTCTACGAGATTTTCGAGTTGAAGACATATTGTGGATCGCCAGATGGAGCAATTACACTAAAGTCATACTGGTTTGTAAAGGTTATCATGCCATACCATTGATCAAAATGAGTTAGTGTACAGGTTACTATCCAAACAACGTGGTAAGGTAGTTTGGGGGGATCCAGGACATAATTCACAAGCCTTCATTGGAGCCATTCACCCTCGACCTTGAAGAGCCTCATTCAATAGAAAAGGTACCCAAGCTTCATAAGATCAAAGCTTAGTAGGATACCAAGACCATAAGCCCTAATGTCAATTTGAGTGAATTCATGGGAGAAGTGGACAAGCACCAGGTCACTAAAAAGTACTTATACGATCAACTTCATAGGGCAGGCGCAATGTAATATTGGGCACTAGAAGTCCTTCAACCTTCCCCTGTACACCCTAGCTTTGAAATAGTGACCTATACGGACCAAGTGAAAGCTCTTATAGAGGTCCTCTATGATGAAAAAAAAAATATGGGAAAAGCTATTTCAAGAGTCTAGGCAAAGGTCATTCGCCTTAGAACACCAACTAAAGATGGCTTATAAGAAGATTCAAGAGTTTGAGGAAGCAACTAAGCATAATCGAAAGAAGGAGAAGAAAATGTCATCTGGCCCATAGAAAAAAAAAATAGTATAGATGAATTTGTATCTTTTCCTTTCTTTTATGTAATAAAACTTTAGGAGTTCAAAAATAATAAATAACTTGTCGTTCTGTTAATTATTCGTCGATTCCCTCCTTTCTATTCATATGGCTCATTTGCATTCTTTCAAAAATTTAAAATATTCATGTGCTAACTTGTTGAGAAATGGTTTTAACCAAATTGCCAAGATAGCTCCCAAACTTCAAACTTTCTAAAGAAGCCTTATTAAAACCTGTTCTCAAACCAAAATGGCCAACCGAGGAAATGACAACACCAACACTAACACCAACACCAACACTAACACCAACACCAACACCAACAATAGCAATGTCAACCTCGAAGTTATCGATCCCACTAAGTTGAGGTTCCAGTCTTCGAAACAAACAATAGGGAAAATTACAAATCAACTAAGCTTTCTTGTTGATAGCATCTCTTTGCTTAAGTCTACGGCTTCATCAAATGAAGAAAGTTTTAAAGCCCGATATGAAAAGAATGCGGAAGCCCTATCCTTCAAAGTAGAAGAAGCCTACCTCAAGGTTAATAAAGGCTTTGAATCCTTGGAAACAAAAGGGGTATTTCCATAGGCTAACCTAACTTTTGAGCTGAACACTTACTCGTTCTCGATTATTCCAAAGCCTGAAGTTGATCAGGACAAATTGAAAGAGCTTAAGAAGCGGCTAACTCAACAAATTACAAAAAAAATGAAAATGCTCGAGGGATATGATGGATTTAACTATGCTAGCATAACAAACTTCTCTACCTATGATTATGGAAGCTTCCTATAAAAGTTCAAAGTACTTAACTTCGAAAAATACAATGGGACTGGATGCCTTAAGCTACATACCCAGCTATATGTACACAAGACGGGCAAGTATTTGCAATATGACCAGCTCATGGTTGAGACCTTTCAAGATAGCCTAATTAGCCCTGCTTTAACCTGGTATGCCTAATTAGACTTGAATCAAGTGAACACATGGGAAAATCTAGCCAGAGCATTCTATGAGCAATATAGATTCAACAACGAAGTGATGCCAACTAATAACTCTGATTTTAAACATATTTCATATGGTGATTTATAGTATTTTCCTCACATTTATGGTTTTCTTTAAATAAATTGATACTTAGTCGAGTAAAATTTTGATTCTAGGTTTGAACGCATTCTAGGATTGAAAACGAAGAAAAGGAATCAAATTTCACTCAATTCGGAGTTCAAACGAAGAAGTTATGAAGATTTGAAATTACACAGTCCATGTAGAAAAAATTGGCCAAGGGCAGAAAGTTACACGACCTGGGGACACGGTCATGTCCCAAGTCATGTCTGGTAAAGAAAACGAAAACCTCTTGATACACTATAAAAGAGACATTAGAGAAGACAAGATACTTGAGGAGAAGGAGAAGGAGAAGGAGAAGGCGAGAACAACACCGACTTCAAGATTAGAGAGATTATTCATCAATTAAAGGGGTTTTCCATGTTTTATTTTATGTTAGTGATGGAATTCGTTTTTAGTTTCATTATGATAGCTTAGAATTTGTGTATTTAGGATTATGGAACCTAGGGTTTCATGTGATTCTTGGATTGATTTAGAATTCTCAATAAAGTTTCTATCTTTACTTGATTCAATTATGTCGTTTAATTATTAATTGATATTTCTAGAATATCAATATATGATATTATGCATGTTGATTGAGAAATTGCATGTGTAATTAGATCTTTACATAATTGGACAAAATTACATGTATACTTAGAGATAAGATACATGTTTCTTCCGGAAAGTTAATTATTTGTGTAGAAATTCATTATACATTAATGCAATTATAAATTATATTACTAAGTGAAGAGATTCCGGTAAATAATTTAGGATTAGGGTTAATATGCTTGAGAAAGGTATTAACTTTAATTGTGAATCCCTTCAGTAAAAAAAAATAGAAACCGAATTGAATATATTTTAAGCGATCACATGTTAACTCTAGGGGAAATAATTCCTAAATACGTTATTACTTTCTTGAAGTCATTCTTAATTTTATCGCTTTTTCAATTGCTTAATTAAGTCTTATAATTAAGTTATTTTGTTAATTTTAGTATTTTTAATTAATTCAAACTTTCATAATTTTCCGATTAGATAATAAAGCTAAGGTTAATATTAGTACTCGAAGTCTCTAAGGGATCGATTCGGACTCACATCCGCTATATTAAAACTGATTGGTGCACTTGCCTGATATCATCAACCATGATGGATATGGTTGCCCTAAGGAAGAGGTACAATTAATCTTTCAAGGAGTATGCCCAAAGGTGGAGGTCCCTAGCTGCAAGGCTATCTACTCCCGTGACTAAGACCAAGCTAACTGTAACTTTTATCGACACTATTGAGAGACCTTATTTCACTTACTTGATCGGACAAGCCTCTTCTAGCTATGCAAAAGTAGTAGTAATAGGGTGTCAAATTGAAAGTATTGTTTCCTCCGACAAGCTATAAGAGACATAAAAAAAAAAAAAAAACACCCTCTACTAAACCTACCAATAGCAAGCTTAGAGAAGCGACTGTTAGCATGGTCAATTCAAATATTAGGCCTAACGCCCGGGTCTCTTTCAGGGCAAATCCTCTACCAGCTTAACAACAGTACAGAAGCCAACTACAGGTTAGTAGAGCCCAAAGATAGTTCACCAGAATACTTGTTCCACTTAGTCAAGTACTTGAAAATTTAAGGAGAGATAATATGCTCCATTTTGAAGCTCCCAATGAAAGGTATAGGCCAAGATTTTTTTATCCCAACACAAGATGTTAATATCATCTATGGCAAGTGGGCCATTCAATTGACTCGTGCTAGATGTTAAAAAACAAAATTCAAGACTTAATTGATGAAGGTACAGTATAACTAGATTTAGTGGAGGCTCCTACTCCAAACGTCAATAATAACCCCCTACCAAACCATGGCCCCATTATTAATATGATATCTGACCACTCAGAGCCTGTCATCAACATGATCAATCCCAATCGAGAGCCTAAGGTTTATAGATTTTACAAACAAGAAGAGAAGCAAATTCCACAAACTAAACAGTATACCTTCCATGTACCTATAGCCTTCGAAAATTATAAAACTGCCCCTCTCAACTACCAAGCAATAAACCAAAGGCAGTCAAGCTCACTTATAGGGGGGATTACCTGCTCCGGTAAAGTCTATGATCCAAAGGAAGACCTGCAAAAGAAGGTTATGCTGGAAATGCTAAATAATGAACAAGCTGAGCATGAAGAAGATTGCCTTCAACAAGATGATAAAGTATAGCGAGTATAAAATAATGGATCAACTTGCTAAGAATTTAGCACAAATAGCCCTCATGAGTTTATTGATGGCATCGGACCCATGTGGGGATGCTTTGTTCAGAACACTCAAGGAAGTCAAGTTCCCTTGTGAAATCCTGGCTAAAAGGATTGGCTTTATCACCAATTCTATCCTCACTATGAATCAAATTTCTTTCTTCGTCGAGGAACTAGGTAAGGAAGGTAACCAGCATACAAAGCTTCTATTCATAATAGTGAGGATAAATAACATCATCACAATAAGAGTCCTCATCAATAATGGGTTATCTTTGAATCTCTGCCCTCTAGCTACCTTGGATCTATTAGGCATTGATATGATCACTATCGAGTTGAGTTCAACAACAGTAAGAGCTTTTGACGAATCCAGGAGAGAAATAATAAAGGAGATCGACTTACCTGTTGATATCAGCTTACATATGTTCAACATCCCATTCCAAGTTTTAGACATTCCAAATACATTCAATCTGTTATTGGCAAAGCCTTAGATACATTCAATAGGGCCCATCCCGTTAAGTCTTCACCAAAAAGTTAAGTTCATCTCTAATGGTCACGTCATCACGATTTTGGGTGACCAGGATTATGAAATCTACAAAGAGATGACTATACCCTATATTGGTACTGAGGAGCAAGATGACTTTAGGTTCCAAATGCTTAAAGAGGTGTGCATGATCACTCATTAGGAGAAAGATGAGAAGCCAAAATTCAAAGAAGGCCAGTTTGGGACCTATAGGCGAGGATATATTTCAACCCCGATGGAAGAGTTGCAAAGAATGCAAACTAAGGGCAGAAAAGGTGATAGGTTGTATCACGCCCCAATGACTTTCCCTCCATTGTCAGAAACTTTCATCCAAGTCAAAGTCCAAAACTCAAAGCCGACCAAAGAGGATACTGCCAACAAAGATGAAGAGGTTAGTCCATCTAACAAATCCCAGCACTTGAATAATTGGTTCTCTATCCCTATGAATAGTAATAAGTCTTTCCTAAGGTAAATGATGAATTATAGTCCAGTATTTTATAGAGTTTTGTAATAAATTACCTTTATTCTTCAAATGATTGTACTCGAAAGAAAGTTCTGCTAAATAAAAATCAATCTCTTTTCCCTTTACTCCTGCCTTACTTATATTCTTTCTTTTACATACTTTTCTTTTTCTCCAGATCCAATAATCTAAATAAAGGTTATAGATACCTCGCACAGATAGATGATGAAAATATTAATATTACCTTTAGCCCTACTGAGTTAGTCGTTGGGAGTGATGTTAATGACCATAATGACATGCAGGAAAGCTAGCAAAAACATGAAATGAGTAAAATTTCCATTGACGAGCCAACTGAGATAATTAATATCAGGACCGATGACAACACTAGGGTATTGAAGATTAAGGGAAATTTGAAAGAAGACCAAAAGGTAGAAATGACTACATTACTATCTAAATACTAAGATGTATTCAAATGGTCTTATAAAGACATGCTCGGATTCGATTCATTGATTGTGGTCCATTGTTTACCCATACGAGAGGATATCAAACCTAGGAAACAGCAGTTAAAAAGGTTCTAACCAGAGGTTCTATTAAGGATAAAAGAAGAAGTCAGAAAATTACTAGAAGTCGGTTTTATCGAGGTATCTTATTATCTCAAATGGGTAGCTAACATAGTACTAATTATGAAGAAGAATGGAAAGGTTAAAGTGTGCATGGACTTTTAGGACCTTAATTAAATAACCCATAAAAATAATTTTCCCTTGCCCCATATTAATGTCTTGGTCAATAACACAACTAGAAACCATCTTTTCTTTTTCATGGATGGATTTTCTAGATATAATCAAATTTGAATGGCTAAAAAAGATAAAGCTAAGACAACATTCATCATAACTTGGGATACATTTTGCTACAAAGTAATACCTTTCAGACTAAAAAATGCTAAGACAACTTATCAAAAGGCTATGATAGCAATCTTTTATAACATGATGCACAAGGAAGTTGAATTATATGTTGATGATACGATAGGAAAGTCCAAAGAAGAAGAAAATCATGTGGATAATCTAAGGTGATTGTTTGATAGGTTAAGAAAATTCTAATTAAATATCAACCTAAAGAAGTGAAAAAATGGTTGTCACATATAAGGACTGGCATGAAATGTTACCATTCGCACTCATGGCCTATCGAATGTCCATCAGAATGTTGATTGGGGCAACTCCGTACTCTTTAGTATATGACACTGAAGCAGTCTTACCAATAGAGTTTTAGATCCCATCACTCAAGGTACTATCAAAAACTCAATTGGACGAAGCCGATTGGGTAAAGAAACGCATTGAGCAACTGAATCTGATTGATGAGAGGAGATTGATAGCCTTTTGTGATAATCAATATTATCAACAAAGAATGGCTTAGGCCTTTAACAAAAGGGTATAACCTCAGAACTTGAAAGAGGGAGATATGGTGTTAAGAAAGGCTCTCCCTAATGTACAAGACTCTAGAGGGAAGTTTGCTCCCAATTATGGAGGCCCTTATGTCGTAAAGTAAATATTATCAAGAGGGACTTTAATTTTGTCTCAAATGGATGGTCTAGAATTAAGAGACCCTATAAATGCTGACGCTATAAAGTTGTACTATCCATGAGAAGTTGTGGAAATTTTTACTCAAAACACAAAAATGCTAGTAATTCTAAATGTCATTGTAGTCTAATTTTCATTATTTGCAACCAAAGTTAGTATCCTTGGTTGTTGTCGTCCTTAGAATAATCACCCTTTCTATTGAAAGGTCCAACTGCCTTTACTCCATATAATCAAACCCATATACTGAAAACACGAGAGAAGTTAAGGAGTGAGATCTAGAACATTGGTAAATTAACAAAATTCTTTAAAATACTTTATTACGGATTAATCCCCCTTGATGGGGAGTTTTATTGTTTGTTTTTTGGGGAAATGCAAAATCTAAGTAAGCAATCATCTCACGATAGATGTTTGTCAGTCGAGAATAAGGCTTTTGGTTCATAAAAGTTCCAAAAATAGTAAGTAGCATTCTATATCGGGTTAATTTCCATGATTCCTCTAAAAGAGCCGGTGAAGTCTCAAACGTTTTGCATCAAGATCGTTCAAGTTGACAGTAAAGGACCAAAGCGTAAGCTAATCAATTTTGATGGGGCTTTTCAGAAAGGTTTGATAGTTTGGGCATTATCAACAAAGACCAGGTAAGTACTTCCACACAATGTTAGCACACCAGTTTTTGAATATTACACTTGCATTTAGACTAATTTTTACTCCCAACAATATGCTTTTAGTATTTAGCCAGCCTTTGAAGGTACGATCTTAATTCAATCTCTTTTCCACGTTCTTTTAGCAAGACCATAACACATTTTTGTTCACCAAATTTCTCTCAATGCGAGCCTATAGGGCTCTTCTCTTTTACTAATCTTGTAGCAAGCCCATAAGGCGCCTCTCTTCATCAAGTTTCAATTTAGGGTCTTAGCTAGCTCTAAGAGCACTTCACCCATTTCACTTAAGTTAGTCAGCTTAAAGGAGCACTGCTAGGTTTTAGATCGATCCCAAATTAAGGTTGCTAGTCCCTGAGAGATGCTCCCGCTTAGGATAGTGAGGCATGACCAGGTTTTAAATCGATCCTATATTAAGGTTGCTAGTCTCCAAGAGACACTCCTACCTAAGTTAGTGAACCTAGTGAGGCATGACTAGGTTTTAGATCAATCCCAATTTAGGGTTGCTAGTCCCCGAGAGAAGCTCCCACCTAGGTTAGTAAACCTAGTAAGGTACGACCAAGTCCTTTAGATCGATCCCGTCATTGGGTTACTAGTCCCCGAAAGACGCTCCTACCTAGGTTAGTGAGCCTAATGAGGTATGACCAAGTCCTTTATATTGATTCCATCATAGGGTTGCTAGTCCTTAAGAGACCCGCTTAGGTTAGTAAGCCTAGTGAGGCATGACTAGGTCCTTTAGATTGGTACCATCATAGGGTTGTTAGACCTCAAGAGACACACCTACCTGGGTTAAGCCTACTGAGGCATGACTAAGTTTTAAATTGATCTTAGTTTAAGGTTACTAGTCCCCGAAAAACGCTCCTGCTTAGGTTAGTGAGCCTAGTGAGGTACAACCACGTCCTTTAGATCAATCCCATCACAAGGTTTTTAGTCCCTAAGAGATGCTCCTGTCTAAGTTAGTGAGCCTAGTGAGGTACGACTAGGTCTTTTAGATCAATCCCATCACAGAGTTGCTAGTCCCCAAGAGACGCTCTTGTCTAGGTTAGTGAGCCTAATGAGGTACAACCGGGTCTTTTAGATCGATCCCATCATAAGGTTGCTAGTCTTCGAGAGATACTCCTACGTAGGTTAATAAGCCTAATGAGGTATAACCAAGCTTTAGATTGATCCCAAATTAAGGTTACTAGTCCCCGAGAAACACTCCTACTTAGGTTAATAAGCTTAATAAAGCACGACTAAATCCTTTAGATCGACCCCATCATAGGGTTGCTAATCACCGAGAGACGCTCTGACCTAAGTTAGTGAGCCTAGTGAGACATAACCAAGTTTTCTAATTCAATTCAAAAATAGGATTGTTTATCCCATAAAGACACCTTCACCTAAGTTACTAAGTCTAAAGAGGCACGACTAGGCTTTATTTCTTCACTAAAATCCCTAGTAGATCAAGTTTAGGATAGCTAAGTAGTTATTTTAAAGTCATCTTAGGGGCAAAAATAGCGTCTCTCTATCTTTGTAGTTCAGTTTTGTTCAATTTTGTTCAATTTCACTACAAAGAGAGGCAATTGTAGATACCTAATTTTTATTCGCTTTATTTTATTTTAGTTTTATTTCCTCAATAAATAAAAAATTAAAGAAATCCCAAAAAAAAGTAAAGAAATTTAGAAAAACACAAAAAAAAAAATTTTAAAAGCACAAAAAATAAGAAATTTGAAAAAATATTTAAAAAAATCGGAAATCTAGAAAGAAAACCAAAAAAAATAAGAAATTTTTGAAAAAAACTTAGAAAAACAAAAAATATATAAAAATTGAAAAAAAAAAAGAAGATTTTAGAAAATAACGTCTTATTAGGATAGATTTTTTAGTTTTAAAGTAAGTTTAGAAGTTAGGTCGTTGACCTTAGGTTTAAATTTGAATCTAGCCCAAGCTGACTTAATCCATTATACATATGAATAAGGTATAAGCCAACAACCTAACGGATAAGTACTCAAACTTGACATTGAGTACGAGCATAAGGTCAGGGGTTTACATCTTGGAGGGGGCATATAAAGTTTTTTTATTTTTCATCACATCGAGAACTGCCACATGTCATGATCTCATTGCGCCGTGTGTCCTGACACGTGGCAGCATCGAGTAAGACGACCCATGTTGATGCCACGTGTCACTATTGACACAT
Source organism: Lumnitzera racemosa (assembly GCA_024138005.1). Taxonomy (NCBI): domain Eukaryota; kingdom Viridiplantae; phylum Streptophyta; class Magnoliopsida; order Myrtales; family Combretaceae; genus Lumnitzera; species Lumnitzera racemosa. The sequence continues at coordinate 65,507,591 of JAMXBC010000003.1, read as the reverse complement.
AACACGCTGTAATCGATCGACGCGGCTAATGTGGCGCCACATCAACCGATTTTCTCTCTTTTTCCTTTTCTTTCTCCCCTCTTTCCCTCGATTTCCTCCGATTTCCCCAGTTTTTCTTACGTTTTCCTTCCCAAACAGTACACTTTACGGGCAAATTTGATCCTTTTTTCATTGCAATTTCATCAAATTAGTGATGAAATCACAAAAGCACACATGGCCTAGTGTTAATAATGATTAAGAACATGTCCAAATTCATACATTAATACAGTCAAACTGAGCTCCAAAAATTGAAAAAAAAAACCTGTAATTTCAACCATCCACATTTAACTTCGATTCAAGCTTTCCATGTTTTTAGGTTGATTACGAGTACAAAATGAGTGTTAGGGGAGATCATTGATCATCCAAAACCTCGTATAAACAACAGAAAACATATACACTCTCTCTCACAATCACTTTCTCACTCTAACTCAACTACCGAACCCTTTCTCTCTTCGAATCTCTCTTTCTAGCCACCTTTGCCTAAGCTTACCACCATGGCTGAGCTCCTTTGAGCTTAGGCATTTGAACTCGACTAACCTTGCCCCTAGTCGTAGCCTCTACTGCCTTACCAAACCACTACCCCCAAATCCCTAACCACCATGAAACCTCATTTTCAAAACCACCGCATCCAACCCCCTTTGATCCAAACCAATCCTATGGCCACTCTCCCTGTATACCTAAACCCTCCAGCCAATACCCCTCTTTCACCTAGTTGCTACTATGCCAAAGGATTAAGCACCACCACTGACCGTCACTCATGACCACCGCCAAACCACTTTCCTAAACCACGGCATAGCACCTACCCCCACTATTTCCAATCCAAAACACACAAATCTTCTCTCACCTACAAAAAAATCTCCCCGAATCACCTTGGATCTCACCTTACACTACTGCTGAACTTGAAAACTACTCGAATCTGTACGACCTAACCTGGCGACCTGAGATCGGACCCTAACTCGGATTCGCAACTCACCTAAATCCAACTCGTGCGCACTAGTCCGAATCATTCCCTATCCAAGTCTTGTTCTCTTTTTTTATTTTGTAATTTTTTTTAATTATTTTATTTATTTTTTAATGAAAATGTAATAGTAAAAAAATAAAAAAAAAGGAAAAGAACAAGAAAAAGGAAAAGGAAAAAAGAATAGTTTATTAATTTATTTATTTTAGTAAAATATATAATATATATAAGATAAAGAAAATAAATAAATAGGTAAAATAAGAATAAATTATTGTTTTGTCACCTAAAACAACATTTTTCCAAAATAAGAAAAAATAAATTATTCCATATTCAACTTTAGGGCATTTTAGAATTTTTCAAAAATAATAAAAAATCAATTTGGGACCTTCCTTTTTTTTTAGAACTTTCCTTAAATAAACTAAATGGAAATAAAAATGTAAACTCAATCATTTTTTTTTAAATTAAAACAAAACTAACCCACTAAAATTTTACAAAAAGAACTACATACGTTTGATCTCGAGTAGCAAGTACATAGGCATATATAGAGCAATGGTAAAAAAAATTAAAAAAAAAAACTTGATTTTCCTTTTTAGTTTGAACTATTGAAATTATCCAATTTAGGTGAGAAATTGAGTTTTGTTTTTCAAAAGGTGATTTTTAGGTCAATATTAAATTTGCAAAATTAATGGTACCCGTAAGGGTTTAAAATTCCTAACCCTCGGATCAAGATTCTCTGGCTTTAAAAAAACCGTTTTATAAAATGGTTTAATTGATAAATTAGTACCTAAGTTATAACTAATCTACCCAATTAGTTATAACTTAACTCTTGTTTCCGACTCTAGTTGAGTGGCGATTCTAAAATGTTTTCAAAGTATAAAAATTGGTTTTATTTGTATAAAAATCGATTTTCTTTGTATAAAAACCAGTTTTCTTTAAACTCTAGTCGATGGTCAATATTAAATGAGTAAAAGTTTAATACTGATCGGTTTAGAGAATGCCTAATTTGAAAAGAAACCGAGAAGGTAAAAAACCAAACTCGATAATATTAAATAAGGACACATTAGAGAAATTGCTTAGCATAGCTCTTGAATCAACATTTAGATTTGCACTATTCAAACTTCCATCAAGGGGAGCAATATAAATTCTCAAGGAAAACAACATATATATTGTTTTAGAAGACAAATTTCACAAAAGGAAACCAAAAGAATTTAAAATTTCTATCAATTTAAGCTTAGTTTCAAGGATTATTGGATAGTTGTTAATACATTTAGTTTACCCCTAAAAATGCACCACCCCTTAAATGCCTCTAACAACCCTTCACCAACCAACAGTCATTGAAGCTTTAGTAACATATATGCTCTATGTTTCACTCGTTATTCAATTTAGTTTCTTAAAATATTAAACCAGTGACATAATTGCTATCATGTGTTTAGGAGGCATAAATCTACCCTAGTAGTAATGATTCCATATGAAAAGCAGGGTGAAGTGTAAGAGAAACGTAAATAACTATACAGAGAGCTCCTTTCATTTAATACTTCAAGTGTAACTTTTTGCTATTACGTATGAAATTTCTTTACTTATTGAAAATCAACAAGTGATGTGACTGCATTTGTCTTTAGGATAAGGAGCTTTAGTATTTGCCATTGTATTCTTCCTAATACGAATCCGTAGATGAACACAAAAACCTAGTATCACACGAAAACCAATGGATGGGTTTGAACCTACTGAAGGAATGAAAAGTAAATGAAATTCGATGATTTAGCAAATCCTACACATTAACTTTACGGATATGACGTATTGTAGAACCACACATGGACCTAAGACTCACTAGATGTGATACAATGATAGGGTTGCTCGCCACAATCCTTATTAAAGGGATTGATAAAAGCTAGTAAAGGAGAGCTCTCTAAGAGAAAAAACTCAAAGAGTTTTTCATTAATGTCAAAAGTCTCCTAAAACCCTCTACAAGTGTTCTATTTATACAAAATGGTAAAGTTGTAAATAAATGAGAAAAATGATGCCCTAGTGGCATTCCAGTAATTATAAATGAGACATGAATGACAACTAAGGGAAAATACAAGAAAAAGGGAAATCCAAATAACATAAGTAAAATAGGTAGCTGCACAAGATCTTCAAGTGAAGGGCTAATGCTAGATTCCGAGGAGATATTGGAGACCCTGGAGTTTTAATCTAGGTCGACTTAAGCTTCTAGATGATCTGTCTTGTCCAAGGACGATCTAATATGTCTGTAGCCGACTTGATGTTGTTGAGGCCGACCTCGGATGGCTAAACTGACTTGGTATGGTAGTGATCGAACCGAGGCCAACCTAACATGATAGTAGCCAACTTCGTATGACCATATCGATTTGACATAGACATGCTCAACCTGTTTGGAGTTGACTGACCGAACCGAGTAGAATTGGCTGAGCTAAGTTGGAAGGGCAGGACAGACCTAATATAGTAAGGAAGGCCTGATGAAATAGAGCACTAGTCAGCGAAGACAAAACTTTCCAAGCAGGGTGTAGACACCTAATTTTTACCTCCCCTTTTATTTTTTAGATTAAGTTATAAGGTCCTAAATTTGAAAAAATTGAAAAAAAATAGAAAATTAAAGAAAACCCCCCAAAATGGAGAAATTTAGAAAAAATAGGAATTTTAGAAAAATAAGAAAATAGGAAAAAGCATAAAAAATAAGAAACTTAGAAAAAATACAAAAAAAATGAAAAATTTAGGAAAAAATATAAGAAATTTGAAAAGTCAGAGAAAAATTTTAAAAATAAGAAATTTAGAAAATAATAAATATTTTAAGTTGCTTGGATAGAATAGATTTTTAATTTAATTAGACTTAAAATACAGAACCGTTGGATCTAGGCTTAAATTTAAATCTAGTCTAGGCGGACCTAGTCTATATGTGTGATTTAATTGCACATATGGATAAGATATAGGCTAACGGCCTAACGGTAAAACACATGGACATTGAAATTTGGATTAATTGGAGATTAGGGGTTCAAGATTAGCTAGAGGCATAGAAATGCCTTTTTGTCCTTTTCTTTTTGAACTCCATGCGTGGCCACATGTAAGGCCGTCATTGGGCTATATGTCTAATTGCAACACATGGCGCTTTATAATTGGCTACGACAACAAATTTTCCTTCTCCCCTTTCCTTTTCTTCCCTTCACTTTCTTTTTTAATAAACAAGTAAACAATTAAAAAAAAAAAGAGGGGAAAGGGACATTCGAGAGTAAGGGGGTTTGATTTTGAAAAAAAAAAAAGGAAACACACGCATAGGAGGAGATTGGATTTGGGAATGGATAGAAAAAGTGAACAGAGGGGGGAATAGATTTAAAAAAAAAAGAAAAAAAAACACATACACACACATTTGAAACATGAAAAAGGGGGATTGTTTTTTCAAAAAAAAAAAAGATACATATAAAAAACAGAACACATACATAGTAAAGGGGATTAGATTTTTCAAGCATCCACACACGCATGGGGGGGAGGGGGGATGGGTCCACTATTTCTCTCTCTCTCTCGATCTTCTGTCTCTCTCTTACAAACTCATACACACATAGAGCATACGCAAGGGGGGGGGGGGGGGGGGGGGGGGGGGACTCTTTCACACACAACTCAGGATCTCTCTCTCGGCCTGGGCTCCAACTCACCACCCTCTCTCGATCGATCGATCGATCCCCTCTCTCTCTCTCTACTATCTCACTTAATCTCTTAGTCGAATCTCTCGCTCTCTTACCCTCTCATCCATCGAACACCAATCCATACCCTAACCACCATACCACTGCACATTGCACCCGCTTCATTGAATCACAACACATATTGATCACATCAATAACCCATACTCGATGTGGCCTACCGGACACACTGCTACAACGACACTCTAACACCATCTACAGCCACCTTCACCTCTCAAGCCGAACCCATGCACACACAGACCACATCCGCTACCGTAACCAAACCCACATATGCGGCTACAACCACCGCAAACTCTCTTACCACCACAACGAACACCACCAACCACCATCAACAGCTAAGTTAGGCTACGGCGTCATCCTTAGACCGCTAAAGTCCAATAAATCTAACACAAAACCACCTTCACCCCCTTTAAAAACCCATCAAAATACTTTAAATCGCCTTCATTCATCAGCCGTTTGGTGCCTCGACCCATGACCTATTAACTAACCTGAAGTCTGGCTCTGATCCATTATTCGACCCACTTGAAGACTTAATCCTAGTGTAATTTAACCTGGTACATCTTTTGTTTATTTTAATTTTTTTTTTTGTTGTTGTAATTTATTTATTATTATTGTGTTGTGCTTTGTAATGTAAAAAAAAAAAAGAGAAAAAAGGAAAAAAAAGAAGAAAAAGGAAAAGAAAAAGAAAAAAAGAATAGTTTAGTTTTTATTTATTTATTTATTTTAAGCATAATAGAAATAGATAAAATAATAAATAATAATCACATAAAAAATAATGAAAATCATTTTTATCACTTAGAAAATTGACTTTTCTAAAATAAATAAAAATAAAAAAATCCTTTCAAAATTAAGACCATTTTAGAGTTTTCAAAATTAAAATCCAATTTAGGACCCTTTAGGAAATTTCACCAAATAAATCAAAATGGGTAACAAACGTTAACTCGGCAATATTTCAAAAATTAAAATTAATCAACCCACTGTATTTTTGGTAAAAGAACTACGGAAGTTTAACCCCGAATAATGAGTACGTAAGCACTCATACGTTAGTATAGGGCGACTTAAAACATGGAAAGTTTTATTTTTTCCATTTTTAGATATTCGTATAAATTGATTAATTTTTAGTTACATATAATATTATTAGTTGTTGTAGAAATTAAAAAGGGTATATTTGAAAAGCGCAATTAAATTCAAATAGTTGAAATGTGGTATCCGTTTAAGGTTTAATAAATTAGCCCCTGAATCTAAATCTCTATTTTTCAAAAAGTCATTTTTATAAATTGGTTTTTTTAATCGATAGATCGATAGCTAAATTATAACTAATTTACCCAATTGATTATAACTTAACTCTTTTTCCCATCTTCGATCAGGTGGTAACTCCAATACCTCTTTCAATTGAAAAAATGGTTTTCATTAAACTTTAGTCGATGATCGGTATTAAACAGGTAGGGTTTAGTTTTGATCGGTTAAAGAAGGCCTAATTTTATTAAAAAAAAAAAAGGAAAAGAACCAAGAGGGTAAAAAACCAGGCTCGACATCTTGGCAACTCTACTAGGAATGTCAAGAGGGATAACCACTTAAAAACATTTTGAAATTAAAATCGGTTTTCAAATTACCCATCTTATTTAGCTATTAGTTTATTTATTTATTTATTTGTATATTCATTTATTTATTTGTTGTTGGCTTCATGTATATATTTGTTTTAATTAGCATATTTTTTTTGTAAATAGCATACTCCAGGGCATGGGGGGTTTCATTTGTTGCATCAAAGATGTAAGGTAGATGCGGTTAAACTCAGGTCATCTTATGACCTTAGGGTGGGGAGCTATTATGTAAGTTCCAAGCGTAATAGGGCAACCACTGTTTGAGGCTGATTAGACTACCCTACTTAAACTTCGATGTGACTAAGAAATCATTTTGTAAGAAATGCGTAAGGTCATAGAGTTTAAGAACCTCTGGAACCCTCCTTTCTTACATATATTCTTCTAGGCTTGGCAAATGGCTAATAGGATGATATTGTCAGAAATTAGAAAAAGAAAAGACAAACCTGAAGCTTCTGTATTCTCTTAGCTCTTGTTTACTTATCTATACTATTATCTTACATATCACACACATTGGGATATGGGGGGTCATTTGTTGCATCAAAGATGCAGGGTTGACACGGTCACACTCAGGCCATCTTAAGATTTTAAGCGAGGGGCCATTGTGTAGGCTTCGGGTGATTCCACCGCTCAGGGTTGATTAGGCCACCTTACTTAAGCTCAATATGACCAATGAAAGTATTTTCTAAAAACAAGTGAGGTCACAAAGCTTAAGGACCTTTTAGAACCTACCCTGTTTGCATGTGCTTCTCTACAAACTTGAGTTAATATACTACCATTAAGAAATTGCGACCCTACTGATCGTTCAAGATTTTTTGCAAACAAGTTTTTGAAAACAAGTTTTTGAAAATTTTAGTAGGGTTGCAACTTAAGGAGTAATATATTAACCCAAATGACCCTAACATCTGCATATTTCCACGTTATTGTTTTTCTTTTATTGCATTGATAATTGACTTTTGTCCATAAAATGATCAAGCGAGCAATAAGCTATTGGATACCTCTAGATTTTACGAGCAAGTGCTAAGAGATGAAATTGCCTATCTGAAGCTCACAACTAGGCCTTAAGGTCCCTTTTGGCAAAGGTCATTAGAGATACTTATGAGATAATAGAGGACTTTAAGGCTTGTATACAGGACTTAATGTAGGGTCTTTCCAGTTTAAATCTAAAGAGCTTAGAATAAAGTTCCATAATAAATACTAGGTTCTCTACCTTTGTTTTTGTATTCTAATCCTCCTTTTTCAACATAATAAAGCTCTCTTTAGTTAATTGTTCATCATTCTTTAACATTCTTGTCTTTGTAAATAGTCTTTCATTTAATTACTATTTGATCTCATTTAGGAAAATGTAAATAAAATCCATAGACTTGTAAATAGAAAGTAAAAAAAAAAAAAAAACCACCATCCTAATTTGTAAATTATATTCTAAAAATAAACTTTACCTTTCTCTCCTAAAAAAAAAACAAAAAAATGAAAATTTTGTTACCAACGGTTATAAATCCTTATGGGCTTAAGGAGCCAACACAAGCTTAGGCCTCTGGCCTACCCAAGTAACCAACCTAAATACTTGGTTTCCAAACTACATGAGGCCCTTCAACCTATTAAGGAAGCCAAACATAAGCCCCTTGGCCCATTCAACCCCAGTACGAGCCCTTTGGCTCACTTAAGCAGCTAACTTAAACACTTGGCTTTTAACCTACACTAGATCCTTTGATCTATTAAAAAAGCTAACATGAGCCCTTTGTCCCATATAATCTAAATACAAGTCACTTGGCCAACACCAACATTAGGCTCATTCAGGTAACCTACCCAAATGTAAGCCACTTGGCTAGGCATTCAACCCTAACACAAACCTTAAGCTCATCCAATTGGCCTACCCAAACATAAGCCAATAGGCTAGGCATCTAATCCAAACATGGCCCACGGCCCATCAAGGCAGCCGACTTGAACACAATCCTTAACCCCTAAAAGTAACTAAGCCAAGCCAAAACCCTTGATATGTTTAGAAAGCCAAACTCAATCATGAACCTAACAAAACACAAAGTCAAATACTAAGGCATGATTTGAGAAACTAGGGGGAAAAGCCTGATTCGGGGCAAATAAAAAAAAAATAGACTCCTCCTTAAGAACTCAGTAACTTACTTTTTGAAAAGTTAGGATGAGAAGAGGTAAATAATATCTTATACACTAACCCTCGAAACACGTTGAGAGTTGAGTGATATAATGGTGAGGATACTTTGGACTCATTCCTTGAAAGAGGTTGACTTTGAATGTGATACGTAGATTAAAATGAAGTTAGGCATTCATTTCTAAATCCTGAACACAATCATCTATTGTTCACCCCATCGAACCTATTTAGAGAATTTTCAAATTCAAAAGCTTATCAAGAACCACCCCACAACGAGGCAATTCGAAGGTTAGGGTCGTTGATTAGAAGTTAGGGGTAAGATTAGTTTATGCTTGTTTGAGTAACATCAATTCAAAAATGACTTTTATTTCTGATAAATTATCTTTCTTTGAAATGAAGAAGAGCCAATTTCCTTTTTCAACCACCTCAAGCCCATACAGTTGAAATCTGGCCTTAAACCATTTAAAAAGAAAAAAACTTAGCAATGGAAACAATCACTCTTGGGCCCAAAAGAAGAGCGAATAGTAAGAGATGGTGGGGCAAAGCAATTAAAAAAGAAAAAAAAAAAAGAAAGAGGCCAAAGAATTGGGCCCATAAGTATAGGATAAAAAGCCTTAAGAAATATTTCACATCCTAGCAGGAGCAACCAAACCAAATCAAAGGGTCTGGAATCAATGGATAAATAGCCTCAGAAAACATAAGGCCCTAAATCACACTCCTAAGCTCGAAAATCCGAATTTCCATATCCAGACTGACACTTTAAAGCCACTCTTATCTAAAGTGAATCACGTAAGGCCTCCCCACCCACAATACCACCTTTACACATGTAAAAGCTCTTCCAATCTTGAAAGATAATTTACCTTTAATAAAAATTGTTTTTGAAATTAAGGCAAGCATACTAATAATTTTTACCCAAGGTTCTTGATTTGTACACCCAGGATAAATAAAAGTATTTCTTTTAAAATAAGCCTTTTCATTAATCTTTTTTGAAATACTTGGACCAAAAGCCTAAATTCATAGGGTAAACCGAAAAAGATCTAATAGATTAATTAAGGAGTATCACTTACAAAATGGACTATAATTTTTGGAAATGAAGTTGAGAGTGGGATCTAGACTGAGAGCTAGTAAGGAAGACTTCTTTGACTAAACTAATTATGAGTTATCTTTTCCTTAAAAAAGGAATGTCTTGAAATCACAAAAGCCTTATGAGAAGCCTGAGGATCAAGGGCATTAAGAAACTCCTCATAATTACCAAGGATAGGGATGGTTATAAGATTGTTCTTTAAATAAGAATTTATACTTGTTGGCAAAATTTTCAAAAGCAAAAGGAAAAAAAAAAAGAGAGAGAGAGAAAGTATCTTTATTTCAAGTCCATGTTAGCTTAAGTGGCCAAGTTTTCAATCCATTCTTAAAAAAAAAAAGAAAAAAAAAGGGGGGGGGGGGGGGGAGGGGGGTTTAAGAGTCTAAGCTTTTCTCTTTCTTCCTAAAATAAAGGAAATTATACCTAACGTCTTTTTCAACATAATTGGGTTTCACCAAAATGGTTTTTCTATAAATAGTTTCCTAAAAAATCGGCTAATGTTTTTGGATAAGTTTTTATCCTAACCAACTCTCAAATGGGCGATCCCACCTCCCATCCATTCAACTCTCTTTAAGGTCTTTAGCAAACCCATAGGGTGCCTTTGTTCCTCAAGTACCTTTGGCATGCCCATAGGGCCCTTTAGTTCACCAAGTTCTTTTAATAAGCCCATAAGGTACTTCTTTTTTGTAAAGATCTTGTAGTGAGTTCATAAGACGCATGATTTCTTTAGATGTGCCCATTGGGCCCCTCTATCCACAAAGTTCCTCTTAGCAAGCCCATATGAAACTCCTCTTTATTAGTTTATATTAGGTCAGCCTTCTAGATTCTTTTAGGCCAGCCTCCTAGGCGCAATCTCAACTCAGTCTCATTTCTAAGTGTCTCTTAGGTGAGCCCATAAGGTGCTTCCTCATCCACTAATCTTTCTTCAAACATTCCAATAGGATCATAGAGCAATTCCCCCCATCATTCTCTTAAGGTTCTTATGGGCTCATAGGGTGTTTCTTTTATTTTTTGCGAACTCGTTAAGACGCTCAGGTTCTTTTAGCAAGCCTACGAGGCATTTTTGTTCACCAAATTCACTCAAGCATGCCCATTAAGCCCCTCTGTTCATGAAGTTTCTCTTAGCGAGCCCGTATGACACTTCCCTTTATCATTTACTTTTTGCATTTAGTGTTTAGCCAACCTTCGAAGACACAATCTTAACTCAATTCATCCTTCCTAGTATTCTCTTAACAAATCCATAGGGCACTTCCCCTTACCAAGTTTCTCTCAAGCAAGCCCATAGGGCACTTCCACTATGTTCACCAATTTTTTCTCAATTAGGTCCATAGGGCACTTCCTTTTGCCAAGTTTTCTCTTAGCAAGCCCGCAGGACACTTCTCTTCATCAATTCCTTTTGACACAACACCAAGTTTAGGGTTGCTAGTCTCCGAGAGACGCTTCCACTAAGCTACTTCCTTTTGCCAAGTTTTCTCTTAGAAAGCTCATAAGGTACTTCTCTTCATCGATTCCTTTTGACACAACACCAAGCTTAGGGTTGCTAGTCTTCGAGACACACACCCGCTTAAGTTAGTGAGCCTAGTAGGGTACGGCTAAGTTTTAGATCGATCCCAATTTAGGGTCGCTAGTCCCCAAGAGATGCTTCCACTTAAGTTAGTGAATCTTATAAAGCACAGCTATGTTTTAGATCGATCCCAATTTAAGGTTGCTGGTCCCTAAAAGATGCTCCTACCTAGGTTAGTAAGCGTAGTGAAGCACGACAAGTTTTAGATCGATCCCAATTTAGAGTTGCTAGTCCCCAAGAGATGCTCTCGCCTAGGTTAGTGAGCCTAGTGAGACACGACCAGGTTTTAGATCGAATCTAGTTTAAGGTTGCTAATCCTCAAGAGATGCTCCCACCTAGGTTAGTAAGCATAGTGAGGCACGGCCAAGTTTTAGATAGATCCTAATTTAGGGTTGCTAGTCCTTGAGAGACGCTTTTGCCTAAGTTAGTGAGCCTAGTAAGGCATGACCAGGTTTTAGATCGATCCTAGTTTAGGGTTGCTAGTCCCTGAAAGATGCTCTCGCCTAAGTTAATGAGCCTTGTGAGGTACAACCAGGTTTTAAATCGATCCTACATTAGGGTTGCTAGTCCCCGAGAGACGCTCTTGCCTAAGTTAGTGAGCCTTGTGAAACATAACTAAGTTTTAGATTGATCCTACTTTAGGTTTACTAGTCCCCGAAAAATGCTTCCGCCTAGGTTAGTGAGCTTTGTGAAGCATGACAAGGTTTTATATCAATCCCACATTAGGGTTGCTAGTCCCCGAGAGACGCTCCTGCTTAGCTTAGCCAGCTCAATGGAACATTACCAGGTTTCAGATTGATCAAGTGTTAGGGTTGTTAGTTCCTGAGAGACCTGCTTGCTTAAGATAGTCAACTCAAAGGAGCATTACCAGGTTTTCCAGTTAGATCCAATTTTAGGGTCCCTAATCCCTAAGAGATGCTCCTACCTAGGTTATTCAACTCAAAGGAGCACTACCAAGTTTCAAATCAATCAAATTCTAGGGTTGCTCGCCCCCGAGAGACGCTCCCACAAAAGATAGTTAACTCAAAGGAGCACTACCAGGTTTTCTAGATCGATCCAATTTTAGGGTTTAAGAGACGTTCCCGCCTAAGTCAGTCAGCTCAAAGGAGCACTACTAAGTTTCAGATTGATCAAATTCTAGGGTTGCTAGTCCCCAAGAGACACTCCCACCTAGGATAGTCAACTCAAAGGAGTACTACTAGGTATTCCAGATCAATCCAATTTAAGGGTTACTAGTCCTTAAGAGACTCTCCTACCTAGGTCATTTAACTTAAAGAAGCACTACCAGGTTTTAGATCGATCAAATTCTTAGATTGCTAATCCCCAAGAGACACACTCACCCAGTTTAGTTAGCACAGTAAAGCACTACTAGGTTTCAGTTTAGGGTCTTAGCCAACTCTAGAGACGCTTTACCTACCTTGGTTAGTCAGCTCATTAAAGTACGACCAAGTCTTTTAATTCAATTCAGGGTCTTAGCTAGCTTTAGGAAAGCTTACCCATCTCATCCAGTTTAGAGCTTTTGCCAACTCTAAGAGTGCTTTACCCACCTTGGTTAGTCAACTCATTGGGGTATGACCAAGTTTTCCTCATTCTTCTTAGGGCTTTAACCAGCTCAAGGAGCGCTTTGCCCATTTCACTTCACTTTGTCAACTCATAAGAGTATGACTAGACTTCAATTCTTCTTTCCATCTTTCAAAAAGCTCTTAAAGTACCACCCCTCTCCTCACCAAATCTCCAGTGGATTAGATCTAAGATAGCTAGCTAGTTGTAGTGCTTCTTAGGATAAAATCCACTCTTAGGGGGTCTACTGTTTATCTCTCTCTCGGTTTGCTCTCTCTCTGAACTCTCTCTCTCAAAAACTCGAGTTTTGTACTTTTATAGTATAAATTGCAGAAAAATATATAAAAATGGTGTGTCTTGAAAAAATATTACTAAAGTAGTACAGTAAAAGTGCACGCGAAGCACTTGCCTTCATTATTCATTGATTTTTTTTTAACTAAAGACGCACCATGTGTATGCACCTTCTATATTTATATGGAAGGCACATTGTTTAGGCACGCCTTCCATTCACCTTTATATACCATAACTTTAATATTTAGACATCATTCTCACCTCTTCCAATTTCATAAAATCCTCAAAACCTCTTATATTCTCCCTCGAAGCGATAGCTTGGCCTTATTTTCTCTCTTTGAGCAATAGCGGTACCTTCTTTTTCTCAACCCATTTGTAAGTAACTCTCAGCAATCTTTGGTTCGTAATAAATTTTTTTAAATACAAATGATAATGTGTTTACAATTATATTTATATTGTCCATGTAAAATGTAGTTACTTGGTAAATTTTGTAGTGTTCATATTTTCTTAATATGCATGTTGAATTTTGTTTATTATTAATAATTTTGTAGTGTTTATAATTTTTGTAGTTATATAAGTAGTGGTTGTTACGTAAAAAAATATATATGTGACTCGTACATTATATGTGATTTTATTGATGTATTAGTTACACCCCACCAAGAAATAAAAACGTGCAAAAGCTTATAGTTATTGTATGAAGCTATAGTGTGTGATAAGTTAGCCTTCCTATAAGTGTAATTGTATAGGTACGATGAGACGCTACACTGAGAAATGAAGTCGTATAAGAGCTTACCATTATAGTGTGTGATAAAATACCCCACTAAGAATTGAAATTGTATGGGTACAATGACATGCCTCACTAAGAAATGAAGTCGTGTGGGAGTTACCGTTATAGTATGGAATAAGATGCCCCACAGAGAATTGAAATTGTGTGGGTAGGATGAGACGCCCTACCGAGAAATAAAGTCGTATGGGAATTTAACATTATAGTGTGAAGTTATAGTGCGTGATAAGATGCCCCACTGATAATTGAAATTGTGTGGGTACGATAAGATGTCCTACCAAGAAATGAAGTCATGTAGGAGCTTACTGTTATAATGTGAAGTGATACGATGTCCTACCAAGAAGTAAAATTGTGGAGGCTACAGGCATTATATAAAAATTTAATAAAGCTATTTGTCATAACAATTCTTGAGGGTCCACACACATATGTCAACTCCGATGTGATGCGAGACTACAGATAGATCAATAATAGACTTATGGCCAATTGCTTCATCAACAATGTTAAAGAGAATCCTAATATAAAGATTACAAACTTACAAGCAAATATTTTAAACATGTTTAGCTATAATGTGACTCGGAAAACAGTTTAGGATGCGAAGAGAAAGGCTATGGAGATAGTATATGGCAATTGAGAGAAAGCGTATAATAAGCTTCCAATTTTGTTGAGCGCAATCAAAATTTCAAATCCCGGGTCGAAGGTGGTGTGTGGATAGAGGGGATCCCCTAAGCCTAGTGTTTCGATAATGAAGTGGGTCTTCTGGACATTTGGTTCATATGTATTCGCATTCAAGTATTGTCGACCAGTAGTTTGTATTGATGGTATATTTTTGTATGGGAAGTGCAGTTATGTACTGCTAATTACTTATTCTACGGATGGAAATAACCGCATTGTCCCTTTGGCGTTTGCACTTATTGACAAGGAGTCTATAGAGACATGGACTTTGTAGAGACATGGAGTTGGTTTCTCAAAAGATTGAAACAATTTGTTGTGAATGGTCAAGAAGAGATGATTTACCTAATTACGAAAGGCACTCAGGTATCGAAATGCACTTGACAAAGAAGAAGTTGGTTGGAAGGAACCATTTGTGGTTTGGAGATAGGTGCATACGGCATGTCGCCAGCAATTTCAATACGGCACATAAGAACCAACTTTGCAAGAAGCTAAGCACAGCCTAGGAAATTTAAGTACTTAATGGATTAGATGGTGTAAGTTAAGGAGGACGCACCATCATGGTTTGTATTGTTTGACAATAACAAATGGACGTTGTCTTATTACGGTTTTTATCAATTTAGATATATGACATCCAACATTGTTAAGAGTTACATTGTTGTTTTGAAAGGATGTAAAGGATTGCCTTTTACTACACTCGTCAAGAAAATATTCTACAATTGTGTTGATTATTGGGAGAGAAGAGTCGAACAAGTGAGGAAGGGAATGGAAGTGAATACGAAGTATGCTGCAAAGAAGCTGAAAACATAGGCCAAGCGAGCTCTAGCTCATTCCATCAAGCAATATAGCCATGAAAATGGGATATGGGAAGTGAAAACAGGTCGGTGACACGAACCAAATGGAGTGATGAAACGAGGTGGCCGAACACATATTGTAGATATGAATATAATGACATATTCATGTAGGAAATGACAAATCTATAGAATCCTGTGCTCACATGCTATAAGGGAACTTAATTCTATTCGAGTTACTATTGGTCGGTACATTGGCGTATGGTATACGTAGTCCCATCGATTGGATGTCTATGCTAAACACTTCATACCAATAGGTGATGAGTTGAATTAGCCCCGTCTCAATTACCCATTTCTCATACTCAACGAGAACCTAAAACGTGGTTTAAGTAAACCACGAAAGAAGAGATTCCATATAGAGATAGACTTAAGGGAGCCTGTTGATAAGAGTAGGTGTAGCATGTGTAGAATGGAAGGACACAATAGGAGAAGGTATCCTCAACTTAATAGAAATAGTATAAACAAACATACATGTGTCGTTTTCTTACATTACATTACATATCATATCATGTTATGCTTCTATAAGTCAATGACAAAACATATTTTTTTATTATTTAATAGATTATATGGATCTAGGACTGAGTGATCTGTCGGTACTGCATGGATAGGGACGACATCAGTCACAGGACGTATGGGATTTTCGAGTATATTTTAACACTAATTTATCTTTTAATTTGTATAGTTCAATAATTTTCCACTGTTGTAATGAAAATGAATCTAATATTATAAGGAGGTGAGCACATTACGGTTCATCGAATGGAGTCAAGCCTGCGGAAGGGCATGTCACAGATACCATTGGATGATCACTTCATCATCTATCTTGCCAATGCTAGTTTCTTAGGGGTCGTATGGCTACCATTCATACAGATCAATCATCACAGCATTAGTCAAGAGGTAAAGACCCAAGACCTACACCTTCCATATGGCTCACGAGGAGATGATAATCACATTACAGGACATAATGGTCCTGTTCGGTCTCCATATTGATGGGGTTGCAATGACTGGGCATACGCAGTTAATATGGCCTCAGGTAATTAGGAGATTACTGGGAGACTAACCCACCGACAATACTAGTAGAGGTGGACGTATTAGCTTGCATTGGTTATAAGACTAATTTAGCGTACTTCCTGCAAGTACAGATGATGAGACCACTTGTCGGCATACCTGTGCATACATCTTGCAGTTGTTTGGTGGATTTTTATTTGTGAATAAGTTTTCATCCCTTGTTCACATGATGTTCCTACTAGTACTGGAGTATTTCCCATATGCTGTGACATTCAATTGGAGATCAGCTTGTTTGGCTTGGTTGTATTGTCGACTTGGTTATATCATCAGCTTTGTAGGGCTGCACGGTCAAGAGCATAAGAGATTGGAGGCACTACCATACTATTGCAGATATGGGCATGGGATCATTTCCTCCATATTGCACCACGGACTAGATTCGGCTTCACCATATAGGAGGGCCTACCACTAGCTACTAGGTGAGCTATATCACGAGACACTACGCACCATGCTACGCATGTTATGGATGCGTACCGAACTGCATTCGATCTGCAGACGAGTAAACAGGTATGCATTTCTTCAATTTTATTGTTGTAGTTGATCTTCATTAAAAATTTATAGATTACTAATGCACTTTCTTTCTAAATGCATTGTAGGTATTGTGGGAGCCATACCTAAATGATCTTATTGATCTTTTACCTCAATTTTGCAGTATTGGTCAAGCTATCTAGATGGCCAGTGTTCCACTAATATGTTTCTACATTATGGAGTTTTCCAGTCGATACCAGCCCTCTATCTAGACAACTCGAGTTCCATTGATAATAATAGCAATGAGTACTGATTGGAACACATTTTGTTCCATTCTATGACAAATATTAGTTTTGACTGATTGGTTCATTTGCACTTTTGTAAATTTGATCTATATTTTCTAACAATTAAATTTGTATTTAAGCCCATCTATTTATCATGTTAAGTCTTTGTCTCCTTGTGTCGAAGATGTGTTTTGACTTTAGGCTCGTGACAACGTGACTCACTTAATGAAGTTGTCCAAGTCTTAATGTACCTGCTTTAAGTTAGGTTCATACAATTTATGTTACTTTGATCCAATAATCCAATTTTATATAATATTTACCTACTTTGATTCACAAACATAGTATCACTTAAGTTGAATTTAAAATAGATTTGCCTAATTAAATTAGGTTTATTAATTTACTAAACCATTCATTTATATCTTACTCAAGGTCAACTTACTCATTCAAATTAAAACAAGTATATTAGTTAAATGAAATTGTATCAAGAAATTATAATTATTATTATTATTTTTTGTTTATTTAATATAATATTTAAAATAAAAAAATAAGTACATGTTACACTTACTGGTATGATATACTTCCAGCAAAAAAAAAGAGCAATCAATTAAACAAATAAATAATTACATCAAATAAACCTTTTTTTTCAATTTAATAGAATCTTTAAAAGTTAAAAATTACACACAAGGCACACTAACTATTATAATTGCAACAAGAAAAATCAATTGATTAATATATTAAATAAATAAATTACAACATTAAATACACTACTAAATTAAAAATGCTTAAAATACCATTTTCATTTACATTTCCAAAAAATAAGAGGTTCAACGTGCTACTTACATGCTTTCATGCTTGTACTTAGGTAACCCACCAACCTTACTATGCCTAGTGTACTCGTGCTCGCATGCTCGAGCTCAAGCTCACTCATGCTCATGCTGTCTACTATTCTCGCACGCTCGTACTTGGATAGTCCATAAAACAAGCCCAATTGTGCTTGTGCTCACGTGCTTAGCCCACTTACCATCCATAGGAGTAGGGAAAAGGAAAAAAATAAAAAAGGAAAAGAAGATAAGGAAATAATTTGATTTGACATTTACCTTATCTTATGTCTTTAATCTTGATCCACTAAACTAATCACATACTAAAAAAAGAAAAAAGAAAGGAGTATGTGGCAACTGAAACATGGACAACAAAAGTAGAGAAGAAAAGAAAGAAAAAGGAAAAAGGAAATGGAAAAAGAGACAAGAAAAATTATAGATTATTAGGTTGACTTTTCTAAATGTGTGCTTAACTTTAAATGACATTTGAAATAATTCATAATGCAATTACAATAAGAAATATGGAATATGAAATTAGTGTATACTCTTTAATACATAAACATAGGATATGTAATAAAATTAACTCTAAATAATTAAATCAATAGAACACTAGTACATATATATGTAATTATGGAATTATAAATAATCTCACAATAATACTCATAATTTTATTAATCTTGTTAATTAAGTTGTTGCTCTTTACATTTATAAATATTTGGAAGTTATTTCTATTTATTTGTTAACAATTTTACATGATTACACTTGTTAATTGATAATCATATCCAATTAGAGCTCTATTAGTTTTATGGTAAATTTATACATTTTGTAAGCTTATGTTTATAGTTTTAGGGTATTCATCATATTTAAGTTCAACTTTTTGTATTTACATGTACATAGTGTTTGGGGATTTTGTACTTGTACCCCCGCTGACAAGGGGGCACTTTGCCGTCTTTGAAAAATGCTTAGAGTACAGGCAACACCTCCCTCTAAGTAGCTTTGAGAAGCACCTCTTTAACTTCTACTGGTGCAATCTGATGCAAGTCTCTCCTAATAGATGGAGGGCGTTGAAAGCCTTCTAGGAGTTATGTGAATACCTGATGATAGGGCTACTCCTAAATTTTTTAACCGCTTCTACATATAGAAAAGCGTAGGCAGGTGGCTGTATCTCTAGCCTCATCTAAAGAAGAAGCTATTCTATGGCCTTGTAGACTCCATCAAAGGTTGGCAGGATGATTACCTCATGGTTGAGCTGCCAAATGAGGTATACTTTTGGACTAGATGAATCAAATTAGTTCGAATAGGGGCCTAGAAGAACTTAGGGCCCAATGATTCCCCGTCCCTCGATAGAAAAGTTAATGAGTTGTTAGTAGGACAGATCAAAGCCAAGTACAAAAACCTTCAGCCTTAAAGGCAAGGCTGTAGGGCCAAGGTCAAGGGCTGGGGAGACTAGCAAAGTCGAGCCAACTACTCTACTTTAGGGACTTCCACTAAGTCTCCAAGTAGATTCATTGGCTGCTAGTCCTATAAGCGTGGCTGTTCCTTCAATCCTCATCCCTACTTTTGTACTTATTATAGTAGAAGACAAACCCACAACACTAATGACCCGGACATAATGATGCCTACTTCCCTAATCGGGGTAAAGAAGAGGAGGCCAAAGATAGTGCCCCATTTGGTGTGGTCGGGCAGAAGATGAGGGCCCCCGAGACCATGAAGGATGCGATGACTAAGGCCAAGAAACAAAAGCTCATAGGGAAGGCACCCTTGAGTTGAGTGCACTTATACAAGTGGTTGACAATTCACCCCTACAAGTGTGTTGATGAACTTTGGGACGAATTTTTTGATGTCCTAAACAAGTTCAAGTTGTTAAGGATCGAACCAGACTAGTTCAAGGACATGCCGTACATCTCTCAAAATAAAGAATTTCTGCTTCATGCTTCCGAGGTTGAGAACAAAAGGGTCAAGGGGAAGCTCCTGAAGCCAAAGTGGAAGATCTAAGGCAACGACATTACGTTATGGTACTAGACTTTAAGCTGTCAAGCCTTACTAAGGTCTTATACTCCCGGTAACTAGGCCATCCTTAAGGAGCTATCAAGGGTAAAAAGGGGCAATCCTATGGAGATGGAAAGCCACTTAAGTACTCTCATCCAGTAGGTAAGCCTTTATCTTTTATAATTGATATCCTCCTTTGTCATTGTTGGTCTAACCTTAGGTTACATTTTTTTTTTTTTTTACAACACCATAGCCAAGTATTGCTCTAATTAACAACTACGATGCCATGCGAAAAGAGGTAAAGGGTGTTAGAGAGGCATTACGTAGAGCCAAGAAGGACTTGTAGGAGGTAAAGTCCTCTACTAATAAATATTTGGCTAAGTTCATCAAGGCTAACTGATACCTATGTCACTCTTATGTGTAGGTGGCAAGCTTAAGGGGAGGTTAAAGGATGAGAAGCAGGAGGAGCCTATTGCTAAAGACGTTGCTAAGAAGGCCAATGACTTGAAGGCTCGACTTGAAGATGAATAGAGGACCAAGGCCTAACTCTCCCAAAAACTGGATACAGAGAAGGAAGTCAAGGCTAACCTTGAGAAAGAGATTATCGAGCTGAAGGCATTGGTCTCTTGATTGTAGACTATGTTGGTAATGAAGGCATCAGAATGCGATGGTGCCAAAATCACATCACTAGAGCTGGCAAGTCGGAAGGTGGAGTTGGAACAGCAAATCAAGGAACTCCAGGGGAAGAGCACATCTACAAATTAGAGAGTAGAGAAGTTCTTAGTAATGCTACTGCTAAGAAAGCCGTCACCGATTTTTAACTAACAAAGGAGTGAGTAGATAAGCTGGAGAACCTCTCCACTGAATCTGCTTGCTTCACAAGGAAAGAGGTGCTTGCCCATTATCTCAATATCAACTTGAGTTTCCTTGATTTTATGGATAGCCCAACTTTTCAAGAAAAGAAGGATGCCTAAGCACAGGAGGTAGAAGCTACTCAAGCAACTACCGATGTTTAAGGCACCCCTTCTGCTACTAAATCTAGACAACACACTTCTACATCCACTTCTATCCTGGTAACTCAATAGGAGGTCATCCTTGATGGTACTTCTCAGGGTAATCAGGGTCGGATTGATCCTCCTGCTTACCCTAGTTAGCAACTTTCAACCCTTGCTCCAACTTAAAGCTAATCTTCCCAAGGGCCATCAACAGACTAACATTTTTAGCAAATAGAAGCTTTAGATTTTTTAGAATAGCTAGAGTTAGCTGATCCTAGGTAGTAGTTATCCCTTCCCCTTCTTTTTGTACCTCAGGTCGGGATACCAGCCTTAAATTTGTAATCCCCATGTTATGAATGATATTCAAATTTGTAGACATACTTGGTTATGCCCTTCAATTTTTTTTTTTTTTATTGAATGCTTTTCCTTGCTTGCTTAGTTAGTTGCGACATAGTTTGATACTTTGTGCACAAAAGGTGTTAACCCTTACATAAGCTATTCTAGGGGTTTGGGTCAATGGTGTTCTAGCCTGCCTAATTAGGAGTTCCTTAAGGTAAGGGGTATTTCTCCTTATTGAGGTCACCCTAGTAGGTCAGGTTGGTAGCGTTTCAACTTGCCTAGTTAGGAGTTCCTCAACGTAAGGGGTATTTTTTCTTACTGAGGTTACCCAAGCGAGTCACGTCAGTAACGTTCTGACCTACCTAATTAGAAGTTCCTTAAGATAAAGGGTGTTTCCCTTTATTGAGGTTACCCGAAGCGGTCATGTCAGTGGTGTCTCAACTTGCCGAGTTAGGAGTTCCTCAGGGTAAGAAGTGTTTCCCCTTCTTGAGGTTACTTGAAGGGGTCAAGTCAGTAGCGTTCTAACTTACTAGTTAACAAGTCCATTCACCTACAAAATGTTGGCCAGTTCATTTACCCAGGTACCACAAGCTCAGTCCACTCGCTTCTTTAAATTATCGAAGATGACTCGATTAGCAATTTCTACCTGGCCATTCAATCGAAGATAGGCGATCGACGTGAAGTGCAGCATAATGTAATGCTTAGAGTAGAATTCCTTAAATCTAGGGTTGTCAAACTATTGTTCGTTGTCTATTATGAAGGCATAAGGGACTCCAAATCAGAAGAGGATGTTGTTCTTAACAAAGGACTTGATACTCCTCTCTGTGATTTTCACTATGGCTTCGACATCAACCCACTTGGTCAAGTAGTCGACTGCAACTATGATGAACCGTCGTCCTCCCAAAGCCTTAAGGAAGGTACTGAGGATGTTGATGCCCCACTAGGTAAATGGCTACAGACTAGTCAGGGGCTAAAGACTGGTGCTAGGTACGTGACTAATAGGGGCATGCTTATGGCATTAGAGGCACTTTTGGGCTATAACCTTCATATCTTGCCTCATGGTAGGCCGATAGTATCCGAGTTATAGCACCCAAATGTAGAGGGCTTAGGACTAAATGTAGTTACTACACACTTCAATGTACAGCTCCTCCATAATACGTAAGCCTTCACCTTCTCAAAGGCATTTGAGCATGGGAAGGCTGACCCCTCTGCAATATAGGGCACCATCAACCAACGCATAGTTGGTTGCGTAATATCTCAAGTTATTTTCCTCTTTCTTATCTTTCAGGAGCATGCCCTGCTCCAAATGACTCTAGATAGGATCCATCCAGCTTAGCTATGATGTAGCTACTGTCAGTTCCAATAATTCTATCGAACCTAAAGTTATGCTCTTCTCCAATAGATACTCTATGAATATCTTCCTATCCCTCACCTTAGGCTTCTGTATCTTAGTAGAGGCGAGTTTGGGTAGCCAATCTATTGCTAAATTTTCAAGTCGGGGAATCTTCATGATGATCTATGAAGGGAATTTAGCTAAAAGGCTCTTAACCTTCTCTAAGTACCCTACTATGGTATTATCCTTTACCTTATATTTGCCTTGAACTTGTTAAACAACTAACATAGAGACCGAGAAGACTTATCAGTGCTTAGCATCGATCTCTTTAGCTAATTTGAGATCAACTATCAATGCCTCGTATTCAGATTCGTTATTGTTAGTGTTGAACCCGAACTTGAGGGCGTAGTAGACTATGTTCTTGTGAGGGTCGATCAGAACAACACCACACCTCTACCCCTTAAGGTGGATGATCTATCGACGTAGAGTGTCCACTTCGACTTGTCGTTACCTAGTGGTGCTTCCTCCTCTCCTATATATTCAACTACGAAGTCAACAAGCACTTGTACCTTATAAGTCATTTATGGTTGATTTTATACACGCTTAGCTCCGTCGTGTACTTCACCATCCATCGAGATGCATCCGGCTTGTGTAACATGGTCTACAATGACTATTCTGTAAGCATAATGATCAAGTGCTCCGAGAAATAGGGTCTTTGCCAACGCATTGAGATGATGATGACCAAGGTAAACTTCTTTGCTCAGGCATACCTAACCTCAAGCCCATATAGTATACAGCTGATGTAGTATACGAGCCTATGCTCTCTCCCTTGTGTTCTAACCAGTATAGAAGAGAGTGTCCAGTCGCTTACGATCAAGTACAAAAATAAGTCCTCCCCTAAGATAGGCTTGGAGAGGATAAGAAGGTACGCGAGGAAGTTTTGCAGCTATTGGAAGGCTACTACACACTCCAAAGTCTATTAAAAGCCTTTAGAATTTTTGAAGATTTTAAAGAACTCAGCACATCTATCCGTACTTTTCGAGACAAACCTACTCAGCATAGCTACCATGTCGTTGAGCTTCAACACATCTCAAACCAAAGTAAGGGGCTTTGTGTCCCTAATTATACATGTCTTTTTAAGGTTAGCCTCAATACCCCTTTGGATGACCAAGAAGCCTAGAAATTTACCTAAGTCAACCCAAAAGACATACTTCTAAGGGTTCAACTTCATGTCATATTTCTTGATCTAGTCGAAAGCTTCTTAGAGGTCTTTGACATAATCGTCCGGCTTCTTGCCCTTGACAATCATGTCATCAACGTACACCTCCATGTTGCGCTCGATCTGTGGCTTGAATAGCTTTGTCACCACACGCTAATATGTTGCCTTGACATTTTTTAGGCTTAAGGGGATGATTGTATATCAATACGTATCGAAGTCAATGACAAAAGAGATGTGGACTTCATCCTTTAGGTCCATCTTTATCAAGTTGTAACCCGATAAGACGTCTATGAAGCTCAGCAAAGCACATCCTGAAGTTAATTAACTAGCTGGTCAATCCTAAGGAAAGGGTAGCAATCTTTCGGGTGGCTTTGTTGAGGTTAGTATAATCGACACACATGCGCCACTTCCCAAACTTTTTATTAACTAACACCACATTTGTTAGCTAGGTTTAATACTTCTCTTTCCTTATAAAGCCAACCTCTAGCAACTTCTACACTTTTTCCTCAATCATGACCGACCTTTCTAGGGGAAAGTGCCTCTTCTTCTGCTTAACAAGCGACGCAATAGAGTCTATATTAAGGTTATGGGTTTCTAGGTTGGGGAAGATCCCAAGCATTCTAATGCTAACCATGCAAATCTATCCAAATTAGCCAATAAGACAGTAACTATTTCTTCCTTCACTTTAGAAGGAGTTTCAATCTCGACCTTAATGGTTTAGTTAAGAGAGGGGTCGATCTGTACTTCTTTAGTTTTTTCACCCAGCTTACCTCTCTCAGTCATCTTCTCCTACAAGCTGAACTCTAGAGCAAAGACTTCATTGGCTTTGGCAACCCTAATATAAAGCTCTCGGGAGAGTTTCTAATCACATCTACATATTCCCACCTCAGTTAGGGTTAGGAATTTAGCCTTCAAGTAAAAGAAGGATGTGATGACCTTGAATGCATTCAAACTTGATCTACCTAATAGAGCGTTATAGGGGGATGGGCAATCGATTATGACAAACTCCACTAGTCACCATGCAACATTGTTATCATCACCAAGCTCCATATCAAGGGCAATGATTCCCTTAGCTTAAACAGTGCTCCCATTGAAGCTAATGAGATTATGGTGGCATGGCTTTATCTTGACTAGCAACATAGTCTTCATCCTTTCGTATGTATTGTCACGCCCCGAAGCGGCAGAGTCGTAACAGCCTCGCCGTGTAAACTATCCTAAGATAGAAGTTGGCCTTACAACCACTATCTTAGACCTGATCTACACAAGGCGTCCACGAATAACCCACTTTGAAGTAAACAGTTTGTAATTTAAATAAATCATTTACCTAAGAAAGTGAGGAAATATATATATACACTATAATTCAGTTATTGCAATTAAAGTTTACAATAATTCTCCATAATATATTTCCTAGTTATTACATTATTCAAAAATGAAAAGTAAATGTAAAATAAAATCTTAGATCTTAAAAATATGTGTTTATTCTTCAATGGTTTTCTCACTCCCCAGGATCCAGTAGTTGCTAGCCTCAGAGTAGTTGTTTGCCACTTCTTAGCTAGCACCTGTACGATGTCTATAGGGATATGAGCAACCACAGCTTAGTAAGTTAGGATGGAGGACTTAAAACTATACCATAAACACAACAAGGTTTTCAATCAACTTATTAGGTGCAATGCATGTGCAAGCAAATGCCATCGCAAGACATTGTCTGACCCGTCATGAGATTAGAGAAATTGTACCCGCTCTAATCCAAGTTGAGGAGTTGCCGTTAATGCAACAGTTCACGACCAAACCCAAGCTTGTGTAATGGAGACCTCGCTCCTCCCGCAACTACCTTCGAACCATTGGCTTCACCCTCGCCGTGACCTCTTCTCCTGTCACTTAGTTCAACTGAGGATGAAGAAGGGACCAATTGCAATCCTGCGCTATCCCTTTCGAAGGGGTCGGTATTTGGCCGAAGAGTCCTAAGTTCCCCTAATGAGTTACCATGTAGGTTCGATTATGATTATAGGTCGTATATTTGATTAGGTCCAGTTTAGGGTGATCAATCATTTCATACAAACCATATAATACAAGCCAGGACAACAGATAGAATCATAGCATCACTCATAATCAAGCACATGCACACATCTAACTATCTAACATGTATAACCAAGTAGAATCTTAAGCCTCCAAAATACATTAATGTATTAATCCCAACTTACCTCGACTCCTCGCTCACTCACTCGAGGTCCGACTTGCTCAGGCCATCGCCGATCATCCCTATAACATAAACATAGTTTCAGTTTTTTATATAACTATCATAAGTTGGTTTTATCCTATAACGCTTATTGTTATATTTTGTTTAGAGTTTAATATATCCAGTTATCTAAGTTCTCAAATCTTTTACAATTATTCTAAGTTTAGGGTCAGGTTCAGGTTCAGTTTCTATATCGATTTCTAAATTAGGTTCTAGTTCGATTTCTAAATATTGTTTTATATCTGAAACCTAGAAATTTGTTTCAACTCATAATGTGAAATTAATCACATTACTTCCAAATGTCTTAAATACCATCATTACCCTAGTCAGTATTTTATTTCACCCTGTTCACTTAAATCCTTATTAGTGTACTGAATTTAGTCCTAATATAAGAAATTTTTACATTTTTCATATAATTACATAAATTTAAGTTTTCTATTAGATTTATTATATATCCCTATTATTTTTATAATATCAATTTTTATTCTAATATCTTCTATTTATTATATTTCTAATAATTGTGTATTATGTACTATTACTTATTATGTATAATACACATCTAATACTTTTATCATTCTAATTAACATCTCCCAACATCAATTATCATTCAAAATATCTAAACTCATCTTAAATCAAATTTTACACCTAATTACCCTAATTTACAAAATTAACTTAAAATTTATTATTTTCCCCCATTACTTATTTATTACATAATTAACCTAATAATTACATCTAACACCTTAAATTCTACAAGTATCATACTTCATCAAATTTCAACATCTTAAAACATATAATTATTCACCAAATCAGTAATTAACTATTTAATTATTTAATTAACCCTAAATTACCCATTTTATGCCTCATTTTAAGGCCTTTCAAAAATTAATTTTTGAAAATGGGCTTCATAGTATTGTTCTATATTATCTAAGTAGTTTACATAAAAATTTTATGCTTAAAACTACACTCCTAAGGTCATTTATTTCTAAACCGAAACATGCTCGATTTTGTATGATTTCTTAAGGACCATATATCACAGGACATATTTTCATCAAAATAATATTTTTCATAAAAAATAAATACAAAAATATTCTAGAATAACAAAATTCATAAATTTCTAAGAATATTTACTATTTTTACAAAATTACACAAAATCGAGCTTGGTATCAAACTCACCGATTTTGGTGGCTCCGGCTATCTTCGATGGTCATGGGTGTGTCGTCCCACTTGGGCACTACCACCACCGTGTGGTGGTAGTGGCCATCTACCCTCAGCTGCTTGTTGAGTTTGGGTTCTCCTTACAAACTCTAACTGCACAGTTTTTTTTTTTTTCCTAACACTAATTTTTCTCTCAATTTCACCTCTCTCCATTTTTCTCACTCTCCAAACTAATCAAATGAGCTTATGAAAAAATTGGAGTATTTATAGAGCTTTAGGAAAATTATTTTGCATTAATGAAACAAGACAATCGCCTTATCTCTTCTTTTTTCCACTTTCTATTTGTTGCATTTTAATTGGTTGATTTTTTTTCTTTAATTTCATATTGCCACGCCCCACTTCTAGACTTTTCCTTGTTTTTCTATATTTTCTTGATTTTTCCTTAATTAATTATGAATTTTCTTTAATTATTATTATTATTTTAGCACATTTCGCATATTTTAAGTAATTACGCATATTTTTACATACATGTAAATTCATATATAGTACAAATAAATATTCCTAAATATTATTTAGATTATTTTATGATTTTTAGTATACATATAATTTATCTCCAGCAATTCGTTAATTATCGAAATGTATTTTACATATTTTCGATAAATAATGAGTTACATACTTAAAATTTGAAATTTTTATATTCTTTTATCTTATTGCTTATTTTCTTAAATTCAAAGTTACGGGATCATTTTACTAATATTTCTAGCTTTACTTATAATTTAGGCTCGATCAGATATTTCAACCGATTGAAACCCTAAATGACTAATTGTGGGGCTTACAAGAGGGAGCTCGCTCAACTTGGCACTTCTTCTTACTCGAATCCTCCCCCTCTAATTTGCTAGGAATCCAGTCACTGAGGCAATCTTTAATAAACAATCTATCCTTATCCTATTTTCTACCCAACCTCTTTCAGTCAGCATCGCACCTAGCGTAAATATTATCCTCATGGTCCATGTAATTTTAAGACTTATTCTAGAAATTAACCAAGGATTTTAGCTTACTCTTCACAAAAGATCAGAAGAAATCTCTTGAAGGTTGGATGCTGAGCTAAGCAGCATGTATAACAATTCCCTCATCCAACTGAAGGATCTTGACCACGTCATTGTTGAATTGAAGCGCAAATTCGCATAGAGTTTCACCTTTACTCGACCTAATCGGGTATGCAGACAATGTGTCCTTAGATGAAGGCTTCGTAGCTCTGAAATGGAGGCTGAACTTCCACACCAGCGTGTCAAAGGAGTTGATGAATTTGTTAGGCAAGTGGTTAAACCATACTTGAGTTGGTTTCCTCAAAGTGCCAAGGAAAGCCTTGCACATTATGGTGTCCCCATGACCATAGAGATTCACAAGAGTACAAAAGTGGAGAAGGTGATCATTAGAGTTATGAGTGCCATCATATTGGTCCAAGGTCGAAAGCTTGCTATTAGGGGGTAATACTTCATCCTAGACATGCCTGGTGAAGGGGATTTTGTTGTTGGCAACTAGCCCGACGTCACCAACTGCCTTGCTCTCCTATTACTCAAAGAGCCTCCTCACAATCGTGCAAAGCTCATTAAGGTTGGCATTATTGGTTAGATGAGCTCAGTACATTGTAGAGCACGCCAGTACTCATAGTTGTCAAAATCATGATTCTATCCATACGATTATATGAGTTTATGATTTTAAGAAACCCTTTCAAGTTAACTTGTGTATAAATTCTTTTTAAGGTAAAAACTTACTTTTTTAACTGAGTTTACATGTAAACTTAATATAAAATTATATTTTTAACCTAATTTACATGCAAACTCAGTTAAAACTTATGTTTTTAATTGAGTTTACCGATTCTATATATCTAAGTTAAATGGGATAAAAAATAAAAACATGCAACTAAGTTTTTTACAAGCCATCAACTATCAGGGCATTACATTATCTTCCTTATTCTATTTTATTTTATTTTTCTCTTTTTCTCTCTCTTAATCCCTTATTTTATATTCATACCCTTCACCTAGGTTTTAGCTCTAATAGCTAAGATTATAAGAAAAACCATATAATTCAATTTATATCATTAGCAATTTAAAATAAGTTAAAATATTTGATTCTCTTTAGTTCGGTATTTATTTTTTAAGAGAAAATAATGAAAAAATTTTAGTTTCAACTTTATTTGTTCTTCTTTCTACATGTTTAATTATATATTATTAAGAATTTTTTATGGAAAAAAGAACTTAATCTCTTCATTTTTGTATTTCCATCATGTATTTTAAGTTTTGAACAACTACTATAAATATCTTCATAGTTTTTTAAAGTTATTTTATATAGTTTATAGAAACTTATGTTTTTAAATTTCAATTTTACATTCCGATTCTACTAACTCTCTAACAATTTTACATAGAATCGCAAGTTTAACAACCTTACTAGTACTCCTTCAAAGTCGACTAGAGCTTGGTCACAAGTGGCCATAAATCTTACTAGCTATTGTTGCATTGGGGGATTAGGTTACTGATCCTTGCCATTCTACTACTGTTGTTGGTGATTGTTCTACCCAATACAGGCGTTAAAAGCTTTGGGAGAGTGAGTATATACACTACGCCTCTCAGCTTCTTTAAGACGAATACGGAGCAGCTTGTTTTAGCAGCATATTCCTTTGCCAGGCACTTCGAGTGCTCCTTCAACATTTCCCTTAAAAGCGGTTAGTTCTTAACAAGTTAGTTATGCACCAATTGGCGGTTATCAAGGTTACTAGTGCGAGATATGGTGGTCACAAGTGGTGTTTAGGAGAGAATATTTAATGTGTTTAGTGTATTTAGGTAGAAATTAGGATTAAAATTCCCATAGACAACGCTAAATTTTGTCTTAAGGATCTTGTCGATATTGGTTAAAAAGGAATTGGGATTCATGCAAGCGGTGGGGCCTTCAAAAAGAGCACAGTGAGGGAACACCAAGGGGTTATCCAATGTAACTACCCGATACTTAAGTCAATTGTGAGTATTTGTAGAGTATAAAAGCTTGAGAACAATTAGCAAGTTTAAGTACACAAAGTATCATATAATTTACCATTAGACGATGGTCTTGTATTTATAAAAAAGTACCGCCAACAATTGGAAAGTAGTTGATAATTAGAGCCACTTTCGCTAGTATTGAAGAGTGGGATTATGATGTCCAACATGATTCAGATAAATATAAAGTGATTGTTGACTTACTCTATCAACCTTATACGGAATCTTCTAGTCATTGGAGGTTTACCCTAGTATGATAGGCTGCATTCTAGGTTTGAGTCAAGAGCAATATATCATAAGAAGTGAGTCTAAAGAGTTTTGGACTAACTCAGGAGCTCATGTCCCAAAAAATCCTATCAACATAGGATATCTTGTGACTCGTTGAAAATTTAAAATGTGCTAAATTATCCCTTCTTTCTTTTACCTCTAAAACATAGAAAAAAAAAATAGTTAATCTTGCCTTTTTGGTATGAGGTTGATTTGAAAAGCCCAATCCATGCATCATTCAAACATATCTCATGCGTCCTTTTCCTTTTAGATTTTAAGTATGTTATGAAACCAAACCCTTCCAAAGTTCGAAACTTTTTATCTGGCTAGTTTCTTTAAACAAGTTATTTTTTATTCCAAAGTAGACTTAGGAACAACATGTGGAAAATATTATAAGGTGTGCTACCTTAGCATTATCGATCCAAGTATATTCAAGTGTCATTATCATATCAACAATTTTGTTTCTTGTTGAGTTACATAATCATGTCTGATTTCTAGTTTTTTCTTTTTTTCTTTTAATGTTTGGTACGATATGTTTTTTCATTTCTTTTTCATGTTTGTAATTGCTTATCAATAATAACTTTTTTTTTTTTTTTTGGTACAATATGTTTTTTCATTTCTTTTTCATGTTTGTAATTACTTTCAATTATTGGTGTGAATTTTTATTCCAACGTGAATGCTAAGTGGAAAAAGAATTGACTTATTGGGAAATTAAAATCGATACGTCATATGTCCATTAATTGATAAGGCAGAGTGGATTATCGGGATTAATGAGAGAAAACTTAAGAGTATACCATGACAAATATATATTCAATTCAACATACAATAGGCTAAGTTCGAAATTCAAGTGTAAAATTGAAAAATGAAGTAAAGTGAGTGTAGTCCGGACAATATCCCTAATGAACCATGCAGCAGCTCACATAATTACAACAGCTACATAAGCACGCCTTCGTTGCACAGTAATATTTAATCCACATCACCAAAACGCTGAGAAATTCTTCCCATCCATTGAAAGTATCAACTCCATATGTCAGCCATTGACATATGCCAGGAAGCACATATACTAAGAAACCAGAAAGACAAAACCCTCTTAAAATCCCCAGTTTCCCGAAAATTCCGCTGGAGGACAGAACTCTTAAGGAAAAGGAAAAGGAAAAAGAAGCCTAGACCATGAACAGGATTAAGAAACCATCAAATTCGATAACTAGCAGCTTAGAGAGCATTTAACATAAACTAGACACAAATTTATGCAAAATGAGCAAACATGCCACCACCAAGGCAATATTAGACTAGCATCGACTAAACACATATGTATATATATAAAGCAAAATGCTTCACGAAAACTTGGTAATTTCGTGAGAAAAGAATTTGAGATGCGGACAGCTTCTCCCCATATGCTACAGGCGTGAAAATGAAATTTCATACGCACTAGGGCAAAGCACGTGAGCTGCATTCTAAATTCAACTCAATTAAGAACATAATGGAAGAAATTTTACACCTTAATGTTGTCTGCAAAAACTGTTAAAAAAAGAAAAAAACATTCTCCAATTCCACAAACACAATTAGGAGGCTAAAAACCTACCCTAAGTACATTGACTTGATAAGCAACATAAACCCTATCATCTACTGCTACTTTAATAATGAACAATGGACTCTCAAGTCTCTAGCAACTAAGCAGCACTAGTTTTTCGGACATAACTACCTGTTTTACACATATCCCTTCAAATGTCAAGTCTAGTTAGAACAATTGTACAGATCATCCAATCCTCCACATTATCCTTGACTATGGAATACCATCGCATGATTTACATTATGTCCTCAAATAGGAACGGTTGTATTAGTAGGTGGGATAGCACTCAAGTTCAGCGAAGCGATTTCTTCCAACTGTTGAAGGGCTGCAAAGGCAATAACTGAACTCTCACTGGAAAAATTTGGCTTCAGCGCAGCAATAGCTTCCCTGACTTTTGATTGCTACAGAGCATCACAGTGGAAACAAGCATAAATCACACTGCACTGCAGCAATTTGTTCCCCATATCTAAGCTTACAAGAGACTGGGTTAGTATACTTACAATGAATTCAACCTTCCTCAGGTAATCTCCATCAGGAATATGTAGCAATCCTTGAGCTACAGTCAAACCTACAGGTGCTATGTTCTTCTTTTGCATCCAAAGTGACAAGAATGAATCAGATCAAATCAGAAACAAAGAGGAGGGGGGGGGGGGGGGGGGGGGGGGGGGGGGGGGGTGGGGGGGGGTTTGGGGGGTGGGAATGTTTTGGTAATTCAAAGGCATGAAATCCTAATAAAAATTTCACATAAAATAATGTTTGCAATATTGATTCAAATAACACAGTTTATCAATAGAATAATATCACTAGCAATGGTAAAATAAGTTAAATAACTGAATTGATTTAGGATTTTGGGATATAGGGTAAACCAATTTTCATTGAACACTGAGAATATTATTGAAAATATAATAGTTCACAAATATGGACCACAAAGGTCTCTTTCATATGGACCTACCCCCATGCACTAATCTAAGTAGAATGATTTTTTTTCTTTTTGAACACCATCCAATTTATATCTAATTTACTCAAATGCACAGACACAGCTGGCAATGATGAAAACTCTTTCAGCATCTACTGGGAAAACCCTAGCCCCCTAATCCACAAAAGCACCATTAACAAGACTTCCATATCCTGCTAGAAACATTTGAAGCCACAGCCAAACCGGTTTACAACTTTTCCATGTTCTAGGAGTCTTCAGGCCAGGCATGGCTGAGAAACAGGTTTCTCAGACAGAGGAATGGCTTAGAATTTGGGAAAGATCTTGGAAAAATTAAGAAAAAATAGAATAATCTGTCTGTAGAAGAGCTTAAGCAGAAACACTAGGCTTGAGCATAAGGCATTATCAATTGTCTCTTTCTTATTCTCTATTCCAATAAAATTGAAGTAATCTATAGATAATTTTAGAGTGTAACAGCAATCAAAAGAAGAATAGATACTTCAACAATTTTTTTTTTTTTTTTGGATAAGTAAATGATACTTCAACAAATTGCATTCCACATATATAGAAATAATAAATGATAGCTCCACATCAATTATCTGGAATGAGAGAAGTCATCAAATTAAATAGAAATACATGAGACCATTCTTTTACTCAAGGAAAACATACATAAAAACACAGCCACACACGTATAGATTGGCCATATTAAAACCAACCAAACCTATAGATCCTCAAATTATATGGGGAGTATATTTTGTTAAAATTCAGTTTTCAACTCATATTGTCATCTAGCAAACATCTGTTTTTTTTTTTTCAATTGCAAAGTATCTTCTCACAAGAGTTGAGGATAATATTCACATCTTTCCGTAAAATTTTTTTTCTAAAATCACAGCAACCCTGATGTCTGTTCTTAGTTAAATTTCTTGTTGAAGTTCTACCAACAACTTCACTTCCACAGCCAGTCTACTATACATGAGTTTCTTTAAAAAAATATAAACAAATATAAAAATAAAAAGGAAAAAAGAAAAAGAAGGATAAAAAAAAAAACCTAAAATTCCATAAATACACATCTTCTGTCGTTCCAACAGTTCAAAATTATAAGATGATGGGGGAGATATCAACACATTGTAAAAAGTAGAATTGTATGGCCATACTGATCTATGCAGATGATGTCTTTAGGCTTATCTTATTTAGGCCCTTGCAGAATCATAGAGGTTTCTGTCCATTTAAATCTTCTTATTTTTCACATGAAAATAATGAGATAATCAGTGGCTGTACTTCCTTTCACTTTTCAATGGCTACCCATTAAACAATGCAAAACAATAAGCTAAAAATGAGTATATATACAGAGTAACAGGACAACCCAAAATTTGAGGATATACTTGTAGGCATTTGCCTCCAAAATAATATACATCTAAATTATTGTAAACACTGAAATTTCATAGAGATGAAATTTCATCAATTAGACTCCACAGGACAAGCTACGAACATTCAGTCAAGAACCATGGAAGGGAAACAATTAGGTAAGAAATTTTGAGTTATTGAAATCTTGTTCTATGTCTCCTTCCTGCTGTTTTTTCATTGTTGAAACTGGAAAGAAATAGAAAAATATCCAAGCAATACAGAATTTGGGTTATAATATCAGATATAGTTATACTAGATTCATTAGCTTTATTTTGGGATGAAATTCTAGATATAACAGGTGTAGAGGGTATCCTCTTGGAAGGCAATACCCAGCGCTTCCATAACCATACATGGTAGTGTTCTGCTTTGCGTTTGTCTTTGGAAATATCCCTTCCAAACTACATGAATGTGGATAGGTGACTCCATACCATTTTAACAATTTGGAGCGAGTACATCAAAATTTTTAGTATAGGCTTCCTATATAAGTGCTTCTTCCATTGGAGATAATTTTAATGCACTCCAACTAATTATATAGTTTGAATAGTTATAATGTACCTTATAAATTACAGCTAGATTGATAGTATTTTGAATTTCCTTTCATGCATAGCTAAATTAGGACCTCTTTATGTTTTTTCTTATTATTGATGTGCATTCTAATCTTTTACCCATCTAAACATCAATAATAAGAATATGACTAAAAAGATAGAGAAATGTTAAGAAAATGAGAAGCCAGAACAATTAAAAAGCCTTATTTTCAATGTGGACAACAAAATAGAAAAGAGATGCTTCTTAGTTTATATCCCCAAATATTATTTAAAAGAACTTTTGGAAAAATTAACTTGGTTATTTCTCATTATAATGCATTGAGACTCTCGATTTAATTTTGTACTTGCAATGGTAAATAGACAATAGCCAAAAGCATACAATAAATAGGTACTATTATTCAACCAAATTCGTCTAGGAAAGTAAACAATTGCATCCATACTAACTACAAAAAATAAAAAAGAAGCAACAAAAGAAAAAAGGTACCCGAATTTTCAAAATAAAAGATAAATTCAAATTCAAAATGCAATCAAGAAGTTGTCTGCAGGCAGACCACCTTTGGGGACAAAACTTCACATCCTCTATTAATATGTATGGACCAGTAACATTTTATTAATTGGTTGGAGCATGTGCTCAGGTTACATTTTCTTCATCCCAAAAAAATAAATAAATAAGAAATTAGACAGCAAATGAAGAAAAATTCTTTTTTTTTTTTTCTTTTGAAGTAACTGGCGAAAAAAAAAAAAACATAAACATTTCCAGTCATATATTTATACCATTAAGAATAATAATTTTCAGACCAAAAACAAAACAAAAAGGAAGTCAAGCCACTGTCACTAACCTAGTAATCACCACAAATAAATAGCATAAATTGAACTACTTTCACATGTATATAAAAACAGTTTGACGCCAACTTAATATAATGCTCACACAATAGTCAATT
Organism: Lumnitzera racemosa; assembly: GCA_024138005.1. NCBI lineage: Eukaryota > Viridiplantae > Streptophyta > Magnoliopsida > Myrtales > Combretaceae > Lumnitzera > Lumnitzera racemosa. The sequence continues at coordinate 65,471,776 of JAMXBC010000003.1, read as the reverse complement.
ATACCAATAACGTTGTCAAAATCCATCTTATTAAAAACATTACCAGTAACTAACATGAAAGAAAATATATTTTCTAAACCAAGGAGCATATTCATACCAATGAAACCATCAAAAGGATGCATACTAGCAATCGACATAACTAATATATATATATATATATACCTTTCTGGGACGCCCTGCTGGTCTGCCAGCACGACCACGACCCCTTGGGGGCCGTCCCCTTCTCTTTCCAGCAACCACACCACCCGCAACACTGAGAGCAGCAGAAGCAGGAGCAGCTGCTGCTGCACCCACCGCCCTCTTAGGGCGTCCTCTAGGCTTTCCAGCACTGGCGGGCACAGCCTCACCCGTAGCCGAATTCTCAATTGGAACCCTCATAACCTTTGGAGGTCTTCCCCTTCCCCTCCCTCTACCCCGTCCTCTACCTCGTCCACCCACTGGCGTTGGCACAACTCCTCCTCCGGCAACATCACCCGTCATACCATTCTCCACTGGTGCACCAAAGGGCGGTCTTCCAACCTGCCTTACCCCACTGCCACGGGGCCTGCCCCGGCTTCTTTTCGCAATACTGGGGACTTCCTGAAGGGGCTCAGCAGCAGTAACCCCCTCAGGGATCGAAGTACCGCCCTGTGGCTGCAAACCATCCCCTACGGGTGGTGCAGGCGCAGGCTTGTTATCGAACTCAGTTCGAGCCTTTGGGGGGCGTCCACGGGGCCTCTTGGACTCGGTCACAGGTTCCTGTAAATAATCAGGAGGAATCGCAATAGGGACAGGAACGGGAGTGTTTTGAGGATTTTGGTCAGGGTTATTAACGTAATTTGCGTCAGATCTAGGGTTCGGAAGCTTGTAGGATTTCTTGTCCATGACAAGAAGTCCGGTGTTCTTCATTCGCTTCAAGTGGTGTGTCAACAAGGTCGAGTGAGATGGAGGTAAGTCCGGATAGACTCGTTCTATGTACTTTGAAATAGCTTGTTTGCTTGAACCGTCTTTCTCCTTCAAAGCTGAAATAGCTGCATATATCATCTGTAAAAAAGGCAGGAAAAATAAAATACCCAGATGAGATATCAGATTTTGAAGTGAAAAGTTGAGAAAAAAAAATCCAAAAAAAAAAAAGAAAAGCTAGGTCGTGCCGATTTTTGTAAAAAAGTGTAGTGTGTTAGCGTCAGAGTGAAGAGTAGTGGAGAAGTGAAGTGTACTTACACCAGGATATGGAGGGTGAGTGTGACCGGTGGGGCTAGGGTTTGGAGGCAAGTGATTTTGAGGTTGTTCGGTGGGGAGGAAGGAGGAGGAGATGGTGATGGAGGAAGAAGGCGGTGGTTGGGGTGGTGGTGGGTACTGTTGGGGTGGTGGAGGAGCGGTGACGATAGGGTTGGGATGAGGCGTGATGGTGGCGAAAGGAGGGAGCAAAGGGTCCATTTTTCGGGGGGGGGGGGGGGGGGGGGGGTCAAAAGAAAGAGAGATAGAAAGAGCGAGGGAGGGAAGGAGGGAGAGGGAGAGAAAGAAAGGGTTAGAGAGAGGTTTTGTCAATTTTTGGATTTGGGGGAAGAAAAAAGAAAAAGGGATAAAGTTAGGGGGTTGTAGGTGAGGAAAGAATGGGATCGGACCGTTGGAGGTAAGGGAGCGTGAGGGGTTGGGATTTTTATTTTTATTTTTTGTTTTGGATCGATGACGTGGAATATTTTTGTCTTTTTATCTTTCTGTTTTGAACTGTTGGTGGGGCGTTTTTATTTTGAATTTTAGAATTTGAGATTTTAGGACACATTTAGTTCTGGGATCTACAAAGATTTCAGGCTTAACCTTATCGAAAATCGAATTGGAACCCCTCAACTATTCATATTCGCAAAACAGGCGTCAAAGTTTGTTGGTTTTATAAAGGGTAAATTATCGCTTTGCCTGGCACTGCAATTGAATCGAGAAATAGGGCACAACGGGAAACAAAGGGAGAGACCATAGGCACTAATAATCTTTTCGAATTCAATCGTGTTTATTTGAATTTAATTGGATAATATCGGGCTTACACTATTTAAATAGTTGATTAAGTTTAGTTATATTTAGATAATATAGATAGTGTGAAAATGAGTGGAAATCAATAAAAAAGAAATCAAAAGAATGAAAGTGAATGAAAATATGGTACTCACTTTTTATTTGGATTCGAAAAGAAATGTATTATTGTAAGATAAAAATATCCATAAATTTACTCATTTGATTTTGCATGTAAGTTTATTTTTATAATTTTAATCAGTTTTTTCTTATTTCCGCTCATTTCTTTTTACTTTTAGAAAAAAAAAACTCATAAATTATAAAAATAAATTTTTTTTACTAATTTCTACTGATTTTTACTTTCACTTTTAATAGCCAAATGCAATACTTTCATTGATTTATTTCTATTTCTATATGCTTCCATAATTGTCAAACATAGTGTAACTTTCATAATATTTAATTCAATTATTCATATGTATATTATGTGCCGGATCTCTATCATATTATGTACTTCTATCTTAAATATAAATTATCTTTATTCTATCTTATCATAATAAGGACCTTTTCTTGTTAATCATTTTTTTTTCCATCTTTCTTACTATGAGTTCTTTTTTTTTTTTTCTCTCCCCAAATTCTTGCAATGAGTTTGATGTGTTAGAATTAAATACGTTTCAAATTTATATAAATCTTTGTTGACATTCATGAGTGCATTTATAGTTTAAGTTTACTCATGAAGACCCTTTTCTTTTTAAAATGGGGAGATAGAATACACATCGGATATTCTTCATTACTAGGTAAGGTAAGCTTATATTGGAAAATTTTGTATTGTCATGTATAAGATCTCCAGTTAATATCTCTTTTATTTGTTCTGTTGGCACATATTAACTTTTACGATGAAACAATTTGAACGTGATTAGCATTCTTTTTTTATTTGTTTTAACAAACAAATTTATAATATAATACTATAGTTGTACATTTTCTTTATTTTTTTCAAGGCGCTTTCATACTATTTGTGTTTAATTTTTTGCTCTTCTTTATATCATCGTTTATTTGTATAATTGACCTAAGTGCTTTTATATAAAATTTTATTACATTGTAATTTCATGTACTACGGATACATCAATTGCTAGTTTGTTAATCACTCCCTTTTTTCTTCTTTCTTGTAATCAATTTAATGTATTACGATGCATAAGTCTTCAAAAGAGCAATTTATAGAAATTATTATAGTATAAGAAAGAGTTTACTAATGTATGATTCCTATAACTTGCTTTATTTAGAGACCTATCCATCTTAACTTTTATACATTAGAGTGATTGAAAATTGGGAAATGAGAGTTGGAAGTAAAATTTTAAGTATTTTTAAGGGAAAGCGATTAAGAAATATACTTTTTTTCGGTAATATGATTCCTTCATTTGCATCACAAACTGAGCAAAGTATAAAAAGCAAGCATCGTTGCCTACATATTACAAAAGGATCAACAAGAATGTTGGTAAATCCATGAAATCTTTCCCTCTACCAAACCTTATATTTATAAAGTCCTTGTACAAAAGCTTCAATACATTTGTAGGAGGAAGGATAAAAAAAAAAAAAAGAAAAAACAAATAACTTCATCTAGGTCCTCCACCTGTACATAACCAGGAAGGAAATATACAACCTGACTAAGTTCTCTAGGTATTATTTCCACTTACTTTAGTTGGGAGAAGTATTCCTTGCATGCCAACACAACATTACGTACTTAAGTTTCATATTAATATTGCCATTTAGCAACAACTCAGCCACTTTTGAATCAGTATCAACAAGAATGTTTTTTAAATTCCATTTTATATAAAATTTCACTCCCTAATATATACCTCGAAATTCAACAGCAACTATATTTATGTTTCCCACTTTATTTCAAAAACCAAAAATCCATTTGCTCAAGTAATCTCTAATTACTCCACCAATAGCCACTTGCCCATTAAGGAAAATTGAAGCATCAATATTTAATCAAAAGCACCCCTCTTTTAAATCTTTCAAATGAAGGTTTGGAGTTTCAACAATATATATTTCCTTTTTCATTCTTATGTGAGTACAAAACTCTTAAGTAATAACTCTTATTAACTGCCGAAGTGGTTATTGTGAATTTTGACTGGTTCCTTGGCCCAATAATTTCTTATTTCTCATCCACCGTATTTTCTAAAGAGCAATGCCAAAAGTGAAGTTGTTGAGTTTAAGTTAATTCTTTCTTTTTTATCAAACAATTATATTTAAGCCTATCTCTTATATTGCATTCTATTTATAGACTATCAAACCTATTAACTTCTCAAGTTCCAATTATATCCCTTATGTATTCACAATGAATGAAAACATGACTTAAATCTTTGTCTACCTCTCCACATCATGAACATTTTGCATCCAAATTCATTCCTCTTTATCTCAAATTAACTACTATTAGTAGTCTATCATGTTACATACTCCACAAGAACAATTTCACTTTAAGGGGAAATGGAGAGTTCCATATCTACTATTGCAATTTGCTATTTTCAAGTTTAATAGGAGACAAATAACCGTAAATTTCTTTTAAAGAGGGAGAAAGCCTTTGTATGAAATGTAAGCCCCTTGCTATCAGAATATATTAATTCACGTAGATTTCTTAAATCAAACGCATTATTGACTGTCTAATGAATCCCCAACATTTTGAAAAATGAAGGCATGGGGCCATCTTTTCTTGGCGCTTTCCAAAGCCAAATTAATTGTAAACTATCATAAATTTTCTTGCCATTTACACTTTGCATAAGAAAACTCCAATTACTTGTCATACTAAATTTATTTATTCAATTAGTAAAATGACAGTCTTACTTGAAGAAAAAAGTCTTGGAAAATATCTTCCAAACAAGCCTCTAATTGAATCTTGATCAAACACCTAAGTCTCCTATATTATCCTTTAATATTGATATTCTCCCTTTTAATCTTCTTATTAAGACCAATGGTAGTACTTTGTATTTTTTTATCCATCTTGTATCCATTTGTCCCTTGATTTCATCTTTTATAAAAACTCTTCTCTTTTTAAAATTTGATCCAATTCTTGCCTAACAAATGCTACTTTGTTAGTTTGCTCTAAAGTAGAATTATTATAACAACTATTTGAAGTTGCTTCAACTTCTCATTAATGTCCTTCTTCCTAACCTATACAATTTTAAAAACTTTTCTATTTCGATATTAGAATTAAGCAAGGAGTCTTTTCATTGCCACATTCAAACTAAATTCTTTCAATAAGAGGAATGCAAAAGCCATGTGAAAACCGCATAGGCCAGAATCTGAAGGACCTATTTATCATTTTGTTAATAGCGTATGGCTTTATTTAGGTAATGGTTTGAATGCCACTTTGCCAAATGAAATGTTTTTACTTACAGATATAATTCTTTTCCTAATGAATTTGCATAGACCATATCTAACCTTCATTGAGCAAAAGTGATAACCTCTTATCTATTAAACTAAGTAAACTTTGTACCCACATATCCTAAATCAATTAGATTACAACTATTCATAAATTGCACATATTGAAAAGCTCTTTACCTAAGAATGTCCCCTCTACCACCACTTTCATGTGGAAAAAATAATTTCATTAAAGTAACCTATAATTCCCTATAACCTATTGCCACAAAAGTAGTGAAATCTCCAAATTATTCAATAATATTTGTTTTAGTTCAAAACTTAGACATACATAAACTGCTGAAAAATACCACTTGTGATTTAGAAATCTGACATTAGCCATAATATGAATTTCTTGGTAAGTTTGTTTAATTAATTCTACATTTAGGACTCGAGAATTCCACAATAGAATTGTTTACTCACGCTGGTCATTCGCAGGTGAACATAGGTAGTTATCCATTTAGGTAAAATGAGCAAATTTATAAATAGCAACACTATCCATCTTCATCTCCATTAATGTTAAGAGATCAAGCATATATCTCTCTATTACTTCTAGGACATCCATTTGCTTTTTAGGACAATTCGGGCTATGGACATTTTATGCCATAATCTAAGTGTTATGAACAATGTAAGAATGTTAGTTAGTCGTTTTAAGGGTAAAAGTTTGGTATCAGATAAGCTCTTCTTCCATATAGATAGCACTCTTGACCTCAAAGTCAAATGTGTATGGAGATTTCTTGATGTCTATCATCTCCAATCATTCCTGCAAGTTCTAAAATAATAACAATTTCAAAACCATCCCCTTTAGATAAAATGACATTAGAATTAATTTATGAGGTAGCTTTATGTTTTCTGTCCTATATATATATATATATATATATATATATATATATATATATATGCTCTACATTAACTTCTAAGGTTCTTTCCCACATGTTCATTAGATGATCAGGGTGGTAGTTGCTTTGTATTACTGGAATATGTATCATCACAAGAAATACCTTCCTTACTCTGAAGGTTAAGCCTAACATAGTTCTCAAGATGGAGACTCTTGCCTCTATAGTTATTATATGAATCTAAGGCACTTGTGTTTTCAACAATAGAGCATCTTCCATGTCCTTTATATTATTCGGTTGATTAGCACTTTCTCCCATCAATGTAGGTAATCTATGTACATGACCTTGTACAATGAATCTAACTATTTTAAGTTCCTTTATAGATAAAGTATCCTGATATTGAAGGTGAGAACAACTTTTGGATCAATTCTTCTGTAGTCACCTGGCCTTTTTTTTTTTTTATTTGGTGACTCTTTTCTTTTGTAAAATTAAGCTCTTTATGTTTGCTTTGTAAGTGAAAGGAGAAATTTGAGTTAAGCCATCCTAAATTAAATAATTACCCTCACTCAAAGCTTTTCCTTTCTCCATTTCCCTATGGTACCTTGACAAAATTGTTTCATTGCTAGCAATGGTTGCAATGGAATTGTAAAATCCATAATTTCTTATTTCTCCTAGTTATAACTCATGTCATATGCTCAAAATCAACTGCAACCTCCTTTAAAACCCTTGTATTTGAAAGTAACGAATTACGTTCACGAGTATTGTCATAATTCTTTTGAGTTCTTCTTTGCTTCTTCCTACTTGGCTCAAGGCATGCTTATTATTATTATTATTATTATTATTATTATTATTATTATTATTATTATTATTATTATTATTATTATTATTATTTACCTAAATCTAACTTTATACCCTTTAACCATCCATCCATTGTTGTAATTGGAGTCTTCATTTTCTTTTTGTTTTCCATTTCCCTCTAAGGTTAAATCTTTTTCTAAATTTTCACTAGAAGATTCTAGTAAGTTCTTGCTCTCACTATCCATCCTTATGTTTGGCTTCCCTTTGTTAACACCATTGAATCTCTTTGGACAAGTTGAATTGATATGTCCAATGCATCCAATATTATAACGGATTGACTTAATACCCTCATATTGAAGTGTAAAAGTCTTCTTTCTGATTTTATGAGCAAGAGCCCCCCTTTTAGTATTGTAAGTAAATGTATCATAACAAAGCATGGAACTGATCTTCTCCCTTATCTTCTTTAGCATTTGCTTATCATAATACTTGAGGCAGTTCATTTAATTGAACCCATACTACCACCAAATTAAAGCATACTGTATATGCTTTAAAATTTAGCTCCCAATACTTAATTGTAAGAAAATGCCTACAAATGAACCAATGTCTCGCAAATAACTCTCTTAATGTCTTCTTCCTTTTGAAAATAAATTGTATAAAAACCATTCTAAACTCCATTATACTAAAGCTTGCAAAAGACCATAAAGCCTTTAATCTAACAAAGCAATTTATACCTTAATGACAATCTACAAAGCTTCTTAACTATTAATGTTTGCTTCCATTGGCTTTGAATAAGTTTCTTTTCTTTAGTAGAAAGGACAATGCTAGCACAGCTTGAAGAAATAGAATTTGAATTCGACTCTCTCGATTCATCTTCATCATAACTACAATTCTCTTCTAAGCTTTTTGTAGCCAATTTGTCTTAGTGGAAGAAATGATGCTCATAAGCACTAAAACTATTTACTAGGACTTTATCTTTATACAACTGTTGCCCTTCCTCCTTTAATAGGGGAGAAGGAAGTTGTGCACTTCCTAGACTAGGACAATTTAAAGACAAGGTTGACAAGAAAGATTTGATCTCTTGCTCATTAGGTGGTTTAGTTCATTTATTCATTATAAAAGAAAATTTTAAGTGTTTTTCTTTTGTAAAAATGAAAAATGCAAAAGGGTGAATAAATCTATCTTTATAAGGACTCATTAGGTACTTAGTTTTGTAATAAATAAATAAAAAAATATATACACTTGTATTTTCAATTTGTAATGCCAAAGTGATACGAAAAGAATTTTAAAGAAAGGGGGAACTAAAAAGGTCGTAAATATAAGCTAAATTTGAATAAAGTTTAGACATTAATATTATTTTAATTATGAGAAAACTAGTTTTTCTAGATAAATCGAGTTTAAACAATCTTATCAAATCAAGCTTGAGCTTGAACTTAGCATTGCTCTATCTTTACTTGACTCATTCATACCCTTAAGAAAATAAAGGAAGGTAGGAGATGAGAGGGAAAATTTCCCTTCTATATTTTAGTATTATGAAGTGAAGGGAAATGAAGAGAATTGAAATAAATAGTCGACAAAGTGTTGAATTGAAATATTTTAATGAATTTTGATTATATGAAACTAAATATGACTTTGGTTGAATAAGTAATTTTTTTAAAAGAACTTATTTTTGTGTACCCTATGCTCTTGACATTTGTTTTAAATGTTTTGAAATGTTCTTAATGAAATATGATTATAAAACAAATTAGATTAAAGCTCTCTTTAAGTGTTTAAAACCTTTTTTGGAGGGAAAAATATAGTAGAAGGGATTGGATTTGTGCCATTTATACAAAATACAGCCTTGATTTTACAGTCATGCAATTAAGAGCCCACATTCATAAGATTCTCTTATTTAAAAGTCTCCGTCCATCAAGTACTAACAAAATTCGACATGGCAGTTTCAGACGTAGATTGCCAACTCATACTACAAGTCATTATTTCCTCTCTACAAATTTTCTTTTTTCTAAATTTTAGAGATTTTTTTTTTAAAAATCAAAATAAAAAGTTTCTTTTAAAAGTTGACTTCTCTCTCTCTAATGACTAAAACCATCACAAGATTAAACCTTAATCAATTTGTTCAAGCTTAGCCTTAAAAAAATTTGAAAATAAATCCGAAATCGAAATTAGAACCATGAATCTAGACACCCTAACCTTTAATAGTTGAAACCCTAAACTTAGAATTGTAAATTAAAGTTAATGGATGCTTTTTAATAAAAGGTGAATTTTTTATAGAGAAGTTTGAACATTGAAACTGTAAAATTCATGCCTTTGATAGGGAATGGCAAAAAATCATGCGAAAGAAAATTATTTTAGTATCTATTTCCTTGTTGTTTTACTCTAACTAGATTCCCTTAGTTATCTTATTATACTTCCATATCCAGATTTTAGCTTAATCTAAGGTTTTAGGATCAATTTAGTCTCTCTAACTTATTTGGAATAGGTTATATTAAATTTAAGGAAAGACTGAAAACGAGAAACAATTGAAAAAGAAAGGCAAGAAGAATACACCCATAGTTCACAACCGTATTCTTGGATCATGATCCTTCTTTAAACTTAAATTGATAGTTTACACCTGTAATCTTTCTCAAGATATAAGTTTACATCTTGGGATAATGCCAGTAGTCTTAGCCGTGATCCTCCCTAACTTTAATTCCTCATCACTTAAACTTGCTGAAGGGTTCATGAGTCAAATCAAGCTTATGATCTTTCTTGTGATCCTCCTTAATCGACAAACTCTTCTCCTTTTCAACTTCCACCCTCTCCAATTACTTCAAAACAACTTCTTCTTCTTTTTTATCAAATCTAAGAGCCCTAAAACTACTGAAAACAATTAGATTGTGTTTTCCTAAAACATCAAACATAATCAAAGATGAAAAAGAACATACCTTGTGATATAAATAGAAGGATGCAGTAGACACGAGCCATGAATGAGTTTTCGAAGTTCAATAGGAATGAGAAATTAGTAAGTGAAAAAGGGTTTTGAATATGAATATGGATGGATATCACATACTGATATGAGGCAAGTGAACCTATCAATTTTAATATAGCGGATGTGAGTCCGAGTCGATCCCTCAGAGATTTTGAGTACTAATATTAACTTTAGCTTTATTATCTAACCGAAAAATTGTGATAAATTGAATGAATTAAAAATACTGAAATTAACAACTAAACTACTTATGAGACTTAATTACGCAAATTAAGAAGCAATAAATTACGAACGACTTCAAGTATGCAATAATGTATTTAGGAATTATTTCTCCTAGTGTTTAACATGTAACCTTTTTAAAATATATCTAATTCAATTTCTATTATTTTTGACCGGAGGGATTCACAATTAAAACTAATATCTTTCTCAAGCATATTAACCCTAATCCTAAATTATTTACCGGAATCTCTTCACTTAGTAATATAATTTAGAATTGCATTAATGTGTAATAAATTCCCACACAAATAATCAACTTTCTGGAAGAAACATGTATCTTATCTCTAAGTATACATGTAATTCTCTTTAATTATGCCTAGATCTAATTACACATGCAATTTCTCAATCAACATGCATAATATCATATATTGACACTCTAGAATTATTAATCCACAATTAACGAACATAATTGAATCAAGAAAAAAATAGAAATTTTATTGAAATTATAATTCAATCCAAGGGTTACATGAAACCCTAGGTTCCATAATCCTAAATACTCGAATTCTAAGCTATCATAACGAATCTAAAAACGAGTTTCATCAAAAACGTAAAATAAAGCATAAAAACCCCTCTTGATTTGATGAACAATCTCTCTAATCTTGAAATCGATATCGTTCTCGCTTCTTGATTAATGTTCTTCTCCAATCTCCTCTCGTCTCTTGTGTCTCTTGTTTCTGTAATGTCTCTCTTCCCTTTTGAAACCCTAAGATATCCTTTTATATGTGTATTTCAAAGATTCTGTTTTCGTCACCAGACACGGCTTGGGACATGGCCGTGTCCCCAGGTCGTGTAACTTTCTGCACTTAGGCAAATTTTCTGCACAACTTCAAAACTTCATAACTTCTTCATTTGAACTCGGAATTGAGTGAAACTTGATTCCTTTTCTTCGTTTTCGAACCTAAAATGCGTTTAAACCCTAAAATCAACATTTTACTCAATTAAGTATCAATTTCTTTAAAGAAAACCAAAAATGTAAGGGAAATACTATAAAATCACCATATGAAATATGTTTAAAATCAGAGTTATCACATACCAAAACACAACCCGTCGAGCTTATAATAGGGTTTAATACAACTCATCAACACTAAATCATCCATTAGGTTTCAAATGAGGGTTTAGATTCGACTTACTAACTTGCTCAAATAAGGGGTTCACCATAATCTTAAGAAGAAAACTGATAAGAACACAGGAAATATTAAAGAGTAAAACGGTACTTAATAATTCGAGACACAAGCTTAAATAGCTCACGAAGATATCAAGTATATTCTTACTTAAAAAATGTTCAATTAACTTTTCTACTAATTGCAATAGTTGTTATTTATAATAAGTCCTAAAATTATAGTAGCAAGACTGTCAATAATATACAAAACCTTAAACCCTAAAGTAGGTCCACGACTAAAGTTAAGGATAATATTTATAAGTATGCAAAACTATGCTAAATGGTATGTTTAACACTAAGGTTAACGTACAAGATATCCAAGCTGTTTTCAGGTAAGTTAAGTCCGAGTAAGATCAGGTCAACAGTTGGCTATTTGAGTTAGAGCTGAATTCCTTGAAGTCTTATTGTACTTAGTTGAGCTCCTAGCGAGGTTGGCTTATAGTTGCTGAACTTATGGATTGCTCGGCAATAGATTCCTTATGCCATGCCGAGTTAGTCTTTAGACTTGGGACCTTAGTTGTGTGGTCCCTAGTCTCCTTATCATGTGATAGAGTTATTACCTAACTGTCTTTCTTTCCTTTGTCAATCTTCTAGTATCAGCTTGGTTTTAGGTAAGGAAGGTTGGCCTTAACCTAAAAAAAGTCTATGAGGGTTTTGTAAGCCCCACAACTAACCATTCGAGGTTTTGATCAGTTAAAAGACTCGATCAAGCCTAAATTATAAAGTAAAGCTAGAGATAGTAGGAAATTGATCCCGTAAGTTTAAATTTAAGAAGATAAGTAATAAAATAAAAGAATATAAAAATTCCAAATTTTAAGTATATAACTCGTTATTTATTGAAAATGCGGAAAATGCATTTCGATAATTAATAAATCGCTCGAGATAAATTATATGTATACTAAAAATCATAAAATAACCTAAATAATATTTAGGAATATTTATTTGTATTGTAAGCTCTAAAGTTAAAACAAGTGACCGTAAGATTGAACTTAGAACACAAGATTTAGGGCGATTGGGTAAATGATCCGATCAAACCCAAATTATAAACTATTGAGAGAAATATTAGTAAAAATGACCCCGTAAACTTGAATTTAAAAAAATAAGTAATAAAATAGGAGACTATAAAATTTTCAAATTTTAAGCATAATAAGTACTAATTACCGAAAAAGCGAAAAGTGTAATCCAATAACTAATAAATTACTAAAGATAGATTATATGTATATTAAAAATTTTAGAATGACCAAAATAATATTAAGAATGTTCACATGTACTCCACATGTATTTACTATAGATAAAAATACGCGAAATTACCTAAATTGGCCAAAAACTAAGTAAATAATTAAAGAAAATTATAAATTAATTATGAAAAAAATTATAAAAAAATCAAAAGAGACTAGAATAATCCAAATCAGGTCGTGGCAGGTCAATATCTGTTAAATAAAAATTAACCAATTAAAATTAGACAACACAAAAGCCAAAAATTAAGGAAATTGAGTAAAGTCATGTCTAATTAATGCATAATAATAATTACAAAAATCATCTATAAATAGGGGAAAAATTTCCAAAACTCATTTGGACAGTTTAGAATGAGAGAAAAATAGAGAAACTCGAAAATTTGAGAGAAAATCCAGAAAACAAAAAAAGAAAAAAAAACTGTGCAATTAGGACCTTCAAAGGGAACCCACACCAGATGAGCAACTGGGAGTAGACAATCACCACCACCATACGGTGGTGGCAGCACCCAGGCCAGCCGACAAGTCTACGGCGGCCGGAGGTGGATGGAGACACCCCGACCGGTGAGTCCCTCCTTTGTCCCGATTTTGAATAATTTCGTAAAATTAGTTATTTTGCCTAGAAAATTATGAAATTTATTATTCTGAGGTTTTATTGTATGTAGATTTAGGAAAAAATAGTGATTTAGTTTAATCACGTCTGAAAATATAGGGTCCTTAACAAATTGATCAAAACCAAGCATGATTAGAACGAGAAATAAATAAGCTTAGAAATGTAGTTTGGAGCTCAATTTTTTTCTGTAGGATGCTCATGTGATATAGAATAGTATTATGAAGCCATTTTTTTAAAATTAATTTTTGAAAATTTTAAGTTAATTTTTAGCCCTAAAATAATGGAAAAATTGGGTGATTTTGGGTTAATTAGGTGATTAAGATGCTAATTACTGATTTAGTTAGTAATTAGATATTTAGGGATATTAATCTCTGATGTGGACCGCTAATCCTAGCCTTTGGAGTATTAAGTATAGTTAATTTAGGAAATTAGGTAATTATTGTAAGAAATTAGTAATATGTGGAATTGAAAATTAATAAATCTAAAAAATTAGGGTTATTTAAATAATATTAGAATAAACATTAGAATAATACTAAATCTGAATTAAGATTTAATTTTAGTTAATTATATAAAAATGTAAGATTTTCTTACATCGGGGATAAATGTGATACCCTAATTAGGACTAGCGTGTACCAAATAGCTTAGAATACTAAATTAAGACCCAATAGGATATTTGAATACTTGAGCTTAATGTGATTAATTTCACATTAGGATTTCACATTGTCTTAAGTCTTTTACAATTACATCCCTATAGACTTCGTGCAGGTGCTGGCTAAGAAGCGGCAACAACTACTCTGAAGCTACCAACTACTGGATCTTGGGGAGTGAGGAAAAACATTGAAGAATCAACACATATTTTATTACTTTTCATTTCTGAATAATGTACAACTAGGAAATATGTTACGAAGAATTATTATAAACTTTAATTTCAATAATTGAATTATAGTGTATATATATATATATATATATTTCCCCACTTTCTTAAGTAAATGATTTATTTAAATTACAAACTGTTTACTTCAAAGCGGGTTAGTCATGGACGCCTTGTGTAGATTAGGTTTAAGATAGCGGTTGTAAGGCCAACTTCTATCTTAGGATGGTTTACACGGCGGGGCTGTTATGACTCTGCCACTTCGGGGCGTGATAGGTTTTAGGGAGGTTGAAGGTCAATTCGTATCATCCCTGTAAGGCTGAAAAGAAGTCATCCTTGACTTTAGGCAATGAGTACGGGCTTGGATATAAAATAGGCTTCTCTCCCCTTTTCTTTGCATCATGGATGCTGAGCTACTTTGAATCTCTTCAACACTTATAGGGGTCAAGCAGTAGCTCCTCCTATCCTTTTGAATTGTGTAAGTGTTGAAGAAGCCATCATGGATCACACTTCGATCGTACTCCTAAGGTCGGCCAAGAATTAAATTTAGTGCATTCATAGGCGCTATGTCGAAGTCAAACTCATCCCCATACTATCCTGCCTTGAATGCTATCCAAGCTCTCTTATGCACATGGACCATACCCTTGTCATTAAATCACTTCAGTCCATAACGTTGGGGATACTGGCAGGTTGATAGTTTCATCCTTGTAATTAGCTTGATAGAAATGATATTAGTGCAACTATCTCCATCAACAATAGGGAATAGGTCTTCCCATTCACTAAACATCAGATCTGGAATAAGTTCTCTCCTTAACCTAGATCTTCTTTCAAGTCCAGTCATCATGGCTAAGATTCTATCCATATCTAGATAGACATTCACCTCTTCCATGTAACTTCCTAATTTCTTGTCACTTTGACTCTATACTTGAGCGTCCAGTCCTTCACCTTTTAGAATCATGACCCTCTTATTCGGACATTAGGAGGTAATATGTCCATATCCTAGGCACTTAAAGCATTTAACTTCTCGAACCTTAGTGTTGAGCACTCTCTCATTCTCTACTTTCTTTGTCTCAGCTTGATCAGGTTAGCTAGACCTTCCTTTCTCTTTCTTCTTCTCTAACCTCTTCTTCTCATTATACCTGTTAGGCTAAGGTTTACCTTATTGAGGTTAGTTGATTGGCCTCTAGTATCTTCTTCTCCTCTAATGCTTTACTCTCAAGGCTAGGTTGATGAGCTTATCTAATGAGTTGAATGGTTGGAGCTTGACTACGTCGGTAATATCATCTCTAAGGCCACTCATGAACCTAACAATAGCATGGTCCTATGGCTCAACAATCTCACATTTGGTCATCGAGGTCTCAAATTCTTATAATTACTCCTCAACAGTGTTTCAACCTTACCTTAGGTGTTGGAAAGCATGGAGAATCTCTTGCTTGAAGTAGGTCGGCACAAATTGCTAATTTATCAAATGCTTCAAAAGCCTATAAGTTCTAATCGGCTCTTCTTCTTTAGCATCTCACTTAGCAATTAACTTGTCACACCAAAGACTTGCATATTCAACAAGGGACAAAAAGGCTAACTTAACTTTTGTTCAATCATTGCACTCATAACACTCAAATAACTTCTCTACTTGGAGAACCTAGTCAAGAAACTCTTCAAGTCGGCTACTACTGCTAAAGGTCAGCAACTTCAACTTGATGTTATTAAGTCCTTTACTAGTGTTTGTAGCTCATCCCTCGCATTTCGAGCTGGTCAGTTTACCTTGAATTAGCAACTTTTATGGAGCTATGCTCAACCAAATCTCTTCTCGACTTGGGCTCTCTTCTTAGGGCTCCTTAGTTCACCTTAAAGTCAATACTCCTATCATCACTTCTCTTTGACTTGGGTTGGTCTCTTTTTCCCCTTGACTTGGTAGCTCTTTCGGGCTATTGTTCATCATTAATAAGCTCGTTGGAATCAATTCCACTGGTCGGTGTTCGGTCTCTTCTTTCACCTTAGCCAACGCATTTAAGATCTTTAACTAAACCAGTAAGCTCTTGGATAGAGTTAGTGAGATTCTGAATCTGATACTCCAGATTAACAACACGTGGCCTTAACTTTTATGGGGACTATCACCATCGATATTCATACTATCTGTAGACATTCTCATTTATATGGTAATTCTTATTGAGAGATTTTAACAAACATGTAATATACTTAACTCGACTTAGAATCACTATAATTTGATTTTATGTAGCTACCCACAACTTTTAAATACCACTTCAACTACTATAACCGATAGGAATCATTCTCCAACTATATCCAAGCTAATGCTGACCTATCCTAAGTCGAGGGCGACCAACTCTTGCTGAGGTCAAGCAAATGCCAGAAGGACAAAAGGAACAAAAAGGGATACTTGGCATCAAGTCTATTGTTTGCTGAAAAGCTAAGAGAACATACAGCCAAGCACTCAAGACCAAAGAACCATTTCTTACGGCGCGAAGAGTCTAGTACCAATTGTGTTCGACAATTGTGGGCTGAACTTTCAAGTATCTCAACCAAGCACTGCGGAACTTTAGAGACTCCTCCTCAAACTTAGACATCCAACTCTTACCCCCATCCAATTCGGATCCTGCTCCTTTTAAGACAAGCCGAGTGACTGCATCCTGACTTCTTCTATTAAACGCATAGTTTTGTATTCTTGTACGTGTTTTCTTTATTTTATTTATGGGCTCATTCTTTAGGGTTTAGGGACTTGTACATTATTTACAGTTTTGCAACTAGGGCTTAAGACTTACTATAAATAACAATATTTGTAATTAATAGATATATGATCATTATCAGATAAAAAGAATATTTCTGTACTTGGAACTTTCCTCTTTCGAGCAAGGTTAAACTTAGCTCTTAGAGCTTGCATTTACTAGATTATCAAGTGCTAAGTAACTCTTTAATCTTACTTTTGTTCTTATCAATCTAGACCCTAAGATTGTGGTGAACCCTTTATTTAAGCCGGTTAGTGAGTTGCATATAGCCCTCATTTGAATCCTAAGTGACATTTAGTGTTCGTGAGTTGTATCGAATTCTATTTTGAGCTTAAACCCCTGATTATGTTTATATCTTGGTACACGATATCCATACACATTCACTGTTAAAACCCCCATTTCATTCCATCTTCTTCATTCCTACCTGAACCTCAATTACCCATTCTGGGTTTGTGACTTGCTACCGTAACATCTTGGTATCAGAGCTTTGGGGAGACGTGTGTCAGATTTAACTAACTGACCTTAACCAATTAACCTTGAAACAAACGAGTATGTCGAGAGAAGGCCGGAGGCGAAGTTGGAAAGAGGCGAATCTAGTCGACTAAGTTATGCCAAGACAAAGGGTATGGTTTATGTGCATAAGAGAGCTCAGATAGCATTTAAGCTTAGACAATGTAAAGATGAGATTGACTTCAACGTTGTGCCTATGACTGCTGCAAATTTACTTCTTGGCCGACCTTGGGAGTATGACCGGAAAGTGATCCATGATGGCTTCCTTAACACTTTCACAATTTGGAATGATGAAAAGAGCTATTACTTGACCCTAATGAGAATTGAGGAAATCCAAAGACACTCGGCACCCATGGTGAAGAGAAAGGGGAAGAGAATTTTGTTTGGTATCCTGGCTCGTGCTCAATGTTTAACGTAGAGGATGACTTCCTTTTAAACCCATGGTAATGATAGGAATCAACCTTTGGATATATCTAAGCTGAGGTCGACCTGTCCCAAGCTGAAGCCGATTAACTCTTGTCGAGGTCGAGCAGATGCTAGAAGGACAAAAGGAATAAAAAAGGCCACTCGGCATCAAGTTTGTCGTTTGTCGAAAAGCCAAGAGACTAAACAGCCAAGCACTCAAGACCAAAGAACCATTTAGCACAGTACGGAGAGTCTAGTGCCAACTAATTTTAGTACTCGATAATTGTAGGCCAACCTTTCGGGTATCTTAACCAAGCATTGTGAAACTTCAAAGACTCTTCCCTGAACCCAGCCATCTAACTCCCACCTCCATCTAGTTCGGATCCTACTCCTTCCAGGATAGGCTAAGTGACTACATGCCAACTTTTTTTATTAAATGCATAGTTTCGTATTCTTGTGCATGTTTTCTTTATTTTATTTATGAGCCCCATTCTTTAGGGTTTAAGGCCTTTAACATTATTTACAGTTTTACTACTAAGGTTTAGGATTTACTATAAATAGCAACATTTGTAATTAACAATTATATGATCATTATCAAACAAAAAGAATATTTCTGCACTTGGAACTTTCCTCTTTCAAGCAAGGTTAAACTTAGCCTTAGAGCTTGTATTTACCGGATTATCAAGTGCTGACTAACTCTTTAATTTTTCTTGTGTTCTTATCAATCTAAACCCTAAGATTGTGGTGAATCCTTCATTTGAGCTGGTTAGTGAGTTGCATTTAACCTTCATTTGAATCCTGAGTGATATATAATATTCGCGAGTTGTATTGAACCTTATTTTGAGCTTAAACTCCTGATTGTGTTTGTATCTTAGTACTCGATATCCATACACATTGACTGTTACAACCCCTGTTTCACTCCTTCTTCATTTCCACTCAAACCTTGGCTACCCATTTTAGGTTCATGACATACTACCATAACAATAACACTACCAAAAACAAACGAGGAAAAGCTAGCAAAGTCTGGACAACTATTAAATGGATATAATGCACCACTCAATCTTACCTAACCTACAATTCATCGGATATGACACACTGGTTTAAACTAAAGGGTCATTTATCACTACTCCTTATTAAAGGGAATAGATAAGAGTTGGATAATAATGAAAACACTAAGGTTACTCAAAGGAAATGAAAATAATTGTTGTATTAATCAATTGATTATCTGCATACAAGAAAGTGGGGGTTTATATACCCATCCACTAGAGTTACTTTACATGTATGATAAGATAAAAGTGTATTTGTACAATTAGATTACATAAAATATATTAAAAAGTGTAAAAGAGACAAAAAATATTCAGTAATGGGAAGAAAGAATCATTTTAGAAGGTTGTGTTCAAGAGACACAAATCGTTTGGTGGCTGGACATTAGAAATATAATATAAAGTAGGTGGAAGTATAAAAGCGTTGTCGTCAGAGGTCGACTTAACTTGGATTAGGTTAAGAGTCAATCAGTCTGGTAAAGAGACCAACGAAATTGGAATCGGATGCCTATGGTCGGTTTGGGAGCTCGACTCTACTAGTCTTGGGCTGTCTTCTGGAATAAAGCATCACTGCTAAGCAAGAGCAAGTCTAACACATGTGAGGATTGACTCGCTGAAAACATGAGTATGTGAACCGACAAGTGTATTGGGTCATGGAAGTAATACAAACGGTAAGTTAAGGTCGTATTCCACGTGGAGCTAGGTGCTAAGTACTAAGTACTAAATTATCTAAGTTTTTCCCTAAGCTAAGCTATCAATAATTGAATTAAAAGTGAGTGAAAACTGAATAACAAGATGAACACTAAATCAAATATTCTAGCTGCACTATAAGGGTCCCAGGTCTAGGAGATAAAAAAGATCAAATTGGGATTTATAAATTTATTCTCATTTGAATCGATGTGATATCTTAAATTGATATTCAAAATTGACTCCAAGGGATTTAACTAAATTTACTAGAATTCGCTTACCTCTCGGAGTAGCAAAATTTTAATTATAGCAGAAATTCACCTGTTAAGACAATTTATCTATAATTATCTAGTAAATAATAATTTGCTCGTACCAAATTTATTATTCTAATTAGAAATATGGTTTAAGCATGTCTCCATGACCCGAATTATACTTCCAACCGCATTAAGTACATGAGTTCATGAATTTAATTAAAACCTGTATATCCCTATAACAAGCTTTTTAAAAAATTCAAGCTATGTTTAACACGAATTATCAAAATCCTCTTAGATATCCTACAATTTTATCTAACTAAAAAATAATAGCCACGTACTAAATAACTAGATGATAAATACAATAAAAAATACCTAGATACTCAATATCGATATCGGAATAATACACGAATGCTTTATATTGCAAAACCCAATTAAATTAAGTACTAAATCATAGTGCAAAAACTCAAATGAATCAAGATATATCTAAATTGAAATAACAAGAAAAAGAAAATATCTTGATCGATATATTCAGTTCCGAAACTTGATACAATAATCGGCATATTTCGATTTATTTAAAAGCTGGGGTAATCCTCTGACGAGTTAGAACAAAATGATTTAGAGTTTTAAAATTAAACGCAATAAAATCAAATTAATAAAACGCAAAATAAAATTTATGGCGTTTACTAAACTAAGTAAAACAAAAAAATAAATAAAAATCCTAGAATTTTCTTCTAGTCCTCCTGTCTTTTTTTTTTTGTTTTCAGCTCCTGTATATTCTTCTCTTCTCCGCTACTGTTTTTTGGTCCCTTTATTTCGACTGCTGCCCTATATTTCTTTTTGTTGCGTTTCATTTTCGGATAAGGCTTCTCATGTGCAAACAAAAAGGCCCCCACGTCATTTAGTTCTTTGTTGAAAAAGAGCCTCAATTTTAATTCAAATGGGCCCCTTAGACTTTGTGTTTCTCAGCCCCACCCTTCTCCTAAACCACTCATACAAAAACCAATTGAGCCCACGTGTGTTCATGGTAAGGCTGTTGTCAACTTCTTATTGCAATAGGACAGAATATGGGCAGCTCGTGTCTACTCGAGAGAGCAAATCGGCTTGGTGCTTAATTTCTCAACTCATGGTATTTTGTGCAGGTGGTCTTAATGGAAAGAAATGTTCGACAATGACAGATTGCATTGCTCCCTGCTACTGTTCGGAGAGTTGCATCTTGTCTTGTTGATCGGCTGCTGATCGGTTAGGGACTTGGTTTTGAGCTCCTGTCGTGGTTTGTTGCAATTGCTACGGGGACAGCCACTCAGCTGTCATGTGATGCTAGAAATGAAGCCAGTTGCTGCTGTCACTTGGAGTTGCGCCGAAGCTTGGACCAATTTGGAGAAGGAGTAGCTGTTGCCTCGGTTGAGTTGAGCTGCTGCAGCTATGCGGATTGAAGCTACAGATGTTCGCAGATTGGGAGCTTCTCGGCTGCTGCTGTTTGAAGGGGAAAGCTGCTGCGTTGGTCTTATCTCGGCATTGGAGTTGTTGCAGTTGTTGTCACGGGTTAGGGCCGTTGCAATTGAAGTCCTCTACTGCTGTTCACGTGGAGAGCTGCTTGGTTGGTTGGTGCGCGCGTGCTACAAATTGAGCTCGACTGAAGTTGTTGTTTGCTGCAGCTGCTGTCACGCAAATTGGGAGGTGCTCAGTTGTGAGGAGCTGCTGCAACTGAAGTTGAAGTAGCTGCTGCTGTCGTGATGCCATGCTGCTGTGGAGCTTTATTCTCGGCTGTTGCTGATTGGTGGAGTTGCTGCAGCTGTTTTTTGGTTCGGCTGGAAGTTGCTTGGCCCATCGTTGCCGTTCGGAAATGAAGCACGACTTGCTGGTGGAGTAGTTGCTGTCCAGCATAATGGAGTTGCTCTGCTGTGACTTGTGCTTACTATTCTGCTGTTCAATGTTGCAGCTGCTGTCACAGGTCCGAATTTGGAGTGCTACTGCATCAGAGTTGCTCTGTTTCAGCTGTCAAGAATTGAAGTCCAAAATCATCTCGGCTGTTGTCCAAATTCGTCTGCTGTAGATATAAAGTGCAGCTGCTCTTCTTGGCCTTGTTTGATTTGGTTGCTCCATATATCAACTGTCAAACAAAAAAAAAGAGAGTAGCTGCTCTTCTTGGCCTTGTCTGATTTGGTTGCTCCATATATCAACTGTCAAACAAAAAAAAAGAGAGTAATAAGCTGATGTGAAGTTTGAAATAAGAACCACTTGCATTCCATAAGGAATAAGATAAAATCAAGAAAAATTAAATAAATAAATAGCTTCTCATGAATGAATAATTTATTGGTCAGTTGCATCTTGGATGGATTCATTGCTGTCCGTATGAAGCTCAATGAGTGACTTGGTTGCTTGAAGCACTTGGTTCTTGTTTTGGAGAAGGAGCTCGACTTGATCAAAGTATAGAATTTCCAAACTAACAGCTGTTGCTTGGTTTTGATTTTGGTTTTAGTTGACTCAAAGTCCATACATTTTGCTATCCGGTTGGTATTTGGCTTTCAAACTCAGTAATTGGCTACTCTGCTTATGCAACTGAGTTCAGCTACTGAAGAATGAAGGTATACGACTTGTTGGTTCTTTCGGCTAGAGTGTAACTCTTCAAATGAGTTGTTGTTGCTCTTGGCCTATAATAAAATTGAGGATAATAAGATTACACAAGTTTAGCTCAAAATAAAAGAGCATAAGCTGTTGTAATTTGGCTTGATCGTGAAGTGTTTGATTGTAGCTGTTCTTTAAAAATTCAGCTACTACTACTTCTCATTCTGTCCAAATACACATGGTTGGTGTGCTTATCTCTCTTTGCTCATTGTCTCTTAAATCTATACATATCTCAACTCAACAGCAAAAAGGAGAATTCATAAGCAACAACAAAAGTTGGTTATATTTGAAATTAGAATCAATAAAACATATTATGTGAGTTTATAATTACTATTTGAGTCATATTTTGATCATTTTTCTCACTATTTATGCAATTGACTAAGAAAATTGCATTTTTCATAATTTTTAAGCATGGCTCACAATAAATGCATCATGAAATGTATAAATGTGTAGTAATGAAGTGAAGATAAAAGTGCAATTTTACATATTTATCAAGGATCTGACAGACAAGTCAGTAGGAGATTTGTTCATAATAAGGATCTCTATTTTGAATATGGTTTCAAGTTAGTATTCTTCACGTGAGTCCTTGAAGTTTTCTAGCTCAATTACGTATAATTAATCTAGGGGGCTGATTCCTATCAACTACTTAGGGGTTGAGAAGATTTGCCCTCAAATCTGAAGTGGTTTTTGCCTCTTCTTCTAGGGCGTACGTGGGGTCTTCTTCTGCTGGTTGGTGAGGGATTAAATTGGGCACATTGAAGGTAGAAGAAACACCATAGTAATTACGCAACTTGATTTGGTAAGCGTTGTGGTCGATCTTCTTCAAGACTTTGAATGAATCATCAACTCTAGGAGATAGCTTGTGTTGTCTTAAGTGTGGGAATCATTCTCAGTTGAGGTATATCCATACCAAGTCTCTTGGGTGGAAAGAAACAGTTCAACAGCTTCAGCTATCAATTTCTTGTTGTCTCTAAATGAATTTGGCAATCTTCCTAGCTATAAACTGATGTAGTTCATGTAATTCTTGGGCTTGGTCAACTTCAAATTGACTCTTTTTAGTAGTTATTGGGGCACCAATCATATTTAAGGGAATAGCAGGGTTAAGGCCATAGATAACCTCAAATAGGGTCTTCTCAGTATTGCTATAGACAGTTTGGTTGTATGTAAACTCCACAACTGGTAGGCATAGATCCCAATCCCTTTAAGTTCTTTTCCATGACAGCTCTGAATAGATTGTCTAACATCCTATTTACCACTTCAGTTTAGCTATCAGTCTAAGGGTGGCTACTAAAGCTGAATATAAGTTTAGTTCCAAGTTTTCTCCAAAGAGTCTTCTAAAAATAACTAAAAAATTTTATGTCTTGACCTAAGACAATAGTTTCGGTACCCTATGTAATCGAACAACCTCCTGCAAAAACAAATCAGTAATATATAAAGCATCGCTAATTTGATGGCACGGAATGAAGTGTGCTATCTTGCTGAAGCGATTCACTATAACAAAGATAGAATCTTTCCCTGTAGATGTTCGGGGTAACCTTAAGACAAAGTCTATGTTGAGGTTAGCCTAAGGTAAGGTAAGTGTTGGCAGTGGAATGTATTCTCCATGGGGTTCTCTCTTCCCCCTTAGCTCGCTTGTACACTTTACAACTACTAACTATCTTATGGGCATCCTTGGCTAAACTTAGCCAGTAAAAGTTCTTCTTCAACAGATTGACCGTCTTAGTCTCCCTAAAGTGACTTGATAATCCACTACTATAATCTTCTCTGATCAATAGCTTACGCATGGAATAGTTTGGTATATACAGCCTTCAATCATTAAACAGATACCCTTCCTTAAGGTAATATTCCTTAATAGCAATTTCATCCCTACACTGTTCTATGATAAGGCGAAAATGAGGGTTATGAGCGTATTACACAATAATGAGTGAGAATCCCAATAATTTTGTCTGCAAAGTGGTCAGCAAGGTTTGTCGTTGTGATAGAGCATTGGTGACCACATTTCTACCTCCCGTCTTATGTCAGATGTTGTACACGAACCCTTTCATAAACTTCAACCACTTATCTTGCCTTTTCAAAAGCTTGTTTTGACTCCCTAGATGCTTCAAAGACTTGTGGTCCATATAAATAACAAACTCTCGTGATAGCAAATAGTGTTGCCAAACAGTAAGGGCTCAGTAAAGAGAATACAACTCTTTCTTGTATATAGAATAGTTCAGGGTAGGACCACTAAGCTTCTTGCTATGGTAGGTTACGTATCATCACTCTTGCATCAGGACAATGCCAATTCTTATCCCCCCATCGCATTCCAATTAAAAGGGTTTGTTAAAAATTTGGTAGTGAAAGGACAGTTGTCGAGTGAGCTTCTTCTTAATCTCCCTAAAGCTTTGCTTAGCTTGATCGTTTGACTTGAACTCTTCATTCTTCTCTGTTAGCTCGGTTAAGGGGGTGGCTATGGTATTGAAGTTTTTGATAAATCGCTTATAGAAAGAAGCTAAACCATGAAAGCTTCGAACCTCAGTGACATTTTTTGGTGTCAACTACTCAAGAGTAGCTCGGATCTTCTCCTCATCTACTTGGAGTCCTTTCCTTGGCATTATAAACCCTAAGAAGATCACCTCTTTCTGGCAGAACATACACTTCTTCACATTCCTATACAACTTCTCTATTCGCAAAATGTCAAATACTTTGCATAAATGTTGAACATAGTTGTTCAGGGTGGTATTGTATACTAATATATCATCAAAGTATACAACCATACATCTTCTAATTAGAGGCTGCATTATATGGTTCATTAACCTTATGAATATGTTCGGCGCATTAGTAAGTTTAAGGTATAACCAACCATTCATAAAGTCCATACCTAGTCTTGAAAGCAGTATTCAACTCATTGCTTGACCTTATACGAATTTGATGGTAGCTACTTTTCAAATCAATCTTTGAAAATATCTTATCGCCATAAAGCTCATCAAACATGTCATTGAGCCTTAATATTGGGTATTCGTACTTGACAGTAATCTAATTGATTACTCACTGTCGATGCACATGTGCTATGTTCCATCTTTCTTAAGGAAAAGCGGAGTTAAGACAACATAAGGGCTCATGCTCTCCCTTACGAATCATCGCCCTATGAGTTCATTCACTTATCTTTTCAACTCGGTAGCCTGCTCAAGGTTCATTCTATATGTTGGTCGGTTCAACAAGCATCACCTGGCTATAAATCAATACAATGCTCAATGCTTCGGACTAAAGGCAATCCTTTAGGCAATTCTTTGGAAAATAGATCGAAAAACTCATTCAGTAGGATTTAGATTTCATTAAAGATATCCACCAAATCATTCATTTCCAACAATCTTCCAATCAATAACAACATAAGTTCTTTAGCCTTTTCGGTAGCTCGGAGCTCTCTTGGGCTCATTATTAAGGCATTCTTCTTACTAGCTCGGGTGAGCTAATTATAGGTTTCATTTACTTAGGATAGAGTCATGGGTTGCAACACAATCTTCCTTCCATCCTTAGCAAAGGCATAGGTAAAGAAGCAATGTACATGATATAAGAGGGTAAAAATGAATATACAAGGAAATCAATCATTGGTGCTACAAATTCTCTATACGGTATTGTATACGTGGCGATGCTACATTAGCAAGGTTGTCAAGTGATACGGACAAAAGGTACGGACGGGTGGGCTTGTCCAAGAGGAATAGCTTAGCCAGTCCAGATTCTCTGTCTCTCGACTTCTCAGCAAGGATGATGCCAAGTGATTGGTCAGCTTGGCATTAGAGTAGTCATCAACTTAGTATAACACAAAGTAAAGGGCGGTCATTCGACTCGGTATTAAAGGTGACTCGGCAAGTAAGTACTTGGCCTCTATAGGGGCTAGTTGAAACATAAGGATTTGTTGTGCCAGCCCTTTTAGTCCTTAAGCTTGGTTGTGGATCAGAGGTATCGTAGCTTAATTCCCATCACTCCCTTTAAGTTGTTTTAGATTTAGGATCAAATCTAAATGGTATTCACTCAGTTCTCCATTAAGGTGATATGGACTAAGGTCAGCAATGTTGAAGGCATTAGAAACCCCATAGTCCTTAAGTAGTTCCAACTTGTAGGCATTGTTACTAATTTTTTAGAGGATTTTGAAAGGCCTTTTCACTCTTGCAAATAATTTGTTCTTTCTCTTGTTTAGGAACCGTTCCTTGCTGAGGTATAGCCATACCAAGTCTCTCAGTTGAAATTGTTTGGCTGACTTACCCTTAGTTCTTTCTCACATTCTTCTGGTAGCTTGATCAATAAGCTGAATGACCTTATCATAGATGTGCTAAAGAGATTATGCTTTGGTCAAAGCATCAAGTTCCTCTAGCGTAGGCGCTGGTATAGGGGCATAGTCGAGGAGCAACTCGGGATTGAATCCATAGACTACCTCTAAGGGTGTTTGCTTAGTGGTATCATGTATAGTATGGTTATAGGGGAATTCAACCACTAGTAGGTAGACATCCCGATCAGCTACGTTCTTGCCTATTGCAACTCATAGCCGTAACCCTAAGGTACAATTAACCACCTCTGTTTGGCCGTCGGTTTGGGGGTGACATAAGGTATCGAAGAGTAATTTGGTTCCCAAGCAACGCCATAGGGTTCTTTAGAAATGGCTCAAGAACTTCGGGTCCCTATCGGAGACTATACTTCTCAGCATGCCGTATATCTGCACAATCTCCTTTAAGAAAAGAGAAGTAATATTCGAAGCGTCGTTAGTTTTGGTGCAAAGCACAAAGTGTACAATCTTATTGAATCGATTTACGATGACCATTACAGAATCTTTGCTTTAAGTAGCTCGTGGTAGTCCGAGAACAAAGTTTATACTCAGTTTAGTCCACGGCCTCTTCGGAGTAGGTAAGGGCATTGCTTTCCCTTATTCGGCTCTGTACTTGGCCTTTTTGTACACTGCATAGCTTTCTACAATTCGATGCACATCTCTTTGCATTTTCGACCAAAAAAATTAGCCATTCAATAGTTTACAGGTCCTCCTCTCTCCAAAGTGTCTGGAGAGCCCTCCATTGTGGGCTTTCCTAATTAATAATTCCCATAGGGAACAAGTTGGCACGTACAGTCTCCCTCTTGAAATAGATAACCATCCTCCACATAATACTCGTCTATTGTCCTCCCATCGATGCATCGCGAAATTATTGATCCAAAGTGAGGATCCTTAGAGTATTGTTCTTTAATACTCTCAAAACTAAATAGCTTGGTCTAAAGTTTTAATAAGAGCACATGCCTCTTCGAAAAAGTATCTGTAATTACGTTGCTCTTTCCTTCCTTATACCTTATTACAAAATTGAACCTCTCGAGGAATTCAACTCATCTCACCTGCTGCTTCAACAACTTGGTCTGACTTCAGAAGTACTTCAGTGATTCATGGTCAGTATATATGATAAATTCTCTCGGCAGTAAGAAATGTTGCCATACTTGCATTACTCAGATTAGTACCAAAAGTTCCTTGTCATATACAGAGTAGTTCAGTTGTGGTCCTCGAAGCTTCTCATTGTGGAAGGCAATTGATCGGCCTTTCTACATTAGAGTAATGCCTATTCCTATACCCGATGCGTTGTATTCCAGCTTAAAAATTTTATTGAAGCTAGGTAGTACTAACACTGGGGTGGAGGTCAACCTTTCTTTTAAGTTGGTAAAGCTCCTCTCCTCCCTTTCTCCCCATCAGAGGTCAGTGTTTTTCTTTATTAGCTCAGTAAGTAGCATGGTGATGATGCTAAAGTTCCTGATAAACTTTCTGTAAAACGAAGCCAGTTTGCAGAAATTTCTTACGTCAGTACAAGTAGTAGGAGTTGGCCACTCGACAATTGATTTGATCCTCTCATCATCAACTCGCAAGCCTCCTTTACTGACTACATACCCTAAGACAATCACTTCCTCCTAGCAAAAGTAACATTTCTTCAAGTTGTTGAATAGTCTCTCGGTACAAAGGATATCTAAGATTACTTTGAGATGTCCAACATTTGTGTTTTTGTTTCTAAATTCATAGCTGGTTAAATTTATTTATGAGAATTGATGAAACCCTAGATAGTTAAGATGATAATTGTATTCATGTTATAGGATTAAGAGATATACGGATGATTTAAGATTGCAATTTCTATGATTTCGATTATAATTGTTCAATTTTTTATAATTATTAGAAAGCATAATGATACGAGAGTTAATTAGGCTTTATTAGAAATTCTTAGTTGATTTGATTAATCAATGTAGAAGCAGAGCTAATTGAATTAATTAGAAATTATCTAGAGATTAATGCAATGTTCGACGATCGATTATTCACTAAGACATTAAAGATAATTAATTTAGGACAATTAATTTAGGACATTAGATAATTATAGTATCTTGAGATATATAATTATAATTTATAGTCCACTATTAAATGGAAGATGCAGAAGCTAACTAATTAATTAGGGGTTTAAATCCTTCAGTTTTAAGGTATAATAATTTCGCTTGAATGACCATATAGCTATTGATCTATATAATATAATAACAATTTGATTTATGTAATTTAGGGTTGATTTTATTTTCCTACAATTCTCGATTGATTGCTTAATTTTAGATTTTTCATAGTTATTTTCTTTTCAATAGTTTTAAAGTAATTATTAGATTAATTAATTTAATTTTGATTGCTTGAATATTGATAAGAATTAGTATAAGATTAGTAATTTCTTAGTCCTTGAAGAATCGACCACCTTACTTTCTTTATATTACTTGATTTCGACCTAGTATACTTACTAGAGTATTCACGATTTATTTTTATATATACAATTCAAGCAAATTAACAGTCTTTTTGAAAATACTCTTCTTTCTACTCATTAAACTCTCCCAGGTCTATCCTTTACCTTATTCGTCCGCTAACTCCTCTACCTCGAACTGATCGAGCTGGGTTCTAACCTTTAATAGGTTGAGCAACTTAAGGAGTGTTTTGCACGGCTTTAATGGGTCGGCAAGATAGGGCATGAATAGCTCAAGTTAGATTTATTAAGAAGTTAGCTACCTCATCAAATCTCTCATCAGTACTTCTAGGAGTTCCTTGAGATTGTCGTCTATGGTGGACAACTCTATTGTCATCACCAGCACTAACATTCATACTCGAGTCTATCATTTTTCTTTATAGATTCAAGTTCAAACAAACACTTCAAAAAGTAAACAGCTAATAACATAACAGTGAAATGAACACAGTAACTGATTATGTTCCACATATGCAAAACCGAGCACAACGGAACTTCTAGAAGAACTAATAATTGCTCACACAAAACCTTCGCTCTGATACCAAAGTGGTGCGAACTGTGACCAAGAATGGAGAAGGTCGGTTGTTAGATGAGTTCAAACTTATAGAAAGCTCGAAAAAAGGATTAATGGGGAAAGGTACGAGAAGAGTAACAAAGACGAATTGAACAATAAGCAAACACCTAAAAACAGTTCTAGAGGATATGATACACTAAAGGAACTTTCGAGGATTCACGGCACAATTCAATATGACGCATGAATTGGTCCAGTGAGGTTACTTGCCACCTAATCTTGCTTAAGAGAAAGGATAAAAATGATGTCGAGAGTAAATAAGCGGTGTTTATGCAAGAAAAAAAGTACTCAAGTATATTGAAGGTAATCTAAACTGTTACAGCTACAAGTACAAGGGTATTTATACCTATGAGTTAGGGCAACTTGCCTAAAAGGGAAAAGACAATAAGGACATTTCATAAAAAAACAATGTACATGATATAAAAGGGTAAAAATGAATATGCAAGGAAATCAATCATTGGTGCTATAGATTCTCTATACGATAATGTATACGTAGCAATGATGTATTAGTAAGGTTATTAGGGGATGTGGACAAAAGGAACGGATGGGTGGGCTTGTTTGAGTAAGAATTGCCTAGTTAGTCTGGATTCTCTATCTTTGGGCACTTTATAAGGATGATGCTAAGTAATTGGTTGGCTTGGCATTAGAGTAGTCATTAACTCGTCATAACACAAAATAAAGGGTGATCATTCGGCATGGCATTAAAGGTGACTTGATAAGTAAGTACTCAGCCTCGGCAGGGATTGGTTAGAACATAAGGATTCGTCATGTCATCTCCTTTAGTCCTGGGGCTTGGCTGTAGGTCAGAGATCCCGTTGCTTGATTCCTATCACATACTCCCAACACTAAACGGTATAGTCACTTACTTAGTTATGTGGAAAACACCTTTATTATAAAGCCAATGCAACTTGTAAGGTCGGGGATGCTTTGATGTCGACAGACCTAACCTCTACACAAAGTACTGTGTAACCATTAACACAACTTCCCCTATCCACAATGATCATGCATAATTTTCCTTTGACGGTACATTTGGTATGGAACATATTCTCCCTATGATCCTCCTTAGAGTTTGGCAAGGAACTCAATACTTATCTTAAGACTAGGGTCATCGCTTCTCCCTAGTTGGTATAGATACAGGTCTCCTTTTCCTCTTCGGCTTTAGGTTTTCCAACATCCTCTTCCTTCTCAGGTTCAGTCTTGTCGATGCTATCTACTACATCGCCTTAGAGCACCATGACTCATTGGTTTAGACACAGTAGCCATATGTCTGAAGCCTAAGCATTTAAACTATTTCACTTCACTAGTCTTTTGTTCAAAAGTCTGCCCTTTCTCATATATCCTCAGGGTCGGCCTAACCTTGGTTCATCTTGGCTGACCGGCTCAGCCTTGTTGGCTTGCTTGGCTGTCATCAGATCGGTCATTCCTATCTTCGGCCCTATAAGGTCTCCTCAGCTCAACTTGAACAGGTTAATGCAGAATTGGGTATTGAGAGAATGTTAGCTTAAGTCAGATTGAAGTACTTCTCCTCTTCTTTTCGGCCCTCTATGCTATCTTTATTACCTCTTTCAAGGTATAAAACCTCTACAACTCTATAATATGGCTAATTTCATATCAAAGTCCAGAGATGAACCTTGACACAGTGTGAGCCTTGAGTTATTTTACGTCATTCTGAATCATAACTATTTGGAACTCTTTGATATAGTCATCAATAGATCGGCTTCCTTAGTGAAGCTCCTACAACTTTGCAAATATATCTTGTGGGTAGGTCTTGAGCACAAATTTATCTCTTAACAACCTTTTCATATCATCCTAGGTTCTCACCTTCTATCTCTTATTCTGGTTGTATTCAGATTTTTCTACTACATAGTGGCATACTTAGTAAACTTTAGTGTAGCAAGTCGGACTTTAACAACATTTGTATACCCATAATATTCAAACACCTTCTCAACCTTCTCTTCTCACTCTAAGTATTCATTTGCATCTTCACTTTTATTGAAGAGCGAGATTTGAACCTTAACATTGTCTAACCCTTGAAGGACTTGGCGCCTTTGTCCCTATGCTTGGTAATAGTCAGCTTTTTCTTTTTTTTTTTCCCTAAACTCTTTAACATTTAGCTCTTTATCATCTTCCTTAATCTTTTCCAACCCCAGTCTTTATTTAATAGCTTGAACTGCTACTCTTCTAACTCACTATGGTCGAATTGGGCGATTGGTTCGGTTACCTTTACCATAGTGTCTCTTAGAGGCATTTTCTTATGGGTTATGGTGTTGTGCAGCTTAGAGTTATTGTTTGTTAACTTGCATTGTTGTGACTAGATTCTCAACAAGATTTATGAGTCTGTTGAGTTTGTCGTCAATTGACCCTAGGATGTCGTTACCATTATAACCATTACTAGGTTGGGCACCACTACTCTAGTTACTAATAACATCCTGAACACTTGAATCTGACATGGTTCAATAACTCACTAACAACTTTAATATCTAATAATCACTTGAACAAAATAGTAGTGAACTTATTCTGTTTTTGTAATGAAAAGCAGAGTAATAATGAAACTACACTTACATATAAACACATTTTAGCAGCTAAGGAAGGAATACAACAACCACTAACAATAAGGTGAACCCAAACTTCACTGTAACTTCACATACCATATCTCAGAACCGTACTCTGATACTAGCAAAGCTAATATGTTTCCAAGGGTGGACACACGAAGAAGCGCTACAATGAAGCGAACCAAAAACAAACGAAGAAAATCTAGCAAAGTCTAGGTAGCTGCTGAATGGATATAATGCACCACTTGATCCTGCTCGGCTTATAATCTACCAGATATAACACATCGGTCCAAGCTGAAGGGTCACTCGCTACTACTCCTTATTAAATGGAATAGATAAGAGTTGGATAATAATGAAAACACTAAGGTTGTTAAAAGGAAATGAGAATAATTGTTGTATTGATCAGTTATACAAGAAAGTAGGAGTTTATATACCCATCAATTAGAGTTACTTTACATGTATGAAAAGATAAAAGGGTATTCTATAATTAGGTTATATAAAACATACCAAAAGGGGTAAAAGAGATAAAGAATATTCAGTATAGAGAAGAAAGAATCATTTTGGAAGGTTGCATTCAAGATATATGTGTCGTTTGGTGGTTAGACATTAGAAATATGATATAAAGTAAGCGGAAGTAAAAAGGCATTACAGTCAAGAGCTGACTTAATCTGGATCAAGTCGGTAGCTAATCAGTCTGGTAAAGAGGTGATATAAATTAGAGTTAAACGCTTGTGATCGGTTAGGGAGCTCGACTTATCTAATCTTAGGTTATCTTCTAGAATAAAACATTGCTGTTAGGTAGGAGTAGGTCTGACACATGTGAGTATTTGATAGAAAGGTTAGTAGGAGATCAGTTAGGAATAAAGATCCCCATCTCGAATATGATTTCGAGCTAGTATTCTCCATGCAAGTCCTTAGAGTCCTCCAACTTAGCTACGTGTAATTTGTCTAGGGGGCTGATTCTTATCAGTAAATTACAACTTAAACAATAGCTTATAAAAGAGTAAGAACTCATAAATCAAACTTTGAAGAACATTAACTTGCATGTCTCCTCAATGCTTTATTACCAAGATGATATGAATTAAAGCACGCATAGATACAAGCTATGAATGGGTTTTCAAAGTTCAATGAGAA
Organism: Lumnitzera racemosa; assembly: GCA_024138005.1. NCBI lineage: Eukaryota > Viridiplantae > Streptophyta > Magnoliopsida > Myrtales > Combretaceae > Lumnitzera > Lumnitzera racemosa. Next base: position 65,438,352 of record JAMXBC010000003.1, on the reverse strand, counting down.
TGAGGAATTGGTAAGTAGAAAGGGGTTTTGAATGTGAATGTAGATAGATATTATGTATCAAAACATAAGCATAATTGAGTTTAAGCTTGAAATAGGGTTGGATACAACTTACAAACACTAAATTAGTACTCGGGTTTCAAATAAGGGGTTAAATACGACTTATTAACTTGCTCAAATGAGGGGTTTACTACAATCTTAAGAAGAAGACTGATAAGAGCACATGAAAGATTAAAGAATAAAACAATACTCAATAATTCGAGACAGAAGCTTGAACAGCTCATGAAGATATTAAGTGTATTCTTACTTAAAAAATGTTTAACTAACTCTTCTATTACTTACAATAATTGCTATTTATAGTAAGTCCTAAAACCCTAATAGCAAAACTACAAATAATATACAAGACCTTAAACCTTAAAGTAGGTTCATGACTATAGTTAATGATAATATTTGCAAGTATGTAAAACTATGCAAAACGGTGCATTTAATAGGAAAGTTAGTGTGCAGAGTATTTGAGTTGTTCCAAGGTAGGTAGAGTTTGAGCAGGATTAGTTCAGTAGTTGGCTATTCAAGCTGGAGTTGAATTCCTTAGATTCTTATTGTGCTTTGTTGAGCTCCTAGTGAGGTTAACCCATAGTTGTTGAACTCATGGATTGCTTGGCACTAGAGTTCTTGCATTTTGTTAAACTAGTCTTTAGACTTAGGATCTCGGTTGTTTAGTCCTTAGTCTCCTCGGCAAATGATAGAGCTGTTGTTGAACTTTTTTCCTTTCCTTTGTCAGCCTTCTGGTATTAGCTAGGCTTTGGGTGGGTTAGGTCAGCCTAGGCCATGAATAGATTTGCAAGGGTTTTATGGAGGTTAGAGGCTGATTCTGATCACTTTGGCTTTTAAATCCTTATGATAACTACAATCTATACTTCATTTTTAAATCTTGCAACAATTAAATAATACAAACAACTCTTAAATTCGTTGTCCACTTACAAATCATATTCTTTTCATAAAATAATTGCACTTACCAACTCCTTCACAATTGTACTTTATTGCAATCTATTGCATGAACTAATATAGGATAGAGTTTTCTTAACTCATTTAAAGTCGAAACACGAAGATACCCTTACGTATATCATAAATGCCTTAGGTTTTAGAAAGAGAGGCTACACATATAATAATAGTATCAAAAAGGAGTCCTAGGTCAAAATCAGGGTCTTTATGGCTTGAGAGCCAAATTCTCCTTTTGCCCCTTTTATAACAACATTATTGTTTCCTTATCACTCTTATACTTATAACTCCATTATTATTATTATTATTATTTTCCTTTATTTTGATATAGGTTTTACAAATTGCTTAATATTAATAAAGTTGTAATATCTTAAAAATAAAAATTATTGATGTAAGACATTATGATATTTGATATATTGTATGTGGTTATTTAGTTGTTTCGAATCTTAATATACTTGAATAGTATGTAGTAAATTCTCTATGCACCTTGGTTTCAAGGCATAACATTTTGTTTCTTTATTATTCTACTCTTATGTTTAGTTGATGGATACTTATTTTATATAAAACTATATTGTTATGAAACGATCGATCGTTAATCCTTGGTGGTTTTTTTTTCCCTCAATGATTTTTCGGTCTTTTTCATACTTCTATATCTATTCATAAAATTCTCATCCAAGGGTAAGTCATGAATTGAAGCAAGAGCATATTAGTATTTTTTAGTATTTTCTTAATTTATTATCATATATCATTTTAACTACAACCAAATAAAGAAATAATTAGTACTTTCCATTTTATTCTTTGAAAACTATGATTTTCTTCCAACTTTATTAGATTATATTTTTTTATTTTTACTTAATGATAAATAAATTATAAATATAATATGAAATATTAGTTGAAAAATTTTATACAAGTTAAAATTTATCTTAAATATATTTTATATATTATTTAAAAAATAGTGATAATATGAGACCTATAAAAAAATAAAATAATTCATAAATAACTTTTATTAAATATTCCTTTATAAAATATATAATTACTTTAAAAATTGATTATTTAAAATAATGATATATAATCTTAAATCTCTTTTTTAGACATCTCTTTATATACAACTTCCACACGCTAATTTAGAAAGTTGTGTTCTCCTTCGGTGGTGTTCCCTTTGTTGTCTTCTTCCCCAAAAGGACACCATTTTAGTAACAAGATATATTAAAAGGAGCAAAGTAAACGCGTATTGGCTGTAGTACAGCGTAGCTTTCACATCCCATATCAACTTAATCAAACTTTACAACTTATCCAGTACATATATAAGAGCTACCATTCACCCCGCTATTCGCTCTCTCTCTCTCTCCGTATCATTCGGAATTGTAATGAAACATAAAAAAAAAAAAGGCCGTATCTTAGATATTTTTTGCTACCTTCCTATTATTATTTCGTAAAAATAATAAATAAAACTTGGTGTAAGAATTAGAGTGAAAATAGAAAGAGAGAGAGTGTGACAACTTTTTAGATCTTGAAAGGAGAAAGAGAGAGAGAGAGAGAGAGAGCGAGAGATTATATGGGGAGTGGTGGTATTGTTGACGGAGTTCGTCGCTGGTTTAATCATCGTCGCTCGTCCTCATCCGCTTCTACTTCTTATAATAGCCAAGCACAAACACTTAATAAAAATAATATCGGAAAAAATCATAATAATAGTGCTACTAATATTATTAGTGAGGGAAGGCACAATTACGAGAATGATGGGTCAAGCGAATTTCACGCTGAAACGTTGAATACAGCTAAAACAAGTGGTCAACAGCTTGAAGAAGGAGACGATAGAGTAACCAAAAGAGAAGGAGAAGGAGAAGGAGAAGTTTTGATTAAAGATTTTGATTATTCATCTTTGTCTCTTATTAAAGTTCCCAAGAGAAACTACTCTGTTGTTGGTCACATGGCTTTTGATCCTCATAAAAAGGTCTTGTTTTTATCTTTGTTTGTCAATTTTTTCCTGTGTGTTTTGATTTGGGTTTTGTTGTTTTGGATGAATTCTGTGATGGGCTGTTCGGATTTCTCCTTACATTTTTTCTCTTCGTTTTTTGTACTATTTGATGATTGATTGGTCCTTTTTTTCTTTTGGCTTATTTTTATGTCTTTTCTCTTTCGGGCATTGTTTTCCTGTTGAATTGTTTTTATGGGTTCTTCGGATTTCTTATTGCATTGTTGATTTTTTTTTTTCTCCTTTTCAAATGTAATTTGGCCAAAAAAAAAAAGTAATTTGTTGGGTTATTGAGGTTCGTTTGGTTTTTGAGAAAACGAAGGAATAGTGTGGGACGCGGAATTCGCTTGATTGAAATTTAATGTCTTAGAGCAATTATATTGAGCTTTGTGTGAAGCATAAACAAGGAAAATGATGCTCAAAGTAATGTTGTAACATTAAATGTCATCGGGTTGTCAGAGTAGATAGAAACGGTTATTAAATTCTCCTTTTAGGTGTCTCTTAGATTATGGAGGTTAGATCAAAACATTTATAAATGGAGGGGTTATGGTTTCACTTCTTTGGTTTTTGTTATCTGTTTGCTCCATTACCACTGTTTCAGTGACCTTGTCTTTCTATTTCTAGATAGATCCTTGCCATGCTCTGTTCATTAATTGGTTTCAGTTGCTGGCTGCTCACGTATCAGTTGACACGGAAGTCGTTAAAGGGACATGGAAATCTGAACTGTAGCTCCGGACATTATACCTAAGTTTGAGATGGATTCTTGTGATATTTGTTTATGAGGATTAAATCAAGGGACAAGATACTTGATTCATGCTGGATATGCTTGCGCGCACATTTTTAAGTACCATGGACTTTTCAAATGGTCTCCTCGCACATGTTATTTACGAAATCAATCATCCCAAACTGTTTCCATCACCAACAATTTGTTAGTTGACAATTTCTGCTGTATGCAGGGATCCTTGGAAAAGGAATTTTTTACAGAATATGGTGAGGCTAGCCGTTACCAAATTCAAGAAGTTGTTGGGAAAGGGAGTTATGGTGTTGTTGGTTCTGCAATTGATACCCATACTGGAGAAAGAGTTGCTATTAAGAAGATTAACGATGTCTTTGAGCATGTATCAGATGCCACTCGTATTCTGAGAGAGATAAAGCTCCTTCGGTTGCTTCGCCATCCAGATATCGTTGAAATTAAGCATATCATGCTACCTCCATCACGGCGAGAATTTAAAGACATATATGTTGTTTTTGAGCTAATGGAATCTGACCTTCACCAGGTAATTAAGGCAAATGACGATCTTACTCCTGAGCATTACCAGTTTTTCTTATACCAGCTTCTTCGTGGTCTGAAGTACATTCACACAGGTTAGAACTCTATTCTTCATTAATTTGGATTTGTTGTTGATGGACCTGACATCATTGTTTTATAACAATTTATTAACTTCTTGCAGCCAATGTATTCCATAGGGATTTGAAACCAAAAAACATTCTAGCCAATGCTGACTGTAAATTGAAGATATGTGATTTTGGGCTTGCACGTGTATCTTTCAATGATGCTCCTTCAGCTATATTCTGGACGGTATAGTCTTTGTTCCTATTAAGATTGAGATTTACGAACTAGCCATTTTTATTTCTAAAATATAAATTTCTTGCTATAACCGTGTTGATATTTTAAAAAGAGAAGTGTTCTTGTAGGAAAAAGATCCTTATTGGCCTATATACATATTGACACTTTGCTTCATGCAGGATTATGTTGCAACTAGATGGTATCGAGCTCCTGAACTTTGTGGTTCTTTTTTCTCCAAAGTAAGTGCATCAGAACACCTAGGAGTAGTTTTTCTTTTCCAACAGTTTTCCTGCCAAGTAGAGCTATATTAGTAAGAGTGGAAATATGCATAATTTTCTTTGCTGACTGAAATTTCTTAAAAGTTGTCTTTTGTCTCAAATTGGCAAATATCAACTGGAACACACACATCATTATGTATTTCCATCTCCTTCTAGTGCTAGACTCTTGATCACACGCCTAGGATTTGAACCTTGGCCCAAACTTATCATAAATAAAGAATATGTCAATTTAAACATAATTCTGAAATCATTGCAAGAACTATATATTTTTGGAGACTATTCATCATAAAGCATGGTCTTGGTGTTTGAACTTATAAGTTCACTTGACTTAAACCTATCTTGGTAGTTCTTTTCGTACTTCTAGAGCTAATATGTGTTAGTGTTGGTAACAATGTTTTGGTGTGTAGGATTATTCTCAAATCTGATTTCAATGTGGCTGAACTGCAAACATGTTATTGTATTATGATATCTATTTGTACATCTATTGCAGCATTATGGCATAGTGTATTAACACTTGAAAGTTACTTTGGTTAATTTTGAGGTGGGATGGTGATACTTAAAACAATTTCTCAATAGAATCTTGGTTCTTTGTATCAATTTGCATTTTGCCTTTTGTCAGCCTCCACCATAGGTGATGGGCCCTAACTCCTTTGTATAGGCTATAGAGTGGAATTAGGATGTATTTTTCTGATTTGTCAATGTGCTTTTGGATGACACTCCTTTAAAAGAAAAACAACATATTGATGTGTAGGATACTCCTTAGGTTCATAAAGGGTTTCATTTGTTGAAAACTATTTTTAATCTTCTCATGCACACTGTCATTGCATTGTGCAAATACTCATTTTTCATTTTCTCCATGCAGTATACCCCTGCCATAGATATCTGGAGCATAGGATGTATATTTGCGGAAATGCTTTCAGGAAAGCCCTTGTTTCCAGGAAAAAATGTGGTGCACCAGCTGGATCTCATGACTGATTTTCTTGGCACTCCTCCTCCTGAAACTGTTGCACGGGTTGGTTACCTTCTCACGTTAATCATACATGGACCTGATTGAAATATTGGTTGCTGCTTCAACCAAAATATTTTAACTTTTTGGTTTTTGGCTTGGTCTTGATTTGAAAGATTTCCGACCAAAATGTTTGGCTTGATTTTGGTTTGAGGTATCTTCAAATGGAAAGACCCAACCGAACCAATAATTTAAATGTTATGTACATTATTCTACTTGCATAAAGCATTAGTAGAAAGTTCTGTGTGAATTTGTTGACGTTTACCTATATAGTGTGTTTGTCTATATATATATATATATAATGTGTAATGTAATAGCTTACAAATAATGATACCTAATGGATGATATTTAATTATATAACATGAGCAATATCACATACAATTATCATGTTTCATGATATAATAAGGTGCATAAAATGCACACGAGGTATGTTACATAACATATCATCGTATATTGTGTACATCTAACTTAATTCACTTCCTCTTTTGTTCAAACTGAAAATATTGATTTGTTTTGGTTTAATAAATTTTGGCTCGGTTTTGTTTGGTTTTGATTTGATGTTTTTCCAATCAGAAAGTTTGTGCTGGTCTGCAAAGTCTTCAAAACCAAACCATGGCTCCCCTTACTCAGAGGGGAAAAAAAGGGCGCAAGCCTCAGCTGACATTAATGCAAAGAGTTTTATATTGTTTTGGAGGATTCACACTGATAGCTTTGATCAAGATAAATCTACCGCTTATCCTCTTGTAACAGCTGCATTTTCATTGCATATCTTCCTTTTGGACCTTTTACATAAATATTTACTTCTGTTATTGGCAGATCCGCAACGAAAAGGCCAGGAGGTATCTCAGCAGCATGAGAAAGAAGCAACCAGTTTCCTTTGCACAAAAATTCCCTAATGTAGATCCTTTGGCTCTTCGTTTGTTGGAGCAATTGCTTGCATTTGATCCAAAAGATCGTCTAACTGCTGAAGAGGTTGGTTAAACGTATTTTAGCTGGAACCACCAGATTAATCACTGTGCTAAAGACACCTTTGGTTGCAGGCACTAGCTGATCCCTACTTCTATGGTTTGGCGAATGTGGAACGAGAACCTTCAACGCAACCCATTTCGAAGCTGGAGTTTGAGTTTGAGAGGAGAAAGCTGACCAAAGATGATGTCAGAGAGCTGATCTACCGAGAGGTCTGTAGTTTGTGTGCCTGTTTCATCGTTTTATGATGCTTTAACAATCATTGCAAACTTGACGTCCTGTCTTTGCACAAAACAGATTCTAGAGTACCATCCGCAGATGCTTCAGGAATATCTTCGTGGAGGGGATCAAATAAGCTTTATGTACCCAAGGTACAGTAATGTCAATAGCCTTATAGAATGAAATTTGGCAATTATTCCTGTAGTTAAGTGGAATATCCAATGTCTTTTTATTGAGGATGCCTGTCAGTAGGTTTTGCTGATATAGCAAATTGTCCAATGTGTTAAATTGTTGGGGTTAGAAATTATTTCGTGGGATTCTAATTGAAAGGAAAGAATTTTGTGCTGATAGTACATGTAGTCGGCCTTTTCCTCTGTTTTGGTTGCACATTTGTTAATTTGATGGTTGTGTTATTTAATCACAACAAGCTCTTTGCATATATCACTTTTAAACTTTGCCCACAACAACTGGTTTGTATGGGCATTCTTTTTCTTTCTTTTTTTTTTCTTTTATATATGTCAATTACCAGTCAAACCCTTGGACTTTTGTGTTTCTATGAGATAGATGTGCCCCCTTTTTTTCCTAATAGAGTTTACTGCATAAATATTTGGAATACATACCTCAAGAGAGCTGATTATCTCTTTCAGTTGGCATTGCTATATGCAATGCATAAAGTGTTTGTTCTGCTGATGTATTTCTTGTGGTTATTCATCCTGGCTTTTCCTTTGTTCTTGCTGCTACGAAATTCAAGGCTTATATCTATTTCACTAATATAATTTAAAGTCGTAACTCCACAGAAATGAAAAAGTAGTGGATATGAAACTATAAAAACGTTTCGCTGTGGTGATCCTGGCTTAACAATATTTTGCAAACGATATATTAGGTCTCATAGAATTTTTGATGACTTTTGAACACGAGTGTTTAGCCACTGCTTGGTGTTCTTCAATAGTCTTTTTACATATATATGAACAAAGTATTTATTTCAAATTGTACAGTTACAAGTCACATGTAACTTTTTCAGATATTTTTCTCATGTATATAACCTCATCTGTCACGTACCACAGTGGTGTTGATCGCTTTAGGCGGCAGTTTGCACATCTTGAGGAGCATTATGGTAAAGGTGAAAGAAGCTCCCCACTCCAACGTCAGCATGCTTCCTTGCCCAGGTATGTCTTGTATGAACCTCAATGTGCTTCTGATCAGGTTTCATCTCAACATTTGCACAAATAGATCAATTTCTTTTGGCGTCAAATTGATTCTAACTAGTTGCCCAAGAGTTCTTTCAATTTCTCCTGTTGAAATCCACAATCCTCACTGTCGTTTTCCTGTTCTACTTGCTTTTCATTTTTCCTACATCACTCATAATTTCTAGCTGTAGTTGGTGTTGTCTCTTGTTATTTCGAACCTTTTACTCGTATATGCTTGACCTACTTTTATTTGTGTTGCCTACAGGGAGAGAGTGCCTCAACCAAAGGATGAGGCCAGTGCACAGAATCAAGATTTTGAAAAACGGACTGCTGCATCTGTTGCTACAACTCTTGATAGTCCTCGCAAAACCCATCAATCTGATGTTTCAGAAAATGCAAATGGCTCAGAAAAGACAAGCATTGGTGCTCGCAGCTTATTAAAAAGTGCCAGCATTAGTGCTTCCAAGTGTATTGGAGTTGGTGGAAAACCAGCAGAGGTGAGTTTGAAGGATATGTTGTGTTCATGTATAAAAGTTGCTCTATATGGACAATAATTGATTTACTGGTATAAAGATTCCTGCCTTGAGTATTGCTGCTCTATGTGATCGCTGTTTGCTGTGTTCCGCTGTGCATTCATGTTCACACACCTCTTTTCCTTCCAATATGTGGAGGGTTAATAATAATATATTAGGATTTGCCGATGTCAAACGTCCATATAATGATCCTGTTATTTCACCCTCTTCATATTCCCGACGATGAAACCTTAACTGTGTCCATAGCATTTGCAAATAATTTTCTCTTGCTAACTCGTGTAAGTTTCTTTCTGATTGGAAGAATCCTGGCCTAGAACTTACGCTAGCGTATGAAATTCAATGGTTTTCATTAAAGATAATTATTTCAAGTGTTCTGAAACATTCACGTCAGTTTAGTATTTGAATCTTTTGAGACTTTGTCTCCATGCATATGTCTGTGTGACTTTCAATGGAAATACCAACAAATAAGGCCTCGGAAAGTTCCTAGTGCATCACCGAATTGAAAAATTTATCTAGTTTTTATGAGCGGACACTACAGCTATATTTTTGTTTCTAATGACTCTGCGTGGTTTGCAGATAGAGGAACCTATTTCTGAGGTGGACGATGAGGCAGTGGATGGATTGTCTCAGAAAATTGCAGCTCTCCATGCATGACGTACACCTGATGGATTTGCTTCATGATGCTTGTTGCTTCCATAGCCACATGTTATATGGAAGGTTGCTTCATTGACGACCTCCATCGAACGCTGTCTTCCTTCCACGTAGGACTTAATCCAAGGACCCTCCTATAGACACCTTATACCCATTAACATCAGAGGCAAGTTCGTTACTTACTCCGATTCTGCTTTGTAGTAGAGAGACTAGTCAGAAGGTAGAAAGTATATCTTGTTTTTCTTCCTCCCCATCCCATTGTGTAGGGTCCGACGATATAGGGGAGGACTTTGATCTGAGGCAAACAGTAAATAAACATATTTGTCTATCCACTTCAGTGTTGTAGTATCAAAGAACGCAACATGAAAATTATTTGACGATTTGCGATAATTTTGCCTTACAATTATTGATAGCATCCCTCATGGTATTTCTGCTTCTTCTTCTCCCACACCCACGCCCCCACCCGGCCCCCCCCACCCACCCACATTGCTGTACGTTATTAATCAATCCTCCATTAAATTAAGTTGTCCATTTAATGGGCCTTAGTTAAAATCCAGCTCATATGTGATTGGGGTTGGGGTTATTATATAATAAATATGATCACATTATTTATAAATTTAAACATTTATATAAAATAGTTATGTTGCTAGTGATAATGTTGTAGGGGAAAATATCGTGAAAAAGTCTCTCTCTCTTTTTTTTTTTTTTTAATTGTTTGGTTCTGAGTCTTCCATGTATGTTTCTTTTCTATTGGGTTCCTTTTATATTTTAATTTTCTGATTGAGTTTTCCATCTTCTCGAAATAGCTAGAAAACACCCTCATTTTGGTATAATACACGATTGTAATGACAATTAGTAGCAAATCTAGAAATTCGAAGTAGTTTTCTAATTAATGATTGGGGAAAACGGAATGGTACATTTTGTCTTCATGATAAATGAAGGATTGGACGTGTGCTGTAAAAGTGTAGGAGAGTCCTCCAATTTTCTTTATTAACCGTACAATGTTTCTTAAAACAAATTTGTAAAAAAAAAAAAAAAAAATAACATTAGTAACATATGTTGCATTCGATATCGAAATAAAATACCAACAACGTTATCTAGTAACCTAAGGTCAATTTTGTGGAAGTTGCTTAAATTTACGTAACCTTTATTCTTTAAAAATATAAAATATCCCATAATCCCATCAGACGATAGTATATCCTATGACTCGGGCCAACTCCGATCGCAAATACCACGTTATCTAAGCACTTATTGAGGCTCCTGGCCCTGGGCTTGCTTTGGGGTTGTACCTGTTGTCGCCAGCGTTGTAATCGCCTCCACCGTCACCATGGCTATTTCCATAATTGCCGCATCTGCATAATTGACCAATCTGAACCCCCTTTTTTTTTTTTTTTAAATGATATAAGTGTTATAGTGAACCGGTTGGAGCTACAAGGAAAGATTAAAGATGACTCATTTAGTAAGAAAAGAGTGTAAAGATATGCTAATTGGATATGCATTCACAATGCGTGTGTCTAAATAAAATTAAAAAAGAAAAAAAAAAGAATAATTAATTAGTCACTAAGTTAACTAAGTATTTTATGAAATAATTTGCAGGAAAAAAAGAAAAGAAAAGAGGATACTCAAGTTTATGTAGCATTGGAAAGAAGGTTAGTTGAGAAAAATAAAATTTAAAATGTTATAAATTGAAAGAGATATATAATATGACGAATGAGCAAATGATGGAGTATAAACAACAATTTGCAGATTGTGTATACGTAGCATGATAGTCATACGCTTCCGTATGGGGCCACTCGGATTCTTTGATCCCAAGCCCTGTCCTTATCGGTACAGAACCATGGAGGGTTGCCCCGTTAGTAGTCATCACAATCACCTATTATCCCATACTATCCCTTGTTGCATTCTTGTCCGAGCTTGTATTATTCTAGTCCGTCGTGGTACTCTCAGATACAAAACATAAAACATTAACTTGCCAGCAGAGGCGGCATACGGGTCACGTATGAATAATCCAAATGAGCGAGCAATCTCTAAAATAAGATTTGTTTTTCCTTTATAGGTTTCACGGTGATTGGTATTAAAGAATGTTCATCATTGTACTGAATATCGATCAAATTTTGATTTCATATGTTACGTGACAATTAAAATTTTTTTTATTTTTAAAGAAAAATTGGTTGGAATAGAATACTCCTCTCAGGAATTGGATAAGGTTTTTAGAACTGAGCACCTAAAATGTGTTAATTGTTAAAACTCAAGAAGCCGAATCATGTAGATGACATGAATAAGAAAAACGTAGAAAAAACAAAAGCCTTATAAAAAATTTATGCTGACCTGGAAAATCGACTCATTTTCTCTACAGTTAGCTGGATCAAATATTATAGGTCTGGAGCTGACACCTTAAAAAAACTCAACATGACTCATCGTTTTACTCAAAAGAAAATAATGAAACCCACGATCAAAATAAAGAAATTGCATTTGGTACATTTCGATCAAATAACAAACACCATTTGTAAACATTTCGATGGAAAACCCCAACCCAAATCCTCACACTTCATTTCAGCAAGAAATCTCCCTAGTTGAAACCCCCATCATGCAAATCCTTTCTCTAATCCTAATATGCCAAAACCCTAACTCGTGACCCTAACGTGAAGTCCTCTAACTTGAAACTTTCGGTTGAGTGTACCTAACCGACCATAGAAGACCCCGTTTTACTGAAATGCTCTCTCGTAGACCCGATTACGTTGCCTTGATTCGGCTCTAACTGCTAATTCACGAACTAGGACTCGCCCACCTCGGCTAAGATTGAGTTGGGTCCGTGGACCCACTACTTTATTCTGGCCTCAACATTTTTTTTTTAAAATTTAAAATATAAGTTTTAAACATAGTTTTGGGCCCTCACAATTTTATTTTATTTTATTTTTTCCTTTAAAGAAGTTGGCCAAGATTTGCATTTATTTATACAAGAATATACCCAATTTGAGATGTGATATTAGAAATATGGGATAAAAGCTTAATCAAAGGACAAAAGTTAATCTAGATCTCACATTGTTAAGGAAGGAGAACTTCTTTTGGATAAAAGCTTATATAATACCAAACCAAACATACTTAAAGTATATTTATTTACTAACAGCAACACATTTAATACTGTGAGAGGAAAATGATTTTTCTTAAATTCACATGGAAATAGTTAAAAATTCTAATACTATTTAATAATATTTTTATTTATTTTTGTTTTGTTATAATTATTTTTTTTTTTAGAATTGGCAGGGACCCTATAGGTCTACAATTCATGGGTGCAGAATTGCTTATGAACCGAGGACCTTCAAGAACCATTGGCACTGGTCGGTTTGTGGTTTAGAATCGTCCATTGACTAGGTTTACACTGATCTTATCACAATAATGTTGTATGGGAATAGTTCTCTATTGGTTTAATGCGGCTAAAAGGAAGGAGTAAAAGGAAGAACCGAAAGGTAGGTAGATGTAACTATAGATGGTTCTACATTTGTTGATGGCGTTTTATAACTCACAGTTCCATGACTCTAATGTCGTATACTACTTTATTAATCTCTTTATGTGCTAGATATGTTTCATCACCTTATATTTTTATTTGCTTGATAACTCCATTTTTTAAATCATTTACTTGAATTGATTTATATCTTTTCGTAGAAAACATTTTATGTTCAGTCATCTATTCATATAATTTATGATTCTCTTTAATGTATTTGAATCGTTTTACAAATATCAATTGAAAAAAAAATGAATATAGATTATCAACTAAAATTTATAAATTTTTTTTATTGATAATACTTGTAAAACCCATTAAATTAGAATTTGTATGAGAAATAACTATATATGTTCAAGTAATGTCAATCACCAAATAAAAACAAACAGTTTAACACATCTGAAAAATGCCATATTAGCAAAATCTTTTCATCCTGTTCTTTTTCTATTTTTTTTTTTTTTAATCTTTTTCTATCTCTTCTCAAAAGGTAGTGTAGGTAGTTGGGAGTACATTTTTAATTGTCTCAATTGTACTAATATCTGCCAGTGGATGGATTCTTTGGTTGCGTGCGTCTAGGTTTCTCGTTTTGAGGAAATATTCGTGGCAGTAGTCCTCAATAATTTTAGCATTTTAGCAGGAAGAAACCATCATTACTAATAAGCACAATTATCGAGAGGAGAACAGCATCCTATTGAACTTTTGTAGGTAAAAGGATTCGGTTGATGTGATCACGTGTATACGGTGTAAATATTGTGCTACATGCAATAAGAGAAGTGACATAAAATGAAATGAAAGGGATAACTTAAAAAAGAGAAAGTAAGGAGGAGAAATAAATGGTTTTAAAGAGTTTTGAATGTACGCGCGATAAGTGAAAGAGTTATAAAGTATTAATTTCATTATTTTAGATGAGAGGTAATATATTCTTTGTTTTGAGTTCTATTTAATTTTTATAATAGTTACGTGATAGCACAACGTTATTTTTCTTAATAACTAAATTTTTAAAAAATGAGGAAAAACTTTAGAGTATTTATAGAGTTAAGCTATCAACGATGTCTGTTAGATCATAATGATAATTAACGAACGAGATGAACTCTCTTATTGATGATTTTTTTGAAGGGTTAGCTTTTGTTGAGTCCAAGCCCATGGTAACCTTCTATATGTACATGAGCTTTCCTAAAAAAGATTGAAAACAGACAAGTTGATTCAATAGTCCGTATTCTAAATCTGTCATATTATATCTTCCTTAATCATCCTAAATATGGATCGAATTCTCTTGGCCTTATCACTTTAACATAAAAGAGTTGAGCCCATATTATTTAATGGGCTTAAAGTCCATAAAAAATTTTAGTCTACTACATTTTGCTAATTGACTGAAGTCTTTCGAACGAACAAAGTAAAAGAAATTTAGGTCTTGAAAATATTCTTCAAAATGGCTAAGGCAGCTACCTAGCATATATGTGTTGTTAAAACAGCCACGTTGCCGTCAAGTGTGCTGACATAGTTGAAATTTTTATTTTATCGATGGATCGTAGTATATGAGCCTAACGCTAATGTTGCAAATTCATTTATTACATATTTTGATGCACAAGTTTGCAACATCATCTAATTGCACACGTTGCCTTAGGCTTATTGTGGTGACATTATCCCTAAAGTAGTATATTAAACTAGTAGTTGATGTACCCGCGATGCGTGTGCAGAAAAAATAAAATTATAAAAACTATCCATATTATAATGTACGTCCCTATTATAAGCAATTTTTAAGAACTTTTCTAGCTGATATGCATGATATATCGCGTTAAGACATTAAGTTGCAATTTTTAATCTTTAAGAATAAACAAAAAATATGAAAATTTCAGTATTTGCATTATAATGATCCTAAAATTTGGCAATACATTTCCTTTTTTAAAATGAAAACATATATATAATATCTTGAACCTTTTTTCCCTTCTATCTTATTACATAGATAATGTTAAGCTATGGTTGATATTACATAGATAATGTTAAGCTATGGTTGATAGTAGATTCCCCATTGAATCAACGATCTTAAATTTACTTTAATTTGTATTAATATGCATGAATGGCTATTTTAATGTCTTAGGTATTCTATAATTCAAAAATTAGAAAAAAAAAATGTCTTACACATGATTGTAGTAAAATAAATATTAAGTGATTATTAATAAGTTGCTATAATAGAATCACCATTTAAGTATGTTTATGCTATTTGAATTTCACTAATATAAAATAAATAGATTATTTTCTAACAAATCGCTCTTTTTTTCTTTTATTTATTTACCATAATTATGGCAAAATTGACATGTATTATATCCAAATTAAATATTTTTCTAAATATCATAATATAACATTCTACATGTACATATATATGATACACACATAAACAAAAAGGACAATCCAATTAAAGCCATATGCTTTGGATATTCAAAGTTAGAAGTTAAATAATTACCACATAAATTACATAAGACTGCTTATGCAAAGGAGAAAATAGGAGAAACTACACATTACTAATTAATTTTGTTGCCAAAAATATCTTTGAAGATTAAATGAAAATTGCTTGATTTGCTTTTTGTTTGTTTTTTTTTTTCCTTTAATATAAGACGTATAATAAGGAATATTAGAGGTCCTTATAAGGAATTATATTATCCTAAAAGTTCAAGTATGAATTCAAATCCATTTCTAATATATTTACGTATGTATATCGCTGGATTCTTATTTTTAACTATTTTTGGTAATGTAATTATATCCATGTAAATATACTAACAGTGCCAGCGTAAACTATTATTTTATTTTCTTTGTACCAATTTGATTTAACATTTATACCCTCAGCATAGGCTTCCTTATATTATCAAATGCAGAAACATATCATTTATTTGATTGGAAGCTCTATTAAGTAAAATAAGACGATTCATTGTATTTAATTTGACAAATCTTAAAATAGAATGGCAAATAAAACCAAGAGAAGGAACTTTTATGGTCTTTACTTCTTTATGTTAATAAATTTAATTAAATGTAGCTGCTAATTTTAGCTTAGTAGTTTTATAATTTCACATAAATAGACAATGTATATGCATTAATTTGCTCATTCCTCAAGAGCACATTTTACAATGCGTGGAAGAGTTGTTTTTGCAAGATGTCATGGAAATAATATTTATAATAATAAAAAAACCATTGTGCTCTAACTAAATATGAATTTTTGTTTTCCATAGCAATACATAATAAAATTAAAGAGCATAAAAAGTATAGAAAAGAAAAGATAATTAAGATATACATCTATACCATTAAACTCTTTCTGTATAAAGGAAACTAATGGTTCTTTACTGATAATCCTACAACCTATTAATCAAAGAGAACACAAGAATACAAATAAAAAATCAACAATGAAGAAAAGAAAATGTTCTACAAGCCCTGATGAAACTAAGAGAATCTATAAGTAATTTTGTTAATGGATGAAATGGATAAGTTGATGGGAACTAAATTGTATCTTTCCGAGAGAGATATTGACTGGCTTGTGAAAGTCCCTATCGGGGCAGTAAGTAAAAAAGTAAAGGGAAGCTATTGTTTTAGTCACCAAATTCTTATCATCTTCATCCATTTTAGTTGATAATACTCAATATAACCCAACAAAGTATAGATTATTGTAGATTTCTTTTAAACAACAATAAGCATGTATTTTTAAAAGTAATAAACTTACAATAAAAAAGTTACATATAGCTTTAAATCACACTTCATAAAAAAAAAACCATTAATCTTCTTTAGCATAAATTTCAATATAATTCCTAATCGAAATCACCAATGACAATAAAAATAACAAATCAAGTACAATCATCATTTAGAGAAGAAAATTGACAAATGATTAATGTCCATTTGACTAAATTAGAAATGGAAAAAAGATTCAATATTTAGATAAAAATTCAAAGAAGGGTCAACAAATCCATAAACTTTATATAGCTTATAAGAATATACTACCATTCAAAGATGTTTTTTAAACATAGGAGCATGGAATGTATAATGGAGAAAAGACATATAGTAAACAAATTATGATCAAATAAATTATTTTGCATGACCATTATGGGAAACTTGTTGCAGGTTCTTATGTTGATATTTTTGCAAGTAATGTTGAAGTAGCATAAGCTTATGCAATTTCAGATGGCATTCATTTGACTTCCAGGTTGAAGATTAAAAAGCTGGTCTTAGAAGTAGACTCTTCTCTAGCATTTTGGGGCTTAAAGACCAACTCTCTTAGTTGGTTTACTAAACATATCTTAGATGAAGCGATGAGTTTAGTTTCCTCTTCTTTTGATTTTTTTGATGTATATCTTATTCGTAGACAGGCAAATCGTTGTACTGATTGGGCTACATCCAAAAGAAAAAAAAAATTAAGCTTAGTTGCTATGTCAAGATTGTTATGTAAGGCTCCCATGAGAGTTTTTTAAGGTAGCACTTTCACTTGTTGAATAAAGTTTCCTTTGTTGGAAGAAAAAATAGAATTGCCCTTCTTGAATAAAAGGTGGATTTTATATGATAACATTCTAAAATGGTTCTTTTAGGAAGCTAGTCATCCATATACCTGCACTGTTAGAGAATGAGTGAGAGATCAATAGTAAGAAAGGAAAACATAATGGAGTAAAAAGAGAGCATGCGAGACAAAGAAGTAAGTGCAGTAATTTTGATAGGGGAAAGTTGGAAGGTCATAAGTTGACTTCTTTGCAATAAGCAACAATACCATGATTGGGCAGTTTACAATTTTCGTATTACCTTAAAGAATAGGAAAATGATGTAGGAAAAAAAAAAGATTATGAACACACAAAAATAATATCACGTAAGACAAAAAGGCATTCAAAATGCATGATAATATACAAACTCCCTAACCACGAACATCGTCTTGCTCCTAATCATTATATCCCTTGCAAGAATTATAACTCAAGGATTAACATGAAATCTCTTAAAATTTAATGGACAAAAGTTAATGCGGTAAATTGTTGAAGCTATCATATAAACCATAACTTACCTCTTCACTATTAGTGGTGGTTGTCATCATAGGAAGTCATGTGATGCATGCTAATGGAATAGAAATATGTTGGTTTTATGCATTGTGTGTTGATGGAAAGTGCATATGTTGAATAGTGGATTAAGGATATGGGGCATAGGGAAATTTTAATGATGGTTGTGTAATGGAAAAATAGGAGAATAAGGAACATTTAGGAAGGACATAGAAATCATAATGGGGTTGTGGTGGATAAAAATGGAAAAGAGAACGATAAAAGAAAGAAAAAAAAAAAACAGTAGCGTGAGCAAGTGAAAACTGTGTGCAAAAAGTTAAGAGAAAAGCGGAGAAAATGTCGGAGAGAAATAAGGCATATACATAATTGTGCCAAAATGGGGTGGTTAAAAATATTATTATAATAGATGCATCATGTGGAGCTGGATACCTATTATTGGATTTACAGGGGAAAGAGAAAGAAATAAGCAAAGAAATAATATTTACAGTTATTAAGTTTCTAGTAATGGAAATGGAGGGAAGAGAGATTGATTTGATAAATATAGTTATTTTTATATTTTTAATAATTTAGTTTAGTATTGATTTTATTTTAGATTGGAGATTAAATAGTAATTTTTTAAGATGACAATTACTTAAATCTCAATCATCTCTAATAATATATAGATAAATCTATAATATTATACGGACTTATAAGATGATCTTCCATATAAAATCTCCATAAATCTATATATATATAAATACCGATATATATACACACACATATCCTTTCGTTCTTTCGTTCTTGTTTTCAATAAGATGTATACAAATCCATTTGCAATTGATTTAATCTCGTAGCAATTACCCCCATTTCCGAATTCAACTTCATTTCATAAATTCATATGTTTTCAACCAAATTCCTTCCGCATTGCTCCATTATTATTAAAAAGATAGTTTTGAATTTTCCTTTTTATTTATTTTTTTTCCTTCTCATCTTCTGTTGTTAAGCAATCCATCCTCATAAAGTAATATTTCTTAGCAAGTTCATAATGAGACCCCTCTTTCCTATCTAGATATCATACATGCACATATCCACTCGTATATATTAAATCTCGAACCAAATCTTTCCTTTTTTTTTTTTTCTTTTCAATTTTGACGTCACAAATATAGGCTGTAAGCCTAATTTCCTTGTATTCGTATTCGGGAAAAGGAAATTCCTTCCTTCCGTATTTCAAAAACCAAACAGGGCTGCTCTTCATCCGTCCTCTCGTCTTCTTTCCGTGATTATACTGCATGTGATTTGGGTAAATCTTTCACACTCCACTATTTTTTTATTCAAACGAAAATTTGCCAAGGTTATCTATTCAACCGATATTCGCGAAAGTCATCCAAACTGGAAAGCTCTTTCAAAAAAGAAAATCAGAAAAATATATATTCTTTGTTCCAAACTTGATACACCTCCCAACCCTTAAAGATACGATCGACAACATGTTTTCTCGTTTCCACATATTCTTACCCTCTACTCCATAAATTGCTTATTCCAGTTTCTTGATAAATCAACACTATCACCATTCTAAAAAAATTCATTCTTGGACGCGCTTCAGAAGTCGTGCGAGTTTTGATAGTCGCATTCTACCGTTATCGCTATTTCTAACTCGTCTTTGACTCTTGCATAGTTCCATCTCGCCTAATTATTTCATGAAAACGTCAACGACTACTCGAGCGTGGACAACCGCCTTTAGTCCTTGTTACGCCCGATTTGCTGTGGTATCGAAATCTTATTCTCTTGCGACTTGGCCAATAATTCGTTCCTCAACCCCATTGTAACATCCGTGATCACAAGCTGCTCGTTTTCCTTCATTGTTCTCTTTCTTTCTATATTTTTTTTTTTATTCCATGCCGTACCCCATCGGGACAATCGAAAGCAATAGATGTGTAAGCTTGAAGTAGCAAACGGGTACAACACTGTCGTTCTTATGATATTTTCATATTCCTTCTAGTTCCAAATTGATCCAATTATATGTAGTAACTTTGTTATTACATATATATATATATATATGTATATATAAATCGTTTTGTTCTTTCCGTTCTTGCTGCTCCACAACGTACTTCTATTGCCTCTTGTAATTTGAATACATGAATCACACGAGGCTTGCGTTTGGTGTCTTGACTTCACTGAACACCACCTTTGACTTATCACCTTATTGGCTACTTTGTTTTATATGCTCGATCCTCGTCAAATATCGGCTTGAAATTCGACCAAGATTAATTGTTCGTCGATTTCATCAAACATCTTTCTCACACGTGCATTGTCTAAAGGTCTTGTCGTCCCAAGATATTAGCCAATATAGATTAGGTTTCACGCAATCGATAACCTTTTGTGAGTAGATGCTAGGGTGCATATCAATAAAGTGTTTTAAAAAGTATGTGTATTAGGTGCATAAGGTATTAAGTAGCAATGTTATTTTTGTAAATATTGAAGAGTGGGTTTATGGTATTAATGTGTTTTAAATTTATAGAAGGTTGATTCTTAACTTAGTCTTTTAGTCTTATCCAACCTCTTCTAACTCCGTTAGAGGCCTTCTTTAGCTAGTCAGGCCTCAATTTGGGCTTGAGCCTAAAGTGGCTAGTCCTAAATTGCTAATACAATTAGATTCAGAAAGGTTTGAGTGGCTCTTATCAAAAGAGTCCTATCAAAAGGATCAATATATTTTCTTGTTGTGAATTCATATATAGAACCTTTAATTCCTCTTCGAAAATACAATATATCAATATATATTTGCTTCCCCTTTTCTAATTCTTGGATATATGACCTAGATTTACCATTGTAGAATATTGCATGGGCTTCATAAGCTGAACACCAGGCGTTGTTTTTTTCTTTTTTACACATTAGTGAATCATAGCGTAAACTAAAAGCATCGGCAATGGTGTGCTATTAATTCAATCATTGATCTGGTGCCATCATGGAATTTATGATTCTTCTATGACGTTAAGGATCTTGCTCCATAAATTCTGAGATTGCATTCCTTCCCCGTCATGTACGAATGAAAGAATGCGGCAGCGGTGAATGAGCCACGGTAGTTTCCTAGCTATCGTGATTAATGGTGAGCAGATGTCAATACTAGCTTTTTAGTTATCACGTAACAGGTAATGATGATAATTTTCCAGCTATTGTATAACAGGTACCAATGATAGTTTTTTAGCTATAATATCCTTTATCCATCACCATAGATGATAGTTTCCTAGCTATCACCACTTTCATTTGTTGCCTTAACCAAACACGGCAACAACAGTGTGTATTGATAATAAGTAGTATATTTAGAGCCATGATTTGCTATTGTGCTTCAACTCCTCATCATAATTTCCTTCACTCAAAATTTTTTAGGGGCTAAAAGCAATTCTATTGTATATATATAGACACATTAATCTAAGGCATCCTTGACTAACATTTCCTTCTACAGCCTAAAACCTTTTTCTTTTCAAGTGATTTGCTCAAAATATCTCCTTGTCTTGATTTAATGAGGGTGTCTTCAATTGCCTCATGTCTTTTGTCTTGAATTGGTCCTCCACCACATCATAAGTACCTCCTGCATAGTAATAAGTCTCTTATCCTTAGGCCACATTTGGTCACGATCCAAATAATGTGCACATAATGGCATCCATTATCAAATCATAGAACCTATCTTCTATTCACTCGAGTTGTTTCCATGCTTGTCTTCATGTTGTCACATCGTGAAGATGTTGTCACACCTTGTTATAACTCCAAATATTGACTTTCCATGTTGATGATTTTAAATTACAAAAGGTCCTAATTTTTATTTTTTTGGTCATTTTGCAGGCAAGTATAGGTTATCAACTCATTGAAGTCCATTTGATATCTATTTATTGCTCCTCTGCCAAGTGATGGTGACGGTATTTCTATTGTTGCTCACCACTTTCAATATCCTTACTATTATAGTTGGTGAATTTGTTGTCTTGAAGATGAGTAAGAATTTCGAAAAGAGTTGTTCACATGATTCTTGTGCTGGTAATAAGAAAGGCTTGAGAGTACATGTAAATGGTCGAACACTAGAGGTGCCTTCTCCTTGAGAGAAGTAGCCATATGAGACCATCTTTAAAGACTTCTTTTGGAAAGACATGAAGAAGCGTAGCACCAGTCTAGACCCTATTCCTAATAGGGGATTCCACTTCATAGAGCAAGAGCCTCAGTTATAGGAAAGAAAGCCTATATGGGGAAAGTCGATGTTGCGTTTTAGAAATGAGAGGAAAGAGCTTCCTTTCTCGCATACTCGATTCTTATATCCCAGAAAAACAATTGCTGGTTGGCAATCTTGGGTGAAGCACATAGTGGCAAACCTGCAATATAAGGTAGCTTTAGTTAAAGTAGGAGTCTATTAGGTTGTGATTATTACTTTTGGTTTTAATTTTCCTCATATGGAGGATAGGAAAATATGGCGAGCTGTTATTTCTCGATGGAGTATTAAAACACATATGTTTGTAATTGCATAGGGAGAAGTCACCTCGATACTAGAGGATGTCTATATGCTCTTGAATTTTTGGGATTTTGGGTGGATTGACATTACTACAGTACCTATTTCAAAGAAAGAGCAAGCACTAATGTCCACTTTAGAGGCTACCTTGAAGGCAGCTAAGGAAAGTAGTAGGAAGTCTACGTTTACATCATGGCTTGGCTATTTCTTTGAGAGTCTAGTGGAAAATGATAAATGGGTCATAGTACCTTATCGTAGGTATGAGTAAGCACTAGTACCTTAACCCCTCCCTTATTTAGGATTTTTGTTCATTTATGCTGTTGGATTGCTATAACTTATATGTTGTTGTTTCAGGTGGGAGTTGGAGGCTTTTCTTTCATTTTGGTTATCATTATATGTATTTCCCAATGGAGCAGAGGATGTTGTTAGCTTGTGATTTTTTCTTTTGGTGATTTGCATTGCTTAAGGTAAATGTTTCATATTAAGGCCCTTTTACTTAGGGTCATTGTACCAATGCTTAGATCTCTATCATGAAGCTTTAGTATGCTCAAAGGGGCATTATAGGGTATTATCAAATGCAGACTTGGAATTCTCACAATTATTTTTCTTTGAGCGATATAGGAATTATTCTAATCCTCCTAATAAGAAACCCAATCACACACATCCTCGAGCTTGGGCATGGATCGGTAGAAAACTTGCACAGTTGCTACTTAATATGATAGATGTTGTTAGTGAGGTCACTTTTTAACCTTATACAAACAAGTTGGCTGGATATGAAGAGTGTCTATATTTCTATCCTTTAGGCTCCTAAGACTTAGTAGATATATTAAGAGCTCGTGAGAAGCTTATACATGTTAAGGTTAGATTCCTTCTTTGGTCTATACATAGAAGTCTTCCTTCACTTCATGACTGGGATGATTCTTCGTATTGTTTCCTTAAGCAAAAGGTGATGGTGTATGCATTACATAGAGTGGCATATTAGTTAGGTTTGACCAGGGTGTCCCTTTTCACATTAGAGTTAATAATGATTTCGATGCATATTGCAAAAACTTGCACCGACAAATTTTAGAGATATTTATCCGAAAGTTAGACGATTATATTTTCCATCACCTGCTTGCTTTAGGTTAGCTTCTACTGGGTG
This sequence comes from Lumnitzera racemosa, assembly GCA_024138005.1. Classification (NCBI taxonomy): domain Eukaryota; kingdom Viridiplantae; phylum Streptophyta; class Magnoliopsida; order Myrtales; family Combretaceae; genus Lumnitzera; species Lumnitzera racemosa. Next base: position 65,414,857 of record JAMXBC010000003.1, on the reverse strand, counting down.
ATTGACATATTGCACCAATTGTCTAAAGGTGCTCTGTAACTATGCCATTGTTAAAGTAGTTGAAGCGGTACAGGAGGTTGTCATTCATAGATATGAGTTTTATTTGTGACTCCCTAAACTGCAATGAAAGTCCCAAGCGAAGAAGAGGGGCAAACCTTTGTCACCCATATTAGTAGCTACTAAACATATTAAGCCTACGCATATCTATGAGGTATCATTAATAAACTATCCATCACTTTTGTCCATTTTGTCTAGATTACCATAGTTATTTCACATGTATATGTCATTGTATAAACTATTATATGCCTTTCCTTGTAGGATGCAAAAAAAAGGTAATGCGACTTAGGTTACTGCTAAGCAGATGTCAAAGGATGTTGGTGTATCAAGTTTTAGGCCAACTATTACTCATTTTGTCTCCCATCGATATGATATTGGGAAGGAGCTTCGTATTGAAGATAATCTTGCATCTCCTATAATTGTAGATGAAGGTGAAGATGAGGAATTTGTCGATTAGGAGGAATCATCAAGATAGGATGATAACATGATAGACTTCTTAGTACCTATGGATGATAGTGGAGATTTCTTTGGAGTAAACAACAATGATGATGAAGATGATGGGGAGCACTCGATAGCATAGATAAATAGTGATGATAGTGGGGAGTGCTAGTTTAGTACTGGTTCTAGTGACATGAATGAAAGTGACTGTGATGACAAAAATTGTGGTGATGATTATGATAGTTAATCTCAACATTTGCTTGAAGGTGAGATGCATACATATGCTGATGATTTATTTCATGTTGGTATTTGTGGTGATCACATGGATGGTGTATGCAATGATGTCATTGAAAATGTTGTTCATATTGTTAATACTATTTCTTCCTTTACTTACGCTTCTCGATACATAGTATCCATTAGCGCGATCCTCCCCTAGCTACTAAATTGCCACAATAAAGTCAAGTGGTAGCTTGTGTTACAACCATAATGAGAGTTGATACTACTTCTTTTAATGATGTCATTGAAAAATATTGTTTAGATTGTTGATACTATTTCTTCCTCCACTTACACTTCTCGATCCATAGTGCCTATTAGTGTTGATCTTCCCCCAGTTACTAAATTGCCACAACAAAGTCATGTGGTAGCTCTTGATATAACTATAATGCTAGTTGATACTACTTCTTTTCATGGGTTTACAGTGCTTTCTTACCTTATTAAGGCATTGAAGTGGCTATGTTCTCTAAAAGGGGACTTTTGGCCTGAATGCCTTGTTTTGGGTATTGATGTGGCTAATGCCATGATGGTATTGTTGGGGTAGGCTATTGATCTCCTTTCTAAGCCCTGGGATTCATTGTCATTAGAAGAGTTGAAACTTTTCATGAAAAGTATCACTAGAGATTGTAGTCTTAATTTCAAGGTTGGAAGTCTTGAGTGTGTTTTTTTGTAAAGCTCGGAAATTATATGAAGCTGTATGGTGATCTGACAAACTTAAGGTCAAGTTGGAGGAAGTTGAGCTTGAGGTTACGAGGCTCTTTGAAGGTCGTGAAGGTGTTTGTTCTACTATAAAGTCTGATGTTACTCAATGAGTTTACCTTTCATTTCCTATGCATTCTTTCTTTTGTTTTAACAATGCTTTTATGCAAACATGGAGTATTTGAATGAATAACATTTTTTTTTTGTGTGCAAATATTCATTTCATCGTGTGATTAAGAGATATTATTCTCACTTAGCTGCAACAAAACTAAATGTATGTAGATACATTAGAATATCTTCTACATTGGCTTTTGTTTAGATACTGCGTAGTAGAATAATGTTCTCATTTGCCAGTAGCAATCCTCAATGGCATGGTAGATTTATTTTATAAATGGCAATAAAAATGTTACTTATAACCAAAACCAATGGTATGATAGCTAAGGGGTTATTACCAACTACTTAGCTTTTCAACATGTATATATCTTCCTCCACTTATTCTTGTAGTTTATTATGCCTTAGTAAGATTTGCACATCAAAGTAATACTCTCACATGCAGTGATGGTCCTTTGTAAGAATATACTAAAGGCGACAGTGATACGTATTGATTATTCTAAAACTATTGCATTGTTAGTTAAGGGGGTATTACCCACTACTTAACTATTTAATTTTGATCATAGACAAACAATCTTAATGGAAAATTCACTTATCTTTGATGTATGAATACACTTAAATAGAGTAAAGTCCTACTAGGTAACAGGAAGGCATTATGTCATCTGCTTAGGAGAAATTTCTCTTACAAGTTAGTAAGACATATGCCATAAATGTCATGCGCTTAGGAGACAAGTCTCTTACTAAGCAACAGCAATGTATCATTATGTTCTTTTGCATGTATATAATTTGCGCTAAGGAGATGAATCTTGAACTTTGCAATAATATAATAAAGGGAAGAAATAAAGAGAGGAAGTAATTCATGAGGGCAAGCTCGTATGAGGTGACCTACGAATTTCATTTATTTAATTGCAATACATTATGCCATTACAAATGAAATTTCATAATATATTGGAAGTTTATAGTAGTGGTGATGGCATTTGGTTTTGGATTTCAAACATGGTCCGTCGTATGGAGGACTATGTTACCTTGTTGGAAAGACCATTTTCGTACTAGCCGGTTGTAAGTGATGCTCAAGTGTCATTGATAGTTGGTGAGATTGCACTTTGCGGTATTGTCGAGCCTAATTTTTTGATTTTCTTGTATTCTTAATTGATTTCTCATTTTTTGATTAATACTAAACCCTAACCTATTTAATATTAATCATCGATTAAAGAAATTGAGAAATTCCGGTTTTTTATTGAAAATTATTTTTGAAGTTGCCACCCGACCGAAGTCAGGAAAAGAAAAAGAAACCGTAACCAATTGGGTGGATTGATTACGATTTGGCTATCAGTATTTGATTTCAATTTTAAATGAAGAACCAGAGGGTTCCAAGTTTGGAGGCTAACCTATTAAACCCTTAACGGATACCACTATCTATTTATCGAAATTAGGATTATTTTTTCTAATTATAATATTTAATAAAGAAATAAATAAAATCAAAAGAAAGAAAAGAGGGACTTAAGTTTCTACATATTTTATTGTCGCCCCGAAGGTGCCTACATACCCGCTAGCCGAGATAAGATGATCGTAGTTCTTTCAAAAAATCTTTAGTGTGTTGATTTATTTTAATTTTGAAAATTGTCTAAGTTTACGTGTTAATTTATTCGGTTTATTTTAAAAAAATCTAAAGGGGGTCTTAAGTTGTAAATGATAAAAAATCTCTAAGACATCTTAAACAATTTATAGACTTTTTGTTAATTTTTACTTCTAAAAAATTTGATTTTCTAAGTGAGAAATCCTAAAAAAATAATCTTAACAATTCCAAAACTAATACACACACACACACACACACAGATATATATACTCTATTATCATTAAACAATTATCTACCTAAATAGATTAGTAATAGTACGTAACTTACTTAATATATATAAAAAAAACTAATACTAATAAGTTATCTAAACTAATATAGTCATATACAGATATACTCCATCAAATGACTAAGGAACTAATAATATAATGATAATAATGATAAATAAATAAATAAAATAATGAAACAACTAAAATAAAATAAGAAAACTGAGATTTGGAAAAATTGAACCTGGCTTGTTCTTGCACGATAATGGCGTAGCCTGAGGATGAGTCATTGTTGCTGTGTTCGGTTGCTGTTGTCATGTATTGGCGTCGCTGATTTGTGGGCGTCGGAGCTGTGGTCGTGGCTGAGTGGCAGTCAGTGCAGTAGCTGCCGTATTGGAATTTTGGATGTGTTGGGGTTGGAGTTGCGTCTGTGTGTGAGCATGTACGGTCGATTAGATTTGGATTGGTTTGCTGCTGCATAGTTTTGACTCTGGGCGATTGCTATTTGTCTTTAATTTAAGATAGAGAGTTGGGGCTGGAGATGTGGCTGCAGTGCTTGTGTGAGTGCTCTGTGTCTTCTCGTTTGTGGGTTGTAGCGTGACAGTGAATTTCTCTAGCTATTCTGTTGTTGAGTTTTCAGATTGCGGCATGAATTCTGGTCGAAATTGACTAGGAATTTGGTTCAATAGGGATCAGATTCAATTGTGTCGTTGTAACGTGTGGTGTGTTTTATGAACAGAGACTGGATCCTCCCTATGCTTAACTTCAACTTTAAGGTGGAGTGTTGTTTATTATTAAATCTCATCGGGGTATCTTATTGCAGATTGTGCTGCAGCGAGTCACAACTGAAGTTGCTGTTCAGTAGTGAAGTGTGGACATGAGGCTGTTGTTCTGAGTTGGCATTGGTTCTTTGTGTAGGTCAATGATGGAGGCGGGCGGCATATTGTTGGAGTTGTATGAAAATGGTGCTTCCTGCTGTCCTCAACGCGACCGATTGGCATGGACTGTTGTTGTCGCTGCTGTTTGGATGTTAGGGGTTAGCTGATCGTACATCGAATTACAGTAGCCTTTTGGATCCGCGTTGTAGTTTTTCTTTTATAAAGTCCAAATCATATCCTATCATATCTATCGTATCTGATTTGATAACCATTATACCGGATCTAAATTTAATTCAAATCTGATTTAACTAAATTCATATGATTTGATTAGATATGAATCCGATTTTAAATCTTCCTTCTACAAAGACAGAAAAATAAAGACATAGGTGCTTGTTGAGACTTGAACCCAAGACCTCAAACTAAATCCACCCAAATACTCCACTACTTATTCGTTAGGCCATTGACCTGTATCTTGACATTCATTACTATTAAATTATATTTAAACTATTTGATTTCCTAAACTAAATTAAAACTAAAATTAACACTAAAACTAATTATTCCTAATATAAATTACTTCCTAAAAATCTACAAAATCTTTATGATTTTTCCTTTTCTTATTTTTTTGGTCTTTTCATTATTTGTTAATTTTTATTTTTATTATTATTATTATTATTATTATATTTTTTTATTTTATTATTTTTTTTCTTTTTAAATTAGGACCCTTTTTGTAAAAATAAAAATTAAGACTATAGAGGGGCAAAAATTAGGTATCTACAGGTATCTTGATGCTCATCTAGCACTTCTAACGCCATCATGCGTAAAGTATCTAGCTTTAGTTCGACATTACTAACTAATCATGTAAAGGGAACCAAGAACTCTTTTAGTACTGTTGCTTTAGATCCATAGACTAAAGAGAAAGGTGTAGCCTATATTAGTCCTCACTTTGAAATTCTATAGGCCCAAAATGCCAATGCACTTTGGAATACCGAATTTGCATATGACGCATTCCTTAATAAAATTTGCTACTACTGGTCTTGTGGCCTTCTTCAAAGGAATAGCCTCTACCTACTTTGTGAAACACTTGGTTCCAACTAAGATCCATATACATCATTTAGATGGTGGCTGTATAGAGCCAATAAAATCAAACAACTACGTATGAAAAGGCCATGGAGTTGTTAAGAACACTTAAGGTGATGCATCTATACTTAAGACGCATCTATAGACATTGATGGCCAATAGTATCATGTATATTAAATGTGGCGATATAGGGGTAGTCTTTTTTCTCTACACCATATTTTATGATTCTTATCCAACTTCAAGTGAGCTTGCTTTGCATCAATCTAACTGGATAGTATACCTTTCGGGTCTTTGTATGGTAATAGAAGCAGCATGGGGTATGGTAATTATTTCACAATTGGTATGCACTAATCACTAGGTGTCTCCTCTTCCTCGTTGATGAGCTACAATGTTGTACATAGGATGGATTTCTTAACTACTTAGATGTTTAGATTTCTAACTTTGTCTTAAATTGGAAATTTAGATGCTAGTGTAGCTAATGCGTTTACATGTCTATTGATGGATTAAGTTGTATGCTCGTATCGTATTGATTGATATTTTGCAACCAAAGCATGTACTGTGGCCTTGTAAAGCATTAGTGCAGGTTCCTTAAGGCCAAACTCACCATTAGCTTGTTTGATTATTAAGTTAGAATTGCCTCATATGCATAGGCAGTGTGCTCTAACTTCTTGAGAAAATATTAATCTAAGTAGTAACGCCTCATATTTAGCTTCCTTGTTAGTACAGATAAAATCAAGCTTGAAAGCTAGTGGTATCTCATGGGCTTTTAGGGAAGTTTAGACAACTCTTGCTCCTCATCCATTGCTACTTGTAGAGCCATTGAATTGGATCGACCATTCTCCATCTATATTTGTCATCATGGAGTCTTCATGAGATTTTGCTTAGATAACATCTATGATTGATTTTTTGTCCACTATAGGAAATAATGCTAATTTGATAGCTTTTGGAGATGCAATTGTCATGTTGAATTCACTTAAGAGAAGTAACTACTTTGCGATTTGTCTAGATAATGTTAGATGTAATAGCAAGTATTTGATAGGATCTAACCAAAGTTATAAGGATGATCTTGTACGCTAAGAAGTAGGTGCGTAACTTTTGTGTAGTGAATACCAGTATAAGTCAATGTTTCTCACAAGTTAGGTAGTTGATCTCACATCCCTAAAGGGTTTAGCTTAGGTAATAAATAGGTTACTCTTGGTCGTCTACTTCTTACGTAAGTAAAGTCCGAATAAACTTATATGTTGAAGTAAGATATATCACCATAAGCAAACCTTTAATTGGCATTGTTATGGTTTGAGGAGAAGTCAAGATCTCCTTAATTTTTTGGATTGCATCCTCATGTGACCACCCCTATTTAAATGAAACTCCCTTCCTCATAAGTTGTAGGGGGTATGAAATTTCTGCTCATACGAGCATGAATGTCCTTATGTAAGAGACCTTACCCATGAAACTCTTCAGTTCTTTCTAATTACTTGGTGAAGGCATTGATTAAATTGCCTGTACATTCACTGAATCAACATCAACTCCCTTACGATGGACCATGAAACCGAGAAATTTCCTATAAGCTAATCCAAACATACACTTAAGGGGTTCATCTAGCGTTTGTAAGCTCTACATTGTTCAAATACCAATTTTAGGCAGATTAGATGCTTTGATGCCCATTTTGACTTGATGACTATGTTATCTACATAATCCTCCATGAAGTCATGCATTATATCATCGAATATTGCAATCATAGCTTGCTGGTAAGTAGCTCCAGTTAGTTCTTCAATCCAAAAGGTATGACAGTGTAATAGAAATTTCCTTTCGGTGTTTGAAAGGTAGTACGCTCAACATCTTTCATCGCCATCTTAATTTTGTTATAGCCACTGAAGCCATCTATGAATAAAAACAATTTGTGTCATGCTGTTTCGTTAACCAAAGTGTTGATGTTTAGAAGTGGGAAATCATCTTTCGTATAAGCCTTATTAAGATCTCAAAAGTCTTTGCATACGCATATTTGGCCTTTTTTCTTGCTTACTAGGACTACATTCGTAAGATAAGTAAGGTGCTTAATCGGCTCGATAAAACCAACTCTAAGTACCTTTTCAATTTCTTCTTTAATTTTCATTTCCACCTTAGGGTGGAAGACTCATTGTCCTTGTTTTATTGGTTTAGCCCTTGGTGCAATGTTTAATTGATGCACAACAAAGCAGGGATTGAATCTCAACATCTCACTATATGTTTAGGCAAATACATCTCTATACTCCTTTAACAGTGTAACAAGTAGGATCTTTATCTCCTGTGGGAGACTTTTACTCACAAAGATTGGTCGTGGTAGCTCTTCTAGTCATGTTAGATCTAATTCTTCAAAATTTTTTTGCTTGAGGTTTCATTTGATCTTGCATTTGTATGTGGAGGGGAGGAGAGGGGGTAGGTGTGGGTTGGGGGTTCTTGAATTAGTGTGGGATCTAAAGAAGATGAGGAAACTTCCATAGACCCTCGAGACCATCATAAGTGGTATACTCTTCACCCATTTTCCCTAATAAAACTTTCTATTTCCTCAGCTTGTTTTTTCTTCTTCTTACCTCCATGAGAGCTATGTATCCTTCTCTTCTTTTGTTGACCCTCTTGGACTTCCTCTCAGGTAAGTAATGGAGTGTCGAAGGTTTTCGCAATGGCCATCTCTCCATCCTCTATGTATTTGCTAAAGTGAGCTGACTTAGTACACTAAGATTCATTATACTCAAAGGGGTTTTTAGTGGATGGGATGAATATATCCTTACCCTTCTAGTGACCTTTGATGCATGCCATGTCAAGGGTATCAAATTGTGATTGTGTAGCCATTTCCTACTAATGAGTAGGTGGTAGGGCATATGCGTGTCAATCACATCAAAAGTAGTAGCCTTTGATAGGTTTAATCTTCAAGTCTACATTGATGTATCCTATTGTATTTGTGGATGAGTTGCTAAAACCATTTATTGACATAGATTTCCTTACCAAATGATGCATATTAGTCTTAGTAGCTTCAAATGTAGACATAGGCATAATGTTCAAATAAGAGCTATTGTCTATAAATGTCCTTCTGACTGGATAACCATTGGCTATGCCTTCTATGTATAAAAAGTAGTTGTGGTTTAGATTCCTTACACACATATCAGCATTAGTAAACAAAATTGCATTCTCATGTATGTTCGCCATCCTCTTCATGGGTTGTACTAAGTTGCACTCCATATACTGACCTTTAGAGATTTACGTAAGTGTAGTCGCTACCGTTAGCCATGCCTTCTCATCAAACCTTAATAGATCAAAGAAGTTTTGAAAATTAGAAGCCTTTAAAAGTACTGCAACTATAGGTAGACATTTATCTTGTTCAACTTTAGTTGAGTTCCCTTTACCTTGTTGTACTTTAGGAGGTGGCATATCAGTTTCCTCTATTGCCCCAAGATCATGATAAACAATGTTCACCGTACCAAGTTGGTTATTATGAGCAGGTGCTAGATTGTTTCTGACATCATTATTTTTAGTAATAAGCTCTATGTTCTTGACCCTTTCATTAAATATTCTCTTTAAGGTCTAACACTTTTTGGTAAGATGACTTACGGTCCTATGGAACCTACAAAATTTGGGATCGTTTTTCTCTTGCATATTTAGTAATCATTCAACTCTTGGGAGCTTTATATTTCCACCTCGTAACCATTGGTTGAACATTACGTATCCTTTTCTCCTCGGGCATGGGAATGATAATGATGATTTAGTGCTCCTAGGCCTTTCATTCCTTGGTTTCTTGCTTTGGCTACAGTTTTCACCATAAGCAAAACTTATAGAAGACGTCCACTTGTTAGATTTCCCATTCTCTCCTTTTTGTTGCATGATAGAGTTATTGGTTCTTCACGCTTATTGAGCCCTATTTCATTTTCATTAATTTATTTTATAATAAACTCAGCCTGCTTAATACAAATACTAGACATTAAATCAAGGAAAAATATTTTTCTTAAAAAAGGTCTAAAAAAATATAAAAAAATAACTTAGAGTCGTTAACCAGTTAAATTGGTAAAAATGAAATTAGGGTTTTCAAGTGGGAAAACCTTAATTGAAAACCCTAATTTGGCTATTAGTCTACGGATTTTCTAAAAGAAAAAAATGTCTTTTAGAAAGTTAACTAAAAGAAACTAAGTTAATGGGCTAACTTATTAAGATTAAGTCACTATGTAAAAAATAATAAGAATCAATTGGCTTTATTTTTATTTTTATTTTCTTAAAACACTAAACTATATACAAATAAGCAAAATATAACTAAAATAAATTTATTATTATTATTTTATTACAAATTTTTCAAGAAAAAGGATAATTTTTTTTTTAATTTTTTATACAGTTACTTTGAAGGTACTTATGTACCATTAGTCGAGATCAAATTAATGCAAATCTATTTTTATAAAATATTTAGTAGGTGGATTTTTTTATTTTTGAAAATCGAGCAAGATTTGCGTTTATTTAATCATATATTATTTAAAAAAACCCTAAAAAATCTAATTTCACAAATCTATTTACAAAAAACTAATTAACTAAATCTTTTTGAAAACTTCAATTAAGATTTTTTTATTTTTTATTTAAAATCACTACGTATAAAAAAATATCTTTCCAAAATCATACATGTAAGATATACTAAAATACGTGTAGCGACCTTAGGAGGAGCCCAGTAGTATTGCCTAAAATTTTCATATCACGTGTGCACTCATGATAAGAAAATTGCCATGCAAGTCAGAGATTGCAAGACTCTAAATAATTATTTACTAGAGTTTTCAATTTTAGTTCATTGACTCATTATATAATATAAATAATTATGGATATCCATTTTGTTTTTCCACAGTTCCTCAGAACCGCAGAGAATCGGTATCTCCTACCAAAATAGTGAAATAAGATAGACAATTTTAAAAAATTTTAAACTTACTACAGATGCTAAACTTAATTGAGACATTATTCGTTTTTCGGAGCATTCCAAATTAACTATACAAGCTTTTCATCATATTGATTCAATGGTAGCACTCTGCGCTCAATTCCTATCCCATTCTCAACTATCGATCAACCTATAAGGAAAATAACTGTTGGGGTGTAAGCTTACGCTTAGTGAAATAATTACCCTCATCAATACCGCATGACAGAAATTTATTAAATGCACAATCATATGAATGCATGAACAATCAGTATGCCAAACAACGCATGCAGTGACCTAGGAACTGCATACGACTCAGAATTATGCCCCCCTGAGGTCAGGGTTTGGAGATAATTAACCGACTCAAACCAAAATCTAGGTTCTGGACCTTGGGTTTTATTTCATTTGCACTATCGTGCTTATACCAAAACAAAACTCTCTCTCTCTCTCTCTCTCTATATATATATATATATATATATATGTATACTTCCTTTACTAAAATCAAATCATATCTTTTAAAATCCTAAGTCTAGGGGTGTGGTGGTCTCCGCAATCCACAAACACACGCCTTAAGTAGAAGCTACAAGACTCGGCCCCTCGCCGACGGTTGGCGTCTCTTAGCGCTTAGTAAGCCCATCAGCTTAGGTCAGAGACTCAATATATATGATAGCATAGCTAGTGCCCAATCCTGCAGGAAACTCGTATTCCTATGAATCCCCTCCCATCTTCTGCGTGAAGTGGTAGTCGGTGTTATCCGTATGTAATATGGGGAATGCATAATTCATTTTGAGTTCTTAATCGTACAAGTGATTAGCTTAATTTTTTAGAGTGACCAAACAATTTCATTCCATACAATTCACATATATATATGCATTACAAACAATTCCCATTATTATATGTAATTAAAAAATAAATCATCGCATTCATCCATAAATTCAAACATATGCATCTCCCATATTTCACAAGTATCCAAATTTATATATATAGTTTAGGTGCATCTCTACAAGCACAATCAAGTAAAGAGTCATTGGGAATTTACTCACTCAGTCATGCGAATCAATCAAACTAATCCGGGATAAGTCGTCTCCCCAAAGCCAGGTCCCCTGGACATCACAAATATGATACTATAAGGATTTGAAATAAAACCTAGAAAACTAAGCTAAAACCTTTAAGTTATACTTTGGACTTGGTTTGATAAATTTTTCCGGTTTTACTTAAAAGTTCAATCGCGGATAACTTTTTCGTTTTAAATCCGATTTTTATGATCTTGTAGTCAATCTTCATCGTTTTCGAGTGTAATTTAACGTGGTAAGGTTATATTTTTGAAATGAGGTATACAATTCTATCCATGGGTCAGAATAGTAGCATTCCTCATGTGTTGGAGTGTTTTTGGGCCTTGTATGGTAAATGGAATTTTTGATAACTTGAGAAATCCTTTGGGCTTGGTCTTAAGATTTTATCCTAAGCTTAAAATACTCCTTGAGATCAGATTTATAACTTTGATTTATATTCCTAAGGCTAACAACCACTTCATGGGCCCTTTAGTGGGCTTAAGTTATCAAATGGGCTTATTTTTTGTTCAAACTAAAGTTAGTGACTTTGGTGGGCTTATGGGGCCTTAGGTAGGCTTATGGGGCCTTAGGTAGGCTTATGGGGCCTTAGGTGGATTTATTATGGGCTTTAAAACAACCTCTCTTGATACTTTAAGGTGCTGGTCAGAATTTCATTGAAGGCCCATCTTAGAGTTTTAGGCTCGTTTTGAGAGTTTTAGGCTCGGTTTTGAGTTTTAGGCTTTGTATGCTTACCATACTTGCTTTGGTTAATATTTTCACTTTGTTCATTCACTTTTATCATATTTTTAGGCTTTTTTCTCCTACGTTCCAGATCTGTTCATGATGGTTCCAAGGGGTCCTTACTTGGTTTTTCAACTTGTTTCATCATTTTCCTAAGTTTAGGTGGTAGATTATGCACTTAGACTACTTGTGTCCAAATCTTAACTTAAGTTTTCTTCGATAAGATGATCCTTTAACTCATACTCCACACAAAGAAATAAAAAATCTTATACTTAATATAACCTCCATATCATAGCTCATGTCATAAAAAGTTGGTTTCTTCATAAAACTTCATGTGATGGATTTTTCCTTAACTTAAGTCTAGATTTGAGCATGTTTAACTTAAAGGAAATAAAATCAACATTCAAATGACCTTTGAACCCTCATGTCCAGCATGTTCATCTCCCATTCAAGTTCTAGTTTCAAGATTTTCTCAACTTAAAATCTTCCATTCAAAGTGTTGAATAAGTGTCTTTACAAAATACCAACTTTACATACTCATGCTTCAACTTCATGTAAAGGTTTCATGGTTTGTTTCTTAAAACGAGTTTTGGTGTTATAACAACTTAAACCTTACTTATATCTTCAAGAAATAAAAGTCTCCTAATCATAAACACTAACCCAAAATCATAAGAAATACTTACTCGTCCTTAAAGCAAATTATGGTGGATGTGCACAAAGGTTCCACTTAAGCTCTTAACTTTGCTTCCTCTTTTGCAACCTTTTGGAACCCGAATCTTTTGGTCTTTTGGAATGGGGTTTATGGAAGGTTATAATGGTTCTAAAAGATCTTAGATGGTGAAAGAAAAGGACACAAGAATAAGAAGATAAATTACCATGAGTATGGAAGCAAAAATGTTAGCGGAAATGTTGGGAATTTGTGGAGTTTGATTTCTTCTTTTGATTTGTATTTAAAGTGAGAGAAAAGGAAGTGAAAATGGGAGTGAAAGAGGGAGAGAGTGGCAGATTTTGAAAGAGGAAAGAAGTGTGTGAAAGAAGCTTTAATTGATTATCTTATAGCTTACACAAAGGTCAACAATTGCAACTATTGATGATGTAAGCATTAAGGGGTGAATAGTGATGTGTAAGAGAAAGTGATTGATGGTTGAAAGACAAGAGTATGGCCCCCCTTTCTCCCTTGTCCAAATCTGCCATTTAAAGTCTTTTTGAGCCATGGAGTGGTCTTGTCTCATTTATTAAAGTTAAGCTTATAAAATCTTGATAAATGATTCCAACTCTCAATTGATAAGTTATCTAAGGTGATTGGTCGGTCTACTTATTTATGTGTAAAGCTTATACATGAAGATAAGGGCATAGATTTATAGGATATTGTTTTAGGGTTTTCATTTTGCATTGTTTTGTAATTTATGATCCGATTCCTATAATATTGTGAAATTTTCTAAAATTGAATGAAATTATTCAAATTAAATTATCGATTAATTACTTAGGGTTAAAATTCCTTAATGGTTTTGAGGTTTAGGGTTTTAAGTAACTTTAGAGCTTGCAGTTTTTCAAGCTCGGGATTTATTGACAATTGGCTTTTGAATTGTAAAAATTTAATTCGTTTCTAAATATAAACTTAAGTTTTTGGTTTAGTTGATCTTTGGGAACGTTCGGACGGTACTCTTAATCAAGTCTTAGGCCTGCTAAAAGTAGGGTTTACAATACGTGTCTCATCGAAGATATGGATCTCCGAGAAAAGATGTTCGATTTAAAAAAAAAAAATGCAATTTTTGCTAAAATATGCAATTTAACTAAATGATAAAAAGAATTGAAGATTATCTAAAAAAAAAGATAGCAAACAATATGAAAAAAAAAATTGTACTAAAAAAAATTAGTAAAAATAATTAACTAATAAACTAATTAATTAATTAAAGAAAATAATTTTTATTACCTAAGCGGGTTAAGTCGTGCATGATCGGTGTGTTCGTGTTGACTGTGTTGTGATCATTTGGACTATGTTCGCGTGCTCGGTGCATGTACTGATTAGCGTGGGAATTGATCATGAATGGATGACGTGCAGTACAGATCATGTGTGGCCTGCATGTGTCGTGAGTGATTGTGTTTACCAATGTGTATGGATCTGTGCGTATTTGTTTGTAAACTTATGTGGTTGTGCGTGTGTTGACTTTAGGCTTAGGTATGTGTTGTACTTAATTGTGTACATGTTGACTTTGTGTGTGTGTGTGTTAGGATGTGTTGATCGTTGTCATACCTTGAAGCGGTAGAGTCATGACAGCCCCGCCATATAAACCATTCTAAGATAGAAGTTGGCCTTACAACTGATATCTTAGACTTGCTCTATACAAGGTGTCCACGACTAACCCGCTTTGAAGTAAACAGTTCATAATTTAAATAAATAATTTACTTAAGAAAGTAAGAATATATATATATATATATACACTAGAATTCAGTTATTATAATTAATGTTTACAACGTCTCATCATAATCTATTTCCTAGTTAATATATTATTCAGAAATGAAAAATTCTAAGATAAGAGCTTAGACCTTAAAAATATATGTTTGTTCTTCAAATGTTTTTCCTTATTCTCTAGGATCTAGTAGTTGCTAGCTTTAGAGTAGTTGTAAGCTACTTTTTGGCTAGCACTTGCAACAATGTCTATAGGGATGTGAGCAACCATAGCTCGGTAAGTTAGAATGGATAACTTAAAACTAAACCACAAATATAAACAAAGTTATCAACCAACTTATTAGGTATAATGTATGTTCAAGGAAATGCTATTGCACGATGTTGTCTGGCTCGTTGTGAGATTAAAGAAATTGCACCCACTCTAATTTGGGTTGAGGAGTTGCCATTAATGCAACAGTTCACGACTAAACTCAGGCTTATGTAATGGAGACATCGCTCCTCCTACGACTACCTTCAAACCATTAACTTCACCCTTGTAGTGATCTCCTCACTTGTCACTTAGTTTGACTAAGGATGAAGAAGGGACCTATTATGCTATCCAGCGTTATCCCTTTCGAAAGGGTCGGTATTTGGCCAGAGAATACTAGGTTTTCCCTAATGGGTTGCAGGTAAGTTCGATTATGATTACATGTCGTATATTTGATTAGATTTAGTTTAAGGTGATCAATCATTTCATACAAATCATACAATATAAGCCAAGCAGCAAATAAAAAATCATATCATCAACTCAAAACAAGCACAATCAAGTACAATTTCAAGCCTCCAAAATACAACACTATGTTAATCCTAATTTACTTGGACTCCTTACTTGCTTACTCGAAGTTCAACTCTTTTAGGCCATTGCTGATCATCCTTATAATACCATCATTGTCTTAGTTTTCATATAACTATTATAGATTAGTTTTTTTTTTTATTTTTTTTTATTTTTTTTTATTTTATAACACTTATTGTTATCTTTAGCTTAGGGTTTAATATGTCTAATTATCTAGGTTCTCAAATCTTTTACAATTATTCTAGGTTTGAGGCTAGGTTTGGGTTCAGTTTCTGTAACGATTTCTAAATTAGGTTTTAGTTTGATTTCTAAGTACTATTTTACACTCAAACCCTAGAAACTCGTTTCAACTCATAATGCGAAATTAATCACATTACTTTCAGATATCCTAAAGACCATAATTACCCTTAGTTAGTATTTTATTCTACTCGGTACGCTTGTATCCTTATTAGTGTATTGAATTTACTCTTGATGTAAGAAAATTTTACATTTTTCATATAATTACATAAATTTAAGTTTTCTATCAGATTTATTATACATCCCTATTATTTATATAATATCAATTTTTATCTTAATATCTTTTATTTATTATATTTCCAATAATTACATATTATGTACTATCACTTATTATGTACATAATACACATTAATATCATTTCAAAATGTCTAAATTCATCCTAAATCAGATTTTACACCTAATTACCTTAATTTACAAAATTAACTTAAAATTTACTATTTTTCCCTATTACTTATTTACTACATAATTAGCCTAATAATTACATCTAACATCCTAAATGCTACAAGTATCATATTTCATCAGATTTCAATATTTTAAAACATATAATGATTTACTAAATCAGTAATTATCTATTTAATTACTTAATTAACCTAAAGTTATCTATTTTATACCTCATTTTAAGGCCTAAAAATTATCTAAAATTTTTCAAAATTCATTTTTAGAAAAGGGCCTCATGGTACTTTTTTATATCATCTAGTCTACAGAAAAATTTTGGTCTCAAAACTACACTCCTAAGGTCATTTATTTCTAAACCGAAACATATTCAATTTTGCATGATTTCTTAAGGATTATATATTATGGGACATATTTTTATCAAAATAATGTTTTTCCTAAAAACGACATATTAAAATATTCTAGAATAATAAAATTCATATTTTTCTAAGAATATTTATTATTTTTATAAAATTACATAAAATTGAGCTAGAAATCGAACTCATCAGTTTAGGTAGCTTCGACTATCGTCGGTAGTCATAGGTGTGTCGGCCCACTTGGGTGCTGCCACTACCGTGTGGTGATGGTGGCCGTTCGCTCTTAACTGTTTGTCGGGTCTGGGTTCTCCTTAAAAGCCTCAACTACACAATTTTTACTAAATTTTTGTAAAACCCTAATTTACTCTCAATTTTTTCCCTCTTTAATTTTATAAGCTTCCTGACATCTAAAATGAGCTTCTAAAAAATTTGGAGTATTTATAGAGATCTTGGGGAATTATTGTATATTAATTTGATTAGACAATTACCTTATCTTCTTCCAATTTGCCTTTTGTATTATTCTAATTTAATTGGCTAATTTTTTTTCTTATTTTTCCCAGCTGCTACGACCTTAATCTGGATCATTCCTTATTTTTTTTATGAGTTTTATTTATTTTTTATTAATTAATTATGATTTTTATTTAATTATATAGTATTATTTTAGCACATTTTGTATATTTTAAGTACTTACGCGTATTTCTACCTACATGTAAATTCATATATAGTACAAATAAATATTCTTAAATATTATTTAGGTTGTTCTATAATTTTTAGTATACATATAATTTATATTTAGCGATTCGTTAATTATTGAAATGTATTTTATGTATTTTCGACAAGTAATGAGTTATATATTTAAAATTTGAAAATTTTATATTTTTTTATTTTATTGCTTATTTTCTTAAATTCGAACTTACGGAATCACTTTTACTAATATTTCTAACTTTATTTGATAATTTAGGCACGATCGGTAGGCTCGATCAGTTCTTTTAACCGATCATCCTAAATTCTACGAGTCAAACTTTGGGTAGCTGATTTTGGGTCGTGCAACCATGTTATGTGTTTATGTGTCATGACATGGTGTGTGTGTGAGATAAAGTTAGGCGAATGAAGGAGTCATGTATATGAGTGTTAAGTGTTCGAACATGGGGACATGTTAGTTAGGTAAGTGAGGGGTAGTGTGTGATTAAGTGTATGAGATCAGTGGTGTCAGCGTACAGATGTATGTGTTTGGTCGACATGTGTGTGTATACTATAGTAGTGAGAGGGCGTGTGGTAGTGCTATTTTCATATGTGTTATTGTGTTTAAGTGAAAGGTGTTGAGATAGTGTATAGGTGTGAGTGAGGGGTAAGTGATGCAGTGTACGGGTGTGAGTAAGGTGATTGATTGGTAAAGTGGAGTGATTGTGTTGTGTGACAATGAGGGAAACAAAGTGCTCAATGAATGTGTGCATCGTGAATATGTGTTTGTGTGTTGGGGATTCTAAAAAAATATTTTTTAAACTTTACTGTCGACTCACTATTTACAAGTTACACAACTGAATCTTTTGTATCATTTTAGATATAGATTTGATCTCAACAAACCTTAGATACGAAAGATATGATAAGGAATCTTAGATACGGAAGATATGATTTAGATTCTTTGAAGATTCAACCTAGTATCTAGTAACCCTATTTTGATTTGGGCTTTCTTTCTTTCAGGCTTGACTTAGTCCAACTTGATTTAGCCTAATAATTTACTTAATAAATTCTAAGTTTATTTTAACCTAACATAAGGTAGATAAAAATGCACTTTATATCGGATTGGACTAAAGTATTTTAATGAAGCTCAATCCTTTAATGACTTTAGAATTTATTAAATTAAACATACATCATTATTCGATTTAACCCTAAACGACTTGACTTGAATTGACTTGATATGTCTTGACACTTTATTTTTATTATTTTTTCAATTTTCATTTAATTATTTATTACATATTTTTATTTTTTTCATTTTTATTGAACTTGGCTTAATAAATTACTAAAATAAAACAAAAAAATGAGGTGTCTACAGCTGCCTCTCTTTATAGTGAAGTTTGTAAAAACTTTGCTACAAAGACAATAAAAGACATACTCATTTTTGCTAGATCTTTGCTTGGATTGGCAAGGTAAGGACTTTGATTGTTAAATAAATTGGGTCTCGACTTGAAAGGTTGGGTATCCTTAAGAGGATAGATCTGTTTAAGGATTTGTTGTTTGAAAGGATAGATTTTTTAAAGATAAAATAACATAACATTCTATTAAAGAAAAAATGAGATGGCGCTCTTATGAGCAGGTAATCTTTTAAATGATTGGATGGCACTCCTTTAAGCAAGCGATCCCATAAAAGAATATGACAACACTTCTTTGAGTAAGTTATCCTAACAAAAGACTAAATAGGACAGTGCTTCTATGAGTAAGCGATCTTTGAAGGGATTGGATGATGCTCTTATAAGCAGGCGATCCTAAAAAGGAATAGGATAGCGCTCTTTTGAGCAAGTGATCTTAAGAAGGACTGGATGGCACTCTATGAGTAGGCAATTGTAAAAAGGAATAAGACAATGCTCCTTTAAGAAAGCGATTCTAAAAAGGATTGAATGGTGCTCTTATGAGTAGGCAATCTAAAAAAGGAATAGGATGGTACTTCTTTGAGCAAGTGATTCGAAAAAGGACTGGATGATGCTTTAATGAGTAAGCGATCCAAGATTACTATATGAAATGGACAATGTACTAAAAGGAAAGCGATCTATGAATTTCAAGGACTTTGATGAGTTTTGATAAAATGATTTGAGACTGGAGTTTGAGGGATTTTGATGATTCTTTGAAAATTTTGACTTTTTCTTTTTAAGATATTTCTTTTGGCAATTTTTGAAAAAGATTCTATTTCTCTTTTGAAAAGGTTTTCTTTATTCTCTTACAAAAAATTCAAAAAAAAAAAAAAGAAATTCTTTGATGGAAAATTATGTTGCTAATAAGCAAGAAAGTCTCGAAAACTTTAAAGATAACAAATAAGGGGTTGGCTTACCCTTTGCCCATTGATCACTTATTCTTTCACTCTTATTTCTTAGAGTATAATTCGTGATCTCTAAACTTTTTAAAAGCACTTATTTCAAACTCGAGATAAATGGCCATTCATGTTTTTGTGAAAACACCCAACAATTCTTTAATTTTCTATTGAAGGAATAAGTATCATTACTTGAAATATTTAGTCCAAGTGGACTTCCTTGTACTCTCACAGGTCTGTTTTCGCTCTTGGCATAAATTCCAAAAATTGTAACTTATCTTGTAAGTTGTATATTTTGGTCAATCAATTAGGTCTTTTCTAGATTTGCAATGTAAGGCTTTTGGTCAATAGTTTAAGCAAATGGATATCAGTAAGCTTTGGCCAATTTAGAAGAAATCATATATAATTCGTCCCTAGTTTAGATGCTAAGATCTAAGAGAAACTAAACATGGGCTTACCCTAGTTTCATGAGAACATTTTGTTGAAGATAAGTTAATTTCTTTAGTCAAAAGAGTTTCATCAAGGGTGATATAGTAGGTGGGATCACAAAGTGATGACTTTGCTTTTGGGTTTAGGAATTGAAAGTGTTTGGCCTTTTGATACCATCACAAGTTTGGACTTTAGGCTTATTGGCAATTTGGCTCATGCTTGAAGGTCATCACTTAGCTAATATTTTCTTCTTTTTTTACTCTTTTTTCTGTTTTCTTTTTTGTTTTTGTTTGTTTGTTTCTTTTCTTTTTTTTTTTTTGTCAAGGTGGTTCCCTTCCTTTATTGAGTTTTCACTTGATGGGATTTGAAACCCTAAAACCATGGTTCTAAAAGTATAAGCTTAGGGTAAGTGTATATAGCTTTGAAGTGTTTGGGAAAGAATTTATGGGCTTGATGTGTTTAAATAAGCGTATAAGCTTAAGTAAGGTATGTACGGTCTAAAGCTCTTCTTCATTCTAAAGAAATTGAATTATTGATGATAATATTTGCTCATGAATCTACCCATTTTCTCCAAATTGATGACCCTAAACTCCTAACTGCCCCAATATGGGGTGGTTCTTAGCAGGGCTAATTCCTTAAGAGGCTCAAATGGATTTTGTAAAGGATAATTGTGTTTAGGGTAATGAAATGAGTGCCTAACATCATTTTGGCATGTGTACCAAGTTTAAGACATACCTCCTTTAAGGAATGAGCTTAAATACTCACATTGTGACACTCCTCTCTCATGTATTTTTAGGTTTAGTGTTAAAGACATAGTTTGCCTCTTTTCATCCTAAACCTTTTAAGTAATGTGTTATGATTCCATTAGGTAGAAAATTTTAAGTTCCGAGTTCACATTTACTTTATCCATTTTTGCTCGTTCCAAGTCTTTCATGAAGTATTTCATTAATGAAGGGCTAATGACATGACCCTGTTGAGCTTAGCTAAGTGCACATTATAGAAAAATAAAATGTACAAGAAAAACACTTTATTCAAATAAATCTTATCTCCAAAGTGAAAGATTATTCTAAAAAGAAATAAATACAGTAACTAAAACTCTATTCCACTTCTTGCCTCCATTTCAATCACTTCTTTGAACTTAGCCCATTTAGTTGAATTGATCTTTTGGAGATATGTCTAATTACTTCAAATGGTGAGCCACATAGTTAGATGGTAGTAGTAAACCTCAATACTCGATGTTGGAGGTTGTCTATTGGATGCCCTTAGGTTAAGGATACCACTGCCCATAAAGCTATCGGTCTCTAGAAAATTTGGTTGGATAACCTTAGTGTTAATCAAATCTTACTCCTTATGCTTTAGTTTCCAACAGTCTTTTATGGTATGGCCCACTTAGCCTACATGATATTCACACCGTTTGTTAGGGTCATGATCCCTTGGATTGTATTTCTTTATTGGGTTTTCATATGCCAGTAGTCATATATCTCTTAAGTGCTTAAACACTTGGGCCATTGGAATCTTGAACTGTGTAAGTCGCCTCCTCTTGTTGAGGACAGGCTTGTTTTGATTTTGGGCTTTCTCAATTGGCACATTTGCTCCCGACTTCTCTTTCGTTAAATCATCCTCACGTTTAGGGTATGATGTCCTATTCATATTAGGATGTAGGTTTTCAACTTGCTTGAGTACATAACCTATTTCCATTTCTATACCCGTAAGCTTTTCTTCTAACATTGCTAACTTTTCTTCTAGGGCCGCAACCCTGTTTTTCATATCATGGCAGTAACACACCCCTTAAACTTGACCATTCAAATCTATTTCTGGCATTTTTTCTAAATCTTGTATCATATTGATAGTGGGCTCTGTGTAGAATTTGGGCCTTGGATCCCTAATGAAGTCTAATTGGACCAATTTTTCATCAATCAAATCTTAGACTTTATTCTTCAACTCCCAGCAATAGTTAGTATCATGCCCCTGTTGACTCATGTGGTACTTACATTGCGCATTGAGATTGTATTTTCGAGGTCTAAACCCTGGTGTTGGAGTCTTAGGATGTAGTAAACCCTCTTCTTTTAGGCAACGATAGACTTGAGACATAGGAATCGGGATATGAGTAAACCTCCTTCTAGGTGATTTCTAGCTTAGCTTATTTTTCATGAGCTTTAGGTTAATGCTTAAGGCACTAGGCTCGCGTATCATTAGATAGGATATCGTAGTGTTCACAATGGCCTCTAAATCCAATGGGACTAATCCCTTCCATATCAATCCCCCTACTTTAATAGCATCTTCAATTTGACTACTGGCTGTAACTACATCTACAAACGTAGAAGTGGTATAGCCCAAGAGGTAATTATAATAAGGTTTTCTTAATGTGCGGATGAATATGTTGATCAATTCATTTTCTAGTAATTGTACTGTAGCTTGAGCAGCTATAGATCTCCATCTCTTAGCATACTCCTTAAAGGACTCGGTCAACTTCATTTTTATGTTATTCAAATCCATCAGGGAAGGAGCCACTTTTTTATTGATCTTGTATGATTCATATAAGGCTTGAGCTAGCGTATCCCAAGTATTAAGCTTACTTAAGTCTTGTTAGGCATACAATATCAACGTTGGCCTAGTTAGGCTATCTTAGAAAGTTTGAATCATCAATTGCTCATGTTTAGAGAATTAGGCCATCTTACAAACATAAAGCCTAAGGTGAAGTTTAAGACAACCTGCTTCATCATACTTTTCAAAATTTGGCACCTAAAACTTTTTGGGTAACTTATGGTGTTCAAAAGTGCAAACATTGCTTAAGCCTAGATCACTTTACACATTGTGATCCTTGAGAACTCCCATTTTCTCTTCAATTTTTTGAAAGATTTCTTTTTCCATCTTTATCGATTTCTGCTCCAATTCCTTTCCCAAGCCTTTGCTGTGGTTGTTGAGCTCATGAATTGGCAACTCTTTAGACTTGTCTACCTCAAATGGTATGTCAATAGGTCCCTGGGCTTGGGTATGAGCCATGGTCCCGACTTACATCACATACTTTCTCAAAACCCTTTCGGTTGTGGGTATTCTCTATTCAAGGGCTTCGAATATCTTAGTCTTAACAACAAGTAATTATGGGATTCAAGTTAGGCTAGATCACTTAAAAAGTAATCTTTCAAAGCTTTTAAGAATTATTTCTTATTAGCAACACTACATTCCTTTTTTTTTTTTTTAATAAAAAATCGAGTTTTTAATTTTGAAAACCATTCTTTCTTTTTTTTTTTTGGAAACTTTTTTACAACTAACCTAATTTGACATTGACAAATCCAAACTTATTATATAGACGGAAGGTTAAAAAAAGTGGAATCATTGGGATTGACAATTGAGGACATAGGAGGATGATTATATTACGATGATGATATAAAGAAGCAAAAATTATTTTACAATGAGAAGCATATTAAAAGATGATATAAGGGTGACGATTCATAGAGAAAGCTCTATTAGGACAGTGATAACTTAAGGGCTAAATATGAAGAGTGAGAATTAGACACTTACAAGATTAATGACCTTAAGATGGAAAATAATTTAGAATGGAAATCTAATGGTTATTTTTTTATTTTTTTTGGTATTTCGTTAGTTCCTAACAGTATGGTACATGTAGACACTTGATTTTTTCTCCCTAGTAATTATAGTTTTAGTTTTTAAAAATAGGGTTCTAACTCAAAAATAATAAAAATAATAAAGGATAAAAATAATAATAAATGACAAATGATGAAAATGCCAAAAAAATGAGAAAACAAAAAGTTACAAAGATTTTTAAATTTTTAGGAAGAAAATTATATTTGGGTCAATAGTTTTAATTTTAGCTTAGTTCAAATAAATATTTTTTAATATTATGTAGTTTAAGTATAATTTAATTATATTAAATATTAAGGTACAAGACAATGACTTAATGGATAAGTATTGGAGTTTTGATATTGGGATGGATTGAAGTCTTAGGTTCGAATCCCATTAAATACTTAGGTGGCTTTTATTTCAATTTTTTTTTTTATTTTGTACAAAAAAGCAAGTTGAATGCATAAGAGTTATATTTAATCAAAATCATTTGAATCTAGTTTGATTTTTATTAAATTAGATTTGGATTGATATAAAGGATTCATATCTAATTTAATTTTTATCAAATTAGATAAATCGATATGAATAGATACGATTTGATGTGATTTATTTTGGGTTTATAAATACACGTCACGCCAAAAAGAAAAGGGAATTTTCTTCTTTAGCCAATCTAAGTCCAATCATAGTTCATGCATTGACGAACTCATTATAGTGCATTCATAATTCCATCCACGAAACCATATCAGTCCAACACCAAGCAATCTGCAGTATCACCAATAGCCAACAGACAGCAATAACAGCCCCAAGCCCCCCACAGCCAGCAACCAAACACAATCAGCTACACACTTCACCAACTGATTCACACGAACCAAGCACCCTCGCATGCGTTCAGCCTTACCCAAACGCCCCTGATTGTCCCTGTTGTTGCGCAATCAACTGCAATTGCTGCTCCAAGCTTCACCACACAATTCAATCGCGCATGCTAGGAACCCATCCACAATTCGCACTCCAACGGTTGCAATGACCGTGCACATTCACTTTACTATCGCTTGAACACACGGCTAGTAAACCTTTGACACCGACAACAACACTTCCATACCAATTCGTAGTCTTCACTTCTTTGTCAACTCTACGCAACAGTAACACTCAGTGTAGCTAACACACATTGTACGCTACACTGCTTCACCCACGCAGTTGCGGCACTTCTACGCAGCAAACGACACACTATCCATTGTAGCGATCAGTGTACACTCTATGATCGAACACCTACGGCTCAACATTTTCACTGACGGTAAACCTACAGCACCAACAATCAACTTTGCACATCGCTGATCAAGTCCCCAATGTATGAACATTGCTCGTCTATTGAACAGCAGGTCACCACACTTGATCAACAACCACTACACCGTCGCCATGCACCGCGCTCACCGCACCAGGTGCACTGTCACACCGTATGTTGATCTATGAACTATTCACAGGCGACAATCTACTGCGATATCGATTCAGCAGCACATTGCAAGTCTTTAAGCTTGCAATCTCACACAGGTTCACAGCTTCTCCAACTCCATAGCCGAAATCGAGCCTAAGTTAGTTTCCTTTCAATTTGTTAATTAATTAGTTAATCAATTAATTATTATTTATTCATTTATTATTATTATATTATTATGTATTAGTACTTAGCTATTTAACATAGTATATATATATATATATATGTATGTATGTATATATGAGCATATTATTTAGGGAATTTTTAGTATTAGTTTTATATCAAGTTTATTTCCTGATGGAGTTATTTTATTTAGGTAGATATATATATATATATTAGTTTAAGATTCTTTTAGACTAGGTTTTTTTAAGGAGTTACTCATATAGAAAACTATTTTGTTTTTTAGCTTAGGTGTTCTTTAGCATTATATTTTCTAGAAATCCTCACAAAAAGATTATAACGCTTTAGGGAGTTTTTTTTTTTAGTCACCTCAGAGTTAGGACTCCTTAGAATATTTTTAGTAAATCGAATCAATTAAACTCTTAAATTCAATTAATTTTCAAAATAAAATTAAACTAATACACTAAAGTTTTTGAAAAGAACTACGATTGTCTGATCTTGATTAGTTGGTACGTAGGCACTTTCGGGGCAACGATAAAATTTGTAGTAACTTAGGTTCTTGTTCTTTTGATTTTTTATTTTATTTTATTTTTCTTTAAAAATATTATAATTAGAAGGATAATCATAATTTCGGTAAATAGATAGTGGTATCCGTTAGGTTTAATAGGTTAGCCTTTGAACTCAGAACCCTCTGATTCTTCATTTAAATTGAAATTAAAGACCGGCAGCCAAATCTTAATAATACTCCTAATTGGTTATAGTTTCTTTTCTTTTCCCAACTTTGGTTGAGTGGAGACTCCGAAAATTTTTCTAAATAAAAAAATCGGAATTTCCCAATTTCTTTAGCTGAGGATTAATATTAAATTGGTTAGGGTTTAGTCTTAATCAGAAAGCGGGAAATTGAATTTTGAATAAGAAACCGAAAAATTAGACTTGACAGTACATAAGGGCATTGCAATAGAAATCGACCAAGTAAATAATTATCATAAAACTAGTTTTGATCATAAAATATCATTTTGAAATTTCTTTTTCTTTTTAAATTTGTTTGAAAATATTAAAAAAAATGATAGTTCCATAATAATCTTTACCATAGCTAACTTCTATAATTACATGGCAAAAAAAAAAAAAAAATTACAAGTTAATACTGCTTTTTTTTTTAAACATCGACACATTATGGTACAAGGGAATACTAATAATTTTGAGCCTTCTATGTTAAATCTTATGTTACATAACTTATTACTTATGAAATAAAACAAAATCTATAAGAATCATATATATATATATATTACATAAGATAGCATATAAAATAAATGTGACGTAATATGCTACACATCTATGCAATGAAATGGGGTTTGTAATTGATAAATTATAGGAGTCATTATGAATTCACGATCAAAGAGTACCTTTATATATAAGTGGATCGAAATAGGATTTAAAAAAGTGAAGCTTGTGAACACTTATACATAAAGGCTATTGATTTTTAATTTCCACCCTTTTTTTATAAAAAGAATGTTGAATCGTTCACAGATTAATTAGATTTTTCCTATAATTTAAAAAATAACTACTCTTTTTTAAAAAGAATGATATAGGAAGGTAGAGTCTACGGGTCTTAGGCTCTATAGCTTCAAACATTTTTAAAGAAAAACTTAGTGGGTTAAATTGAAGCCCAAATGAGCTTGTCTATCACCGCTAGGTGGGGGATAAAGACTCCAGCGACCTAAGGATTATATAATGGTGGCCTATCCTAAGTTCCTAAGGTGGCTTAGATGCAAATGGTTATTAATAAATAAACCCCCTACCCTAATAAGGACCCATTAAGTAGGTTTTTTTTTTTTTTTTTTTTTTTTTTAAGGCTTGCATCACTAAGAACTAATTAGTATAACTATATTATAATAAAAGGAAAAAAAAAACCAAAAATTTCATTAATTAATTTTTTAATTTTTACATGGATAGTCTACTAAGTATTCTTAGTGGAGTTACCAATTCTATTGAGCCCTATTTCATTTTCCTTAATTTATTTTATAATAAACCTAGTTTGATTAATACAAAATACTTGCTATTAAATTAAGAAAAAATATTTTTCTTACAAAAATGTTTAAAAAAAAATAACTTGGAGTCCCTAACTGGTTAAATTGGTAAAAATGAAATTATGGTTTTTAGATAGGAAAACCTTAATTTGGCTACTAGTTTGTAGATTTTCTAAAGAAACATTTTTTAGAAAATTAACCAAAAGAAACTAAGTTTGGCAGCTAACATATTAAGACTAAGTCGTTATGTAAAAAATAAAAAAAAAATTACTGGGCTTTACTTTTATTTTTTTTTCTAAGAACACTAAACTATATAAAAAATAACTAAAATGAATTTTTTATTACGAATTAAAAAAAGGAGATTTTTTTATATTTTTTATATGGTTACCTTGAAGGTACTTACGTACTCATTAGTTGAGATCAAATCAATGTAGTTTTATTTTTATAAAATATTTAGTGAGTGGATTTTTTTTTTGAAAATCTAGCAAGATTTACGTTTATTTAATTATTTATTATTTAAAAAAAACCTAAAGAATCTAATTTTACGAATCTGTTTAAAAAAAAAACTAACCAACTAAATCTTTTAAAAACTCTGGTTAAGATATTTTTTTAAATCACTACGTATCAAAAAAATATCTTTCCTAAATTTTACATGTAATATATACTAAGATATGTATATCTTCTTCTAAGATATAGATCTCGGAGAAAATATGTGAGATTTTAAAAAAAATGCAACTTTTTACTAAAAATGCAGTTTAATTAAATGATAAAAAAAATAAAAATTTTCTTAAAAAATATGGCAAATAATATAAAAAAAAACTTGCACTAAAAAAATAGTAAAAATAATTAACTAATGAAATAATTAATTAATTAATTTTTTTTTTATTACCTAAGTAGGTCGAGTTGTGTGTGATTGGTGTGTTCATGTTGATTATACTGTGATTGTTTAGACTACGTTTGCATGCTCGATGCGTGTATTGATCAACGTGTAAGCTGATCATGAAGTGGGCGATGTGTAGTACGAAGCGTGTATGGCGTGCATATGTCATGAGTGATCGTGTTTAGCAATGTATGTGGATTTGTGCGTATATATTTGTGAACCTGTGTAGTCGTGTGTATGTTGACTTTAGGCGTAGGTCCATGCTATGCTTAACCATGTATATGTTGACTTTGTGTATGTGTGTCAGAACGTGTTGACCAGTGTTGATCGTGTTATGTGTTTGTGTGTCAGGACGTGGTGTGTATATGAGATAGAGTCAAGTGAGTGAAGGAGTTGTGTGTGTGAGTATTGAGTTTTAAGACATGGGGAGGTGTCAGTCGGGTAAGTGAGGGGTGATGTATGAGATTAGTGGTGTCAGCGTGCGGATGTGCTGTGTCTGGTTAGCGTGTGGGTGTATACTGCAGTGGTGAGAGTATATGTGACAGTGCTATGTTCGTGTGTACTACTGTGTTTGAGTGAGGGGCGGTGAGATGGTGTAAGTGAGGGGTAAGTGATGTAGTGTGTGGGTGTGAGTGAGGTAAGTGATCGGTGAAGTGAAAGTAGAATGATTATGTTATGTGGCAATAAAGGAAACAGAGTGCTCAATGAGTGTATGTTTGATAGTGAATGTGTGTATTGTAAATATGTGTTTGTGTGTTGGAGATTCTTAAAAAACATTTTTTAAACTTTATCGTCGACTTAATATTTATAAGCTACAAAGTCGAATCTTTTATATCTTTTTAGTTATAGATTAATTGCAATAAACTCTAAATACGAAAGATACAATAACGAATCTTAGATATGGAAGATACGATTTAGATTCTTTGGAGATTCGACCTAATTTCTAAAAACCCTATCTTGATTTGGGCTTTCCTTTTTTCGGGCCTGATTCAGTCCAACTTGATTTAACTTAATAATCTACTTAATAAATCTAAGTCTATTTTAACTCAATATAGGTTAGATAAAAATCCACTTTATATTGAACTAGACTAAAGTATTTTAACAAAGCCTAATCCTTTAATAACTTTAGGATTCATTAAATTGAACACACACCATTATTTGATTCGACCTTAAATGACTCGACTCGACTCGACTCAACTCAACTCGATTTAACTCAATAGAACTTGAGACTTTTTTTTTATTATTATTTACAGTTTTCTTTTTTCAATTTATTTTTTATTATATATTTTCATTTTTATTTAACTTTGATAAATAAAAATACTAAAATAAAACGGCAAAAATGAGGTATCTATAGTGCTTTTTCAACCAAAGTAGAAAACGATATTGAGGAGAGGTTTTCCAAATGTACAACATACTTAGAGAACATTCCTTGAATGCATATCTTCATTAACTATTTCTCATCACAAACATCTTGAATGTTTAAGGAGCATTCTCTAAAGCACTCGATATACTCCATCAAATCTTCTTTGGGTTTTTACCAAATTCACCCCATATCAATCAGAGTGACCTTCTCTTCAATGGAGAAAAATTTCTCTAAGAACATCTTACACATGCTCTCTTATGAATTGACTAATTTAGGAAGAAGATTGATGTACCATGTGTACGCTTTCTCAGTAAGAGACTTTGAGAATTTCTTCAGTTTCAAATTATTATCCAGTTTGTAGATAGTCAAGGTCTTAATAAACTTCATCAAATGCTCTTTAGCATTTCCTTTCTTACCGTTGAACAACGAAAACTTAGGACTCATAGTCCTTAGAATATGGTTTGTCAAGAACACATTGGTTGTATGGAAGCTTCAAATCAAACACTCCTGTAGTTGACTTAGTCTGTATTTCCTTCATGAACACATCTAAGTCTTCCTTAGTTACAAACGAACCTCTTAGGGTGGATGTAGTAGCTTCAGCTTATGCAATTGGGGTAGGATGGAGGTGACTGGCATACTTGCCTTATATGAAATGCTAGATAGCGTGTGAGGACGAAGAGCCTCCAAGTTGGACCCTTATGTAAGGACCTTATAAGGAAGCCTAATAGTATGGCCTAAAATTTCTATCACATGTACACTCATGGTAAGAAAACTACCATACAAGTCAAAGATTTCAAGATTGTAAATTGTTAATTGCTAAGGTCTTTGATTTTAGTTTATTAACTCATTGTATAATATAAATAACTATGGATATCCAATATTTCATAGTTTCTTAGAATCGTCGAAAATTGATATCTCTTACTAAAATAAAGAAATAGGATAGATAATTCTTGAAATTTTAAAACTTACTAAAGATGTTAGACTTAATTGAGAGACTGGTTGTTTCACATATTGTTTTAAATCAACTACGCTCCACTCAATGGTTGCACTCTGCACTTGACTCTTATCCTAGTCCTAACTATTGCTTGACTTGCAAGGGAAAAATTGTTAGGGTGTAAGCTTGTGCTTAGTGAGTAAATCTCTTTGCTATGCCATACAAAAACTATTATTTAAATGTATAACATATGAATACATGAACAATCGGAATGTCGAACAATTGGAATGCCAAACAATTTGAATGCTAAACTATACATGTAATGACCTAGGAATTGCATGCAACTCAAAATTACGCCTCCTATAACTAGGGTTAGAGATAATTAACCGACACTAACCATCGACCTGGTTCTAGCACCTGAGTTTTTATTCAACATGCTTCATTTAACTCAAACTTTTACATAGTATAAATAACTTTACTTTTCATATGGAAAGTACACTTTCCTTTTCAAAATCAAGCTTTAAGTCAAAATTCCTAAGTTTAGTGGTGTGCCCTAAGTGGAAGCCATAAGACAGGGCTCTTCACTAACGGTTAGCGTCCCCTAGCGCTTAGTAAGCCCAAAAGCTTAGGATATACACTTAATAATGTATAAATGGCATATTTGCCTAATCCTAGTAGGAGGCCCCCCTCTTGTGAGCCTCTTCTCATCTTCCGCGTGAGGTGGTAATTCGCATAGTTATAATGCAAATATGAGAAATGCATAACTCATTGAATTCTTTAATCAAATAATTTCTTAATCCCATTTTTCATTGTGATCAGACAATTGCATTCCATAACAATGATTCATATCTATCATCATGAATAACTTTGTTCATTATTTGATTAGTAAATCATGGAGTTCAATCACAACAGCACATACATGCATTTCCCATATCCCATATGCATTCAAGTTCATTATATAAATTTAAATGCATCTACACTATAAACAAAACCAAGCATGAAGTCATTAGGAATCACTCACTTAACCATGGCGGATAAGTTGTAGTAGTTTAAGGGTAAGTCGTCTCCTATGGTCGAGTTACTTGAATAATTACAAATATGATAAAGTTAAGATTTTGAGATAAAGTTGAAAAGCTAACCTAAAATTTTGTAGGTTATACTTTTTAACTTAGTTTCGTATTTTTCCTAATTTTACTTAAAACTTCAATTGAGTATAAATTTCTTGTTTTAAATTCAATTTTTATGATCTTATAATTGATTTTCATCATTCTTTAGTGTATTTTAACATGGTGTAGTTAGATTTTCGAGATGAGGCATGAAAGTCTATCCACTTATCAAAATAGTAATGATCCTTACGGCTTGGTGCTCTTTTGGGCTTGATTTGGTTATTGGGCTTTTTATTATCTTAAAGAATCTTTTGAGCTTGGGCTTGGGCTTAGGACTTTATTCTAAGCTTAAAATACTCTTTAAGGTTAGGTTTTCATCCTTGTCTTATTGCCTTAGTTCTATCAACATTTTCTTGGACTTTTATGTGGGTTTAAGTGGTCAAATAGGTTTGTTTTTGGTCTAAATTAAGGTTAGTCATTTTGTTGGGCTTAGAGAGTATTTTGTCGACTTCTCAAGGGCTTCAAAACAACCTTCACTGATAGATTAAGGTGCTGGTAAAAAATTTGGTGAAGGCTTAACTTAGAGTTTTAAGCTTGTTTTGAGTATTTAGGTTTTATGCACTTGTTATACTTGCTTCGGTTGGTCTTTTATTTTGTTTATTTGGTTTTATCATATTTTTAAGTAACTTTTCTTGTAGTTCTAGATCTAGTCAGTTTGGTTCAAGGGTCACCAACTTGGTTTTTTAGCTTGTTTAATTATTTTCTTAAGTTTAGGTGTTAGATCATAAACCTATGTTACTCATATTCTAACTCCAACTTTGCTTCTCTTATATGAGGTGATTAAAAGAAAGCATGTGTGTCGGTTGGGAATGAATGTGTAATGTATCCATAAAGCCTCTTTTTGTTGTCTTTTATCAAGTACATGTGCTATACTTTGATGTGATTGGATGATGTACGTATTAAGGGTTGAAATAGTACTTGTGAAAGACAATGAGTTGATAGTTAAATGAGAAGGTATGACCTCCTATTTTTTTTCTTTTTAACTGGTCATGTCTTATCTTGTAAGAGTATGGCCTTGTCTCTTCACTTATTTTAAAATTAGATATATAATGTGATGAGATATATTATCCTCATGTAATATAAGTTATGGTAAGATATGGGAATGGTCTTATCACAAGCTGTTGATAAGTTATTAAGTGATAAGTGATTCTAACTCTCAAATAATAAATTATTTAATGTGATTGGTTGGTTTGCTTATCCATATGTAACATTGCTTATGAGTGAAAGTAAGGGAATTGTCTTATATATAATTATTTTAGAGTTTGGTTCTTAAATCAATTCATAAATCATAATTTACTTCTTAAGAAATTTGAAAATTTGTAGAGTTAAATAAAATTATTCAAATTAAAATTTTAATTATTTAGAGTCACAAGTCCTTAACTATAATAGGGTTTAGGGTTCTAAATGGATTGAAGTCCATTATTCTCATGTTTAAGTTTTTTTATCGATAATTGAACTTTTGAATTGAAAAACTAAGTTCATTTTCTAAATGTAAGATTAAATTCTTAGTTTAGTTGATTTGTGGGAATGATCGAGAAGTACTTTTAGTTGATTCACATGCCTTTTAAATAGTAGGGTTTTCATCTTGTATCTTTTGCCTCATGCACTAAGTTTTGAACAAGTATACGGATTTGCTCATCACTTCCATGAGAGGAATCTTTGATAACAGTAGGAGGATTAGATGGCTGCATTGCCTGGGTAGCATGTTATTGCACAGCTTTAACAAGATTCAATGGAATCGGACCCTACTGCATTGCAGCTATAGTAACTAGGCCAAGTGAGCATTAAGCGAATATTGTCATGAATTGATTCAATGTTTATGTAGCTTCTTAGAGCTCGCACATCATTTGAACATTGTTGGGTACATCTTCTTTTATGTTGTTGCCATTATTGGTTTCTTTCGGTGGCAACATGACTTGCTCTATAACTCTATGATTTTCTTACTAATCTTGAGTAACACTATTGATGGGGTCAATTGTCCTCTTGCTACTAGGTGCCATTGTCAAATTCTCAATGTCCTTTGTTCCCTAACAGAGTCATAAAAAATGTAGATGAAGGGATCCGATTGTAGTGGTCACGTGTATGCAATGCAAGTTTCATGTTAGATATGTCCTTAAGTTACATAAAATGATACGTAAGGAATGACTTAGAGAAGAAGAGGTAAGGAAGAGGAGTAGGCAGTCTCAAAGAGCTTCGAATGCACATGTGATAGGTAAAGGAGATATAAAGTATCATCCCTACTATTTTAGATAAGAGGTGATGTGTTCCTCACTTTGAGCTTTATTTAATTTTATATGATAGCAACGTGACAACATGACAACATGACATTGTTTCTCTTAATGGCTGATTTTTTCTCAAATGAGGAGGAACTCTAGAGTATTTATAGAGTTAAGCCATCGATGGCGTTCGTTGGATCGTAATGATAATCAATGGCTGAGATGATCCCTTTTGTTAATGAATTCTTTCATGGGCGAGCTTTTGTTGAGTCGAAGCCTATGACAAGCCTCTATATGTGCATCAGTTTTCCTAAAAAAGGTTGAGAACAGACGAGCTAATTTAACGGTTTCTACTCTAAGCCTACCATGCCACATCTTCCTCGGTCATCCCAAAGATGGATTGGACTCTTTAATCTTTATCACTTTGGCCTAAAGAGTTGAGCCCAAATCATTTAATGGGCTTAAAGTCCTTAAAAAATTTTAGTCCACTACACCTTTCAAGTGGTATCCATCTAACATAAGTAAAGGTTGGCATCCTTTTATAAAACTAGTCTTACAAACTCATAACATAGGATTGGATGTTTGAACTTAGGAAGTGATCTTAACCCATTTGGCTTAACCTAACATGATATTGTCGAATACAACTTAAATTGTGTCCTCAAACAAGGTTTGCATATTCAAGAAATAGTGAATGCCCTTCTTCATGACCCCCTTCAATCATTTTCTTGGTCTTCACCCTTGCATTACATAACCTATATCAAGAAGAATCTATGCTAAACTTCATATTCACCCATTGATATGTACTACATTTTGAAATTAATAACTCGTTGTTCAATAATTGACTAGTAATTTATTTAGAAGTTGCATTTGATCTACTACTACTTATGATGGATGTATGCTCTAAGTTTAACATCTTGATCACAAAAAAGCAACTTGCTTTGGGAACAATAAAGACATGAATTCTTCAAGGATAGCCCTTAGATGCACAAATGGCCATAAGATAACTCTTCTCATTTTTCCGTATACTTATCTCAAAACCTTTTAGAATTTCATACTCTTACAACTTTCCTAAGTTCATTGACATCTATAAAAACATAACCCCTTTTCTAAGACTAGTTTTCCATTAGTATCATGAGCTTATCTCTCGCAAACACCCAACCCCCATATTATAATCCTCTTATTACTCCTACAATTATTAACCTCGTTGCCATTGTCTTGTTTAGAAATATCAGTTTTAACTACACCATCCTTATCATAATTTGACTATCCATCTCATTATTAGACATAAGCAACAAAGAGGATGAGTTACTATTATTTTCACTATTACCTTCACTTTTGTTACACTTAACCTTGTCACTATTGTAAGGAAATGTTTGATCTTCCATAAAATCAAATCTTACCTCTATGATTGAGAGGGGCATTAGTTAGGATCGCAAAATAATTTTTAGTTATTCCTTTGAGTTGAACATTTTTGGAGAAAACCCAATTGCAGTGAAATTTGAGTTGCTTGGGACAAGTATATGTCTATCTCCTTGATTCCATCATATAAAACATGGTAATCATAGTTTTGTTAGAGTCTACCTTCACTTTTTTTGTTTATCTTGGAATTCTTAAATAAATTGTCATGCCCATACACTTCTCCATCAATTAAGGCACAACTCTAACTTTTCCCTTCACCATGTCAAGAAATCAATATTCTTGCATATTAACACCTTCAATGTTATAGATGTAGCCTTCATAGTGAACTAAAAAGGTATATAACTCATTGGTTTTTAAGAAGCAATTTACTATTCCCCTATCAATGGGTTAATTTTAGGATTTCAATGTATTAGAGTTTCAAAGTTTGTTCCAATTTAAGCTTCCATTATCTTAGGGTTTCAAAATATTAAATTTAGCAGATTTTATTTAGGTTTAGTATTAAGGTCTTGTTATGTTGGGTTTAGGGAAGTATTTGCCAAATGGGGTTTCAATTTGGACATTTCATTTTAGGGTTTAGGGTTTTTGGTCATAAGTTTTGAGATAGTTTTGATGGATTCTTTTTATGGGGACTATGGCTTTAGTTGAGGTCATGTCTTGGTTAAGGGGTTAGATTGAGTGTTTTGTTTTGGTTTTCTTTTATCGGTCAGGTTGAGGTTCTTTCTATGTTAATATATATTGAGTTGAGCTCTACAACATTTTCTCTAAGCAATTATAGCAAAAAAAAAAAAAAAGAAAGGGTTCAATTTGCCATGTTAGTATAAAAATTTGATGTGGCTATTTTTTTTTTTTTTGCCATTTTATTATCTACGTCAGTTCATATAGAGTACTCCTTTTCAAGAGGTTTGAGGTTCATGTAACTTCTAAAGTTCTTAGTGGTAATCCATCCACTTATATCATTTTTCAAATTATGATTTCAGTTTCGTAATCCGATAAATATATTTAATTTTTGATTAATTTTATCAAAATATATGAATGATAAAAGGGCTTTTCGACTATCTAATTCACAATATATTATAACAAAAATCAGTTTCTAAAATTAAAATAAATAAAGTATATGAAAAATAAAAAAAATATCGCAAATAAGGGCTATTAGAGCGAGCCTTTCGCGGTTGATTTTTTCTACGATTCGGTTAGCCATTTAAATTTTCGTGTTCCTATTTTGTCTTCATTTTGATGAAAACAAAGTATTCGCCACAAAGATAACTTCTAAGTTCCATTTTCATTAAAATAATGATACAAAAAAGTTGTTAACAAATGTCCAGCTAAGCACGCATGCTGCATGCTGAGAAGCAAAATAAAGAAACTGGTCATCGATTTTGTGTACTTGTAATACGAATGCTATTAACCGAAAAAAAAAAAAAATTAGTGTACTTGCTCTTTCATAAGTATGTAATCATTATTTTTTAGTCTTTAAAAAGTGTTTCGAAATATCTATGGATAAAAATGTGGATGAAGTTGGGATAGGATACTGGGATTTCATTAATCTGTCTTTTTTTTTTTTTTGGAAAATATTGAACAAATATCACTGCATATCTTTCTACGAATTACATATCTCTGATCTATTGATGAACTGTCTATCTCCTCATTCAAGTTTAGAAATTATACTTGTTAGATATAGAGTGGGCAAGACTTCAATGTTTCAATTATGGTTATGAAACACTTACTAATGATTATAAAGAATAATATTTCATATATATATATTTTATATTGATTACACCCGATATTAAAAAATAATTGCGTGAAATTGGGAAAAGTTTGTTTTATTTAATCAGACAT
Organism: Lumnitzera racemosa; assembly: GCA_024138005.1. NCBI lineage: Eukaryota > Viridiplantae > Streptophyta > Magnoliopsida > Myrtales > Combretaceae > Lumnitzera > Lumnitzera racemosa. Next base: position 65,378,012 of record JAMXBC010000003.1, on the reverse strand, counting down.
CCATTAATATTTTCTGACTTATTAGTCATTTTTTTTTTTATCTAGTAGAAGGTGATTACATAAATTGAATAACTGAAAGTCAACTAGGTGGATTCAAGGAAAGCCTTGCTAGAGTTATGCATCGGGTTGAATTAGTCTTGAATCATCAGTTTATGGACTACCAACAAGTTGAATCTGATCCGGCCCTTAAGGCTATGAACTTAGGCTAAATTAGTCGAATCGGTGGTTTAAGGGCTGGTTTGAAGGTTCTTGAATCGCCCGTTTTTTTTTTTATTCTGCATTTTCACAAATAATTGTAAATAATTTCTCGCCTACTCATGATTTTTTTTTTCAAATAATTCTAAAACTTTATGTGTACATGTAGTAGTGATGTGTGAATAATTCACTTTTATTCTCAATTTAATTTTTTTTTTCCGTTTCAAAATAATTAATTTGAACCACGTAAGCGTAATATTACATTACAATGTTGAGTAAGATTAGCTAAAGTGACATAAATTGCCAAAAGAGGAAGATAGTTTATTCGAATCTCAAAATACATTGTCAAAACGAAAAGAAATTAATCATAAAGTAACTATTAACTGTAATTTGTGATGATATATTATAAAGTGTTATTTCTCAATTTGGAGTGTAGTTATCAAATAGAAATATAAATTACAAGCCATCTATATGGTATAGAGAAGCCATTTCATAGTTTACTCTTAGAGAAATTAGGGGTAGTAGGGGAAGCTTTTTTTTTTTTTTTGTAAAGGGAATGTAAGAATGGAAGAGAATAGGTGGGAATTGGAAAGTGTGCTGTAGAGGTGAATGTGATTCAGTTCAGTATGGTTTGTTGTCCTTTATCAAACTAAATTTAATATAACGATTCATTTTTTTTTTTTTGAAATTGAACTTAATCATATGATTTGGTTTATAAATTTTTCTAACCTAATTAAAATCGGTCCAATTTGATTTGAATGTTATAAGAGAAGGATAATTTGGAAAAGAAAAATTTCTAAATGTGAAATTTTTTATAAAATACATTCAATTTAATCTTAATAATTGACTTAGAAATAAAATAAAGAAGGGCAAGACATGAAAACTTTGATAAAATTTATAAAGATTGATGGAAAAAAGAAGTACAAAATAATTATACAAATTGTTTTGCTTAATCAAACGGTTTGATTTAGTTTAAAATCATCTGATTTGGTTTGCTCCCTTGAATCGAATGATTTGCTAAAAAATTAAATTTTTCAGTTTGGTTCACAGTTCAATTTAAGGTTCGCAATCGTTTTACTCAACTTTAGTATTGTGTAACTTGTAAGATGATGAGAGACAAAAGTTGATGGCATTTGTGTTGCTTTGTTTTGTTTTTTTTTTTTTTTAAATTGAAAGTTTGAGTGGGCCAAACCAGCGCGTCAATGGTCTCACATGGTTAAACTGTTTAGATCTTTTAAGGTCGGATGGTTGGTAGGCCAATTTAAACTCATTTGGGTTGTGACAGTTTGAAGGCCCTTCAGATCAATTTACGTTCGATATTGGTCTTTGCACGGGTCTCCGACTTGCTTGGGTCAGGGTCACCATCAAAACAATTCGTTTGTGTGGATATTGCCCCTTCCTTTTCCAAGTGGATTTGTCCTGGAAACATCGATGGACCTTCTTCCACATTCTAACTTAGTTTGCTTCTCCGACTGGTGTTTTGCCATTATCTTGGATCCATTTTTTAACACGTGCTTCAAACTTTCAAAAATTTATACAACACTCTAAAACTTATCGAGACCCTTCATTTTAGGGGAAATGGATTCTCTTAATTCATCTTTATTCAGTTTTTCCTCAATTTATTCTTTTAAAAATTTGCCACAATTACAGTGTATTTAAAAGGTTTAGATGATTTCATTTCGAAATTGAGAGTGTATTTAATTATACGATGAAAATTAATAGCACAGGAAATACAACAAGACCTCTCGTATCATAAGACAAGATTTTTACAATACTTGTTAAATGATAGAACCAAGAACTGTTTAGAATTATAACACATAAAACTAACAGTTAATTAATTAGTATACTTCAATTAAGTCGTAACAAAAGATTTATAAAAACTAATTTTTTCTATTTTCTAGTCTTTTTGTATTTTGTATTTTCCTTTTCTTCTTTTCTGATAATATTTCTAATCAAATTCCAAACATAATCTAATTACAATCGTGACATGCCCTGTTTTTTTAATACATTATTAGAAAAAGAAACATAAAACTGCACAGATACATCCCGTAATTTGCAACGATTTTATTACTGAATTTTTCCTAGCCGCCTAATCTATATGTGCTATACTGTTCATTTTGCATTAAATAATTTGGGCCAGAAGATACGAAGGATATTTTCAAAATGTAAGTTAATCAGATTGTTGCTGCACTTGTTAAATATTAAGAAAGATTTTTTTAAAGACACTTTTTAGATATTGACTATATAATTAACTCAAAATCAAATATATGAAAAAAAAAATTTAAAAAATTAATTTGATACCTTAATAACGTCTCAAAATACCTATTAATATTTTCTTTCCATACGACACATTAACAGGGACAATTTGGTACAAGTCATGTCTGGCGATCAAAACTGATGGCCGAAGACAAGGGTGTCTGCAAATACCTGGTAAATGCTTGAGGAGAACAAAACTTTCCCGGAAGGAGCACTATGGTCTGAAAAGGACATAGCTTCGAAAGTCAATTTTAATCAATGAAATTTCTTCTGCGTGGCCCAATAGTCTTGTGTGCGACTTGCATGTGCTCCAATAATTCTTGTTGTCATATCATGGAAGATTTTTGTCAAGGGGCTAGTAACGCATATAGATGCTTAATTAGCTCAAATAATTTTTTTATTTACATTTATTAATATTGATTATATGTTTAAGAAAAATGAAAAAATCAATGTTTTTTTTTCTTAATAAGTGTTCCTTGTGGGCACATATTAATATTAATTTTCTGTTTAATATGGGGTTGTCAAACTTACTTATCTACAACCATTAATTTCCTACACAAATATATATATATATATATATATAATCATATTGCTTACCAGTAGTTGGGACATAAATATATTTGAATGTGGCAGTATCTCCTTTAATCCTGAGGTTAGTGAGTCAGATAAAAGAAATTATTAGACGAAAATTATTTTGCTGCCGAGTGGAAACTCGAATGCACTTATCTTGCATGGCTTCACTTTAATATTGACCATGGATTTGGGACTTTTACAACCGCAAGACCTATCTATATATATATATAAATAAAGTAGTGGGTCCGCATAATTAAAGGCTGACATAATCTATCCCAAAAATTTCCAATTTCGGGATAAGTGTCATGAAATTTGGAAAAATGACATTGCCCTCAACATCCAAGTTCAACCTATTGCTGTCAGCAATGCAGCAACAACATCCTCGGGTTATTTACTTTTTTTTTTTTTGTAAAATACGGATAGATATTTAATTTATATTAATAAACATAGTAGATCCAATCATAGTTAAAAAAAAATATAAACATAGTACATCCAGTCATTGATAAAAAAAAAACAACACCACTCTACTTGTACCTTTTTGTACATAGTTCAACCCTCAAAACCCTAGATTGAGTACAAACTACTTCTACCTAGTAATGCTGTCCCTTTAACTTAGCGAGGTATTGCCTTGATCCTCCATTTGCATAGATGCAATGCTTTTTCGCTACATAGGTTTCACACATGATAATATCTTGTTTTAGAGTCAATTGTATTCAATAGATAAGATACTGCTATGTGTGAATTAGACTCAATTTCCACTTTTGTAATTCTAAGTGTTACACAATAATGCATCCCCCAATAAATTACCTATAATTCGGATGCTAAAATATCTAAGTTGCCTAGTTTGTGAGAAAAACCCATAATCCATCTACCTTTGTAATCCTTAATAACACCCCATATTGCTACTTGATCTATTAAATAGTTTATTGTGGTATTTGTGTTGAACTTAACCCAACCCAATGTTAGAGGGGTCTAGGTTAAGTTTCCTATCTCAATCTTGTAGATTTTGCACTCTCTCCTCAAGTTAACCCAACAATTATGCCTTAGTTGTCGTATCAATGCATTTAAATCCATATCAATAGGTTTTAGATTAAAGAAGGCCTAATTCCAAATAAACCATATTAGCTAAAACATAACTGTATACATATAAATTTTTTTTGATCTTATAGACATGGTTTGCTTTCTAGACATATATGTTTTTACTTTGATCCATTTGTAGAAATTGCCCTGGATACCTCGATCTTGGATATCCTTTGCTTGCTACATTTCCACCATTTTTCTTACACATCCATACTTATTAAGAGTATGTATAATATTCTCCTGCTTATCACTATATCTAGGACAATTCACATTTTCCTTGATATTCCTCTCCCTCAAATTACAAGTAGTTAGTAGGGAGTAGTTTTGTCAAAATCCTCCAAATTAACAATTTAACTTTTGGAGGTAATATAGATTTCCATAACCAAACCTAGCTTTCATCCTTTGAGTTTAGATGGCTTGATAATCGCATATAGATATCACTTAATTGAGGCTCCTTCTTCATATTACTTGTTATGTAAGTCTCATCCTTTTATCTTGTAATATTACTAAATTCACTCTTTCTAACTGCATGGTAGATATAAGAAAACCTAACTTATCCTCATCCCAAGTATGAGGATTTATCCAACATTTAGCAATTGTTAGTTTCCATACTTTAATATGTATAGGACCCAGTACAAATTGTCTTATTGTAAAGTCTCTTGATCGCTTATCTTACCAAAGTAGAATAGACTGGCCATTTCCTATTGTAACAATCCAATTTTGCCTATACCATTCATTGCTCTAATACAATTCCTTTACAAAAGGTGAAGCTCTTGTTATCTTAGGCATAGAAGTTCCAACTTTTAGCTTTCTGTGCTTTGCCTTAATCAATTTAGCCCAAGTGATATTCTTAACTTTAAATTTCCAAAACTGCTTTATTGCACAAGCTTGATTTCTCTTATGCAAATTTATAAGCCTTAAACCCCTTTTCTTTTAGCCTTGTGATCTTGTCCCAAGCTAGCCAATGTATTTTGTTGGTATCATTAAAACCATTCTAGAAGAAATCCCTTATAAACTTGATCAACTTTTGTACTACTTTAGTTGAAATTCTTAAAACTTGCATATAGTAGGTTGGTAGAGAGTTCAAAACTGATTTTATCAAAATCATTTTGCCATACATGTTGAGCTACTTGGATTTCCATCTTGAAAGCTTTTATTGTACTTTTCTATCAACATATTAAGTTGCTTGGCAGTTGGTTTATCCCCTTCATGCACTTGGTAGCCTAAATATTTATTAAATGAGCTTACTTTTCTCATTTGTAATATAGCCTTGACCTCATCCTTTACTCCACTACTTTTATTCCTTGAAAAATATATACTAGACTTTTGAGCATTTATTTTAAAGCCTAGCAACTAAAAAAAAAAAAAGAATCTAAAATTGTTTTTATATGCATTCTTCTTATCTGTCCTTGCAATCAAAACAACATCATTTGCAAATAGCATATGAGATATCTTAAAAGAACTGCCTCTGATTGCATAAGCATCCCATATGCCCTTAGTTGCTTTCTTCTCAATAGTCCTACTTAGAAATTCCAATCTTAAGATGAAGAAGTAACGTGAAAGAGGATTACCTTGCCTTATTCCTCTTGTTGGATGAAAAGGGTCTTGAGAGTAGCCATCTGCCAAAAGCTTAGTAGACATCTGAGTTACACATTCCATTATCAATCTTATCTATTTTTGTGGGAAATTTACACTTCTTCTTCTTCTTCTTTTTTTTTTTTTTATATATAGAATCAAAGGAACAACTATTCTTTTATTTTTTTATTATTATTATTATTTTTTCAAAGCTTCGATCTATTTTTTGTGTGATTTCATGCTCTATCGTAGGATTTAAGCCAACTAGTGAAGTTATGGACTAAAGCCAAGCAATGATATATTGGTATTTTTAAATATAATTCTGATTTTCTGTTGATGTCATTTTGTAACAATGTAATACAAAAAAAAAAAAAAAAGAAAAGACAAAGATTAAACAATAGAAGTCTTAATAAAATCAAAAGAGTAATTAAGTTTTATGGAAAATGGTATTAAAGTCTTTAAGCCGTGAATTAATGAAGGGGGATATCAGAAATTCAATATAAGAGTTAAAATAGCCTAACTTAATAAGTGTACAATTTGACTCTTTACACACTATAAGTTTAGATTTCTCTCCCGCAATTATTGAAAACCCTTAAAGAGTAAAAGTAGTTTTTGTGAGGAATGCAACCTTAGAAGATCTTAGTAAGCGAAAATGGATTTGTGATTTTGAGTTTTCTTTATTTTAGAAACTAAGATTTTATTTTTAATTGTTTAAGGGTATGAATAATTGGTTAAGGAAAAGTGAGAAACTTTAAAGAATCGTCAAAATTAAGGTAATTCTTGTATATTCCTTAGAATCTCCAAATTTCTCGATTTCTTAACAAGTTTTTGTTTTGCTTTTTTAATTAAAAATATTATAGAAATGGATTTTGGAAGGGTTTTGTTGTTTTGAATCAAGGGTTTGTGACGTGGAGTTGCGGAGTATTGTTGTTGGGCTTAAAAAGGAGTTTGGGTGGAAGAAAGAAAAAAATTTTGACTAGAAAGTGACACGATCGAAAGAGATGATTGTATCTCTAGTCGCATCCCTTATAGCAGGCGATATGGACTAGTAGATTAGAAAGTTATCCTTAGTCATGTCTCTTGCAATAGGTGATGTAGGCTAATAGACTAGAAAGTTATATAACTAAAAGACACGATCGTATCTCTAATTGTGTCTATTGTAGTAATGAAGTATAACTTAGTAAATTATATGACCAAAAACACGATAGTGTCCTTGACTATATCGTAGGCTTTGCTTTTTTAAGTTAAGTTTTTCTTTTTTTTTTGGTTTTATTTATTTGTTATTTCTAAAGTAAACTCGTTTAATGTATCATTAACTGAATTTAAGGATATTTAAATAGTATAAAAGTGAGTTTTAGTTAACAGATAACGGTTATTCAATAATTAAAGAAGTTTAATGAGTATTAATTGTTTATAGGATTAAAAGCTAGGCTTGATTCGTTGATAACAGATTCTAAATATTCAGGTACATGATACTTGCTTGTTATACGTGAGTGTTAGTATAGCAAAGATTAAATAAATTAAATGTATATCTGACTTAAATGTTTTCGTGTTGCTTATGTTTGGCTCGTCTTAGAGGCCTGTAGTGGTAGATCTCTATGGGGTAATCCCAATAATCTACGTGATGCATTGTCCCTTGTAGAGTCTTATATGGAAATGATTTGGAATAGATCTAGGATATTATAGAGGAGGCCAAAGAGACATGCCCAACATTAGGTTATAGAGAGGCTTAAAGAGGTACGCTCAAATGTTAAGTTGTGATATGATTATGATGTGAATAAGTCATAAGGACTACTATAATGTGTTGTATGTTTGACTTAAAAACAAAGACAATTAAATGGATTGTTTGATTTACTTGTTTTGTACTTTTGTGCATACGAATATGTATCTTTTCATCACATGCATATGGTTGTGTGTTACGTACTAGGCTTGGGCTCATCATATTATTTTGTTTTCCCAGTTATAAGTTAAAATGATGTTTATGAAGAATATGCTGATTATGGGAATATTGGAGTTGAAGATTGGAATGATAGTTATTAGTACTTGGATATTAGTTTTAGAGACTATTATCATGATGATAGCCAATAATATTAGGACTAGTAATAAGGATTGAAATGAAACTATGTTTGAGACTTGTTGTACCTTTTAATTTCTATTCATACTAGTTGTTTGTTTTCATTTACGTATTTCCACTGTGAAAGACAAAGGAGTTTTTTATTCTTGTTGGTACTTATGAAGTATGAACTATGGAGTTTGACTTTTATAAAGTGAGATTTTTTTTTTTTTTTATACTGATATTGGTGGTTATAAATTGTTTGAAATATTTATTGTGAGTTGCTAACCTGTCATTAGGGGACTAGTGACATGTGGTGGTTTGTAATGTTTCATGTTTAAAGTGTTACAACAAATTAGTTGATAATTTCATTAATGACAAATTCTTCTTCTCCAATTGTTCAACAATTATCTCATAGGTGAGATTTATTTTTGAAGACTTTGTTCATTTAGTGAGAAATAATCATAAAGATTATTTTAGATCAAAATCTTGTAATAGACTTATTATTCACAAGAATCAACAAAATCTACTATCTTATTTATGTGTTAGTTCCACCACTATGTTAGGAAAGTTTCTATAAAGAAATTTGTACATGTAATTTGTTAATTAGGGGTTGGTGCGAATTAGTTTGGTATGGTTTATCCTCTTATTGAATCGAATCTAATTTAATGGTTTGGTTTGTAAATTTTTCGAATCCAAAATAAATGTTCTAATTCATTTTGGTTCGTAGTTCGAATTGTTTTTTCCATTTTAATTTTAAAGCTTGACAAATTGAAAACATTTTGGTGACACGTTGAATTGTTCAAACTTCACCATCAAATTCCAATGGTGTCTTGTTACACAAAATTTACATAAAGAACATGTAGAAAGCTATGGTGATTGAAATCTAGTACATTCGAAATTTCAAATCCTATTACATAAGTAAAAAATCCTTTGCTTGAAATAACTATAAAAGGTTCTTTAGCTCCTTTTGTTTCATAAATAAAAACCTGTTAAGGAATAATAAACAAGGCCTTCACGTAAATGATTGAAAAAGCTTCTTACCTTTTTTTTATTTGTATTACATTGAGTTAAGTTGAGGTATTTTTTTTTCTGGTTTGATTTGGTTTCTCCAACTGAACTACGAACCATTTGGTTCAAACTTAATTGAACCTATTGAAGGAAAAACTTTTTTATTTTTTCCTATTTAGTTCGATTCGGTTTATAGTTGGAACTATGATTTTTTAGCTCAACCTTATTTTTGATTTTTATTTTTAAAATTTAAGTAGTTGTATTGAAAAACTGTTCAAATAACTTTTGAAATGTAAAAATCAGAATTATTAAAACCTTGTTTGAAATTCTTCTTCAAGAGATGTTATCCTAATATAGTAGATTTCTTTATCTCTTTCTTTTTATTTATTTATTTTGGGAAGGGGGGTTGGTGTGTGGGGTGTTGTTGGGAGTTGTGCAGAGATTGGTGGAGGGTGGTTGGTGTTGTTGTATAATAGTGGTTAAGTTGAAAAAACAAATTTGTAAACTATGACCACATTTTTATAAAAAACAAAAAAGGGAGGTAATAATTTGAACAAGAACTCTTTTTGATAGAGGAAAATTCAAATCCAATCATTAATGAACGGGAACTCTTTGAATTAATATCCCTAAATACAATCTTGCTTGGGATTATTCTACCATTACTATCCTAGCTGTTGCGAAAACCAACTAAATAAGAGGATGATCAATGACCTTTCGACGATAGATGAAAATACGGACAAAGTTTTGAGAAACTACAAATTGCAACAAAAGCTTTTAAGGTTTACTTCCTTCAAAATTTGAAGATAACGAATTTGGTAAAGTCTCAAAGATTTTAATTTATAGTAAATGATGTGGAATCATGGAGTTAGAAAGCACTCAAGAGTCAAGAATAATCCCATTCCAAAATTAATTGCTAACTCATTTTAACATTCGTGGTAATCGGCTGTTGATCTCGGTAATCGATCCTCTGACGTTTATATGAGAATTTGATCTCCTATCTTTATTATTGTGTAAATCTGAAAAATGACCACTAGAAAATCGATGATTAAAAATTGAACACAACCTTGCTATTAGTAACTTATTCATTAGGCTTTTTTTTTTTTTTTCCCAAATCTATAATAATATGGCATTAACCATAAGGATAAAGGAAGATGCATAAGACATCAAGATAGACGATAAATATATAATATTGCCATATTGTGATTTGTTTCGAGAATCGTGCCAGGGAGAGCCTCTGTGTATCCAGTGACCCATGTTTTCCACCACACGCTATGCGTGCTACATATTTTAAAGATATTCCTTGAAATAATTAAATAATATGTAATTTTTGTTTTCAGTTTTCATCCTACTAAGAGCTACCAAAGACATTCAAGTTAAAAGCAATTTATTTGTTCACCATGGTGATTGTTAGCCATTTTAAGTACGTAATTCTGAATTTCTCCTTTTCCAATTTACCATAAACACATTCCCTCTCTCTCTCTTTATCTATATATATATATATGCATGCTTGGTAAAGTAGGACAACGATGCTCAAAGGGCTCTATCGAAGTTCGGACACTTTGCACCATTTCTTTAAGTCCCTTTTTTTTTTTTCGTAAAATATTTTCCTTTATATATATATATATATGTATGCGGAAAACTGTTTTTTGAATGGAAAAAAGAAAAAATTCCTTCTAACGAAAACATTGCCCCATTGTACCAAATTATTCCGTAAAAAGAACATATGCTTTTTTAAAATGAAAAATTATTTTTCAAATTAATCTCTATTAGTCTTTGTAACTCTAGAAAAGTAATCTCTATTTGATTTTGATTGTGATTAGCCTTTAAATTATATTTTAAACATGAATCTTTTGATTGGATAAACTACTTAAATTGCTTGTGGTTGACTCAACTATTATCAAATTAAACTAGGGTAAAGATGAAACCAAACTTGTCTTGTTTACAAGTAGGTTTGATGCATTTTATACCTTTACTTTTAATTAAAACCTATTAAAAATAAAGCTAATTAGATTACTAAAATTTATGGATGTTTTATAAACATACCCTTAAAACTGGTGTGATACACACACTAGCAGATAATGTATCCACATTATATGTGAAAAATATAAAAAAAAAGAATGGATTGAAAAGTGTAGTAAATTTACTAAATACTAGCAATATTGGGCAATTATAATAATAAACAAATAAAAGAATAGTAATTATAGAAGTATATATGATAAAAAATAGTAACTATATAGTTGGACAAAGTGGTTAAGAATTCCATGGATGGTTTGATTTTTTTGGTTACTACCATCTGAATATATTTAATGATTAAAACCATATAATATCAAATTATTAGTTATAAGTAATTAAAAAAATGCTTTCTCTTTAATATATATATATATATATATATATGCTAATGAAACTAGTAATTAGATACATATAGATCATTTAAATTCCTAAATCATAATGAAAATGTGTATACTTCTCAAATCATCACTAAAGTCTATAAAATGTCACCATGCATGGTTTACTTTAGTGATGATTTAAGGTTTATTGTTAGTTTAGTAGGCATGTGTTAGTAATGGAGAGATGGGTCACATTTTAATATCTACCCTACCTAGTCAATAAATAGATGATTTTTAGAGTATTTGAGGTATTGCAAATTTTAAGAAAATTTCAAATACATCCTTAAACTTTTGCATAGGTGTGGATAGATTCCTCTAAACTCCTATAATGCGACTTTGTCTCCTTAAAATTTATGAAAATATGCAAATAACCCATAAATTATTGTCAAAATCCTAGATTTGTTGTTAAAAGGGGCTACATAACAATAGTTTTGTAGTTTTAGTGATACTTTTGGTACATGTGCATATTTTCAAATGTTACAAAAAGGTAAATTGCATTTTGAAAATTTAGGAAGTGTATATATATGTAACTAATAATTTGAGGATACATTTGCGATTTGCCCTCCATTTTATTCCATATAATAGATGTAAGGTGGGTATTTATGGTTTTTGAATTGTTGGTTTACGTTTTGCTTAAGGGCTAAGGCAAGCAATTTAACACACAAGTTATCAATCTTGATATGATGTGAAAAAAATTTGTATGTGTAAAACTTGATAAAATTGTTAAATGAGTATAACCATTTGAACAAGTTTATAAATGTGTTTGGGTTTGAGTCAAATATCCAAATTTACAAAGCACATTAAATAAACAAGTTCCATAAACCTACTCAATTACTAGTCAATACCCATTAAGATTAGTAACTTTAATATTTATCGAATATTTTTATACTTTACTATATACATATTCTAATAAATTCTCTAGTGTTTGCCTTGCACCTATCTCTCTCCCTTACTCTCTCTCTCTTCCACCCCCACCATACTACCCCACTACCCCTCCCAATGTCTCATACTACCACACTAGCTACCATTGGTCTTGCTAGTCGCTATCATTCTATCTTTAATTACTGTCCTTTTCCACTTTATTCAAGTTTTAATAAGAGCAACATTATTTAATTTTTGCTTTTATAATGTCATAAAACAAAAGTGAGTTTGTGTGTGTATATATATAATTTTAAGTTCCTTTATATATATAAAACCATTTATAAGGTATGATTTTAATTTCGATGTGGTTTTCATTAGGTATTTTGGAAATTGAAGATAATATCTGAAAGCACATTTATTTGATTCATCTTAGGTTTATCCTAGACACATGGTATATTCAATTCACAAGTTATGTCATGAGTTTAAGCTTTAAAAATTACTAGTAAACAAGCTAACTTATGAGGCTTTAAGGTACGATTCCATTACACAAAACATGATCAACTAATACAAATTACCAGCGCCTATCAAGAGAACTCAAAACTGTGAAGGGATCTTCTCACTGTTCCACCTTTTATTCAAACTTTCTTTTATCTAAATTTGCGAGGTCTGAAAACTGGGAGCTGGGATATACCAAGTAATTGTTTTTCTTTCCAAACTGGTGAGGCTTAATATTTTTTTATTCCTTCCATTGATGGATACGGCAAAAGTATTGTGATACTAAAGTTCACGGTAGGTGGAATGTTTATGTGGAAAATGAGAGAAAAGTAAACGAAATTTCATGGAAGAACGGTAGGTGGAATATGTACGTGAAGAATATAACCGTTTCACTTGTTTCTCGTTCCTCCTCCGAGCAAGGATGGGATGAAACTCGGAGAAATGGCTAAAAATATCGACAACTGGGGCATTCCGAGAATCGAACTCGGGACCTCTCGCACCCAAAGCGAGAATCATACCACTAGACCAAACGCCCTTTACATCAATTTGCATAATAAAACCTTAAAAAACCAAAACAATATTAGCTGTCCATTTAATAGCACATTCACCGATTCCGCCACAAAATTCTGATTCACTGCGAAGGTTACTGGTCGACTTTCTGCAAGGTGCCGGGAAATGGTTTTTATCTTAGTTGTATGTTTGTTGATCTTCGAATAAATTCCATTTTATTCAATAAAACAACATAATGAAATTGTGTACATCCAACGCAAAAGGGGGTATATCTCTTGTACAAGTTATAATTCTTTGACCCACAACTCCATACAAAAATTTATTAAAGAAGGAAGAAACATGTTGAGAGAGACATAATAATAATAATAATAATTATTATATTAGTATTATAAACGGGAAGAGGGATTCGAATTTGTACCATCCTTTTAGGAGGATAACATTCATGCAAAATGGTGAATAACAAAGAGATTTTTTTGATGATATCATGACAAAAATAAGCTTGATTCTAGAAACAAATCCATAGAATAAAGCATTTAACATAGTAAAATAAATAGATCCACAACTCTAAATAGTTAGCAATTTCTTATATATGGAAATGTTAAAAAATTATTGAAGAATTAAGAAAGATGTCATGGGATGTATAATCTCTCTCTCTCTAATAATTATAATGAGGAAGGGCACTTGAAATTGTACCACCTCTCTACAACGATAGCTTTCTTGCAAAATGGGCTGCAATAAAGAGATTTTTTTGATGATATAAGACAATGTAGTGGCAATATAGAAAAACTGTTTAGATAGAATTGGCCCACCAATTTAACCAAATGAAAAATTATGGTGATTTGGAAGGATAAATAGAACCATACCATTATAAAAAAAATTAATAGGTTACTTGTAACTAAAAAGTTCTTTTGTTGTCACATAGTACTCAACAAAAATTTTTCGTTTACATTTGAAATATATAAATGTAATTTAACTTTTATTTCTCTTTTAAGCGATAGAATCAACTTCAAGTGATGTGAAGGATATTGTCTGGTAGGGATTGGGTTTGTCTTGTTCCTTACTCTTGGTACCTATAAAAAGTCCCCTTATGGGTATACCCAGAAGGGCCCTCTGAAGCTAAAGTTAGTAAGGAGGACTATAGAGTACAAAATTCCTTAGGGAATATGCTTGAGTCATAAGGAGGTTTACAGATGAGAGTGTGGTTCTAGGGTTTTAGAGTAGGGTCTAAAATCAAAATGTCCCTACTTGTTGTTCCTCGTACACTTTTATAGTATAAGAGAGTATAACTATCTAGACACGTGTTGACCTGGGTTCAACTGTACCAGTAGTTGGCACGGGACATGTATCACGGATAGACAAGGTGGCTTTAGGAGTTGGTCGGCTAGGACTATGCTAGCAGCCACGTTTGTGATTTGTAGGCTTGACATCTTTAGGACATGCTAGGTGTGCTGCATGTATTATAGATGTTAAATAGCAATCGATAAGTCAAGGTCGGATATCGTTGCTAGAGGACAAAGAGAGGGCAAGGAGGTAGGCGAGGAGGTCTGAATGTGTAGTAGGCAATGAGCTAGGTATTTAGGGGATTCACAAGGATGGAGGTATCTTTGACAATAGTTCTTTGACTTAATAAGAGGGGGGGGGGGGTCTTTCGCACTTCCGAGCTCGACCGATCTGTTGTGGAGTTTTTGTGTATTAATTAGGGCTTCTAGCCTTGGGTTTGTAGTGGTGCTTGCTTAAGTCCTTGAGATAGGTGATTAGCAGGCTATTTATTATGGGGCCCATAGATGGTCAAGGTGCTTGAGCATGTTGGAACACATGGAGAGAGAGAGAGAGAGAGAGAGAGAGGAGAGAGAGAGAGGAGAGAGAGAGAGAGAGAGAGAGAGAGAGAGGAGAGAGAGAGAGATCATTCCGTTGGGAGCCGATGTGCCTTTTGGTGGCCCTTTTTCAAAACTAGGTCTCAGGTTGGATAAGAATCATATGTCAACATTTGCCCCCCCCCCCCCCCCCCAACTCTCCTTAGCATCAAGGATAAAAGGAAAGTAGTTGAGCCAAAAGGTTTGGCTCAAAGTGAGGAGAGATAGCTTTAAGCAAGAGCTTCTTTGCTTCATATGGTGACTTAACATCTAACATGTTTTGATCAGGTCATTTAAACTGCACAATGATGTTCGATGTGATTGATGTGACCGTTGGGGTGTTTAAGGTGCCATAATTGTTTTTTGGAAAGAATATTGTGCATTTATCATTTTGCCAAAAATAGCTATATACATAGGAGATTAACGTATGTAGCTAGGTTATTGATCTGTATACGTGTAGCAAACTAGATTGTGTGTTAGGATAGTGGGACATGTATATGGATAGGATGCAGTGCATGTCTCTATAATGGGTACATACTCTATGAGTGAAGGAAACCATCTATCTTCCCTTTGAGCTTGTTTATATAAGGGGGGTACCTAGGACTTCATTTTTCACTTTTTGCATTTCACTAAAAGGAGACTCTACTAAAATCTGCACTTATGAGCTCATACCTTGTCCCACTATATCTTTTACCTAACTTTGATTATAGCTGATTAAATTGAATTCGATTCTCGAGGTGAGTCCTTCTATGGGTCCATTTCAAGAGAGGTCACTGAGGATTACGAATAGATAGTGCTTGAGAGGGGTGATAACCTTACTCTCCCCCATCCCAAAACAATGGTGACGATAGTGATAGAAATTGGTGATCGTAATGGGGTGTTGCTGACTTGGCCTAAGAGGATGGCATAGCGAGCTAGAGACCCCTAGATGTGTATGCATCAGACAATGAAGGCAAATGGGCAACAGAGGCCTTATGGATGACTAATAGTAATGAGAAGGCTTATGGTTGTGTTTACTTAGAGGAAGACAAAGCAAAGCTAAGGATGGCCAATTGGGTGGTCAGAGATGCGCCCAGGTGGTATGTAGAACTTCCTATGAGTATAGAGAGGGTCTTCGAAATAATAGATGAGTAGTCATTCTGTATGTATGCTGAACCATTTGAGCTTGGTTTGTAATTTCCATTCTCGGGGTTTTTGATTGAGATGTTTAACTATGTCCATGTAACTCTTGATTCTCTTAATGCTAATGCTTGAGTGCAGCTACTTACCTTCGAGGCAATTTCTTTATGGTAGCTGCGAAGGCCTATGGCTTAGTTGTTCAGGCATATGTTCCAAGTGAAGAGTACGACGGATGGTTAGGTCTAAATCTCTAGTTAGGGTGGCCCATTGAAGATTTTTGACAGACTGTTAAATAAGATGGATGATTGGAAAGAGTATTTCTTCTGTATTCGAACATTTAAATGGCTAAACTTCCTAATGGTATGGATAGTACTAATATGAAACAAGCCTTTTCAGTGATCTAGGAGTTGAGGATCAAGAGGCAAAGGTCAAGGTGTTTGACCTCACTAATTGGAAAAAGCTCTATCCATTTGGCATTACTCAAAAGTATTTAAAGAGAGGGGGGGGGGGGGGGGGGGGTTATTTAGGTTTGAGATAGGTATCTCCTAAATCTTGCCAAAGGAGAGTGGTAGGTGTATATTGTGTTGCATCGTCATCGTCACTGTAGATGTTGGGCGAGCTCATCTTTGGCTTAGTAAGTGTAGCTACCTTTGTTGATTCTCACATTAACTTTATTTGTCATTGTTGTAGCTATGTAGGTGGCATTAGATAAAGTGAAAGAGAAGCTTTTTGTTGTTCAGGGCAAGCATGAGGAGAGAGAAGTAGAGGAAGTAGCTCGTTATAGAAGGTACGAGGGAGACTTTGTGGTCACACTTAAAGAAAAGCAAGCAAGAAGAAGGGGAATGGGAAATATATGATCCCTGAGGCAGTACAGCGTATGACAAAGTCTAATCTTGAGGGACTCTTAATGGTGCCAAGTATGGAAGGAGGTTTGGGGTGAATGTCGGTTCTACTTGAGGGTAGCAATGGTTTGGCTATATAGGTTCAAGAGCCTCGCAAGATTAAGGAAATAGAGGGTGGTAGGTCCAAGGGTGACTTAGTTAGGCACTATAAGTTAGCTTAATGGGTAGATGGTCGTCCTTGAGAGTAGTAAGGAGACTTTGAAATGACCCTTAGAACGCTGGGGTCTAAGCGATTGATGTTCTAGATGATGATGGGGACCTCTTGCCTTTGGCACCTCTCAACAAGTAGATTATGGAGTAGTAGAAACTGAAGCCTCCAATTGGCGTAGCGAGGGGGCTCTTATAGAAGATTAATCAGCTTCATGCTAGGTTTAGGAGATTATTTGGTAGGAGAAGTGACGTGAAGGCCTCTATTTGTTTGCTCTAGATGAATAATGAGGTAGGTTTTATATTTTTTTACTTATATAAGTGTTTTATATTGTTCGTTCGAACAAGATGGATTTTGTTTTGTAGTTGTACAACCTACTTAAGTCTGTGCTCACATTCAATCGTGAGTAACAGTAGTTGAAGAGGAGCGATATGAGGTTTAAGGTGAGTAAGCTTTGGGGGGTGCTAGAGGAAGAGAAGAAGCTACGTGGGGACCTCTTTGCCAGGTATGTAGAATTGAAGTAGCAGTATTAGGAACTCAGAAAGCTAGCAGGAAAGTTGAGGGCAATGCTAGAGGAGGCTAAAGCTTTTACCAAAACTTCTGAGAAGGAACTAGCTAAGGTACTAGTGTAGCTTGAGGGGAAGAAGGAGGAACTAGAAGGTACTCAAGTTGGATTTGCTCAGAAGGAGGCAGAGCTATTGAGGGGTAAGGGTTTGTTTGATGAAGTGACGTGAAAGCTTCTCTTTGAGACACTGAATGAATCATTTGTAGAGAAAGCACTAAGTAACGCCGACTTTGCTGTAGCTAAGGAGACTTAGAAGTAAGTGTGAAGGCACTTCTTGACGGTGGACTTGACGTTCCTCAATTGGCTCAATGATGTAGAGGTTGTTGGTAGTGGAGGGGTAGGGGAGACATCATTAAAGAGCTTTGGTGCAAGGGATTCTAAGGATGGTGAAGAGGAAGAGATGGATGGGGAGGTTGGCCAGGAGGAGGAAGTAGACAAGAACGTACTTGTAAATTAGGCTAGTTGGCCTTGTTTTTGTTTTTTCTATCTTTTTGTTTAGAACATTGTATGTAGTTTAGGTGGTGTGCCTATTTGCTTTTGCTTTTTAAGGGACTGGGATGCTAGTTCCTACCTCTTCGATGTAAATGCTTATCATGATGAATAAGGCTTGTTTCACTTTCAGTTCATTCCCTTCTTGCTTTCTTCTCTTGTTATTCTCTACTCTTCTTGTTGTATTGTTATCCTTGGCAACTTAATATGCATTAAGATGATGAAATTTCTCTAAGTTCGAGTGTATGCTTAGATTGCAGGTGGCCCATTAGCTTTAAGTGTAGAATGGGTTAGTTGACTTAGGTGGATCTATCTTGATGTCAAGGGATTTCTTAAGTAGGCGTACCTATTTGAGCGGATCTCTTATGGCGTCATATGATTTCTTGGGCAAGGTGTGTGCCTGGTAGTTGTAAAGCCTTGGGTAACGTACCTTTTGGAAGTCATTTAATGATTGTATGATGCATTTATATTTCCCATGGGGTTGGTTGAGCTCCCCCTTCTTATAGGCCGTTGGATGAGTGCTACATAGGTGGTTGAGGCTATTTAAGGCCCCTTATATAAAGGGTATGTGGGTTCTTTATTCCAACACCAACAACATTCCAACATTTTTCTATTGAGAGCTATCTTGAGAGTTAACGTCTCCCTATTGCTTCACCATGGGCAAGTTAAGGATGATCAGAGTGAGAGAGAGACAAAGTATATGAGCTTATGAGGAGGGTCCTTCCGATGTTCTAATTAGAGCATTGATTGAGGGATGTAAAGGGTCGCCAGGCGGTTAGGTATGACCTTTGAGCACAAATCAAGGGGTGTAAGTAGATTCCTCGGTGCCCCCCAGTCTTTACTTTGTTACTCATCTTTAAGTTGTCATGGCGCCAACATCATGGATGCTTGGGCTCATACTATGGGTGTTTGGGTGCTAACCACCTTTTATGATGTTTTTAGCTTTGAGAGGGGGCTTTAGTGTCGTTAGGGTAGGGGTAGGGTAAGGTTTGACCTTCATCAATGAGAGGACTCCTAGAGGGTATATAGGCCTCAAGAACATGGCAATCTGTATAAGTCTGTATGCTCTCTTATGCTTATTAATAGTTGTTCATGTGACTTGCTTGAGTACTTAGGTGACTTCCATGGTTCTTAAGTGGTTTCTAGTTACATATTCCAAGAGGTCGGGTGCCCCTTGTTCACTTGTGAGTGTGAAGCATGCCTCCTCTTGGGTTATTACAGTAATGTAAGCTCGACAAAGGAAGAATGTATCGCCATAAGTTCTAAACGGGTGCTGGTAGCTGTCCTTAGTGCCCATTAAGTCAACGTTGAGAGCAAGCAGATGGATATTTTGTTGAGCAGTAGTCTAGGAACTAGCTTCATCCTATTGTAACGTTTTGTTTTATTCCTAAATGTACTCAGGGTCAAGATGTTGACCTAGAAAGGCCTTGTAATCTTTTGTTATTGAATAAAATTCTTGTTCCTTGATAACACTTGCTCTTTTGGCTTTTACTTGAGTTGTTTTTTTTTTTCTTTGTTTTTCTATTTATTGATGTGAAATGGGTGAGAGAGCCCTTTGTGTGCTTATTGTATAAGGCCAGGTGAGTGGCATGTTATCTTAGCTTTAAACTCGATCTTCTTTAGTTCAAGTGGAGGACTCGATGATTGTATATTCAGTAGAAAAAATCAACTTGTGAGTAGGGGAGCATGGTGCTCCATTGTTAGCATGTGAGGTCATTACTTTAGCATCGGTGCTAACCTTGGATGCTTGTTCAGGGATAGGAATTGACTTGCAAGTGGGGAGCGTGGTGTAGACCATTGCTCGATAATTCAAATGTAGCCTTATGGAGTTATCATAGGTACTAATACGGGAGTGTACTCAAGGATGAATATTGACTTGATAATAGGGGCGTAATGAGGACTTGTGCTAGAGAAAATCGCATAACCTGCAATGTTAGTGTAGGTAATAACATAGGAGTGCTCTCGAAGATGAATATCAACTCAAGTATAAGGGTACGGTGAGGACTTGTATGAAAGAGAAGGGAGCAGCTTGTATCGTTAGCATAAATACTGACATAGGCCTACATTGAGGGATGAGTATTGACTTGAGTGTGAGAGAGTGGTGTAAACTATGACTTTATAATCAAAATACAAACCTGTAAAGTTAGTTAGTATACTAAGATGGGGTATGTATTTGAAGATGAAAATCAACCTGAGATTAAGGGCATGGTATGAGCCAACTGCATTGGAAAGTAGTACAGACAAGTGGAAAAAACTTGTCAATTCATTAATGATGGTGGTAGTTACGGGGATATCATGGTACTTAATAAAAATATGGTCTTAGGTTATTAGCATTCCATGCTTTAGGAATAGTTTGCTCATCTAAGGTCTCCTGTTTGTAAGCTTCTTTTCTTGCCTCTTCATTTACGCATATTGGGTTTGCCCAATTAAGGTTAAGCTTGCCTTGCCCTTTGAGTGAGCTAGTGGCTTTTAACTTTGTGCACACTAGGTCTCTAGGGAGGAAAACCTCATGTTTCACACTTTGGTTGTAGTATTGAGCCACTCGTTGCTGCTATCGTTTGGGTACATGTGATGTCATGTACCTCCTTGATGGTATCGAGGCTTGCTTGAAGGGCCATGTAGTTGATGTTCACATCGAAGTTCTAGACCTTACTAGTGGATAGCTCTAATTCGATAAGGAGGATATATTTTATTTCAAAGGCTTTGTGGAAAGGAGTTTCCCCTATGGAAGTCCTACGCATTGTATGGTATCCTTAGAGTATGTTGGGGATGTTATTGGCTTACTCACCTTTGGTTCGGTCTATCCTTTTCTTAAGGCTATTAAAGACAATCTTGTTGATTACCTTGACTTAGCCGTTGGTCTGGGGTAAGAAATCGAGAGCTAGTAGAGCCTTATGTTATGCTTCTTGCAGAATTCCCTTAATCTTTACTATCAAATTGCTTGCCATTATTGGTGATCAAGGTATATGGTACTTTGAAGTAAGATAGGATATGGGTAAGAATGAAAGCTTCTACCACCTAGACAATAATAGTGGTCACAACCAGAGCTTTTACCTATTTGGTGAAGTAATCGACCACTACTAAGATGAACTATCTAACTACCAATGCCTTAGGGAAAGGACCTAGCATGTTGACCCCTTATTAGGCGAGCGACCAAGGACCTACCATCAGATGCAGGTCCGAGCTCAGTACGTGAGTGATCGAGGCATGCTTTTAGCATTGGTGGAATTTTCTAGCTAAGGCCTTAGCATCTTCCTACATTGGTGGCTAGTAATAACCTAGTCATAGGGCTTAGAGGTATAGAGCTTAGGATTGGATGTGATTTCTGTATACTCCAGTATAGAGTTATCGAAGAGTATAGGTACCTTCCTTAATTCTGAGGCATTTAGGCAGTGGGATGCTCTTTCCTCACTAATATAATATGTCATTGATTAAGGTGTAGTTATCTAAGGTATACATTAGCTTCTTTACCTTTATTCAGTCCCCAGGTAGTGTGCCTATCCTTAAGTGCTTTATGATAAGGTCCATCCTATAGGGCTTGAGGTATACCAGCCAGACTTCGAGGATTTGTTGTTCTTATATTTTAGTGCTTTACTCAAGGAAGTATTGAATGATGAGTGGTTCATTGTTGTCGTGTTACATTTAGACAATGGATAAGGTTAGCTTAGAAAGCTTATCTGCTTTTGAATTTTCTACTTAGAGGATCTTACTTACCCTCTAAGAGGTAAAACCCACATTGAAGCCTTAGACTATCTACAAGTACTTGACCATTGTTTCTTCCTTGGTTTGCTACTCCCTATTTACTTGTTGGGCCACCAACATAGAATCTAAGTGGAGGTTCAATTTCTTAAATACTATGTCTTTGGCTATCTTTAGTCCTATGATGAGTGCCTTGTGTTAAGACCTTAAAGGGGGCCTAGTAGGATTGCTTGAAATTTTTATAGTACGTGTACACCTATGATATGAAAATTATCTTGTAAGTTAGAGATTGCAAGACTCTAAATGATTTATCACTAAGGTTACTATTTTTTTAATAATTAATTTATTATAAAATATAATTAACTATGGATGTTCAATGTCCTACAGTTCCTTAGAACCGTAGAGAATCGGTATCTCCTATCCAATAATAAGACAGGATATATCAACTTTATAAAATTACAATAAAATTTAATTATATGGAATTTTAACATACAAATATTTTTAACAAAGGATGTTTCTGTAGCATCTATAAATGTCTCAACTCATTCTATTACCATCATACTTATCTTCACCTTAAGCTTAGCACTTGAGATTTATCCCTATCCCAATCCCAACATAAGTAAGACTGCAAAAGAAACTAAAGGGGAATGAGCATAAAATAGCTCAGTGAGTTTATCCTTCACCATTACCATTCAAGTAAGTTATCAAACATTATCTACATATATGCAAGTTATCTATATACAAAACACATCCATAGCAGTCCGGAACTATGGATGGTGTAGAATTACATCGTTTACACTTCGATTATCTCCTGTACTTACCCATATAGGGCACTTTAGCTTATTTGCATGAGGTTACCTAGGGGCACCACCCCTCTAGGCAACACTCGACTATTACCTTAGTCAAGAAAAGAGTTCTAATCTAAATAGGTGGATCTTAAACTAGGACTATCCACCATCCAAGGCCCCTTAGGCACAAACATGTGAGTCTTCTCGCAACCAAAATTATTCAAGGCTTTACAAGTACAATAAAGCGAGTCCTCTTGCTATCAATTGGAGATCCCATGCTACCTTTGCCTTAGTGATAAAATATTATTTCTGGCTCTACAAATCCTTATCAAAATGTACAAAATATGTTTAATATTATAAAATCTTTTTCCATAAAATACTTTTCTCAAAATTTTGCAAAGCTAGTACTCTCCATTCATATGTTTAATGAGTCATAGACATGCAACGAATAGAACTGGTTATTCTGGTTAGATATTTATATTTATCAATTTAAAAAAGGTGATCACACAGATAATGGCATACATTCAAACATACAGGCAACAATAAGTAGCAAAGCATCATACAAGTACTATACACAAATAAGTAGAAGGTAATTAGAATTCTCTTACTTGGATTATTGCTCATTCTCCGAGCTTTTGGGGTTTGCAAAACTCAATATTGAAATGCTTAAAAGATAATAAAACTTATAAGTATCCTGAGAAATAGGTTTCTTAGTTAACTAAAAGGCTATTGTAGTTTGTCTAGTTTCCCAATATGACCTAAGTATGGTGTATACAGGGTTTATCATACTTTAGTGGGATCAATAGTAACTATATTTGTATATTTGTAAGTTATGATGTTTCATGTATTTAGTTATTTATTTCTCCTTATTATCAATTTACAAGTCTATTACTTAGTTATCTTACTTATTCTATTCAGTTTTATCTTACATCTTTAGTCGCATGTAACTTTTTCATTCTATCTTAGATTTTTACAAGCTTATAGTTGTTTTTCATCATTTTCGGAAGTATGTTCACACGGTGATGTCTATTTTGGACGTTAAAACCCATGTTTTATGATATAGACTAAATTTATTGAAATTCTAACTATTGAAGCTTAATTATTCTTATTGGCTGGTTTTATGTACTATTTTAGTAGTTAATGATTTCATTAGTTATTAATTCTTACACTTAAATGATCTTATGGTTTATTATTTTAGAGGCTTATGTCATCGCTTATGTCATCAATCGCTTATGTCATCAATCGTTATTATTTGATTATGTCATTGCTTACATCATCATTCATTACAAATATATACTTATCCTTATGTATTCATACACCTTACACATATGTTATATATATATACTTATACTTCTAATATACTAATATGTATACTTGTTTACTTATACGTATACTAGTATATATACTTGTATACACATATGGTGACATACGTATTTTTATACATATTTTCATATGCTTAGAGTACCCTCTTAAGAAAGCTTCACAGATTTCCTATTTTTACACTTTAAGGGTGTATTTAGCAAGGTATATGTATGTATAGCTAGTATATACCTCATTTTAGGTTATGTACATAATGGGTACTTATGTATAAAGGTCTTCATACATATATTTATCAAGTGTACTCTTATATACACCTACTTAAGCATATGTACATGTGTTATTCTTCCATTTACTAAGGATTCCTATACTTCTAAGTATAAAAAATGGAACTTTATTTCTTCAACAATATATATGTATATATCACATAAACTTCCTATACTAACCTAACTTATACATCTAACTAAATAAGATAGGAAATTGCATAATAACATACCTTTTTCTTCTTGATTTATGATAGTAGGAATTATGAAAGTGAAGTGGGAAAGTGTGGAAATAAGGGAGTAAAGGGGTTACGATTTGGTAAAGGGTAGAAAAGAGTTATGCTTGTGTTTTAAAAAGATGAAGACAAGTAGGGTCTATGGTGGGAGGAAGTTGATGGCAAAAGATAAGGGAAAGGAAGAAAATGGATACGTGTTAATTTGAATGAAAAATCAAGAAAATGGAAGAAGACTTTAGATGAAAATGATGACTTTTCAACATGTTCACTTGGTCAAATGTTGACTTAGACAACTCTTTGAAATTAAGTGAAATTTATGTGTACATGATGGAGTAATTAAGGAAAATTTAGGAGAAAAATTAAGGAATTGAAGGGAAATGTGGAGTTTATTGAAATGATTAGTAAGAATAGGTAATGAGATCTTCCTTTAGGTGTTTATATCCTATATACATCAATTATTATTATGAAAAGTATCATTTAGGTTACTAATATCTACAATATATAATATAAGTATCAACTAAGTTCTTAACTCTATATAATACTAATCGAGTTATATACTTAGAACATGAATATGATCTATGATGCAATATTTTAGTTTCAAAAGGATTATTTTAGTATTATATGTAATTATGAATGATTGAAAGTTATCTTTGATTTTTTACTAATGATTTGACAAGATATTAAGGATATATTATCAATTAGGGTTTTATAGTAAATTACGATGAATTAGTACTTTTATATCCTTAGAGTTATAGTTTTAGGGTTTTTATCACTTTCGAATGAAATCTTTAGTGTCTAAATACATTTAGGGTATAAAAGTTTTCTACGCCATTGTTATCTTAGGGTTTTAATGAGGTTCGAGGTCAACTTTTGCAGTTACATATACTTAAGGTTTTAAGGTCTTCATATGTGATTAGAGGTTCAATTGATAAATAGGGTTTTTTATATTCACTTTAGGTTTTGAATTAAGATTTTAATCGGTTTTAAATCTCATTAACTCTATTGACTTTTGGAAATCATCTATAGTTTTAGGGATTTGATTCTATACTTATAAGGTTAGATTTACAGAGTTTACACCTTGCACTCAGCTTCATTATTGCTTGCTATGAATTGTAATTTTAGAGCATATAATATTTTCATATCGTATAGGCTTTGTAGTACTATGCTGGCCCCCCTCCCCCCTTAGTGGAGGAGCTGTAGTACTACTGGTGCCATACCAGTATTTCAACCTCTAGTTGTGGCTCTTCCTTTCCAGTATATTATGCTATGAAGTCAATGAAAACCTATGCTTTAATTACTTATCTAGGATGGAATTGTACTCTATGGCCATTGAATTCAAAGGCATATTTCACCATTCAGCCTAAGGTATTAGGCTTCTGAAGGATAACTTGGAGTGGTTCATCGACTAAGAAGATGATTGGGTGGGCTTGAAAATACAGTCTAAGTTTCCATGCAATGGTAACCATTGCTAGGGCAAACTTCTCAACCTTAGTGTACCTAGTTTTCAACCTTTGCAGGATGTAGTTGATGTAGTATATGGGCTTGTGTTCTCATCCTTCTTCTTGGACTAGGACTATTGATACCATTTTGTTGCTAACTATGAGATAAAGATATAGCTCTTCTTTGGGGATGGGTTTCGAAAGCATTAGTAGGCTCTCAAGGAAATCCTTTAAGTCATCAATGCTTTTTGACATGTGGCTTTCTATTTGAACTTGGAAGGATTCTTCAATAATTTGGAGAATTTCGAGCACTTATTAGTACTTCTAGATACAAATTTTTTTAAGGAAGTGACTCTATCAATTAGTTGTTGTAGCTCTTTTATGGTTCTAGGAGCTTTCATGTCTTGAAGTACTTTTTATTTTGTTTGGGTTTGCTTTGATTCCTTGTTTGGTAACCATATAGTTGAGGAAGTCTCCTGCTATGACCCTAAAGACACATTATTGGTGCTTAAGCTTCATTCTGTAATGGTAGAGTGTTAAGTGTTTCCCAAAGGTCCTTGATATAAGCTTTTCTCTCCCTGTACTTTACGATCATGTAGCACTAGTGTTCAATATGTAGCACTAGTGTTCTTCAAGCTGAAAGGAATTTCCTTACAGTAGTAAGTGCCAAAGTCTATGACAAACGAGGTGCGGACCTTATCGTCGGGAGCCATACGGATCTAATTGTATCACAAGTAGGCATCCATGAAGTTGAGGGGTATGTGTCGTGATGTTAAGTTGACAAGCTTGTTTTAGGGTAGGTTATATTGAGGTTGGTGTAGTCGATGCACATTTGTCATTTCCCATTGGCTTTCTTTATGATGACTGTATTCGTAAGCTAAGTTGGATATTTTTCCTGCCTTATGAATTTAGCTTATAGGAGTTTCTAAACTTCTTACTCGATTGTTGCTTAATACTTAGGTGCAAAATGTTCCTTCTTTTGTTTAATTGTTCAGATAGTAGGGGTGACATTTAAGGTAGTAGGTGGTTTTAGGGATGTCGATTATCGTTGGCATATCTTTTAGGGTAGACATGAATACACTTATGTTTTGCTTGAGGAAATTGGTAAGCTTAGCTGTCTTATTATTTGGCAGCTTTGCTTGATCTTTGTGTTCATCGTAAGTGTATTCGTGAGCTCCATCTCCTTAGTTTTCTTAGTGGGCTTGCCCTGTAGTGTTGGGGATTGTGTAGTAGTGGACTTGATGTTTATGATGTTGTCTTTGGTTTGGGTCTTGAGATAAAGGGATTAGGACACATTTTGTTTTACTCAGGCTTCGTCGACTTTAGTTGGTGCCATGAACTTTGGTTTCAAGCATCTTTAGCTAATGATTATGTCGAAGTTTGTGATACTTAGTTGGCTTAGTATAACATTGTATGGCAACCAATAATCAACAACGGCAAAATCAACATACAGTATGGTGACGTATGTATTGTTGCCTAGTTGCAATGGGAGAGTGATAATCCCCTTAGTTGGCATAAGTATACCCCCTTTTGAAGCTTGTGAGATTGTACTTGTATGGTTATAGGGGTTCATCTAATTGGTCCTTCTTCTGCTCGTGGGCATCGTAATAGAATATGTCTGTCAAGCTGCTACTTTTGTGAAAGTTTTAGGAACGTCCATCTAATCTAGGCATTTATGATGAGAGCATTGTTGTTAGGGAAGTCAACGCCATGTTTGGCTTTTGTTGTGAAGCTAATTGTAGTGTCTGTCAAATTGTTGATGATGAGGCTGAGGCCTTTAAGGATGGTGCTTACTTATCCTCTTCTGCCTCGTCAATTCCAATTGTCGATAGTATCATCAACTTGTTAGTTTTGTGGTTGTTGTTGAGTTTGATGTTGTTATTTTACTTGTCGGCATTGGATTTGCTGTTTTATTTGGTTCCTTTTGTCTGCTATGAGGTGGTCGATGTAGCCTTTACGAGTAAGGACTTTGATTGCGTTTTTGAGGTAGCGACATTCATCTGTTTTGTAGCTATTGGCTAGGTAATGGTTGCAATATTTGCTTGAGTTAGCTATCTTTGGTGTTTCCCTAATATTTAATGGTCAGAGGAGTTGTTGTTTGACTTCGTACGTGATCTTCTTAAGGGCTCCACTAAGGGGTGTATGTATTGAGTAATCTTAAAACTTCTATTTTTGTCTATGTTGCCTATCCTTTGGTGTGGCCTATAGTTTAGGGTCCCTTGGCCTTTGTTAGTCTTTTATGGACTTGAGAGTGTTGTTACCTAACTTGAATCTTGCTTTGATGGCATCTTCTTGGGCCACATACTTTTCAGCCGCTTACATGAACTCATCTAGGGTGTCTAGCTTATTTAGTGAGACAGCGTCAAAAAGTCTTTCGGTGGGGTCTATCCCTATGTTGAGGGCTTGTAGGCCTATTCCTGTGTTGACTTTAGAGACTTGTAACTTTGAGCGATTGAAGCGCTCAAGGTATGCCCTTAGGGTCTCATTTAGACACTACTTGACATTGTAGAGAATGGAAGATTCCCTTCTCAAAACCTTAAAGTTAAGGAAGTTTTGCTGAAATTTGCTCTCTATGTTATCGAAGTATGTGATGGAACTATTAGGTAGGATGTTGAACTACAGCAATGTGGCTTTCACTAACATGTTAGGGAAAGCCTTGCATATGGTTGCCTCCATGAAGTTATGTAGGCTTGTCATGGTGCAAAAGTAAATGAGATGGTCATCCAAGTTGGTGGTTCCATTGTAAGTGTTAAGGTGTAGGAGTCTTACACCTATGGACAAAGTTTCTTCCAAGATTTGTAGGACAAATAGGCTCTTTGCTACTGTGGAGCATGATGTACTGGTAGAATACTCTACTTTCTTCTAATTGCACACACTGGAATTGTAATGATTGTGCTCATCAAGCTCTTGGATGTTCATTTCTTCGACAGTCTTTAGCAATTGTATTAGGGACAAGTCATCAATTGGTATATTTGTTGTTGTATGTTTACCTTGCGTCTGCCTTTTGCTAAGATTATGATTTAATTGATCATGAAGGTCCTTAAGGAGCTTTTGGTCATGCTGAGTTTAGTCACCTGAACGAGCCAAGCGTATAGTTCAGTGCTCATTGTTTTTTATTAGCTATGAGGAGGAACTGACAATTGCTTCCTCATTGGGTTGTTTATGGGATGCATTTT
Source organism: Lumnitzera racemosa (assembly GCA_024138005.1). Lineage (NCBI taxonomy): Eukaryota > Viridiplantae > Streptophyta > Magnoliopsida > Myrtales > Combretaceae > Lumnitzera > Lumnitzera racemosa. Next base: position 65,349,022 of record JAMXBC010000003.1, on the reverse strand, counting down.
TTAGTATTGCAATGTCTTATTGTAGGGCAACATGGGACTCTTAGGTCTTTTTTGCTTTTTTCAAGCATTTGTTGGACAAGGAGTCTTAGTTTTTGAATCTCATAAGCTTAGGTTCCTAGTGGTGGAGGCATTACTGAATGCCATAGTAGGGGCAACATGTTGCTGTTGTTTGGTTATGATGTATTGGCATTGCTTAATAGTGAAGTGTGTAGATTGTTGTTTTTTCTTTTAGCCATCTTCTGTAGAGTAACCTAAAATGGTGGCCGCCAAAATATTGATTGTGATAGAATTAACTTTAAGTGATGTAAAGGATATGGTTTGGTAGGGATTAGGTTTGTTTAGTTGCTTGCTCTTAGTACTTGTAAAAACTCCCTCTAATGCTCAATTCAGCAAAGAGGACTATGGAAATAAGGGATTGGGGGGCAACTAAGTGCAAAATTCCTTAGAGAATATACTTGGGTCTAAGGAAGTACATAGATGAGAGTGTGGTTCTAGGGTTTTGGATTAGGGTCCACAATCAAAATCTCCTTATCTATTGATCCTCTTGGACTATTTATAGTGTAAGAGAGTACAACTATTGATGGGAATCGGATAATTGGACCTTTGACCTAAGCCTGTGCTCAAGGTCTTGAAAGACTAACGGAATGGATCCTATCTTTCTAGCTAACTTAAATCGAAGCTGAGCTGACCGTTACTACTAAACAACTTCACCAGTCGAGTTGAGTTATTTCAGTTTTGTCAACCCTAAATGCTTCCAAGCCAATGTCTCCTTGAAAGAATCCCCAAGTCTAATTGGCACCTTTGCTTGGTAACTTCCAACTTAACCATACAACTTTTTTTGTTTCTGCTAGAAGCACCTCAATAACTAAATGGCATGAGTTCAGTACCACATGAAAGGATCTGCTGTACTAATTACCTATTTCTCTGATTTTTCATTTGTACCCTTTATTATTCCTTATACATTATCTCTTTTAGATGGTGCTCTTTTTGTTTTTTTCATTTTAAGTAAGATGTTCTAACTTTTTGGGTATAAATACTCTTTTAAATCTAGCTACAATATATCTTTGATATTGAATATACTTCATTGTCTCTTTCTATAAGAATTCACATCACTCTTATCCTATCTCTTAAGTAAGGCTAGGTGGTGAGAACCCTTACTAAGCTAGCTCATGAGTTATATTGAGTTTGCCTTGTGATTCTTCAGTAGATCTCTAATGCATAATATCATTGGAGTTGAAAGTAGTTTGCTTTTTGATTCCTTGTTTTGTATACATTTTCCATCCTTGTTTTCAGGCTTTCTATGGCTTAGACTTTCCCTTGATATGATTAACCTTGTTTGCTCTTATAGTGGCGTATTAATTACCTGGATACGCGTTAACTTGGGGCTCATCAGTACCAGTTGCTGGAATGGGACATGCGTCATGGGATTGACAAGGTGGCTCTAGAAGTTGGTTGGCAGACCACTCTAGCAACCACTTCTATGATCTACATGCCTAACATTCTCAAGGCATATCGAGTGTACTAGTTGTACTATAGATGTTAAATGGTAATTAATGAGCTAGGGTAGGCTGCCGACATTAGAGGATAAAGAGAGTGCAAGGAGGTATGCAATGAGGTCTAAATGCATAGTTAGAGGCAAGCAAGGTATTTAGGGGGCTCGCAAGGCTAGAGGCATCCTAGCTTATAGTGTTCAAACTTAACAAGAGAGGGGTCCTTTGCACTTCTAAGCTTAGTCGGTTTGTTAGTGGAGCCCTTGCATGTCATATATCTATTATTAATGTCTATACTATAAGCTTTACATCGATATCTACATATCTATTATCAATATCTATCTATATACTTATCTATCTATATCTATATCTATATATTATATATATTACATACACACATATACACATATATTAAGGTAGTGCGAATTATTCATCCATTATAGCGAAGAATTAAACTAGATAGCGAAGAGAGAAGAAAAGCTATGAGCAACAAAAGCTAAATCTAAATGAATCATTTGTAGCAAAAAAAAAAAAAAAACACAAGGTTTTTCATGCTAGTGTTGTTACTTGTCGGTCGAAATGTAGAATCTATGTTCTTTTCAATTTAGTAGGGAACTGGGTTAGTAATGAAGTGGGTATGAAAGATGTATTTGTAAAGTTCTTAAAAAATCTTTTCACAATAGAGAGATTGTTTGTTCTATGATAGTCTCAAACTTGGAATAGTGGTTAGAGACTGATTTTAGAAGAGAAAAAGATAGCCTCGTGCATGCTTGCTCAAACAAAGAAATCAAATGTCATGTAAATGTTAGGTTGTTTGAGGCTATCTTTTATATCAAAACAAGACTAAAATTTCCACTTCCTATGATTTCTTTTCCTTTCCATAGTTTTTCTTAGATTTCCACGTTATCTGAAATTGGCAAACGTAATGTAAGACAATGCAATCTACTATCTCCATATTTGTTCATTATAGCTATGGAAATGTTAAGTTGTTTGATACTTATTAGGGTGATAGAAAAAAATTGGAAACCTTCAAAGTTACAAGGGACAAAGGTTAACTTTTAAGTATGGCAAGAAGGAAACTCATAACTACTTTAGCCCTTAAGAGTATCACAATCTATTATGTATAGGTTATTCCAATGCCTGAAGGTTTTGCTAACAAAGTTGAATAGATACATAGGGACTTTATATGGGGTTTGACATAAGATGAAAAAAACAAAGACACTGGATTGGCTAGTCAAGGCTACAATATTCTAAAGAAAATGGAGGTCTTGATATGTTGGATGTATAAAAAAGGAACCAAGCAAATTTTGCTAAGTTAACCTAGTAGTTGAAGAGTTAAAAGTTATTATGGATAAAGTTGGTGAATCAAAAATATAAAATTAGTGAAGGGAGTAATAGTGCTCAAGGTAGATCACATTTTTATCAGGAATTGGTAGATAAAGGATAAACTTCATGTCCATATGAAGAATGGATGAAGCACTATATTCCGACTAGATAATTGGATAGGAAAAGAAAAGGTGAGAGTTGGATATATGGTCCTTTGAATAAGTACAATAACTATTGGTAAGTCAAGTGTAGGATATGGAAGAAGGGTAGAATGAGGATATCATTGGTTATTCCCTTGATGAAGAAATCAGAACATGATTGGGCACCATTTTTTTTTTAAACCAATAATGAGTTAGAAGACATTCGTAGATGGCTAATTGAAATGGATGGGGAATAAACAACGAAGTCGGCATACAAAGAGCTATGTGAGGAATCTGATTTATTTTAAGTTGAAGAGAAATGAGAGTAGATATGGAAACTTTTGGTCAATCCAAACATCAAAATTCTAATGTGGTGCATATTTCACAATGATCTAGCTATTAAAGACAACTTACTCAAGAGGGGATTGGACTTAGGATGAACTTGCCTACCATGTGGAAATGCAGATGAAACTATAGAGTGCATTTTCCTAAATTGTTTGTACAATAAACAAATTTGGGAAAATATAGGGATCCATATTTGAGACACAAATTACAGCTTGTCTGACTTGAAGAAATGGATTCGATCATCTTGTAAGAAGGGAAAGAAGGACCGGTTTGAGGCTACTACACTAAGAGAAGTTAAGGTGTCATATAGATTGAGGGGTATATAAAAGGAAAGAAACAAAAGAATCTTTAAGTCGGATTAAGAGGGCAATAAGTTGTTTGGAAAACATTAGAAGGGAAACGAATGAATGGTGGTCTATGAATAGGAAAGACAAAAAAAAAAGAAAATAAATAAAATTGAGACTTTGCAAGGGGATTAGGAAGCACCAGAGGAAGGATGGGTTAAGATAAATTGTGATGAGATAGTAGTGGAAGATGGAAGCAAATTAGGAATAGGGGTGATTTTTGGGGATCATGAAGGCTTAGTAATATGCACATTGCATAAAAAACTAAGAAATATATCATTGCTAGAAGCTAAACATTACACCATCAAGGAAGGGCTAAAACAGGCGAGAAGTATAGGTGTACAAAGAGTAGTATGCAAAGTTGACTCACGGCAAGTGGTTGAATGGATAAAAAACACTTGAGTGGACTTGAAATTATGTCATTTGATCCTATAAGATTGTAAACATTTTCTTAATTGTTTTTATAATGTTAAAATAAACAGGGTTGACTGGGAGTTGAATAGTGCTACCAACCATCTAACAAAGGAAGGACTACAATCCATAGAAGATGTGTTCTGTTTTGATTCTATTCCTCTATTTTTGTCTGAGTTTGTTTCTACTAATTATAAGATTTTGGTGGATATGACCACCTTCATAGAGGAAATGCCCTCTTTTTGTTTTTGTAACTAGATGATGATTGTTGATGGTTTTTTGGTCGGTTGAATTTAGTGATGCTTCTCTATTGGAAAAAAAAAAAAAAAACTATTTGTCTCTACACTCTTAACCTATAGTTTTAATATATAAAGTTTTCAATTTCTTTTATTTTTTCTCTCTCTTTAATACTCTATCGTTACGTCAATATCTTTTACTATATATGTACATATCTCTCTTTATATATCTTCTACATCCATATTTGTCTATTACATCTATCATTGAAGTAGTAAGGATTATTTGTCTCCAGTAAGAATATTCTAAACTATATTTTTTCCCCAAAATAATTAGCACCTTTTGCCCCACCCTAACAGTCAATTAAGGATTTTTAAATAATTTTCATACTCACACCTACAAGTTTCTAAAACTGGCATGTTACTCTAAAGTCAAACTATAGTCAAATCCATTAATATACATTAATATATTCTATATAATCAAATTATAATAACTTATTAACATTAAGCCATTAATCATTTATTCATTTCCATATTATAATATAATCATTATCCATCATTGTCAATTCACCTACCAAGGTTAACTATAACATTTATTTTTGATAATTACAAAAATTTCAAACCAAAGTTTTAGTAATTACACATAATAAATGGCATACTAACATAGAAAAATTGTTTCTTACAATGTATAGTTTTTTATTATTGTGTTCTCATTATCCGTTACAATTTTTTTTAATTTTATTTTGTCATTAATTATACATGTAGCTATCATTTATAATGCATTTCAATTCTTCCCATATACTTAGGATTTCATTTGCTATTAACTTTAGAATTATCATTAACAACCCAATTTTATTCCCTTTAATACCAACATTTTATCCCATCAATTTTACCATATACTCTATAATTAATAGAAGCATTATTTGGTTTTTATCTTTTGGTATTTCTCTACTATTAAATTCCATATAAAATTCATCCCAAAACTCATTAATAATTTTATTACTATAAGCCTTTCTATAAATGCTTAAATACCACTAACCATAACTCATATTTGGACAACTCCAATTTGTTTTTTCTAAATTTTTGATTTTTGATTTTTGATGGCCTAGACAAAGCCATATGATAGGTTATCATGATGTATTATCTATTATTAGCTTAGGTATTATTCGTTGTTAATCCTTCGTTCGCAATTAGGGTGCATTTATTCCTCTAAAGGGTGGCATATATATTAAGTGTAATTTTTAAATATTATTTTGTGGTCATATGTCAAGGATGCATTGTCTACCGTTCTTTCTTTAAAGTGAATTATTTACTTCTTCTAATGAACAACCATTAAATTTCAAGTGCTAGAATTGTATAGTGAAGGGTGCTAATTGCATTTCACCTTAAATGACAAAAGCCGAATAATAAATAGGGAAATTTCAATCTTTCTCCAGAGAGTCTCCAACAAGCGCTGTAGCAAAATCTCTTCAAATACGTAATATATCTACTTAGAGGCAAAAATTAGCCACCCTTTAATTGGGTTGGTGGAACTAACTAAGTTATAATATGCCTACGTGTTTGAATTTGATCAAGACATGGATTGGCCCTTTTCATTTTACATGCCCTACACGCACGTGAGGATACTAAGAGCCTCCACAAATCGCACATGGAATGAGATGAAAAATCAATGTTCTTATTACGGACAACGAATTTTATTCTCCTTGCAATAATTTTAATCGATCGGTCCAACTTTGTCTTGAACAGTGGTCATACCAACCTACTTTTATCGTCGGTTTAGTTTTAACTTACTAAAGAATCGGAAAATGGCCATAAGTGTTTTTTTTTTTAATATATAACATGACAGAAATTGGTGGGAAAAAAAAAAAAAGAAAGGAAAATAAAGAAAAGACATGACGGAACTCAACTATATACACATTAAGTAATATTTTCGCATTGCATTCAGCCGTTTATTTCCATTATGCGTCTTTTATTTATATATTTATCAATTATTTATACATGATGATTACATAAAGTATAAGGAGGATATGATGCGGTGCGGGGCAAAGAGTTTGAATCTTGTTATTGTTATTGTAACACGGTATAAAATTTTTGAAGCTACGAATGAATTAAGTTAAGATAATATAATATTGAGTTCAACGATTTAAAGTAATATTTGATATATTTGAATTTGGCTTCATTAAACTCATTTTGGCTTGATTTTTTATTTATTTATTTATTTTCAAAAATATTTCTTGCTAACGACCTAACTAGAATTCATAGAAGGTTACCGATCTTGATATTATTTTAACCTAAGGGAGTTTAACTTCGAAGTTTTGATGAGTTTCATATCGCTATACTATATTAAAAGGCATTTTAATTATTAAAATTTCATCACTTTTTATTTAAAATTTATTATGTATCAAAATAGTAATATAACTTGACTTACACTAAAATGGCATTTAAACTTCACAATAGTTTAATTCAAACTTGAAAACTAAGAAACTTGAGTTCAATTCGATAAATTAGTATACATATAGCTTTAGCTCAAACTCCACTCATCAACTGAATATCAAAACCCAAATGTTTATGAGTAGATTTCCTTATTCACACTCCCATTCATTACTGTCGTGTAAAACTATAAGGATGAAAATCAAGTACTAAATGCATTGTGATGATGCACAACCGAGTAAGTAATCCAATTTCCAAAACCTTGAAGTTAAATAAAAGTAGACCAAAACTGATACGACTTTTCAAAATCTTATAATAAGCTGCTTATGATTGATTATAACCAAAATTAAAAAATTACAAAATACCTTGATCTCTGCCCAACATTGCACGTCAATATCTTATTAGAATCATTTTATTATATATATATATATATATATTAATCAATTGTAGGACATTGAGTTTTTACAATAATTTGAAGCTTAAACCATAGGTGCCGATAGTTATAAGGTTAAAGTTTCTATGTTTTTCAAGTGTTGATTTACGAAAAAATGTTGAAGTAAAGAAAAATGTTTTTCTGGTCATTGGAAAATTTGCGAAAAGCAACTTTCCCTGTTGATAATCGTATGTCATTTTTCGGTTACTTGCATAATTAACAATAACGTAATACATTTTATACATCATAATATACATTTATATACACATATAAATAATATATATTATATAAAAAATAATATAGTATAAAAGTATATACTGGACATTATAATCAATAACTATACTAATAGAACTACAAAGATATATAATATACAATCCTATATAAACAATGTTATGTGATATATTAAATATAAGATAATATATATTATGTATTAACTGTATTAAGTTATTATTAAACATTAATAGTACAATATCTAGTCTATAATCTTTAATATTGCATGCATATGTACATAATATGTATCATGAGCTTTATATATAACAAATAGAAGATAATCTCTTAATAATCAATTAACAAATAATGGATATTTAATGTATGTAATTTTATCAATGTTATATGAGAAATGTGTTGCCAAACGTTCATTACATTGATTATATATTAGTAATATAATATAATAAAATATACAGTATCTGCTCAACAAATTAAAATATATTATATTAGTAACTTTTAGTTATTTAATATGACTTAATTATATATTAATTAATATCTTGATTATGTCAAATTATAGTTAACAATTAAACATCATAAAATAACGTGTACTTATGATGCTTTGATAATGCAACGTAATTATTAGTTATGTAACATGTTTTCTTAAGTAAAAATCTTACGGTATCTTAGTACAAAACATCTAATCTATAACATAGTTACTATATCATTAGTAATAATTACATAATACTTTACTTTTTATATGATATATCGTAGGTCCCCTAAATCTATGGAGGAGTCGTGTTTATCAGTATCAAGGCATACAGTAGTGGTGCACATATGAAATGGACGATGATCTCGAGTCTAAAGATACTACTCTGGCTCTCACGGGATGGAGTTGATAATGTGGAATTTTGTTGTGAATTAATGCCAATGGGATAAAGGTGACAAATAACAAATATGCTTTTCGATGAAACGTTTAAATCTATATCTAGTATCTAGCAGCTATATATACTATCACCATCCCTTGGATCAACAGAAGAGCAATATAAGTTATCTTTATTAGTCTGCTCCTAGTATTTATTTGAAGAGCTAAAAAGTCACTTGTATATAACATTATCTATACGAGACACTAAATATGAAACCAAAAAGTTTTGGTGTTTCAATTTCTCAATTGCTAAAAAGTTAAACCGGTCGTCGTCTACATGATGATGTTGACTGGTTTTTGTAGTCTTTTTGGGGGCATATATGACTAGTATAATGGTAATGGTATCCTTAGCCCCCCAAAGAGATTTGATTCAAATAAGATGGGACAAGCCCGTTTGTCAGTTATCATCTTCACCTACCAAGTCCAGCTAAAGTAGTCACAAAAGAACACATCAACTTATTTTTTTAGTTAATATTATATCGTTATCACACATGTCCAATGAATAAAGTAATGGAGAATCATTGTGTATATAAGCAGAACCTTGGTAGGGCTTTTTAGCACAACTCAACTCACCAAATACAAAGTCTCATAATAACTTGTTCCTCTGGTGTGCTTGTGTGTGTCTCTTAAAAGGTAGTAGAGATGGAATTTTACTTTTTTTCCTATGAACATTGCAAGTTGCTTCTGGTTTCACTTGTATTTCTTGCTGGGATTCTATCAACGGCTTCAACTTCAGCTCCAACAAAGCGATATCACTTCAAGGTTAGTCTCTTTAGGAACTCTTTTTATTTATTTCCCCCCAAGCTTAAACCAGAAAATGGCTCATGTTTTGGATTAGTCGGAATCCAAAAAATTATAAATGATTTCAGGAGCTTTAGGTTGGTATGCTCAAAAAAGATATTCACTAATATTGCCTCACACAATATTAACCCCTCTTAGCTGGGCTAATAAATCCTATGTTTGCTTATATTTTTTTGTACCTTTTCTTTTTTTTTTTTTCCCTTCTCACACCATTCGTTTGCTAATAAGCATTGTTGAAGTGCGAAGGTAATACTTACGGGATCCCCTCCTATAATGCACACGTTGCATATATACGATGTGCTTTTTATGCACCACTTGTATTTAATATGGTGATAATAGTATGAAAACATATAATAAGGAATAGTATCTAGTGTCTAGAAAACAATCTCAACTTATGAACCTATTATTGCATGAATGGAAACTTTATTAGTACTTAATCGCTATTAATCTATTCATATTCTGTATCAGTCTCAATAAGCTCTTATACTAAAACTCACATTTCAATGTATGAATCTGTTAGTTATTACTTTTATATAGTAAAACTTATATTACTTACAACAATCGATATGTCTTTATAGATTGAATACACACAAGTCACTCGACTATGCCATACAAAACCTCTACTCACGGTGAATGGCCAATACCCCGGTCCAACGATCGCCGTAAACGAAGGTGACAACGTTCAGATCAAGGTCACAAACACTGCCCCCATCAACACCACATTGCACTGGTAAGAAATCAGGGGAAAGTTCTTTAGCTACTTCGTTCTTTTATTGCCTTTGGAAGAAAAGTTAAAACAGCACTTTTGTTAATTGATTTTTCCTGCTACTTATTGATGACTCGAAATCACTTTTTGGTTTTCTGGCACTTTGAAGTAATAATATTGTCTATGGTCAACTGTGAAAATGCACAAAAAACCCCGCCGCTTGAGACTTTTCTTGCGTGCGAAATCTGTTCTTTTCATGGAGCAAAACAACAGTATTTTCCGGAAGAAAAAACAGTAGTAGTGTTATCGCTAGTGGCTGTAAACACATTATTTGGCTCGAAAGGAATTGATAAATATTTCCTATCTCGAAATGGTATATGATCACGTGTTATCATACAAGGATTGCTTTGAATTCGTCTTTTTTGATGTAATAATTTATAACTTGTGGAGACAAAATGGAAATTTTATTCCAAAAAAATAGTATAGATAATAATCAATAGTAAACAAGGCATATCCTTTTCGGCAAGTAAAGTAAATCTGGAAAGTTCGTATAGTATAGATAATAATCAATAGTAAACAAGGCATATCCTTTTCGGCAAGTAAAGTAAATCTGGAAAGTTCGTGATTAATATAAGTAATCGTCTGTCTAGTTTTCGTAGCCATCGATATTGTTTTGCATATTTGTTGACATTCTATGCGACAATCCAACGTACGAGGGGTTGTCGGTGAAGATGACCGACCCACTTTATATAAGCTTAAACTTAGTGGCTGCGAATCTTTAATAATCATTAGGGATCCAATAGTAAATTCCTTCTTTCTTTTTTTTTTTTCAATACGTAATATCCTTTTCTCTTTTCTTTTTTTTTCCCCCGAGTTTATAGCATTTTGTAGGCTGGGTCGTGGGTGTATTACGCTTGTCCTTTAGCTTTCCATCTCTAACGAGAATATTCCGAGAAGATCAATTAAACCGAGTTCTAATTTCATGGCTAAGTTCGTCTACAACCAAAAGTTGACAGAAAAAGAAAAATAATTAATTTTAACTCAACGAGACTCGTAAATAAATAGCAAGTTCTCAAAGAAAATCTTTGCGACTGATTTTACTACCTAAACAATAGTATTTTAATCCTCTTGTGAATATTGTTGTTGTAAAGGCTTTTTGTTTCTCATTAAATAAGGTATTTACAAATAAATGTCTCGAAATACTTATTAAAGGTTTAGAAAATAACTTTTTGTTTTGATTTTCTTAAATATTTTACAAAATAATAAATATATAAAAAGGGTAACATCCTAACTAATATTCTTATACAAGACACGTTTTCTACGGAATTATTATGCTAGGAACTAAAAGAGGAAATACTCCTTGACTCGTGCATCCTCTACTCATAACTTCTAAGAGAATCATTATTATACTTTTAAGAGACTGTGGCCTTTTCTTAGACATGCGTAGGCATCGGAATCTTACAGAACGTACAAAACCCACCAACGGTATATAAATTCATTGTCATAGACATGTACGTAATATTTAACTAATCTATGATATCTTAAATGGAGATGATTCTACATTATTCTTCTATCACGTAGCAAATTTAATCAAAAGGATTTTGCTTGACATTCCTTCTTCTTTTGACAACATAACAAGGCAATATTTTTTCCTTCTTTTTGTAAATACTAGTTGACCTTAATACATCCTGCTGAACAATTAAAGATAAATCAATAAGATTATAATTGATTTGTCAAGAGAATATTCTCTCTCTTTTACGTAGTAGTATGATTATTGTTTATATTTTTTTCTTACTCTAAAGTTAGATGATTACTTACATTTTAGATGTTTAAGAAAATATATATATATAAACGCTTATGTGCTGATGCTAGGCATGGAGTAAAGCAAAAGAGGACTGCATGGGCTGATGGACCGGCTTATATCACACAATGCCCCATTAGAGCAGGACAGTCCTACACATATAAGTTTAAAGTTGAGGACCAAAGGGGTACTCTTTGGTGGCATGCTCATTACTCTTGGCAAAGAGCTTCTGTTAGTGGTGCTATAATCATCTATCCTCGGATGCCTTATCCCTTTCTAACCAACACCAAAATTCATGCAGAAATTCCCATTATTTTTGGTAATTAATTTACACTACTTTAATTTATTGATTACATGTTTTATGTTAGAAATTTAATAATTATTTGTTTTAGAACCTTAATCCATAATGATTAATCTTATGATATAGGTGAATGGTGGAATTCAGATCCTCTAGCAGTGGAAGATGAAATGATGTTGTGGGGTAGTGGGCCTAATTCCTCTGATGCTTATACTATTAATGGCCTCCCAGGACCTCTCTATAATTGTTCCATTAAAGGTAAATGAATTAATTACATAAGATCCTCTTCAAATGTCTTGCTGCAATTTGTCAACTAAAAAATCTATGACCCCTAATCCCTAATTTAATAAAAAAATGCAAGTAAAGAAACATAGATAATGAGACAAATAACATCGTACATATAATACCATTAAATTAGCTCATATAATAACATTGCACATATAACATTGTACATTTTGATTCAAAGCATTAAATTATCTCATAACTATTTGTTGTTTATCTTTCAGAAACTTTCATTCGATCAATGGAAAAAGGTAAGACATACATGCTTAGGATCGTGAATGCAGTACTTAATCAAGAGCTCTTTTTCGCTGTGGCAAACCACTCTATGACTGTTGTGGAGGTTGATGCGGCCTACATAAAACCTTTTAAGACTCCAGCAATCATGATTGGTCCTGGACAAACTACAAATGTTTTAATCAACACAAATCAAGTTCCTGATGCTTCCGGAATGTTTCCAATGGCAGCTACACCTTACCTCACTTCAATTTTCCCCTTTGACAATTCAACAACCATGGGATTTTTAAAATACAAATCTAGTAAAACAAATGAAACTAACTTAAGCAAACCCAGCCTTCATGTTCCTAACTTGCCTCAAATGCTTGATACTAATTTTGCTATGAAATTCTCTAAGAAACTTAAAAGCCTAAATTCAAACATGTACCCATGTAAAGTGCCAAAAGCAATTGATAAGAGAGTGATATCTATAATTGGGCTAAACCTTCAAGATTGTCCAGCCAATAGGACATGTAAGGGATTAGATGGGAAAAGATTTTTTGCATCCATGAACAATCAATCATTCATTCGTCCTTATAGGGCGATCCTTGAAAGCCACTACTATAATAAGGTCGGCAGTAGTCAATTTACTACTAACTTTCCAAACAAGCCTCCAAATGTATTCAATTTCACTGGAGTTGATCCACTTGCCATGAACATGAACATGGAGTTTGGAAGTAAGATAATGTCAGTGCCTTTTGGTACAAATATTGAAATAGTGCTCCAAGACACTGGTTTTCTCAATATTGAGAATCATCCGATTCATATTCATGGGCATAACTTCTTTATTGTTGGATCGGGCTTTGGGAACTTTGATGTCAATGTAGATCCTACAAGCTACAACCTAGTTGATCCTCCTGAAAGGAATACGGTTGCTGTCCCAACTGGGGGATGGGCAGCAATTAGATTAAAGGCTGATAATCCTGGTGCTTGGTTCATACATTGCCATCTTGAAGTGCATACTTCATGGGGTTTAGCTACAGCATTGCTTGTCCAAGATGGGTCTACCCCAAATGAGACTTTGCTTCCTCCTCCAAAGGATCTTCCCTCTTGCTAGGGTGTTTCATTGTAGCACTTTTTTGGTCTAACAAGTTGGTTTCATGTAATGTTTCTCATATATTGTCATAAAATATCTAGTAGAGATTTAGAAATCTCCACTTAGTTTATCACTATCATTCATAATTGGTGTTTTGTTAATTGTCACATAAGAATGTAGCTTGAAAAGAACTTTATCATCTCTAAGGCGCTCTTTGTTAAAGAATGAATTATGTACGAGAATATATAAGTTTTAAGAATCAATAGTAAAAGTCTTTTCAAAATGTACTCTAGCTTCATATTTACAATTTTCATAGGAAAATGTAACTGTTCCTCCTTTACAATTATGTTAACTTCATATACCTTAAGAACTATGTATGAGAATATATAAGTTTCAAGAATCAGTATTAAAAGTCTTTTCAAAATGTACTTTAGCTTCATATTTACAATTTTCATTAGAAAATGTAATTTTTCCTCCTTTACTATTATGTTAACTTCATATACTTTTCTTAAATAAAATAAATTGAACTTGTGGAAACTTAGAACTTTAATTCACACTAATATCCATCTTTTATTAAAAGCAAGACATTTGCATCGCATGGGAACCCTTTTCTTTTCACCTTAAAATGAGCCTTTTAAATAATTAAAAAAATGGTATCTTTAATTGTTAAATTTATTCACCTAACCATTTTTTCTTTTCACTCTGTAAAAGAGTAGACCCTTTAATGTAAGATAACTAATAAGGTTGTTAACACATCATTATGATAATTTTAAGGTGGTAAATGTAGTACCACGAGGTTTCAAGTTACTAAATTGAGGGCTCTAAATGACGATATATGGTTTGCTATTCAATATAGTCATGAAAGGTAGTTGAAGTGATTTTTTAATGTATGTTTTATAAAATGAAGAATATAAGTATGTTAATTTTAAATAGCAGTTTTAGTCCATCATTTATTGGAATCTTGAATGATGAGCTCTAAAATATAATGAGACTTCAAAGATAGTTTATTTAATCAAGGAAATTAACAAATTTAAGTAAAAGTATACTTATGGAGTATAGTAATCTATCAAGTAACCATGGTATATGGTGTATAAATCTATCAAGTAACCATGGTATATGGTGTATACTAACACATCTATTAAGATTATTATTATCATTACTAAAATGAATAAAAATATAGCTTAGATTATGAAATTAATTAGATATGTAAATAACCTATCTTGGATGGCATATAACCTATCTTGGATGGCATGCAACCAATACTTTGCACCTAAGAATAGCAAGTTAGATGAATCATTAAGCTCATGAGAGAAAAATAAGACACTTAACTTTTCTATTTTTCCCTTATGGGAGCATAGGAATCATCAAATTTAATCAAGGAAATACACCCAATCTAATTACTCCATAACTCTACTTTTAAAATTTTTATGGGTATTGCAAGAACCCAAAACCTAGGAAGATCATTAACCAACAAACTAGAAATTGAATAAAAAGGAGATTTAAGCAAAAAATTACAATAAATAGGAAGACATTGTCGAATTTTTTATTATATGTGGTTTAGGTAGGTAAGAGTAGTCTATTGTAAAGCCATCTAAGGTCTAGTTTTGCCACCTAAAGGAGGTGTTTTGATAAGGTGGCACCATCAATTTGCTTTATTAACTGCCAAACTGGGTGGGCCATACTTTAGCTTGCACTTTCTCAATTTTTCCAAGAATATCAAATCAACATGTAAATATATAGGAAAATTATTTAGGACTAATTTTTCATTTTGTATATTGTAATATTTTTAGTTTTGTAAATTTGGTGATGTTTATAGTATGCTCTTTGGAACTACTTTGTTCCAAATGAGAATTAAATCTTAGTTTTGAAACCCTTTGCGATGTTGCTCTAGCTAATTCTTGGTTTATTGACTCTTAACATTCTATATTTAATTTACATCACTATTACATTTATAATTTATTGAAAATTATTTGGATAAAATTATCAAATTTCAAAATTAAAGAATGAATTAGTTTGAGTAAAAATTTCTTAATGCTTGTGACTATTATGACATCTAAAAGTTTATTATGCTCTTAAAAACACTCTCAAATTTTTTTTGAAGTAATGTTGATTTTGTGGATAATTAATTATAGTTTTGAGTCTAGATGTGTGATTTAGTAAACTATAAATGGTGAACCTAATTGATGATTCAAAGTTGTAGAATGAAATTAGATAATTGAATGGAGTTACAGTAACTTTGATGGAATTAGTAAGATAATTTAGAGTCCCATCATATAGCATTCAGGATAGTTTAATGAGCTTTATGAGTTGTGTATGATATACTCAAAAGCCTAATTAGATTATAGGTTATAAGCAATTATCATATGTTATGAGTTATCAATGTGTTATTTGGATTACTTACACAGTGATGGTAGTTTAGTAAGTGAAATGAAATTAAAATAGGGTATATGTGTAATTTTGCCTACTAGTTAGATTTAGAATCTCAATATATTAGAATAACACTTTTCATAAAGATCTTAACAATATATAGAATGTTGAAATTGGATGAGAAATGAGAAAATTATGATCATTAGAAGTTAGTAACATTAAAGTAGAGTGTAAAGAATAATAAACTATTTTATATGTAATGCATTTGATATATACGAATTTATTAAAACATGTTTAGGTATATTTGCACATTGTAGATATTTTTATAGATTTTTTTACTATAGGTTAAAAGGAATTTTGCTTAACTAAGTGATATTCCTTTTGCCTACATGTTAGTGTTGTGTTGTGGTTGAAAACTGTAGGCCACATGCTTGCTGGCTACTAAACCTTATTAATCACTTGTTATGAGCATTGTAGGAGGATCAAAATAGGAAATATTACTTAAGGTTATGTTTGGTTACTGGTTATATAATGCAGTTATTAAGTTAATGCTTCATTAGTTTGAATGAATCTGGTGAAGTTTATTAGCATCACTAATATGTGGATTAGGGTACAAATAATTGAATGTTAGTAATGTTATTGTGATTAAATTGTATATGCTATAAGCATTGCACATCATATGTCATATGCTGTGTGCATCGATAAAAGAATTGTTACAAGATTTTCAAAGTGCACTAAAAAAAAAAAAGCGTTAGGTATACAATTTTATGTGCTAATTAGAAGGTATTTATAAAGGGCTGAAAATTGTCATATTAGTTATTAGGTTAAACCTATTATTTACTTAGACTTGACTCATTGGGTTAGGTGATAGGGCTTAAGGAGTTTGATCCATAGTTTGGGATGGTTCAAGGAGATTTGGCTTGGTGAACTCAAAATCGGGATTGTTGGACCAGTTCGTCTACCTCCACCCTT
Organism: Lumnitzera racemosa; assembly: GCA_024138005.1. Taxonomy (NCBI): domain Eukaryota; kingdom Viridiplantae; phylum Streptophyta; class Magnoliopsida; order Myrtales; family Combretaceae; genus Lumnitzera; species Lumnitzera racemosa. Next base: position 65,332,205 of record JAMXBC010000003.1, on the reverse strand, counting down.
TCTTAGGTAGGCTCATATACTTATAAGGAAGGCTATTAGCCTTGAGCCTATTAGTTTGATTATTTTAGATAAACATGAATTGAGCACATTCATTGATCATTGAGATGATTTGATAGATGCTATCATGCCTAAGAGCCTATAAATACTCTACCTTTCCTCTTCATTTAGAAGTCTTAGGGAGAGAATAGAGAAACAGTAGCGCTCTATGAAATCTTTACTCTCTAAAATCAAATAAGCGATTTAGGTAAAGATTTAATCTCATTTACTTAAGCTATAAGGTGAATACCTGAGGTCCTCTAAGGCTACCTTATTTATTACCATTTGAGATAATGAGATTGCTTGTTTCTCCTCTCTACCACTATTGTTGTATAATAAGGTATGGCTTTGCTAAATGCTATGGTATTTGTACAACTATGCACTACTACCTCAACTCAACTAATTAATCCTCTAGCTATTGAGGAAGATCTCCAATAAGGAAGAGGTGATGAAATCCTCTTACTAGAACCTGCACAGCAACCAACTCCTACAACAGAGAATATAAGAGTCCAGTTAGGTGGCTCTTCATCTTTATAGGTGCCTACTCCTCCATCCAATCTTACCATCCCAATCTTGGATAAATCTACTTCTTACCCCACTGTTGCTCCTGCTCCACTACTTATGTCCATAACCTCTTCTCTAAGGACTTCCTTTACAACAAGGGAAGACATGGACATTTACATGAAGGAAATATAAGCTAGGTCATTTATGGGAGTACTAGAGCCGAAACTCCCATATCATCAATACATTACGGCAAAGCCATATCCTAAAGATTATGTAAGTCCTAATTTCATGTTGTTCAATGGAAAAAAAGGGAAGTGCAAAGGAACACTTGTTAAAATTTATTAAAACCCTGAAGATTTTATAGGCTTGATGATGACCTAAAGCTTAAAGAATTCTCTAAATCATTGATAGAGAAGGAATATACTTTGTATGTCAATCTCCCCTTGGGATCAGTTGATTCATGGGGAATCATGTGCAAGCTCTTCTTGAAGAAATCCTTCTCTACTCAGGAACGGGTTACAATTATAAATATAGGAAGAACATGACAAAACCTGAAGGAAGATTTGATGAATTACATAGAGCACTTTAGAGAACGCATCCTGGACATCTAAGATGTGTGTGATGAAAAAGAGTTAGTGAAGATTTGCATTTAAGGGATTTTCACTGAGTGTATTGTCTACTTGGAAAACCTTAATTTATATTCCTTCTTCGTACCTATCAAGACTATGAGTAGAACCAACAATTCCGTTACACAACAATGAATAGAAGGTAGGAGATTCAGGAAATGAGCAACATCTATTAGCTCAGTCCAAGGAAAAAGTTTTAAAGACAACAAGAAGCCAAAGAATGATAGTTCATAAGACTTTACATTAACTATCACATTCCCATGCCCGATGGGCAAGGTATATGCTATTCTTAACTAATGGTTATGAGATGGGAACATAAGGCTCCTAAGGGTTAAGTGCTTACCTATTGCAAATGAAAAGAATGTCCTTAAGTTTTGTAGATATCATAGGATTGTGGGTCATCCAACCAAAGTTTGCTGGACACTAAAAAAGATATTTAATGATAAGGTTCATAATAGGGAACTTGTTATAGAGAATAATGATGTATGTAACAATCTGCTCCTAACATACAATACCCAATGGGGTACTGTGAATATTGTTAGTCACCATCTAAGACAAGAGGAAGGAGATGTACTATAGGCTAAGGTACATGAAGAGACAGAAGCAGTAATAAATACCAACTAAGACACACACTCACTAGTGGTTACCGTCTTAATGAAGACCTCTAACTTTAGAAAGTTCTTAGATTTACTAAGATTTGATGAAGACATATGGCTTGCAATAGCGACTGCACTTACCTAGATTTCTAAGAGATAGTATGATGATTGTGGTGCAGCATAGCCAGTATGAAGGATGACCAATGCACATGAGAATGTGATACTCTTTATTGACACAGACATGCATACGAAGAACCTTAATAACAACTGTCCTCTTTCTGCAGAGAGTACGCTCAATGGGCATCTCATTAAGAGGACATTCGTAGATAATGGCTCTTCCATAGACATTATGCTAATGTTTTCATTCAAGGATGCAAGAATAGATAACCAATGCCTGGTGAAGCAGTCTATTTTAGTAAATAGCTTTACTAAAATAACTATAGATACAATGGGGTATATTAATGTGGACTTTAAAGTTAGACTAGTACAGGGATCTATGCGGTTCCACATGATTGACATGCCTATATCTTACCATCTTCTAGTTGAAAGGAAGTAGCTGTACGATCATAAGCTTATACCTTCAACTTAGCACCAATGCATCAGTAGCCATTAAAAGGGTAAAGATGTCTTCATTCTGGCTATGAAGAATCCATTTGAACATAATGAGTCTTATCTAACCGATGCAGGGTTCTTTGATGAGTATGTTGAAGATGGAGAAACTACCATTGCCAAACCCTTTGGCACAATATTTCACACATAAGAGGAGACCTTAGATAAACAAAAGAAGAAGAGGAGAATGCGATGCTTCTACAGGGGTAAGAAGAAGCAAAGAAAAGCTAAAGTGATAAAAAGTTTTGTCGAAGATGATGGCTAAAGGGTATATTGCTTATGATGATCCTCGAGATCTAAGGAGGCTTTTTTATCTTTCTTAGATCCCATAACGGTGTAAGAAACCTAGCTTGCCCCTCCTCAAATGTAAGTTCAAATGAAACCCCAAGTCGGAGAGATTGAGGAATTAGACTTGACGAGACTAGGGGAGTCTTTGTAACCTATCTTCATTAGCAAGAATCTATTGCAAGAAATTAAGGTTCACTTAGTAAAGTTATTAAAGGAATACAAAGATATGTTTGCTTAGACATATGATAAAATTCCAAGATTAGACCCTAGTCTAATGGTGCATAGATTGAACATCGTGCTTGAGGTTAACCTAGTAAAGTAAGGATAGCGAATCTTTCATCCTAAAATTGAAATACAACTAAAAGAAGAGATTGAAAAGTTGCTCTAAGTCAACTTCATTAAGCTAATTGAATATCCTACTTAGTTGGCTAATACAGTGCTAGTAAAAATGAAGAATTAACAGATATGCGTTTGCATGGACTTTCACAATATTAACAAGGCTTGCCTAAAGGATGATTTCCTATTACCAAAAATTGACACATTGGTGGACGTCACAGCTAGACATAAGTTATTTTCATTCATGGTTGGCTTTAGTAGCTATAACCAAATGAAGATGGTTGTTGGAGACGTTGAAAGTACTACTTTCAGAACACTAGTATGAAACTTCTACCTTATAGTCATGCCATTTGGACTTAAGAACGTAAGAGCTACCTACCAGAGGGCAATGATTTCCATATTTCATGACATGATGCATGATTTCATGGAAGACTATGTTGATGACATAGTTATCAAGTTAAGATGGGTTCCTAATTACTTGACTCATCTACAAAGGTACTTTGAATAATGTCACCTATATAAATTGCATATGAATCCCTTGAAGTGTGTCTTCGGGGTAGCTTCTGAGAAATTCATTAAATTCATTGTTCATATAAAAGGAATTGATGTGGATTTAGTAAAGGTACATGCTATATGTTCCATGCCTTCACCTATTAATTTAAGGGAATTAAAAACCTTCATGGGAAAAGTCTCTTATATTAGGTGATTCATCCCTATATTGGCAAAATTTTCTCATCCGTTACAACAGCTCATGAAAAAGGGTACCCCATTTGAATGGAGGAAACCCCACAATGAAGCCATACAAAAGATTAAGGAGATACTTACCTCCCTAACAATGGTGATAATGTCAATTAAATAATTTTTAATGATCCTTTATTTGATAGCAATTGATAAGTCTATCGAGGCTTTTCTAGCTCAAGAATTAGAAGGCAATGATTGACCCGTCTACTACCTAAGTAGGTTACTACAAGGAAGTGAGGTGAAATACTTAGCTTACGAAAAGTAGTGTCTCACATTAGTATTCACCATGCAAAAGCTGTGCCATTATTTTCTAGCTCATAGGGCTAATCTTATCACTCATTCAGATCCATTAAAATACTTATTATCATGACCAGCTCTTCTACGGAAGATTGCAAAATGGTTGCTCCTCTTATTAGAATTTGACATCACAGTTGTACCACCTAAGGCTATTAAGTCTCAAGCTTTGGCAAACCTTTTAGCTCAATTTCCTATGACACAAGGGGCTTCTATTGTAGATACAATCCTTATAGATTTCTATGAAGACTCTATAAGTATAGAACTAGATGGAGAGTGGCAAGTGCAATTTGATGGCTCCTTTAGTAACACTAGACAAGGAGTTGGGGTAATCTTAACATCTCTAGAAGGCCAAGAGATTCCTTTGGCTTTTAAGCTAAACTTCCCATGTACCAATAATAAGGTGGAATAGGAAGCTCTCTTACTTGGTCTCATTTCTTCTCAAAACATTAGAGCATCTAACTTGTGCATTCGCGATGACTTGAACCTTATCATCTAGTAGGCAAATGGTGAATTTTCTCTTAAAGAACAAGAATTAGTGCCTTATAAGGTTGTAGTGCAGTCTTTGGTTAGTAAGTTCAAATCGGTGTGGTATGAGCATGCCAAATGATCCACCAACCGCTATGCAGATGCCTTAACAACATTTGCTTCCAAAGTTCCCATTCAAACTACATAGAATAATCTAAATGTCTAAGTTATTAAGAAATCTATCCCATGTATAGCTCCACAATTAGTAGATGAAGATCAAGAAGTGTAAGATGACTGGCGTACTCCCTTTAAGGCATAGTTAGTACGTCTAAATGCACTTCTGTCATAACCTTGAAGAACTTCACTTGTATTAATGGTGTCTTGTATTTTAAGGGACTAGAAGGCGTCTTGTCTCAATGTATTTATGCAAAACAAGCTCATTTGAAGTTAGATAAATACCACAAGATTTGGTATGGAGAAGAAGAGCTACCCTTGTATTGCCGCATCCAGTATACAGAATATTATTAGCTAATAATATATAAAGATGCATCCCAACTATGAATGAGATGCCCAAAGTGTGCTGAACTCCCTAACCAAAGAGAATGCAACTTTGTAGCAAGTGTAGGTGATTGGAGGCACCTTTACATCAATTACTTAAAAAACAATGTTTTGCTTACAAGTAGTATAGATGCTTAATTAGTAAAGCACAAAGTAGGAAAGTATCTTATACATAAGGGTGAGTTGTATAGGGTATCATTCATGAGGAGACCTCTCCGATGTATAACACCTCTTAAAACAGAAACTATATTGTCTTAAGTATACTTTGGAGATGGTGGGGAACATTAAGGGTGAAGGAAATTATACCATCACTTGCTTGATATAGGGTACTATTAGCCCACCATGGAAAATGATGCATTTGATTTTGCCAAGAGGTATGTCTCATGACAACAACATGGTGATGCAATCCATGTTCCCGTGGTTACATTACATAGCTTGACTACTCCATGGCCATTCCATACTTAAGCATTTGACTTAATTGGTTTAATATACCTACCATGTAGAGGGTGCATATGGATCATCATTAGGATTGAATGTTTTACTAAGTGGGTTGAGGTGATCCCTCTCAAGAATGCAATAGGACTCTTTATAGCGAATTTCATGAAGGAACATATTATTAACACTTTAGAATCTTAAAATGTGTTGTTTTAGATAATGGCACCCCCTGCATTAGCTCACATGTATGACAGTTGCTGGCTTAGTACAATATTGATTATGCAAAACCTACACCATATTATCCAAAGGAAAATGGCTAAGCAGAGACAATAAATAAGACTCTTTTCAAAGGTCCCAGTTGGATGGTTCACAAAAATCACAAAGAGTAGAATGACAAACTGCCATCGGCACTATAGTCTTATAGAACTTCTAAGCGACATCCTATTCAGGCAACACCTTTCTCTTGGTATATGGTTCTAAAGTAATGATGCCTATTGAAATCTTAGTTCCTTCTACACACTTGGCCCTTAACATTGAATTAGAACTAAATAGTCTGTGTATGTTGGATCTTGAAGCCTTAGAAGAAAGGTAAGACATGGCTAATCACAACCTTGCTAATTTGTAGAGATGACTTAGTACTACTACCTATGATTACCTAATTATGAAAGGATCTTTTCAACAAGGTAACGTTGTACTTTATGCAGTAGAGCATGTGTGGTGAGGTATTCCAATGCCAAAGTTTACACTAAAGTGGGAAGGCCCTTTTATAATTCATGAGGTCTATGATACCTGCTATTGCAAGCTCCTTAATTTGAAAACTGATGCAATAACCCTCTTGTTAACTTTTAATACATTAAGAAGTTTCATTTGTAAATGTGACAATGTATTTGAAATTCACATGAATGAAACATTCAATTTGCATTGCTTTATCTCTTCCTATTTCCTTTCTTTTGCCTTTTTATTGTTGCAAAGTTAGAGAATTAGCTCCTTAGTAGACAGTTTTAATTATGTATTTTATTCTTGTCTCCTTATTGCTACAAAGTTAGAGATATGTCTCCTTAATGCATAAGGCTAATACATAAATAAGTAAAGAGAAAGCCATATAAGGTTAAATATTAGGACATACCCTCTTGACCACTAATAATACACTTGGCAATGTTACGATTGCTACTTAAGAGTGATAAACTATTTTATCTTATATGTTTAACTTATTGTTGCTAGCAAGTGAGAGCCTTCCTTCAATGCACAACAGTATGCTCTAGGTTTCATAAGCCATAAGTAGGAAATCCTACAATTATGGCATCTCTTTTACAATGTTGCCACTAAGTTAGGCACCACCTCCTAAAGTGCATAATGACCTCCATAGGTTTCAGTAGCATAGGCTATCTCTAGGCTAAGAAGCTTTGTTATTTGATACAACTAAGTAATTGAAATAAATAAAGAATAGAAGGATAGGAGGAAAGTAATCAAATTTCATTCAATCAGTAAGTTCTATTAGAAAGTGTTGAAAATAACTTGAATACTACAAAGGGGGGGGGGGGGGGGGAGAATGGACATTAGCAAAACAAATGAATATAGTTAAACTCTGCTAAGGGTGGCAATCTAAACCTACTATGGACTTAAGGCTTATATTAATAAATCTTTTGTTTTACGGTCTATCGCCTCAATAGCACCTTGTAAGGCTTAAATCCTCGCTACTAGCTTACCATAGCTTCTCATAGTAGCACGATAATGCTCTAAGTTACCAATCTTGAATTTTAAAAGATGAGTCCCTTCAACACAGCTAATCAGTTGTTGTAGCTTATCATCTGACAAAGTCCTCCAAGACTTCTCAAGCAGTGATGTAGCTTCCCTTAACATTTTCACCATTGTATTGGCCAACTTGCTCCTCAACATAGGAGACTCATTCTAAAAATCTTGGCTCATAGCATAGAGTCTCTCCAATAGTACTAATAGACAAGAAGGAACATCGAATCTATGAAAGGATATTATCTCCTTTGGGATGGCTTTTGGAGTTGCTACCATGTCTCCATAAGATAAGTTAGCAACAGGAGGTAGAGAGACATAAGCAAATGATGCATATACTTTACCTCCATAAGTCCCTAAGCGTAGCAATGCATTTGCATAAGTATCGTGATCATCTACCTCATTGACTAACGAAGTAATGTCCTGTGCTTCAGGGGAACCATTCAACTTTTCAGTTCCATTATCATCATCAACATCTCCATATTGGACAGGATAAACACCGTAATCTACTAAGTCCCCATTATGATCGTCCTTATCTAAAGCTACCACTAGTGTAGCAGGATTATTCTTATGAACCCCATAACTCAAGTTAGCAGCATTGACCTTCTCATGGACTATAATAGGAAAGCTTATCTCAACCTACAAGAGCAAAGAAATAAAGTTAGACAAATATATATATGTATATATATATACATACATATAAAAATAACATGATGCACTTAATAAAGTTACCTCTTGAATAAATGCTTGCTTAGTTTATCTCGAATCTACTAGTGGAGGCGAGGGGTGGCTATTCTTAGACTTTAAAGAAGGTTTTACCCCTGTTGTCCCACTAGGACATTTCAATTGTTTAGTAATAGCTCCTTATACAGCTCCACTACCTTACGACTTAGGCCTTGGGAGTTTAAAAAATAACTCGTAACGATACACAATAAGTACATGAAGTATATCACCTATCGACGCAAAAGCATAAGCTCAGAACCTATCTAGGAAATTTGTCTAATGTGTTAGCCATCTAGAAGAAGAAACCCTAGAGTGGTTAGTAGAAGGAAAGAATAGTTGTTGCTTTCTAAGGTGAATCTTCCTAAAGTCATTTGGACATAGTGATTGGCAATAGGATTCAAAACTTTCAATCATGGTAATTAGGCGAGGTACTCCTTGATCAAGACTTAGTTGATGTGCAAGGCCAATGTGGAGAGTATACCATAACTCTTTGCTCTAAAAATTAGCAAGCTAAGTCTTTATTGTAAAAAAGGGAAGGTAAACTCCTTAGAATACATCATAAGAGGAACCTAGCTTGAGAATCGAGGATATTTTCTTGATTTTCCACCAAGGTAACCTTACCTTCTGAGCCCGAAGGATAAAGTCCATTATTGTCTTCATATCCTATAATTTGCTCGACATAAGGGCATAATGTGAATTTACTCTCAATGTCAATGGGCTTCAAGAGTGACTGATTAATCAATCCCTTAACCCAGGCCTATGCTTGAGGAAGAGTAAGGCTTGGTTAGTCTTATGTAGCAAGAGGAGAAAATTATCTTCGAAACCGCTTCTAAAAGAAAAGTTGAAGAAACACCCGGTCTACATGTGAAATTTTTACATATCAACCTTTCGAATGTATGGAGAATGGTGATACAAGTCGAAGTATAGGTAAAGTGAACCTAAGTAGAAGGGACTTAGAGCGAATTACTTACCCTGGGTAATGAGTATGGCTAAGAGGAAGAGTTCTAGACTAATACCTTCTTTAGGCCTTTTAGGGAATACAAACAGGGAAAGCCAAAACACAATGAAAGCAAAAAGTTGATACTTGCAAAGATGAGATAGAGAAAGTAAGAGATGAAGAGACAACGACAACACTTGAAATAAATAAAAAAAAAAAAACTGAAAAGAGAGAAAGAGGATATGAAGGTACTAACTCTTTCTCGTGACTTAGGCTTGGAACTTGAGGCTTATTCTTCCTTCACTCCTTAAAGAAGTGTACTGGCTAAGAAGCAAAACATGGCTTCTTCTTCTTAGTGTAGGTAGCATGCAAAGCACCTATTAAGGATGTCTAAAAGCTATGCTCTTTATGAGAGGTTATTGTGATAGCAAGGTCCACTCGTCCAAAGTTGTAAAGATTCAATAGTATAGTTATGTCTTCTAATGTTGGAGTTATCTTCTCCTATGAAGTGATAAACATGTAGGTCTAAATACTCCAACATGAGATGTTTGCTAACCATGCTTTCATTCCACTCGTTTACAGGAACCATAACCCAATAGAAGTAGCATTAGTACAGAGGACTTTAGCCTTCTTTAGTAAAGTCATGCATTCTAGCTTCTCTATAATGTATGTTACCCAATCATTCCATCTAGAGGATGGATTCTTCAGGAATGAGAATTGGGTATTAGAGAGAGGTAGCTCTCTCCTCTCATTTCTAAAGTGCAACACTGAATCTCCCCTGATGGTATCTTTAGAATCAGCACGAGGCTTGTGCTCGATAAACTAAAAACTACCATCAATGCGAGGTGTTGCACAAGTTTCTTAGTGTTTGACTTTGTCCTAAAACGTATCTTTAGAGATGGTCTTGTCTAACCACTTATCCTAAAGACATGGGATGGGCAGTAGACATCTATCTTAGCGTACTAATAAGTCCTTCATCTTCGCTACTCTTATGCTTCGACTTGAATTGGTTTTCATCTCTTTTCTTGTGAAAACATAAAATCAATATATTCTTCAAGTCAAGAAATACTCAAGAAGTTGTTTCAACGATAAAGAAAGGCTCATTATTTAACCTCATTAGAGCTATTTCATACATGTATAGCAATCATGGGCAAGCAATACTATATATATATATATTTCCTAGGCAAATCATTTAAAGAAAGATTTTAGTGATGTGTAAGGATTTCAACACTTATGCTATGTGAGCATAGGAATATAAATATATATTAAAAAAAAAGAGTATACATAAACATGGTTCAATATCTACTATTTAGGTAGAATGATCGATTTGTATGGGAAAGCATGTTCACTGTTGAAGTAAGCTAGACGGTCTGAACTTGAGTGAGGAAATTAAGAGAAGAATTGGGGATCTAAAAATTTTATATAGGTAAGGCTGGAATGATACGACATCTTTCTATCAATCTTGAAAAACATATATTAAGTATTGAGTACTATGGTTATGAGACTATGATTTCACAACATTATGGGACAATATTATATTCATTGGTAAAAGCTTTATCAGTTGTTTAATTTACTCTCCTTCCTTGACCTTTCTTGGCAGGCCTTAGCTCCTTTTATTAACTGTAAGAAAAAGAAATTAGCAAGTATAAGAGAAAGGAAATAAAGAAAAGTTTGAATCTTTAATCTTCTCACCACTTAATGAAAAGACTTGCAATTAAGAATATGATGTTTGTTACCGTTAAAGTTTAGATGCACATCATTCTCATGCTGATTTGTCAAAAAATTCCCTCTGTAAAGTACAAGAAGAGAGGTGAAAATTAAAACCTAATAATAGAACGAGAAGAAGAAGGAAGGTAAAGGAATAGATCACCAAAAGAGAAGAAGTGAACTTATTGCTCAAGCTATTATTGTCATTGGAAGCATGAAGTCAACGATAAGTATGTACATTTATGGGCAAGAGATATAGATAGAAAGGGAATAAAGATTTAGATGAACATTTATTGGATGTAAATTTATTTACATAATGTTTGTTGATGAAAAAAAATATACAAGTTGATTTGGTGGTAAAATATGAGAAGAGCATTATATGTCAAAGGAAATATGGTGGATTAGTATGGCAACTTCTTGTTTCGGATTAGATCATATGGAGAAAAGATATAGATAATACCATGAAGCAGTAGTATTGTAGACACCCAATTTTTACCCCCTTATTTTCTTTTTTAAGTCCTAATTCAAAAATATAAAATAAAAATTTTAAAAATAATAAAAATAAATAAAAAAAGAAAAAAAAGAAAAATTATAAATATTGCTTAGGAAAATAGATTTTTAGAAAGTAAAATGTTTTAGGGTCAATCGATTTAATAGCTTTATTTTAGAGAGTTGTATAGTTCAATTACAATTTAATTGTATTGAATGTCAAGACATAGGTCAACAACTTAACGGCTTAATGTATAAACATTTGAGTATTATCATTGGGGTCACGAGTTCAAATCTCACTAGGCATAAAGGTGCCTTTTATTTTTTTCTTTCTTTCATTCGCAAAAATCAGTTGAGTGTATGAGATTCAAATCTAATTAAATCTTTTGAATCTAATGTGATAAAGATTTGTGAGATTCAAATATATTTTAGATTAATTGGGTTTCCAAATTTTATATATAACGATTGCGCGGTATGAAATGGGGGTTTAGTTTATACACCGATAAGCAACCAAAATCCCCGATCTTCCATCCTTATCGTATAGTACATATACATACAAAAATTAGTCCCATCCTTGCATGAACAATGGATGTGCAACTGTTGTTAGACCAAACCCATATCCAACCCTTCATCATTATCGATCAGCACTACACTAGTGTAGTAGCCCACATCGACCCCTACAACAGCGATAAACACTCTTACTGCAATCCTTTGTCCTCCACATGCTAAACATAAGCCACTTCATTAACCAGGTGATATCTACTGCACATGTAAACAATCTACTCCACATGGACAATAGTGGCAATGAACACTCTATCATTATCTACACTTCGTAGAAAGTTACACCTCGATGCACCAATGTCCACTGATCACACATAGTTATGAGATCACCATCCTTAAACACATACTATACACTACACCCTAATAGGAGCCTTCTCTTATGACCAGCACCGCTAATAGCAAACATGCCTAGTACAGCAACTCTACTATCGATTGAATCATGAAACATAAACCGCTCCTTATTGACTTCACACAAACAACTCACTGTCTACGCACAATCAACAACATACTATCCACATACGGTTACCTAAATGTTAGACATGCCACTTCATGTGGCACAACAACAAATCTCCATTGATGCTTATGACTTGATCTCATAAACACCATTGTTTGTGCTGCAACTCCAATCAGCACTCTATCCATGCATATAGTAGCTAATGCACGGGCTCCCAACAACGAGTCTAGTGGCCAATTTATGCTCAAATCTACTTATGAGCATTGTCCACGCCACAGCCGAACAACAATTCAGGTTCAGTTCTTCTAATTTTCTTTTTTAATTATTGTATGATTACTATTTTATTTATTAGTTATTTATTTGTTTATGTTTATAACACGACATATAAATAGATTATATATACACATTAGCTTAGGAGATTTTTTTAAGCGTTAAGTTTTTTTAGGATCTCTCACTAAGAAAATTATTTTTTAGAAATAAAAATTAATAAAAAAGCTTTTTTTTTTAAAAAAAATAATACATTTTAAACAGTTTTTTTTTAATACTAAAGGATCAGGACCTTTTAAAATTTTATTTTAAATAAATTAAATTGATAAATACTTAAGCTTGGTCAATTTTCAAAAATTAAAATAAACTAACACATTAAAGTTTTCGAAAAGAACTATTGTCATCTAATCTCAACTAGCAGGTATGTACGCATCTTCAGGGTGACGTTAAAATCTGTAGAAACTTAGGTTCTTTTTCTTTTTCTTTTGGTTTTCATTTTTCTTATAAATATTAAAATAAAAAAGACAATTTTGATGAATTAACCTAATTTTGGAAAATAGATTGTAGTATTCGTTAGGGTTTAATAGATTAGCTCCCGAATTTGGAACTCTCTTATTTTTATCAAATTGAAATCAAAGATTGGTACTTAAATAGTAGTCAATCCACCTAGTTGATTATGATTTTGTTTGTTTTTTATTTCCCGACTTCGATCAAGTGGTGACTCTAAAAGTTTTTTTTTTATAAAAAAATGGAATTTCCTAATTTCTCTTGTTGATAATTAATACCGAATGGGTTAGGGTTTAGTATTAATAAAAAAGTAGGAAATCAAATAAAAATAAGAAAATCGAAAATTCAAGCTCGATAGCTTGGCTACTCCACTAGGAAATGTCAAGAGGGCTAGCTACTAAAAGTTACGAAATTATGATTTTTTTTTTTAAATAAAAAAAAAACTTAATTCAGTTAATTTTTATTTTTTTATTTTTTATACTAACACTTTTTGTTGTAGTTTATTTAAGGGGGTCGTTTTCGGGTTTCTTTATTTTATTTTATTTTCCGCATTATAAATGTATAGTAGATATGGTTTGAACCAAGTTGTCTAAGCACCTTAGGAGGGGGGCCATTGTGTAAGCTTTGAATGTTATGGGGTAGCTATCTTCTGAGGCCAATCAAACTACCCTAGTCAAGTTTAGATGTGACCATAGAGCAGTTACTTTGAAAAATGTGGTGATTACAAAACTTAAAGACCTTTAGAACCTACCCTTTACATACATGAAAACCTCTTTTCAAAAATTACAAGAACCCATGATGTGGTAGACCTAAATGGTCAAAGGCAGTTGTGAAGTTATATTGCATTTTCCTTGTATAGTCCTATTGTAATATTTTCCTATAAATATCTTGTAATAATTCCATGTAAATTTTAGGATAGGTTGTGATTTTTCCTTTAGATAGGTATGGCTAGATCAAGTCAAGGGTTTTTTGAATAAGTCTATGTCCACCTACCTCATTGGCCTAAAAAATTACTATAAATGTGGTTTTAACTTTTCAGCCTAAATAAGCAAGAATTTATTAAGAACAAGATTAGGCCCATCTTGTCCTTATAGAAGATTCTCGTGAATATTACCTTAGTGTAGGCCTTAATACATTTGTAGGAGCTTGAATCCATCGCTTTTTGTTTGGACTCACATCAATTAAGCCCAACCCTCGTAGAGTAATAAATAATAAATAAATAAATAAAAATAAAACAACAAAAGAAAAAGAATTGAACTTGTAAAATAATTTTAGGTAGTTACCATTTTGCCAAGTATTCTACCAGCAAGGAATATTCATTCTTTTGGATAGGTTAGTACTTTGTAAATAACATTTCTCATTTAGAATAAATAGGATTTAGATATTTTCTCTATTTAATCTTTTATACTTCAATCTTTAGAATTCCTCTTTTTTAAATAGACTCTTAATAATGTTTTTCTATAGGTAAATAAATTATGTAGGCTTGTATATAGAATCCTAAGAAAGCAATCCTCCATTTACAATTTCATCACTTGGGCTCTGTAACATAAAAGCCTTAACATTTTCTCTTTCTCTTTCAAAAAAATAAAAATAAAATAAAGAAAGTTACTAATGGTTACAAATCCTTTTGGGGCTCGGGATAAACACAATCACTTCACTCATTAAGGCAGCTAACCTAAACATATGGCTTGTTGAGGCGGCCAACCAAACACGAACCCCTGGACCATCGAGGTAGCTGAGCCAACCCGAAAACCCTAGTCCATCAAGTCCAAACATAAACCAAATGAAAGCACGAAGCCATGAAACACCATCCTAAGCTTGATCCTTGGTACAAAAAAAAAAAAAAAGGTAATTCATAGTCCTTTCCATTTCAAAAGACATTGATGTTGGCCCATTCAACTGTAAAGAACTAGGTACGAATTCGTACATGGGATCTAAAGGGAAATTCTAGTAGGAACACAAAAAGTCCAGACATTAGATGGTTATTATTTAATTTTGAATTAAAATCACATGAAAGATATCGTCTCGCAACTGGGGGCATGTTTCAAGAACTTAGGGGGGTAAGGTTAATCGCCACCTTAGGGTAAATCAACATAGGCTCTTACCTAAGGACTTGGTAGCTTACTTTTGAAAAGTTTATAATGAAAAGAGGTGAGCTATATCCTATACATTAACCCTTAAACACTTTGAGAGTTGAGTGACATAATGGTAAGGATATTTTGGACTTATTCCTTAAAGGAAGTCTATTTTGAGTTTGATACGCAAATCGAAATGAAGTTAGGAATTCATTTTCAAATCCTAAACAAAATTATCCTTTTTTAACCCCATTGAAATGATTTGGAGTCCTTTCAAATGCAAATCTTGTTAAGAACCACCCCATAGTAGGCCAATTTAGAGATTAGAGTCATTGATTAGGAGAAAAAGATAAAACTGATTTGTACTTATCTTAGTAATAATAATTCAAGGAGAATTTTTGTTTTGGGATAAACTGTTCCCTTTGAAGAAGAGCTAATACTTTTCTAAATACCTCAAGACCATACATACCTTACTTGAGCCCATATACTTGAAACCCATGGATTTAGTGCCTTGAGTCATCTATAGACAAAGACTCGGCAAAAGTAATGATTACTTCTAGGGAGAAAAAAACAAGAAGTAATGGGGTAAAGTTAGAAAGAGGAAAAAAAGAAGAAAATGAAAAGAAAGAAAAAAAAAGAAAAGAAATAAAATAAAAGAAAATAAAAAACCAAAAGAAAGAAATGCCTAAACATTGAGCTTAAGAAAAACCCTAACCAAGAAAGGCCCAAAAGCCTAAGTTTCTCTAAAAACACTATGTCTTCAATCGCATTTCCAACCAAAAACATAAGACTCCATATTCATTTCAAAATCACATTTTGAATTGAAAACCAAGAACCCGATATCCATTTCAGAATCACACTCCAAATCATGAACATAAAACCTTTTCATCCACTTGAATCTCAAACACAAGACCTCCTTACTCAAAGCTCTTCTAATCATAAAGAATAATTTATCTAAAATAAAAATTATTTTTGAAAATAGGGCAAGTACATATCTAGTATTTCCAAAGGGTTCTTGACTTGTATACTCGGGTTGGATAAAAGTATTTCTTTCAAAATAGACTCTTTCATTGAGCTCTTTTGAAACCATTTGACCAACATCATGATTCACAATATTGAACCTAAAAAGACCTAATAGATTAATCAAAGCATATCACTTGTAAGTTAGACTATAATTTTTGGAATAGTAGTCAAGAGCGAAATCTAGACCAAAAGTACGCAAGGAAGTCCTCTTTAACTAGATAAATCGTAAGTTACCTTTTCCTTAAGAAATAAATGTTTAAAATCATAAGGCCTAACCAAAAGCTTAGTATCAGGGTCAGATACTAAGATAGATATAAGATACCTTACATAGTTAGCAAGGAAAGGAAGGGTTATAACACTTATTTCTTAGATAAGAATTTGTATCCGTTAATAGACTTTCAAGAAAAAAGAAGAGAGATAAAAGAAAAGAAAAGAAAAGAGGGAGAGAAAGTAAAGGCTCGTTACAAGTTTTTTTTTTCTATTCATTTTCAAATCCATGTCACCCTAGTAGCCAAAGCTTTAGTTCATCTCATAAAGGGTTTTCACCAAATTCCTCATTTGTAAATTTCTTAAGTCAAGAGGTTTTTTCAAAATGTTACATCCCCTAGTCTTACTTCTTATGGGCTTCACCAACTTAAGGAGAGCTTCACCAACTATATGGGCTTCACCAACTTAAGGAGAGCTTCACCAACTTAAGAAGTATTTTGCTCTCCTTGGTTAGGCAGCCTATAGGGGGTATGACCAAGTTATCATCATCTCTTTAGGGTCTTAGCTAGCTTAAGGAGTGCTTCCCAGCCTTGGTTAGTCAACCCATAGGGGGCATGACCAAGTTGTTAATATCTCTATAGGGTCTCAGCTAACTCAAGGAGTACTTTCATCGCCTTAGTTAATCAGCTCATATAGGGTATGACCAAGTTCTCAATATCTTTTCAGGGCCTTAGCTAGCTTAAGGAGCGCTTCGACCACCTTGGTTAGTTTGCCTATAGGGGGTACGACCAAGCCTTTAATCAACCTATAGAGGGCATGGTTAAGTCTTTAATATCTTTTAAGGTCTTAGGTGGCTTAAGAAGTGCCTCATCCATCTTGATTAGTCAGCCTGTAGGGGGCACAACTAAGTTTTAATACCTCTTTAGGGTTTTAACTAGCTCAAGGAGCGCTTTACTTATTCATTTAGGATAGCCAGCTCATAGGGCGTTACCCTTCTTGTAGTACTCTTAAGATCCTTGCTTACTTATAGGGGTGTTACCTTCACTATTGTTCTTTTTGAGTTTTTTGTCACCAAATCCCCAACGAACCAACCTTAGGATAGTTAGCTAATCGTAGCGCTTCTTAAGACAGAGTCAATCCTAAGGCAACAATAATGTCTCTTTTGTTTTTATGGCAATGTTTTACTCAAACTTCATTACAAAGAGAGCTAGCTATAGACACTCAATTTTTTTCCTTCTTATTTTTGTCTTTTGTTTTCAAAAAGAGTCCTAATTTAAAAATATAAAAGAAAAATTAAAATAAATAAATAAATAAATAAATGAAAAATGATAAAAATACAAAAGAAATGAAAGAAAAAAGAAAAATTATAAAGATTGTTTAGGAAAATAGATTTTTTAGAAAGTAAAACGTTTCAGGGTCAATCAATTTGATAGCTTTATTTTAGAGAGTTGTGTAGTTTAAGTACAATTTAATTGTATTAAATGTCAAGGCATAGGTATAATGGCCTAATAGATAAGCATTTGAGCATTGGCATTAGGATCATAGATTCAAATCCCATTAGGCAAATACGTACCTTTTATTTTTTCTTTCTTTCATTCGCGAAAATCGATTGAGTGTACAGGGTTCAAATCTAATCAAATCTTTTAAATCTAATGCGATAAAGATTTGTGAGATTCAAATCCAATTCGTTTTTTTTTTATCAAATTGGATTTGAATTTATATAAAAGATTGAAATCTAATTTGATTTTTATTAAATGGGATTTGAATTGAAATAAAAGATTCAAATTTATTTTAGATTGATTAGGTTTTTAGATTTGATATATAACGATTGTGTAGTATGAAATGAGGGTTTAGTTCACGCATCAGTAAGTAACCAAAATCCCTTATCTTCTATCCTTGTCATGTAGCACATACAACATACAAAAATTAGCCCCATCCTTGCATGAACAATGGATACGTGACTGTTGTTAGACTAAACACATACCTAATCCCTCATCATTATCGATTAGTACCACATTAGTGTAGTAGGCCATACCGACCCCTACAACAGTGACAAATACTCTTGCCACAATCCCTTGTCCTTTATATACCTAACATATGTCGCTTCATTAACCAAGTGCTAACCACTGTACACATAAACAATCTACTCCACATGAACAATAGTAGTGGTGAACACTCCCTCACTGTCCATACTTTATAGTAAGCTACACCTCAATGCACCAACATCTACAGATCACATACAGTTATGATGTCACCATCCTCATACACACATAGCATACTACGCCCCAATAGCAGCCTTCTCTTGTGATCAGACAACCAATAGCAAATATGCCTAATACAGTAGCTCTACTGTCAATTGAATCATGAAATGTAAACCGCTCCTTACTAACTTCACACAAACAACTCATTGTCTATGTGTGGTTAGTAGCATCCAACACCACAATCCACTATCCATGTACATTCGCATAAATGATAGGCATGCCACTTCATGCAACACGATAATAGATCTCCACTGATGCTCATGACTTGATCTCACAAGCACCACTGTTTACACCGCAACTTTGATCAGCACTCTATCCACGCATACAACATCTCATGGACGGCTTCCCAACAGCAAGTCTAGTAGCCAATTCACGCTAAAAGCTGCTTACAAGCATTGTCCATGCTACAGCCAAACAACAATTCAAGTTCAGTTCTTCTAATTTTCTTTTTTAATTATTATGTGATTACTATTTTATTTATTAGTTATTTATTTTTTTATGTTTATAACATGAGATATAAATATATATATATATATATACATCGGCTTAGGAGATTTTTTTTAACATTAAAATTATTTAGGATCTCTCACGTAGAAAATTATTTTTTAGAAATAGAAATTAATAAAAAAACATTTTTTTTAAAAAAGAACATTTTAAAGATTTTTTTTATACTCCAGAAATACGACCTTTTAGAATTTTATTTTAAATAAATTAAATTGATAAATACTTAAGCTTGGTCGATTTTCAAAAATTAAAATAAACCAATATAATAAAGTTTTTGAAAAGAACTACAGTCGTCTAATCTTGACTAGCGGGTATGCAAGCAATTTTGGGGTGATATTAAAATTTATAGAAACTTAGGTTCTTTTTTTTTTTCAATTTTCTTTTGGTTTTTATTTTTCTTATAAATATTATAAGAAAAAAGAAGGACAATTTTGATGAATAAACTTACTTTCAAAAAGAAGATAGTGGTAACTATTAGGATTTAATAGGTTAGCTCTGAAATTTGGAACCTCTGGTTTTTATTAAATTAAAATTAAAGATCGGTAACTAAATCGTAGTCAATCTACCTAGTTAATTATGATTTCTTTTTTTTTTTCCTAACTTCAATTAAGTGGCGACTCCAAAAGTTTTTTTTTTTTATAAAAAAGGTAGAATTTCTCTAATTGAAGATTAATACTAAATGGGTTAAGGTTTAGTATTAATCAAAAAGTAGGAAATCAAATAAAAAATGAACCACAAATTCAGGCTCGATAAGTATGAAGGGATAAGGATTCAAGAAATTAGAATACTTAATTGATAAGAAAAAATTCGAAAGTTGGAGTTAAAAAAAATGATTTCAAATCGATTTGTGACCAATAAGGAGGAAGGACAACACAAGAGGATATGTTTGGTGATAAGTGAAGGTTTAGGAAGAAGGTAGTTGGCAAAGGTGGAGCACTCCAACAATGTCATGACTACTACATATAATTTCATTCCGTATGTATGCACCATTGTCTTAAAAAAATAAATATCATACCATACTGTGAAGGTGTTGCCCATACACCCCCATGACTCTTGCAATCTTTGCTTCGTTGTGAAAGTTCAACTCCGCTCCACTTTATGACTACATTCCCCCATTTCCCTGGTTTGAATGAGAAATATATATATATATATATATATGTATGTATAATATGGCTAGATGGGATGTTATGAAAGCTTAAGATTTCTGTAATGCTTCAATGGCTTTATTTTTTCTACAAATGCTGGTAAAATGAGGAAGAAGTGTTAAGAGGAGCCAGCTATGTTAATTTTATGTGATTGATGCGAATCAATGTCATGGTTACAATATATCATTAATTTGATACAAAGCATATCGAAATATGTATTCCATGGCAACAAAATAAATACTAGCATATCATGCTTAGCTTGTCAGTGATTAGAAAGAAGCATTAATTCCATAGATATTAGGAAAAATCAGGCAAGCAAAGTTAACATTTAGTATGTTTACATAATAGTTGAAGAAATAACTTCTACAAATACCCAAAGTGCCCTTAAATGTGTCCAAGGGGCAAAATATAGAGAGCTGAAAATGATTATATTAGTTATTGGGTTAAGCCTATTATTTATTTAAGTTTAACTCCTTAGACTAAGTAACAAGGTCTAAGGAGTCTGGTCTACAGTTTAAGATGATTTAGGGCGATTTAGCTTAATGGGCTTAGAATAGGGATCATTGGACTGGTCCATTCACCTCTAACCTTTTTTAGGAAAGCTTATGTGCTTATAAGGAAGGCTATTGACCTTGGGCCTATTAGTTCGCTCGTTCTAGATAAACATGAATTGAGCACATCCATTGATCACCGATATAATCTAACGAGTGCTATCATGCTCAAGAGTCTATAAATACTCTTCCTTTCCTTATCATTTGGAACTCTTAGGGAGAGAATAGAGAAATAATAGTGTTATGCAAAATCTCTATTCTCTAAGATAAAATAAGCAATTTAAGTAAAGAATTAATCTCATTCACTCAAGCTACAAAGTGAATGTCTAAGGTCTTCTAAGGTTGTTTTTATTTATCACTTGTGCATTTGAGATGTTGAGATTATCTATTCCTCCTTTTTGTCTTGTTCTCATTTAATCATCACTTTAGATGATAGTCTCACTTCACCTCTTTAAAACTACGTATAGCGTGTTACTAACGCAATATGTACGTGACTACTCCAATCAAATCCTTAAATCTACAATATCTAATTGAATTAAGACTTAGTCACTATTTAGTAATGTAGTGGGCTAAAAATTACTATATTAGTTATTGGGTTGAGCCTATTATTTATTTAGGCTTGAATCCTTAGGCTAAGTAATAGGGCTTGAGGAGTTTGGTCCATACACTGAGATGATTTAGGAAGAATTGGCTTGGTAGGCTCAGAATAGGGATCGTTGGACCAATTCGTTTGCATCAAATCTTTTTCAATCAGGCTTATACACTTATAAGGAAGGCTATTGGTCTTAAGCCCTTTAGTTAGCTCAGTCTGGATAATTATGAATTGAGAAAGGTCCATCTTATTAGTTGATCACCTAGATGATCAAACGGATGTTATCTTACCCAAGAGCCTATAAATACTTAGTATTTCCTCTTTATTTGAAACTCTTAGAGAGAATAAAGAAATAACAGCACTTTACAAAATCTCTACTCTTGAAGATCAAAAAGCAATTCAAGCAAAAAGTTGATCTCATTTGTTCAAGCTATAAGGTGAAAGCCTAAGTTCCTTAAAGGTTATCTTGTCTTTCACTTATGCATTTGAGATACTGAGATTGCCTATTCCTCTTCCCTACCTTATTCTCATCTAATCATCCCTTTAAGTGACAATCTCGCTTTACTTTTTTGAAGCCATTTGTAGCACATCACTCATGCGGCACTTATGTAACTACTCTAGTTAGACCCTACATCTACATTTTGGTGACTCCACTAGGGAAAAGTGATTGCAGGGACATGGAACCTCTTAAGAAGAGAGCAATTGGCACATTTGATACCACATCCTAAGAGCTTGACATTAATGTAGAACTTGTTGAGTAGAATCCACTCCATCTCCTGAGAATATTAACCAAGACTATTCAGTGCATGAAGCTCCTCTAGACGCCACATAGACAATGTAAACAATGTAGGAAGTTACGAGGTCTTTAAACTAGTTCATGGTTATGTTTTAACCCATCTTTATTGGGATGGCTACCATTATTGCTACATAACAAGGTATGGCTTTACCAAATCCTATAGTTGTTGCATAACTAGGCACTAATACCTAAACTCAACCAATTAAACCTCTAACTATTGAAGAAGAACTCCATTAAGGAGGAGGTGATGAAGCCCTCCCACAAAAACCTACACAACAACCAACTCCTACAATGAAGAGTGTAAGAGTACAATTAGCAGCTCTTCATCTTCACAGGTGCCTGCTCCTCTATCCAATCCTACCATGCCAATCTTAAGTAAATCTACTTCTCATCCCATCATTTGCCCTAGTCTGCCACTTATGTCCACAGCCTCCACTCCAAGACTTCCTTTATAACAAGGGAAGACTTGGATGTTTATATGAGGGACATACAAGTTAGGTCATCTATGACAGTACCAAAGTTAAAACTCTCATATTATTGACACATCATAACAAAGCCATATCTTAATGACTATATAAGTCCTAAATTCATGCTATTCAATGGCAAGAAGGGAAGCGCCAAGGAATACTTACTGAAATTCATTAAAACCCTAGAGTCTTATAGGCTTGATGATAACCTAAAGCTTAGAGAATTCTCTAATCATTGATAGAGAACCATATACCTAGTATGTTAAAAATCTTATTGGGGTCAGTTGGTTCATGGGGCACTATGTATAAGCTCTTTTTGGAGAAATTTTTCTCTACTTAAGAGCGAGTCATGATTATAGACATGGGAAGAACATATCAAAACTTGGAGGAAGATCTAATAGATTATATAAAGAGCTTTAGACAGTGCACTCTAAACATTTAAGATATCTATGATGAAAGAGAACTAGTGAAGATTTGTGTCCAAGGGATGTTCTTTAACTATGCTGTACACCTGGAGAACCTTTCCCTATGTTCTTTTGCTGTACTCATTAAGAATGCACAAAGGACAAACAACTCTATTACGAGGCAACAAAAGGAAAGTAGTAAGCATAACAAATGAGCAGTATCCGTATCCTCAATTGGGAGTGAGAACTTTAATGCCAATAAGAGATCTAAAAAAGATACAGAAGCTCTTCCATTTCCATGCCCAATAAGTAAGGTACATGCCATCCTTGACTGTTGGCTATAAGATGAAGCTATTAAGTTGCCAAGAGTTGAGTGCCAACCTATGAAGAGTGAAAGAAGAAATCCCAAATATTGTCAATTTCATTGAACAATAAATCATCCCACTAAAGATTGCTGAAGCTTAAGAAAGATATTCCATGAAAGAATGCAAAATGGAGAGCTTGTCATTGAAGATAACAACATTTGTAACAACTCACTTCCAAGCCATAATACATATATAGTAGCACATGAGTGCTCTAAAAGTGATTAATGATTTGTTAGGCATAAAAAAAGGGATTAAGCTATAACATTGCTTTTGTAAATAAAGAACAAATTTTGCTACTCAATAATAAAGCATTTATTATCCTACTTACCTCTTTATTCTATATCTCATGCCTCAAGTCTAGGTGATGCCTTAGCATCTCACTTTTCGCGCCTCAAGCCTACGTAATGCTCTAGCATCTCAACTTCCATGCCTAAAAGCCTAAGTGACACCTTAGCATCTTAATTTCCATGCCTAAAAGCTTAGGCAATGCCTTGGCATCTCGACTCCTACGCCTCATGCCTAGGTGATGCTCTAGCATGTCAGCTCCTATACTTAAAGCCTAGGTGATGCCTTCGCATCTTGACTTCTATGCCTAAAAGCTTAAGTAATGCCTTGGGAACTCGGCTTCTACGCTTCAAGCCCAAGCAACACTCTAACTTCTTGGCTCTTATGCCTTAAGCTTAAGCAATGCCTTAGCATCTTAGCTTCCACTTCTCAAGCCTAGGCAACACCCTATCATCTCGGCTTCTATGCCTCAAGTATAAGTGATGCCCTATCATCTCGGGTTTTATGCTTTAGGCCTAGACGACAACTTGGCATCTCAACTTGCATGCCTCAACCCTAAGTGACAACTTAGCATCTTAGCCTCTACTCCTTAAGCCTAGGAAATGCCTTAGAATCTAGCCTTTGTGCAGGAATTTCTATTTAATTGAAGTAGAGATGTAACTATAGACCTTAGCCTAATATGCTTCCATCTCACTCATGCAGGAATTACGGTCATAGTGAAAGTAGTGATGGTAGTAAGGATCTTAATCTTCTTTAAGATAAAACCATATGCTAAGCTCTATGGTGATATGATCCACTTGTGCACTCATCTAAGTTGTACCTTCTTAAGGAAGGTAAAAAAGGGATGAGGGAAAGGAAACTCTCTCCTCTTCATTTTGAATTAGATCATTGACATAATGATGTTGATCTTATAGTCCCTTTAAGGCTCATTTCTAAACAAGCATGATATACGTAAAGCCTATGAGGGCCTATCGTATATGAGTCTTGTTTTGGTTGAGGCTTACTTGGACTTGCTCCATTCGAGACTTAATAGGACTTGATGCTTACTATGATTACCTACTAGGGCCTGTTGCACTTGAGGCTTTCTTGCTTAGGGTTTCTCCATGTAAAGCTTGATGTTCTTATGGCTTGCTCGCTTAAGGCCTATTGTACTTGAAGGCTACTGGGGCTTATTGTGCTCAATGCTTACTCGTAGAAGGTAGTTCCTTACAAAAGGAACTTGCTAGCTTATGTTAATTCTTGAAGTAGATTTTGATGTTGACTAGGGGCAATTCATTACAATATTGTTCTTGCAAGAATAATGAAAGAAGTTAGCAAGAAAACACATACATGGTATTTAAAGAAAAAAAAAAGATAAAGAAAAGAAAAGAATGATTGAAGCAAGAAATTTAGATAATGGGAGGAGTATTACCATGCTTGTAATGGTGTTGAATTCTAAATATTTGTGGATGATGTCTATAGAAACTTATGATACTCCATTGAAAAATAATAGCCTACTATACTTCCACTCTACTCTTTTGCAAGAATTGCAATCGAGTACAAGTGGCAATAGCATAGGGGACTTTAACCTTCTTTCGAAGAGTCATGTACTCCGACTTCTCTACAATGTATGTTACCTAATCATCCCATCTAAAGGGTGGCTCCTTCAGGAATGAAAATTAAGTAGCTCTCTCTCTCCTCTCATTTTGAAGCACAACAATGAATCTTCCTTAATGATATCTCTAGAATCAGCACAAGACTCACACTTGATAAATTGTAGCTCACCATCAGTATGAAGTGTTGGGCTAGCTTCTCAATGTTTCATCTTCTCTTGGAATATGTCTTCAAAGATGGTCTTGTCCAACCACTTGTCTAAGGGGACCTAAGATTAGTGGTAAACATTTATCTTGATGTACTAACAAGACCTTTGGCATTGCTTCTGTGCTTTGAATTAGATTGATATTCATCTCTTTTCCTACTAAAGCATAAGTAAATATTATATAGGAGAAGAAAATAAAAACATGAATTATCAAATTAAGTAGAGCATTGAAGCTTCGGAAAAGCATTGGCAATTGACGGGCGAAGGGATAGTAAAAATCAGAAGAGAAAATCAAATCCTTACAATTTCATGACAGTCAACATGCTCATCGCCATTATTATGGTTTTTAGATTGTTGAGTTTTTCTACTAGCATAAGACTGCAACAAATTAAAGGTAAGAGTTCTCAGTTACATTAATAGTAAAAGAAAAAAAATATAATATATATGTATATAAATATATATTTATTTTAGGAGTCATACTTTATTGCATAGGATACATGGACGAAAGGAACAAAAAGAAAAGGAGGCCAATAGATAAATTCTATGGCTAATATGAATTAAAGGACCCGATTCATTGTCTAGGCATATGCCAATGTAGAGTTATATATGAAGTTGCTTCATTATGAATTGGAGTTTGATATTATTTCAAATAAAGAGATATAGTCACATTTACTTTTATAAAGGGAGGTTCGTCATATCATAATATTGTGATATTTCATATTAGAGTTGGATAAATTGCTAGGCTTCGGGGTACCTACCCAACTTGACTGCCAAGGCTGAACTCACTTACTTACCAACTCATTTTGTCTATTGAGCTAAATGACTCTATATCTTATAGCTAGAGTGTCGAGAAGCAGAAGGCCTGATCCTTACCCATATTTGACCAATTATTTACTTGGCTTGACATCTGCTTGTATGCTAAGATATTACGTTTCCAAGAGCGACCCACTCGGTAAGACATAGGGAGATTAGTGCCAACTAACTTATATTTCTGAGAGTTGGATCTACTCGGCAAGATACAAAGATACCATTATCGACTAATTTTAGAACTCAGCAATTATGGGTTGTCCTCTCTAGTGTCTCGGCTAAGCAATGCGAGGCTATTTCCAAGACATGCCAAATGACTGTATGCCGACTTCCCTGTAAAACATATAGTTTTATATTTTTGTACATATTTTTCTTTATTTTATTTATCAGCCTACTTCTTTAAGGTTTAAGGCCTTGTACATTATTTGTAGTTTTGCCACTAAGGTTTAGGACACACTATAGATAACAACATTTGTGACAATACGGATATATTAGAACATTAATGAAAACCCCCCTTGAGTCTTTTATCTCAAAAAGCTCTCTCCTACCAGCTCTTATCAATCTCTTTAGCAAGAGTTATAGCAAGCAACCCTATTACTCGGAATGATGCATCATATCCGATACGTCTTAGGTCGTGTAGAATCTAGTTGGTGCATTATGTACAATTAGGTAGTTTATAGATTTGCTAAAACCCTTACTAAACCCACTCTATTTTTATTCCTTCGGCAGGATCGAACCCACCACTACGATAAGCCATATCTGTTGTTAGTCATGGTTCATATCATACATGATCTTAAATATTTGTTAAAAAAAAAAAGAAAAGGTATTGAATAGGGTATATATATTATATTCTTGAGGTTTGTGACAGGATATCTAGAATATCATTGCTTTTGAAGATGAGAATAACATATGCATAGGAATTTGAGGCAACACAATTAGTGGATGTGACTGTAATTAGCATGACATAGTTATGTTGGCCTTTGATGTCAAGAAGAATCCAAGATTTCTTCACCACTTGTTTAGATTTATGGCCTCGAAAAAAAAAAAAGAAAAGAAAAGAAAAAAAAGAATGTGTGAGTTTCATTGGCTTTTAATTCCATATGTGTGAAGAAACAATGGTGAAAGAAATCTTATACAACCTACTTACAAAGGATGGGGATGATGTGATTGTAAGCTTTCCCAAACTCATGAAGGATGATCTAAAGACCTAACAAAGATTTGAAAATTAGAAGGAACCTAATAGTATATGAGATCAATCCAATGGTTACATTGATCAAATTGGTACAAAGAAGTTATTATTATTATTATTATATATGTCAATAAGATTGATTAAGGAAATCATGGTTTCAATCTTCATGCCTGTTAAAGAATATAAAGAATATATCTAAAGATATTGTGAAAAAAAAAAACAAAGAATTGAAGTTGTCAAGATTGCAATAGTTAGAAGCTATTGTTGATGTGTGATCGAGTGTTATAATTAAGGAAGAGTTGTAGTACTATATTATAATAAAGAAATGAATCAAGATGGAAAGTGAAAAGGAAAAAAAACAAAAAAGAGAAAGAGTTAGTATGGTACCAAAAAAAAAAAAGAGACAAAGAACACTTACGTGCAGTGGTTCAATGAAACGCAATCACTAGATACGACTTGATGAGTGTTCGAATTGTTCGGTGCTTTCTTCAAAGGAGTATTGCAATTCAAGCATAACCTGTTTGAACTCATTAATTGAAGGCTGGAGATAGGACGATGGCTGTATATATATATATACATAATATAGCTATAAGGATGCAACTGAAAGATACGGATATGATTTAAATTTAGAAGTAGATGGATTACGTGATCATGCAAATATTTGGAGTTAGATTTGATATATATTGGATTATATTTGAATTGGAGGTGAATTATCTTTAGAGTGAGATACATGGCAACTAAGATTTGAAAAAAGGATTTTAGGTTGTTTTCCTTTTTGGTGCGGTAAGTGTAGAGAATAGCATTTCAAAGAGTTACTTGGTCTCTTTCTATATCTTGAGTTTAATTAAAATGGAAAAAGGAGAAAAAGTGATTAGAATTATTTCATTGTCATTTTATTTAACTTATAAAGAGAAAAAGAAGGCACATGATGCCTGAAGGTCTTGTCTACATGAGTATCGTATCATGGCCAGATGGGATATTATCAAAGCTTTATATTTCAATGAATGTTCCGATGGCTTTAGTTTTCTATTAATGCTCATAAAATGAGGAAGAAATACTAAGAAGAGCTAGTTTTGTTAATTCTATGTGATAGATGTGAATCAATGTCATATAAGCAATAAATCATTAATGTAATACAAAAGTATATCGAAATATGTGTTTCATTGTAGCAAAATGAATACTAGCATATCATGATCAACTCGTCAGTGATCCAAAAGAAGCGTCCATTTTGTAGATATTGGAAGTAATCAAGCAAGAAAATTTAATATTTAATACATTTACAAAACAGTTGTAGAAACAGCTTCTAGAAATGCCCAAAACCCCATTGAATGTATCAAGGGGACTTTTGGTTAGGGGGCAAAATGTAGTAGGCTAAAAATTACTATATTAGTTATTAGGTGAGGCTCATTATTTATTTATGCTTGACTCTTTGGGCTATTGATAGGGCTTAGGGAGTCTGGTCCATATATTGAGATGACTAAGGGGAAATTAGCTTGTTAGGCTTAAAATAGAGATCGTTAGATCAATTCGTTTACATTCAATCTTTCTCAGACAAGCTCATGTACTTATAAGGAAGACTACTAGTCTTGGGCCCATTAGCCAGTTCATTCATGATAATTATGAGTTGGGTAAGCTTCATCTTATCCGTTGATCACTTAAATGATTGGACAAATGCTATCTTTCCCAAAAGCCTACAAATACCTAGCATTTCTTCTTTATTTAAAACTCTTAGAGAAAATAAGAAATAATAGCATTCTATGAAATCTTTACTCTTGAAGATCAAATAAGTAATTTAAGTGAATAATTGATTTCATTCTCCCAAGCTACAAGGTAAAAGCCTAAGGTCTCCTAAGGTTGCCTTGTTAACCACTTGTGCATTTCAAACTAAGATTATCTATTCCTCCTCCCTACTTTATTCTCACTTAATCATCCTTTTAGGTGATAGACTTGCTTTACTTCTTTGAAACTATGTATAGCATATCATTCACGTAGCATGCACATAACTACTCTAGTTGGACCTTACATTTACAATGAGCATATAGTATAAACCTTGAATTGATTTTGTATGTTTATGGTACCATCTTTGAATTTGCTTGGCAAAAGAGTTCTATTGAGGTTAGTCTTCTATATTTGCATGTGATTGGTGAATGGCAAAGAGAATAAGTCTTAAATTTTTTAGTAGGATATAGATTATCTTGAGAAAGCAAATGTGATGCTAAAAGTTAGCTACGTGACTAAGGTCATGAATAGTAATTAGGACACCGATCGATGAGATAATTTTAGCTTGAGAGGTATTTACGAATATATGTAGTTATGAGTGAATTTAGTAAGAGATTTTATGCACTAAAATGAATTAGCATCCCTCATGCATACACTTTATACTATGTTTGTATTGTGTAGAATTGTTTATCCTTACCCATTTTTCTTTATAAGGAGCTAATAGGTTATTTTTCTAATTTTAGGTTAAATAGATGGATCTTGAAGTTATAATTTTGTTTCTAAGGCTAGGTAAGAGCATCGATGTAAGCTTTTTTGGAACTCTTTCATCAAATATTATAAATAGGTTGTTGTGTTCCAATTTTTGTATATATTATATATTTATTGGTTATGTTGTAAAGTTATGTGTTATTTTGATGTTTAAAGTCTATTAATGTACTTAGTGGACTTCCTTTGTGAAATGAGATGTTTTGAGTTTTAATCTTAGGTATAAGTTTGAGTATGGGGTAATGCATTATGGATAATGTTATAGATACGTTAAGTAAGGTTATCAATCTACAAAGTCACGTTTCATTTTTGGGTATGTAAAGTTTGAAAGTTGGTTATGATGTAAGGTAGGTGTTTTTGGATGCTATGATAGGGATATGATACATGTGGCATTTTGATATGAATGGGATATTGATAATTGATGAGTACAAGTTAGGATGAAGGTTGAGTATACTTTAATATGTTGATTGGATTATTATGATTAGAGACATGTATGGGTTTTAAAATTTAACTAACCTTATCCTTAATTTAAGGTAGACACAACGTCTCTTTCTATAGGTATTGTGATTAGAAATACATGCAAACAAGTTAAACAAAATATATACAATTAAAGAGAATCAAAATAAATCATTTAAATCACAATTATATATATATATATAAACACACATATACATATATATATGCACGTATGTGTACGTGCATGTATAGCACGTATGCACTCAAATCATTACAAGATTCGTATACGTTCTATTTACAAAAGAATCTTTATTAGTTCATCAATTGTAAATCTTAGATTTTATCTTCTAATCTTATTATCCAATTATTAAACTTATCCACTTAGTCTCCTTTTCCACTTGATTCTACAAAAGAGAAAAGGCCTTTGATGTAAGATAATTGTCAAGGTCATAAGAACATTATTATCATAATTTTAGGATGGTGCCAAGTCTAGGATATATGCATAAACTCAATAGCTAAGGTGATTCAAAATGAAACGATACAATCAAAATGGGTTATATATGAATTCGTGCTTATAATCATTACAAGACTCCCATGTACCCCTTATACAAAGGATCTTGATTAGTTGATCAATTATAGACTTCAAATCTTATTTTTCTTTCAACCATATATTGATAGATCTTATTAGTAGAGATGATAGAAAATATTGTAAATTATTTTGATCTATATTTTTATGAAGTCGTTGAATCACTCTGATTGATTTGATTACTTAACCTAAACTATATCTATAACTTATTTGACTAGATCAAACAACCTCCATTTTACTTTATTAACCATAGATTTTTCTTATACTTATTGTACTATTTTAAAACCAAATCTATATTGTTACATTATGAGAATTATCATTTATACTACTTGTAATATAGTCTTTTTCCAAAATGGTGAAAATATTTGTGTTATATTATTGTAGAGGGTGATTGAAATTTAAGAACTAAAATTTCAATTTTTAGTGCAAATAAAAACCATATATATAGAATAAACTATAAATGAGATGGTAAAGGGAAAAGTTTTGGAAAAAAAAAAAGGACAATTAAAATGTTTAAAACATTTTTATGAGCCAAGGCTAACATACAATATGTATCTATTTCAATTTAATCCCAACATAAGTTGGATTGCATTTTATCTATTCCCTATGCACTTATATCAATCCAGTGCCATTAGGTATGTAGGATAAAAAGACAATACTAAATATTTAAGTTGAATCGGTTAACATAACCACAATGTCTTAAGGTTTAGAATTATCCCATTCCGTCATCAACCAAATGTTTATGATGTTGTACACACACATGCAACATACATACACGAACCGATTTATCACCATTTTCGATCATCATAGGAAAATGTTGAATGAAAATACTTGATAGATTTACTTGTTTGGCTACATGTGACTGAATAAAATTGAGGGCGCTACCCAAATGTACCGATATTGATATGGACTTTGCATGTATTGCACCATTCAAACGTAATGTCTTTGGAGTTAGACCTCCCGACCGGGCATGATAATTAATCTCTAGTTTTCCAATAGGTGAAGAATTAGTATCATTGCATTTGTAACTTCTTCATCTAACTATTTACACTCCATCTTTACCCCAAGGTGAATCATCATAAAAAACATAGCTTTACATATGTATATATCTTCATTGTGAAAATTTTCATCACGATTACAGGATACCCAATCTCTCTCTAAAAAGCTAATTCAAATGGTGAAAGTCTTTTTCTTTTGGCCCCCCAAAAAAAATGGTGGAAGTCTTTTAACAGGTAGTGTTTTCCTCCAACTTATCGAAACATTATTGGAAAACGAAGCGGTTGATGGATCGTGGTTGAAGGGTTGTGGGTCCTTGGTAAGGTGTATGGTTCAGGTCATATGTTCCCTATTAAAATGATTATGAAAAGCATGGTTTTACAAGCTTAGTTTCCTGTAATTTAGCTAAGCTCATGCAAGACTAGTGGTTTGGAATGCCTTGACTTCTTACTATGTTATGGATTCAAGATTCAACATGAAACTTGTAGAAAGAACTCATTTAAAGTCCAATAATACGATTTGAAATTGACTCAAATTTATACTAATATTTTGCTACAATTTCTATTCGTGATATTTTGGTTAATTTGGCCAAATCTAGTCTCAAGTACAGCCAAAAAAAAAAAACCGGTCATGTAGATATATGTTCATTTCCGCAACTATCAAAACCCTTGTAAGGCATTCTCAGTCTGCTATCTCTAGTACATCTCGAAAATAAGAAAGCTAAGTAGCTTTGAATATCCAAGAAGTTGGGTCATGGACTGAAAACTTGGGCAATTCCAACTTGTATGTAAGATCATGACTCTAGTAAATTGTTGGGGAAGGGAAACTAATTCTCATATTGTTAATGCTACTTAACTATAAAGGTTTAACTATAAAGGTCTTGACAATTAGGGAATAAAATTAGAAAAATTGAAGTATATGCTAAGACAAGACTACAAATGACATGATATACTAAATAATGTATGTCGGTATGTTACTTTAGAATATGCACATTGCGTTTAAAACTGCTCTGCTCTAGTATGTTGGAATTTTAAAGAACAGGATAATAGAGTAATGCAACCATAAATTTCTATTTAAATAACTTACAATCCTAACGTTAACAAATATTAGATTTGATTCACTATAAAAAATGAATAATAATTTCTTTTTGTATAGTTTTTGTCAATAACATTAGAAGTTAAAAGAAAGGGCATTTGAATCTAATTCATTTTATTAAGAAATAAATATTTATATCATTATACTATATTGATTTTGGAAACAAATAATATTTATTTGAGGGGCAAAAATTAGCCATCTTTTGGGGTTTGTGTTACTAAGTTGAAATGTATAATATATATATATATATATATATATTATACGTGTTTGAAATTCGGTCCATGACATGAGTCGGTTCTTTTCGGCATATGAGGATAGTAGGAGCCCCCATAAATCGCAACATGGCGTGAGAACGAAGAATAATCAAAGTTATCACAGGCAACGAATTTTATTCTCCTTTCAAGTTTAGCAATAATACTAATATAATTGGTCATTCCAACCTCGCCTTGAACAATACTTATACCAACCCACTTTCATTGTTGATGTCGCTTTCCCTTACTACAGTATCAGAATTTGGCCATATGTTTTTGGTAATATATAATATGACAGAACTTAATTATACATACGTTAACTAATATTTTGGCATTGAATTTAGTTGTTTTTTTTTTTTTTTAATCTCGATTACCTCTCTTTTATATATTTCCATCAGATTACATAAAATTTAAGGATGGGTGTATGACTCAGGGCGAGGACTTTGAGTGTTGTTATTGGGGTATGGTACAAAATATAATACCATTTTTGGGCTCTAAAGAAATTAAGTTGATTAAGATAATGTAGCATTAAGCACGACTTTGAGCTCACGTGAAAGAAGCATTTTGACGAGCCCGTTTAGGTTCAATATTTCTGTCTTTTTTTTTTTTTTTTGAAAATTCTCTCTACATAAAAGAATAATTGTAGCCTAACTCAATTTATATTTGAATGACAATTAAGCTTAACTCCAACTTAATCAAGCTGGCAAACATTATAAAACTTAAACTCAACTAGTAAACTTCTGGGTTCTCATAACTTGAGTTTAAATTTAAACTCCACTAAACAACTAAATACCAGGTAGAACCCACATAACTTGTGAATATTGTATAATCAACAATGCTAGTGTAAAATTAGAACGATAAGAATCAAGTACTATCACTGAACTATGATGATGCACAACCGAATAAGTAATACCTTTTTTCAGTATACTTGAAGTTAGATAAAAGTAGACCCAAATGAGACACAGCTTTTCAAAACTTATAATGTGTAAGAACATAAAACCTATATACAATACATTTTAATTTGAAAAATTTAAGCTACTCATGGTTAATCATAACAAAAGTTACAAAATTACAAAGTCTAACCTTGATCTCCATCCACCATTTCATCCAATAGTTGCACATCCAAAACTGCACGCCAGTACTATCTTAATGGAATCATCTTTTTATCTTCAATTGTAGGACGTTAGGTTTTTCCCACTTGATGTAAACTTTAGGGTCCAGTAGTTTTTAAGGTAAACATTTCTATGTTTTTCATGTGCTCGTTTACGAAAAAATATTCAAGCAAACGAAAGTGTTTTCGGAGTGATAGTAGAGTTCGCGAAGTTTTGTAAGTCGTTTACTAGTTACTTGTATAATTGACAATAATGTAATATATTATATATATATATTATAGTACAGTGTATTTATTTTTTTATTACATTATGTATGGCATACATTTACAAAAATAATTTAAAATAAACATATATATATATATATTGTGTATTAAAATTAATAATTATGCTAAATTGATTATAATTTTTTGTTACGTACATTTCTATATTAACTATATTATGTAGTATATTAAATATAAAATAATATATATTATATTAATCATATAAAAATAATCATAGACATTATATAAAATATCAAATATACAATCTTTAATATTATATTATATTATATATAATAAATATTAATTTTATGACATTATAACATTTTGCATTAATAATTCACAACTATTTTATATGCTATTTAGGTATATTGTTCAACTATACATAAAATATGTATTATAAATATTATTTACTAAATATAGTATATTATATGAATAATCCTTTAACTCATAATTAATATTTATAGTATATAATTTTATTAATTTGATATGTGAAATATATTCCCAAATGTTCATTAAATGAGATTAAATTAAGAGTGAGTTGTAACCCAACTGTCTAAGGTACCTACTTATATTTTACTAAATCAAATAGATTCCAAATGGGTACGAAGGTTTACATAATAGTTTTGGGTAAAAAATTTTTAGAACATATACTTTAAGTTGTAAATGGTGTAACTTCCAAGATACCATGTGCCTTCACCCTATATAAAATTATTAAATAGTAATAAATAAATCATAAATGATAATATTATATCTTTAGATTATAAGTGCTTTAATAATAAGACAAAAGAAAAAAAAAAGCATAGGCTTATTAGTTGATAACCCCAAATGTTTAATCTTAATGCAACATCTCTTACTTTACATTTTTTATTCTTTCATTTATTTATTTATTTTTCCATTTTCCTCTAACTTTACTTTTTCATTCTTTCTCGTTATTTTTTTTTTCCCATTGGCTAAGTAGTAAGATTACATAAATTGGAAATAATGAAGGTATAAAAAAATTACTTTTTTTTTTTTAAATTTTAAAAATTTTGTTGCATGTTTAATAAGTTTTACCTATAAAGAACTTGTAATACCCCATATAAATTAATTTTTTGATATCTTATAAACTTAAAATTTGTAAGAAGAAAGACAAAATCCCAATATCCTATAGGTCTCACAGGTATAGATTCTAGAATAGTTTTAATGAGCTACAAAGTTAAGTTCTAGTTCTATAATTTAGAAACTTGTACCTTACAGAGCAAGGTATAGGAATTATAACTTGTTTACCTTATACTTACTCATCCTTGGATTATATTAGCAAATGATGCGTCCATGTTACGTGTGCATAAAATAAATAAAATTATGTAATATAATTAAATGTAGTATAATATTAATTAAAGATAATAATAGATGAAGAAGAGAGAGAATGTTTGAGTGGTAGAGATAGGAATAAGTAGTATTGGAAATGTTGGAGGAGAAGGAGAGAAAAGGAAAGAAGGAAGAGTGGTAGTATTGGAGGAAGGAGAGAGAGATTGGGGGTGGGATTATATTTTTGAAAAGTTTTTAAATTATCCTATATCTATATGTATTTAAAAAATTATTTATCAAAGGTTAAATAAGTAAAAATAATCAAAACGTTGTTTTAATGGTTACTTAAGACTTTAAACGCTTTAATAATATAGATAATATGATACAATATAATATATATTATATTAAAATATATCGTATCATTTGCTAAATAAATTGAAGTATATGTATATTAGTACCATTTAGTTATTTTAATATGAATTAATTATGTATTAGTTAATATCTTGATCATATCAAATTATAGCTAACAATAAAGCATCCCATAACAATTGAATCCTTATGATATTTTCATTATATAATGTTATATATTTATTAATTATAGAATATAACATGTCCTTTTAAGTATAAAACTTATTACATTTACATGTTAAGTATCACTATCTATAATATAATTACAATATTATTAGTAGTATATATTACTTTTAATAAAATATATATTATAGCATCTCTTAAGCTATTGGTCAAATACGAAAAAATCACTTGAGCTTCCAAGTCGATCTTCATCTCTCCAAAACTTTAAAAATATGCTTGTAAGTCTTAAAATCATTAGCCTTTAAACCATCACTCTTTGTAAGGAGGTAAATTTTGGATAATCTCTTCTTCTTTCTTTTATTTATTTTTTTTTTCGGGTTAACCAAGAGGCTTCATTCAAATAACCAGAGGACACAGCAGTTCATCATTACATAAGCTTAAGATAATAGCAAAACTATTTACAGCCAAAACTACCATCAAAGCTTTCCTAGCCATGTTCAACACTGTCACGGCATAAAACTAAGGAACGAACATCATCCTTTAGGACGGGCAACAAAAAGTCTAGCGGCATGAAACTGCAGAATTCAGAATCTTCCATGCTGCATCCAAAATTTGCTAGACAATCTGCTAACCGACTACTTCTCGTGCCCTATAGGTAATTTTAAGTGCTTCAAAGCGGATTGATAGAGCCCTGCATGCAGATACAACCGAATGATATTTCCATTGCAATTTACATAAATTCATCTCATTTAAAACATGCGCAGCAGTAAAAGAATCCGCAGTGATAGTTAGTTTAGAGATTGCCATGCGAGATGCATATAATAATCCATAATAAATCGCACACAACTCCGCTGCTAATATATCAACGGATCCAACTTTCTGTGCGAACCCGAACACCCAGCGGTCTTTCTTATCCCTCATCACTCTTGCAATTGCAGCGGAAGTGCCCTGCCCATAAATAGAGGCATCAGTATTCAACTTCATCCAGCTTTCCATTGGAGGATGCCTTTTAACACATCGGGGGACCACTCGCTTTAGCCTGAATTGTTCCCGCCAATACACCCTGAATTCATGAGCAGAAGCACTTATAAATTATGGCAATGGACGGCGCGCTTGCTGTTGATAGACTATAAGATTTCTATCATACCAAATTAGCCAAATTGCAAAAGCAGCCAACATTTGTGTAGGGGGATGAATTTGCAAGGTCTCTGTCCTACTTTGAGTAAGGAAACATGTAATCCACTCATGAAAAGGTGAGGCATTCATCTGCCTAATGCGAGACTCCAAGCCCAAATCTCTCCAAACATGCTGTATGCAGGGGCAAGTTCTAACCGCATACTCTTCCGTTTCAACACAGCCACATCCTCTTGGACATTGCTCCAATATATGAGGGTTTATTCTCCAACAGTCTGTATTGCGCAATCGAGTGCGAAAGCACAGATTGGTCCTGGACTCCGGTGCATAACACTATTGGTCCAATCTTCTCTCTTAGAATCTCCGTTATTAGGAATCCAATTAAATCTTCATTCCATGAGAGGTCAGTTATGTTAGCCTCACGAACCATTAAATTCTCTGCTCTGTGAAGTAGTGGACCATGAACTAGCTGTCGCAAGGGCTATTTGCATTGCCAAATATCATTCCAAAAGCTAGTAGACGCCCCATCACCCAACAATATTATACGCCTTTCTTATATACTGAGTGAGGCATCAACTAGCTCCCTCCATACAGGCGAGTCTTCATGTGAGCCTTGCAAATGATCTCCATCAATTCTATGCTTGTACTTCTCAAAACAAAGTTGCGCCCATAAGGCTTCTTTTTGAAAAAAATTGAAAAACTCTTCTGATCTTACAAGCTCCATTCCTTACAGTCAGATTATGAAGCCCCAGTCCCCCATCATCCTTCATCCGTGTCAGCTGCTGCCAGCTAACCCAATGCACATTGCGGCCTAGGCTTATGCCTTGCCATATAAAATCTTAAACTATTTTATCAATTCCATCAATTAACCCTTGTAGCATGGAAGTGGCTTACAACTGATAATTTTGGTATAGCATTTAAAGATTGAGTTTGCCAAAATTACTCTCCCTGCAAGGCTAAGGAAGCACCCACTCCATCCATTTAACTTCACATTGAGCTTATTGTGGAGGGTTTGATATCGAAAGAGGTCATGTGTGTACTGCGTATTGTATCACGTTACACGTAATTAAGGGAATTATTTGACTTACATGTATGGTATGGTCAAGTGATGTAGAATAGGGAGGAGGAATAGATAATCTTAATAGGTTTTAACACGTCAGGTAATAGGTGAAGAATTGCGATGGCATCAAACTCCACAATGAGTGAAGAACGAGGTGGTGTTTTTGAGATGTTTTTCGTGTTTTGATTTTTGAGACAGAATTTCAGCATAGTAACATCGTTAGCAAGAGTTTGTCTCTTGTCCAAATAATGAAATGAATAGGATATTCATACGAGATGGTAAGTGAATTCAATCCGTTAGATTATGACATTGATCAATGGTTAGGATTAAATTTTTTTATATATGGTATCGGTGGGCTTTTTCTATGGATTTATGCCAAATAAAGGGCTTTATATTTTATTAATGTAAACCAAGTCAAGAAAGGTTAGATCGAGCAAACCGATCCAACAGACTTTACTCTAAACTTTTCATGCCAAGTCTCTCAGGATCATTCTAAATTATTATGGTCTTGACTTTCCAAGTTCTATTACCTTAACTCAAAGAGTCAAGACCATATCGTTATTGGGTTTGAAGCCCATAAATCAGATTTAACTCTCTATATTTTGCTCTCTGACCAAAGTCATTCAAACAAAATCAAAAAGAGTTTAGACATCGAATGAACCTTTCAATTGACTCTGGCACATGTGCTATTGAACAATTGCGTCGTTACTAATTGGCTTAGTGTGCGAATTTGCAATACTTCATATTTACATGTCATATCTTGATTAGATTGAGTTACACATTACCCCCATAGTAATACCAAAGTAAATCTTCTTTGTGTTGTTCATTTTTGAGCCAACTTCATTTCTTCAAGTTGATCTTTATGAGTTATTGGTTTTATTGAGTTGAATTTATATGCTAAGTTTACATTAGCAATCTTATTTTGATGACTCCATCTATCAATATTGTCTTGATTTTCTTCTCATACGGTAGAATTCTCCTTGTGAAACCTTTATTAATGAATGCCTTGAACTGTAGTTGCATGAATGGATTCTAATAGGGTGCAATATTTTGAGAGTTTAGTCTTGAAAGTGAATTCTTCTAACGAAGGGAGACTAAATCCCAAATATGCCGTATCAAGATATCACCCTAAAAAATATTCTATCATAATACTCATCTCGTGCAAATAACAATGTGGAAATACTTAGGCTTCAGTGTTTCTCATCTCTCTTTTTTTTTTTTTTTCTTTTTTTTTCTTTATAAACAATTACATCTCCTATGAAACAATGGCACAATGGGATCTCCAAATATATCCCTTTAACATTTATTGTTGAAAAAGGATGATAAGGATATCACTTTGGAATTTCCTTAATTGAAATGCAGTGAGACGAGTAATCATATTCTTGTTTGCTGTTTTAATATGAAAAGGCCTTTTCAATAAGCTAAGTTCATTCTTTAGAAGAAGAGCTATAATAGGTCCTCATGTGATTCCCCTAGTGTAGACACCTTAGCACAACCTACTCACAAATTATCCATAAAAGGGATGGGAATATTCCTTCATATATGTGGACATGTGTCACTATTAGATTTGTGAATCATCTCCTCGAATATCAACCTTACATATTTTCCTCACGTTGTAAATTTTCTTCCTTCATGGCTTCCACTCGTTTCCGTACTCATAAATCTCGGCTCCCATGAAAGCGTAGCAAACCTGAGAAAAAAATTCATTCTCTGTCCGTATTTAGTCATTGAAACATCCAAATATCTTCTTCTTTTGTTGTTTCCTAAAGCTCTTGATCCTTTCTCTTCTCTTCATTAACATTATTATTTCTTCCTTCCTGTGACTTTTATGCCACGTTCTCTACTGTTCGCATATGAAACTTTATCCTTCTACCTCCATACACATTTTTTTTGTTCAATTTCAACTTTGTCTGCACCATATACTCTTTTTCTTTTATTGATTTTCCTTTACTCCTCTTTCTCTCTTGTGTTCATTAGTCACCACAACCCTTTGCACATTCAATCTGTACACATATTCATTCCCTAATTCTTCTTCTTTTTTTTCCTTACTATTTCCTATTTTTTCGAATCCTTACAAACACTTTCTATCTCTGTTCATGCCACACGCATTCTGTTTTCCCTGACTTTTCTCATACACATTTTCTTTGATTTTATTTTCTTTCAGCCTAAACACGACAAATACCCTTCTTAACCGTGCATGAATACCAAAGCTCAAAGAAATCCAACTTTGTCAACGAATATTACAGCTTAAAAACCAACTATGAAGTT
This sequence comes from Lumnitzera racemosa, assembly GCA_024138005.1. NCBI lineage: Eukaryota > Viridiplantae > Streptophyta > Magnoliopsida > Myrtales > Combretaceae > Lumnitzera > Lumnitzera racemosa. Next base: position 65,291,334 of record JAMXBC010000003.1, on the reverse strand, counting down.
TACTTCTAGCAATAACAGGACTCATATGCAAGGGCACACTTCAGTAACAACCACTGAATTCAACAAACCAACAGCAGCTTGTGTGTTTCCACAAATATATAGCACAAATAGAGATTTCGCCACCAAATAGGATTTAACCCAATTCAGCAGCTAAAACAAAGTAATCATAGAAACTAAAGCAGCAGAGCAACCCAATACTTAACTTGCAACCCCCGATCTAAGTTCGACATGAGCAAGTGCAATCAAATTGAGCTCCATTGTAGCAGGCTACGGGATCCAAGTCTTGTGTGACTTAGGGATGTCTTCATCCCTTTTTCTTCCCCCTTTCTTTTTAATTTTCATTCTCCTCTTGTTTTGACTTCCGTCCTTATCGTTAACTTGAAGCAGCAAGAGCCAAAGTCTGGATACCCAGCATTGAAGCTTGGAGTGGAGAAAACCAAAGAGAGGAGAACCGAAACCTCCTGGGTATGTATTTGTCTTGGTACTTTGTATAAGGCTCTGTTACAACCATTGTCTTGATTGTTTCTTTATATCTGCCAAAATCATTGCAGTATGCTGTAATGAACTTGGTCTCCTTAGTTAGAATCTACTATTCATTAGATGTGTGGCCAAACTGAGGACCCTGAGAACTTGATGCATAACTGCAGTGTTGACCTGAAACTTTGTTAGTCGTACTTTTCAAAAGATAGTCTCAATGTTCTCTACTGTGGTTCAAGTAAAATCCATGTGTAAGTGAGGCTCCCTTCAGTAGCTTGCATAGAACATTTCTCAAGAGCTTAGCAATTTTTAAGTCCAACATCTCGTTGGCACAATAGGACACACAGTAGAACCTTCCATAAAAACTCAAATGTGTTCGTTTCTTTGCTGATGCCAATTTGGGTAGAACTTCACTACGACATCACGTCAACTGTTGTTGTGGTACTAAAACACCAGCTTGGTACCTCTTGGTTTATAGTAGCTCGGACCTTCAAGCTTCTTTAATCAATTCACAACAAAAGCACACATGCACAATACAATCCCTTTTGACCCTATAAGCATATCAGTAATCAATACTTGCAAGCCTAACAAGGGAATTGTCAAAGACCTTTCAATATTTTCTGAGCTTGCTTTGGTTGAGCCCTCGATCTTCTTGCATTTGATAAATCGTAACCTCCTTAATTTCTAGCCTTTGCATACACTACATTAGAGAGCTTATATCTCGCAAGCTTGAGCTTCTGTTTCTCCTCATAAACTTCTATTTCTTCTTATACAGATTTATAGTATGTAGACCACAATATTTCACATCCTTGCTTTGATTTTGGACTATAACCAACCAAGTGATACCTCGATCTAGGACTTTGTTTGGATGATGTCTTTGAGACTGGGTATTTTTCCCTGAGTTGATGATAGTTATCAATTCCAATGAAGGAGCCCATGGTCAAGAGTAGCAACGATGTGAGCATTCCCTACCATATCAAGCCTTTGAGCAATGATAATGTTTGCTCTCATAATGATCTCATCATAAGCATTAATCCCAATCATTTTGTCAAGATAAACGGCAGCAGCAACGTTCACCAACTTTTGCTGTGTTCATAAATTTCTATTATAAAATCACCTGTGAGACTGACTTAAAAAAAAACAGCAGCACTCTGGAAGCATGGTCCAAAAATTTTTTAGCCACTTGATTTATCCTTTGTAGCCCAATTTCATGTCTATCTTTCATTAGCTCAGGTGATAGGGGCATGTGTATCAAATTTGACTCAGATGATGACCACAGTATATCCTGACCAATCAGCAAAGGATTGAATTGATCATGAAATTGTGTGGTCAAATTAGTACCTAGCAAGGAGAACACCTTTGCTGCTAGAGCATGTTTCGAAGATTTAGCCAGTACTAAACCTCAAGGATCGAACATGTCAAGGGAGCTGCTAGAAACAACAGAGAGGAGGTCGCATACAGTGTAATAGCTCAGCAGACCTAAGCCATAATTTAGAGTATCACCATATAGTCTCCATGGTGGGCAAAGTTGCAAACTGCGTATATCCTCTCTACTAAAACTGACTCCTTCCAAAATTGCCACTAAAGCAGGTCTTTGAAATTCAGCAAGATTGTGTTGCAATAAAGATTCGCTAGGATGTTCCCTCTTGTCAATGATCAGGTGTAGCTTCTTGCCCCTGCAACAATCTGCTAACTCAAGTAAGTCAAATAACAAAAAATCACTTCCTCCAAATTACTTGTGTTGTAGAAACAGTCCCTATTTAGACCCTAGCTGCAGAAGCCAGAAGCTCATCTTCCTTCTTCAACTCAAACTCTCTTGAACTGATCATTAAGAACAACAGCAGGTAGTTCTTTTTAAACCAAGGTATGCACCTAAACTAGACTAGCAATTTAGGATCATCACCAAAATAGAACAACATTACCATCTTACGTCTATAGCACCATCTCAAACTCAGCGCCATTTGAGACACCCATAAACTTCACCCATTCTCTTTTTCCATGACAATAATGAACCCCGTCTTCCCTTCTTTAAGAAGGTAGGTAACAAACCAAATAGTTAATGCATAAGCTCCATGCATGGCACCTAATATCAATGGAGTGAGAACAGCAACCAAAGAGGCCAATCGCTATGTTGACACATGTGAGACTCTAAAGCCAACAGGAGTCGAACCCAACCTCAATAGCCGTACAAAAAGATGACCACTATTAAAGCTGATACAATCACTTGAGAGCCTCGACACAATTATTCCACTTGAGTTCTTTTCTAAATCAAACCACTCTGGTTCTTGTTTCGATATAGAATTGAATAGAGAGCTTCAGACCCTCACCATAATTTTCGTTCCAGCCCAACCACACAAATCTAGTTAGCTTGTCATGGCAAATATGCAACCAACATCTAGACTAACAAGAACAAAACAAAGATGCCCAACATATATATATATATATATATATATGTTATCAAGGTAGAATGTAAAAGATCCACCCATCCCTACATATCTGATGCTCGTGCTGCACAATCGGACACGACCACGCCGTTCTCATTATTTCCAACATTCACAGTAGAGTTATCGGAGTAAAACCCTAAAACCAGATTCCTGGAAAAATTGCTAGCAATGACTGAAGCAAACCCTATCCTTGCTGTCGAAATTAACCCCTCCATAATCTTATCAGTAAAGGTTAAAGTCCTAACCTCTAACCTCGATTCAATTTCATTCCTATATTCCCCTTTTATGACCCCTAATAATCTGACTGTACGAGCTCCCTCAAACCCGTAGAGACACCCCCAACGGTCTTAATTGAATCCACAACCACTTCGGCCATCGAAACCAAAGCATCCCATAAACTTCCCTCACAATTCCGTAGCTACTGTCGTGTCGAATAAGGTGTGGACACAGCACAATTTCACATGCACACACATAAGTTTGTAATTGGGTTTCCATGGTGAATTTTTGAAGGCGGAGTATACGTGAGAGTCAAACTTTACAAGAAGGCGGTGGCTTTTACATTGAATGACAGAGAAAAGGGGGTTTGTGAGGAAAAGGCTGGAAGTGGAAATTTTGTTGGGGTTTTATCGTGTTTGCACTGTTCTGATACTGGGCGTATGTTACGAAGTTCCAGTAGAGTTCGGTGCAGTTTAATAGAGGGAATGGAAGAAGGGGATAAGGTTGTGTCCCTGTCGTCCATCTTAAGTTATTTTGCTATCATTGTTTCACCAAGTAGTTAACTGATCTCCATTATTTGAACTTGCGGGTAATATTTGAAGACGAGTAAAGAGTCCAAGAAAAAGACACCTAATAAGGGTAGGAACAAGCGAATGTTAACCGTTCAAGACCGTTGCATTTCAATCATGTTTACTATGGAACAAGTGGTTTGATGAAACGATAAAGGATTTGGGGTCACCTAAGTAAATAATACTTATACAAATAACCAATTGCTTAAGGTATCTTACACTTTATCAAACAGGAACCTTAAGTCCATGAAAGGGATATTTAGTGTTTCCATTTAGAAATGAGAAGAAAGAAGTTTCATTATTTGAAAGCTTATTTCGCTTCCTTCTAATTCCTATAATTGGTTGGGCTGATTAGGTGAATCATATCTTGAGCAACTTAACTTATATTGATGCTTTAGAGAAGGTGAACATATATTTTCCAATGTATATCTCCTCTTGTTTCAATCTTCTTCATTCCAACAACATGGAGATTTAGAGAGCATTAACGTGCCGTTGGAGCACTTAGACACACATTTGTGACTGCGTGGGGTGAGATGACACCCACCCTTAAGGACGTTAGCACACTTCTGCATCTTTGTGATTTCTATGCAACTAATATCACTACATCTACGATCTTTGAAGAGGACCGAGACTTAGTCTTGACTTTAGAAGTTGAGAGAAAGAAAGCCATAGACACCTATAGAAAAGTTACTTTTAATGCTTGGGTGAGATATTTCTTCGAAGGGAATGAAGAATACGAGTGAGTACCGACACTTTTACTTTTGTTATTCCATTTTACAAATCTATTTGAGTTATCTCCTAAATGGTTCCTTCTTACAAGTATGAGTTGGAAGCTTTTATTGCTTGCTAACTATTATTATATGTGTTTCTCGGTAGTCCGGAAGACTGTGTGAGCCCATGTTTATTTCACTTGGTGATCTGTATAGCACGTAAAGAGTGTTTTTCCCTTAAACTATTTTACTTAAGATCATTGTATTGGCGTTTTGATCTCTATCACGAGGTCTTCATTCAATCGATGGGTCGGTATGCTATTGTATCCCATATAGATATAGTATTCTTGCATATTTTCTTTTGTGAGCGATATAAGGGATACTGCGGATCCTATCTTAACGAGCCCAATGTAGTGAGCCATAAGCTTAGGCATAGGTCATTAAGCAACCTCTAGGCTTTTTATTGGATGTGTTGGACAACTATTAAAAAGTCACTTTTCGCACCTATGCCAACAAGATACTCGGATATTTGTAGTTCCCACATTTTTATCCAAAAGGGTTAAAAGATATCATGAATTTACTTAGTGTAAGGGAGAGACTTGATGCTGCTGAAGCAAGTTTCATCCTTTGGTGCTTGCCTAGGAGTCCCCCTTCTTTACTTGATTGAGGTGATTCCAGCAATCATCATCTGGAATGTAGGGTGATGTTATATGCACCACATTGAGTCGTTTACCTATTTGGTTTCGACCAAGGGGTTCCTTACAAAATATTAGTTAATGATGACTTTGATGAGTGCTGTAGATTATTAAGTTTAGATGACTTTAGAAATATCCAATTGGGAGTGAAGTAATTGTTTTTTCCATCTATTAGTCACTGTGAGATTGCCTCCATTAGTTGGCTTACGTATTGGATAAGATGCCTAGAAGACCTTAAGAAAGATGTGACTAAACTAGTTGAAAGTAAGCTTTCGGTGAGGACTATTTATAAGGAATTTCTATTTCGAGCTCTCAATGAGAAGAAGAAGCCACTTTCTAGTGCAAGAAATAAGAATAAGAAAGACCATTCTACCCTTAAGTTACTTATCATTAAACAAATCAAGTGTTCACGAATTTATGAGGTAACTCGTTAATATCATCCTTTTGGTATTTACACTTTGTATCTCATAACTTATTTACTCATTGCTCTTCTTTGTTTCTTTATAAGACGAGGATGGTAGATATGTTACTACCACTTTGAAGAATGACAAGACATTGAAGAAGCTCCCTTCCATTCTTTCTCCTTTCCCTGTCTAGCATGGCTTTGAGAAAACACCTTGAGCAAGCGAACATCTTACTAAGGTTGCCGATGATAGTGAAAGTGATGATGAGTCTTTAGACATTAATAAATCTCCTGACGACACGAGTGAAGGTAGCGATGGAGACGATCCACAAGGGAATGTTAGTCATCAAGAGGAAATTCAAGACCAATTTGTCATTGAAGTGGATCAGCCAATTGAGAACAAATTGAAGCTTTGAAAAAGTTAAGCAATATTGTTGATCGAGACGACCATGAAGCCATACACTTAGAAAAGGCTAATATCCAGGAGTATACTGAGGTTCTAAGGGTAGTTAGACTCTTTGATAGCCAGTCGAGTAGTGTAGTAGATAGTATTTCCTTAAGCACCATCGTAGTTGATGACATTACCCCAATATACAGTCGAATTCCTTCACTAGTGGCTCATGACCATACTGACCTTACTATAGTTGTTGAGGTGCCAAAGAGGATTGAGGGAAGTTTACCCCATACAGTAGTAGAAGAGACATTTCAGCCTTCCAGTGCATATTCTTCATTTCATGGATTCACAATCCCATAAGATCTTTTACAACCACTGAAGGACTTACGGACTATGGAGGGTAATTTCTGGATTGGAACAATCTATCTTGGTAGTGAGGTGACAAATACTATAATAACCTTCCTTAGGAAAGTTGCTTCATGTTTGGACAAGTCTTAGGAATCAGTACCTATTTGGGACTTGCAACTATTGGTAAGTAATGTTGTTGGAGCACGTGGCTTGAACTTTAGATTACCAAATATGGAACTGAAGCAAAAAAAATGTTAGAACCACAAGATATTGAAGAGCGATATGATCGACTTGAAGCTGAGCTTAAAGTAGTTAAGTTGGAAAAGCAACAATGTATTGGGGACATAGATCGCAAGACTTCTATTAGATCAATGCTTCGTCGTTGAGTGATCCCCGTTTGAGTCTTTATTTATGCATTGGACTTTTATGCATTTTTGTAGAAACTAAATGAGGGAACACTCACCCTTTATTACTTGGACTTTCTCTTGCTTTTCTTTTATGTCATCGAATGAATCATCGTACTAACTCAATTATTTTATGAGCATTAAGGATGTCATAATAGTTATAGTGCACATTGTATTTAGCAGCATAATCATGATGTATATCATAATAACTTTAGATTGGGCTTTAAGAATTCATTTAAAAGAGTAGAGAATAGAAAGTTGCACATCTTATGTGCAAGTAACATTTGACCACAAATTTGCAATCCATCATTAATAAAAATAGCATTAAATATGTTAAGGGGGTATTACTAACTTTTTAACCCCATTGATATGATCATACATAGAGCATTAGATAGTTAAATTGCATAATGTATAAATGGTGTCATGTCATGCACCTAGGGGACAACACTCTTATTAGTTAGCATAATACGAACCTGTAGCTATCGCGCCCTTCGGAGGCAAAGCTCTTACAAAGTAGTAGTGATGCCATGCTTACTCTAGTTAAGTGTTAATTTGAAAAAAAAAAAAATTGATTGAAAGCAAACTCATATAACTGGAGCCACATATTTCATTTAAATTGTGATACGTCATACCTTTTACACCAAACTTTTTTTATGTATTGGAAATATATAGGTGCTGTGATGGCATCAGTCCTAGGGTTCCAAAGCTTGCAATACCCACTTTCATGGACTTCTTCAACGATGAAAGGCCCTTTCCACTTAGGTGTAAATTTTGGTGTTAAAATACTTTGACACACATGCTCGATTGCATGAAGTACAACATCACCCTATTGGAATGATCTCTTCTTCACTAAGAGATCATAAGCCATTCCAAGTCTATGTTGACAATTAATGATATTATGTTTTGCAGTGTCACGCATCTCGTTTAATGCTTCCAAGTTTATTATTCATAGTACATCGGGTTTAAGCCCAACATTTATGGCCAATCTAGCAGATGGAATCAAAACTTCTATTGGAACCACCACCTCAACCCTATATACCAATGAAAAAGGAGTTACTTGCGTCAGCCTTCATTTTAACGTCCTAAAGGCCCAAAGCGCCAGTGGCAGCTTATCATGCCATTCCTTATGATTGTCATGTACCATACAACTGCAAACTTTCAATAAACTTTTGTTTATTGCCTCAGCTTACCCATTCCCTTTTGGATAGTAGGGAATGGATTTAATATGATTGATATTGTAGGAAGCCAATAACTGTTGAACATGAGAATTAATGAAAAGAGTTCCATTGTTAGAAAGGACATGCTTTAGGATCTTGAATCGGCATATAATGTTCTCCTTTATAAAAGTTGCTACAACTGGCCCTATTGCTTTCTTTAAGGGAATTGCCTCTACCCATTTCGTAAAGTACTCTATTCCGACCATGATCCAAATATATCCCTTTGATGGAGAATGTATAGGTCCAATGAGATCGAATGCCCATTTATGGAAAGGCCAAGGGGTTGTGACACTATGAAGCATAACCACAGGGGCATGGATAGCATCACCATGTTGTTGACAAACAGCATATCTCTTGGTAAAATTGAAAGCATCTACTTCCATTATAGGCCAATAGTATCCTCTATCTAGTAAATAATAATACAATTTTCTTCCTCCTTGATGCTCTCCACACTCTCTAACATACACCTTAATCAAACCATTTTTGTTTTAGGGGGGGCAATGCATTTTAAGGGTTCCCCATGAATGATACCCTATAAAGCTCACCTTTATGCATGAGATACTTTCTGACCTTACATTTTACGAGTCTAACATCCATACTAGTTGTGGGTAGCACATTATTTTCTAAGTAGTTAATATACAAATGCCTCCAGTCTCTTATATTAGACACAAAATTGCATTCACCTTGATCAGGTAACTCAGAACATTTAGGAGAATCTGTTTAGACATGAAGTGTATCCTTCACCATCGAGGGCCAATAGTAGCCTGCACATTGAATACGTCGATATAATGGGGGCCTTTCCTCTCCATACCAAATTTGGTGATACTTGTCCAATTTAAGATGAGCCTCTTTTGCTTTGATACAGTGAGACAATACCCCTTCTGGGCCTTTGTAATACAACATTCCCTTGATGTTGATGAAGTTTTTCAATGTTGAAACAAAGGCTTCACTATGATGCGCTAACTACTCCATAAACGGGGTATGCCAATCGTTCTGTACCTCATCTTATTCCTCAAGAAAATTCAATGTTGTACATAGGATAGTTTTCTTTATTACTTGGACATTCACACCCTTACTTGTATCTTGAATTGGAATCATGGATGCCAAAGTGGTTAATGCATCGGTATATCGATTCGTAGATAGTGCTGTATGCTCATATCGTACGGAGTTGAACTTTTTGACAAAGGTCTACATTGCAGCCTTAGAAGGTGCTAATGTGGGTTCCTTTAATTCGAACTCACCCATGGATTGCTTAATGATTAAGTTCAAGTCACCTCGAACACATAAATTATGTGCCCCGACTTCTTATGCTAACAACAAGCTAAGTAACAATACTTCATATTCAGCATCATTATTAGTGCATCGAAAATCAAGTTTAAATGCTAGTGGTACTGCATAACCCTCAGGTGATGTCAATACAATTCCAGCTCCTCAACCCTAATTTCTTGCTAACTTGTTAAATTGCAATGTCCATTCTCCTTCCGTTTCAACCATGAAAGAATCTTCATGAAACTCAACTAGTATAATATCTATACTCAAGCTCTCTTGTGTGTTTGGGAAATGTGCTAAAAGATTAGCTAAAGCTTGTGACTTGATGGCTTTAGGAGATTGTACCATAATATGAAACTCTCCAAGTAGAAGCAACCATTTTGCTATGCATCCTGATAAGGTCGGTCGGTACAGTAAGTACTTGATTAGATCGGATTGAGTCACCAAGTGGATCTTATGAGCAAAGAAGTAGTAGTACTATAATTTCTGCATGGCAAATACTAGTGTGAGACAATGTTTATCGCAAGCTGGGTAATTAACCTTGCTCCCTCAAAGGGTTCGACTCAAATAATATACAAGTCGCTCTTGACCTTCTACTTCTTGTGCAAGCAAAACTCCGATAGATTTGTTAGTAGAAGTAAGATATAAGACCAAAGGTCTCCCTTTAATAGGCACAGTCATAGTCTACGGAGAAATCAGGTTAATCTTAATCTTCTGCATTGCCTCTTCATGGATTCGATCCCATTTAAACAAGATTCCCTTTTTTAAAAGTTGATGCAATGGGTATGAAATTTTTGCAAGTGTAAGCATAAATCTTATGATATATGAGACCTTTCCTATAAAGGTTTTCAATTCCTTCAAGGAGGTAAGAGATGGCATTGATCTTATGGCTTGTACTTTTGTAGGGTCAACATCAATTCCTTTTTTTGCACAATTAGGTGCTCTTTTAGACTTAATAACTATGTCATCAACATAATCTTCTATACAATCATACATTATGTCATGAAATGGAGTAGTCATTGCCCTTTGATATGTGGCACCTGCATTCTTAAGTCCAAATGGCATGACGGTATTATAGAAGTTTCCAACTGGTATACGAAAGGCCATGCACTCTACGTTTCCTTTCGCCATCTTAATTTAATTATATCAATTAAAGCCATCCATGAATGAAAATAGCTCATGACCTATGGTTACATCTATCAGAGCGTCAACATTTGGTAAAGGAAAATCATCCTTAAGGCAAGCTTTGTTTAGATCCCTAAAATCCACACATACTCTCATTTGTCTATTCTTTTTCCTTATAGGAACAATATTAGCGAGCCAAGTAAGATGTTCAATTTGCCTTATGAAACTAGCTTGTAACAATTCCTCTACCTCATACTTGATTTGCACTTCAATCTCAAGATGGAAAACTCTTTGCCCTTGCTTCACAGGGGTAGGCTTAGGAGCAATATTCAATCTATGTACTATTAGGCTGGGATCCAATAGAGGCATTTCTTCATAAGTCTAGGCAAATACGTCTCTATACTCCTTCAATAACTTGGTAACATGAACCTTCATTTCCTGCGAGAGACTCTTACTAATGAATATTGGTCGTCGTAACTCCCTTGATCGCATCAGGTCTAACTCTTCTACCTCCTCGATTTGAGCCTTAATTTGATCTCATAATTGTTATGGGGTAGGTTGAACTTCTTGAATTGGTGTGTGATCTTAAAAGGATAAGTACATGTCCTCAGATCCTTCAAACTGTCATAAATGGTATACATACTGTCCATCTTCTCTAATGAAACTTTCAATTTTAGTAGATTGCTTATTCTTTTTCCTCACTCCACGACATCCATGCATCCTTTTCTTCTTTTGTTGGTCCTCTTGAGTTTCCTCCCATATAGGCAAGGGAATAGCAAATGGCTTGGCTATAGCTATTTCCCTTTCCTTAGCAAATTCATTAAAGAATCCCGATTCGGTAAAATAAAACTCATGTTATTCAAAAGGATTCTTTGTGGCTGGAATAAACACATCTTTCCAATTCCAATGTCCTTGATACTTTGATGTAACGTTGAAGAACTAAATTATGATTGTATAGCTACTTCCTCCCTATTAGTAAGTGATATTGCATGGGCGTATTGATCACATGAAAAGTAGTGGTGCTATGAATAGGCCCAACTTTAAGATCAACATTAACATATCTAATAGAATCAGTAGGGGCATGACTGAAGCCATTTATTGATATGGGTTGTCTAATCAAGTGTTGGATATCGATCCTTATAGCTTTGAATGTATTCATTAGCATCATATTCAAGGAAGAATCGTTGTCAATGAATGTTCTTTTAACCAGATAGCCATTAAGAACACCTTCTATGTATGAGGGATGATTATGGTTGGGGCCTTTTACACACATATTTGCTTTAGTGAATAAGATGGCATTTTCGTACGCTTTGGCCATTCTCTTTACGGGCTGTATTGCATTATACTTTACATATTGACCTTTAGAGATCTGTACAAGTGAAACCATTGCTGTAAGCCTAGCATTTTTGTCAAATCCCAATAAGTCAAAGAAGTTCCTAAAGTTTACAGTTGTTAATAACGCTATGACAAGAGGTGGGTACTCATTGTCATGAGCTTCCATCGACTTTTCCTTACTTCCAGAGGGTTGCGCGTCGACTGCTTCAATCATGGAAGGGTCATGGCTGATGGCATTAACAGCTCCTTTCTGGTCGTTATGAGCTAGAAGTGGATTATTTCTAACATTATTGCTTTCTATAATCTACTCTCCTCATTTGTAGGGAGAAGTTCAACCCTTGGGAGCTTGAGATTTCCATTGCGCAACCATTGATCTAGCATCTAATGTACCTTAGCGATTGGATAAGGATATGTCGGTGCTGGCCTAGAGTAGTAAGTCTTGTCATTTCTAGGCTTCTTCATGTCTTTTTGTGACTCGCCTTAAGTAGCATTCATAGATGAGGTACGCTTATTGAACCTTCCAACTTCATTCCTTTACTGAGCTACCAAATTGTTGGTCCTTTACACATTCTCGACTAATGCAACAAAAGAAGTCAATGATAGGTTCTTAAGATAGACCGCTTATTCAGGGAATATCCCTTCAATACAAATCTTAACTAGCTCGCTCTCATCATAAACATCTTGTATATCTAAAGAGCGTTCTGTAAATCACTCAATATAATCTATGAGATCCTCCTTAGACCTTTGATGAATTTGTCCTATGTCGGTGAAAGTCACCCTTTCTTCAGTGGAAAAGAATTTTTCAAGAAACATCCTATATATTCTACCTTATGAGTTAATTGAGCCCGGTAGGAGATTGACATCCTAAGTATAAGCTTTTTCTATAAGTGATTTTGAGAATTCCTTTATCTTCAAACCATCATCTAAGCTGTAGACCTCTAGGGTTTCAATGAATTTCAATAAATGTTCTTTAGCGCTTCCTTTCTTCCTATTAAACAATATGAACTTCAAACTTACATAGTCCTTTGGATATGGCTCGATAACGATGCGTAAATGATATGGGAGCTTCAATTCCAAGATGGCTAATGTAGATTTTGCCTGTATCTCCCTCATGTAGACATCCAAATCCTCTTTAGTTACAAACGAAGCCCTTTAAGTAAATGCTTCTATCCTTATTGGCCTCGTTAAAGCATGGTTAGTGAAGTTCACAGGAATAGAATTCATCAAAGCTAAATTCTTAGGGGTAGGGTGCACGAACTTAATAATCGTAACACGTAGGGTGATACGTAAAGACGATGAGCCTCCTATCTGAATTCCTTGATTTATTAGTTCAGGTGGGGTATGCTATGTAGGTATAAGTTCCATTGGAGGAGGCTAATCCTCAGCTTTAAGAGCATCTTGCTCACCAGTCGTTGAGGAATTGAGTAATTGGGAAGCTGGTGTAACATATTGTTGCATTACATTGGTAGGAACTGTAGTAGTTGATTCTTATTGCGTAATAGTGAAGGTAGTTAAAATAGGTACACACTGGGCAAGCATTGCCCTAAGCTCATTCAGACTCTGATTAGTTTGTTGCAGCTCTTACGCTAGTTGCGCATTATCAGGGTTAACTTCTTAAGCACCTTCTCTTTGATTTGTACCTCTTATTGGAGGTAAATTCTGATTATTAATAACAATAGTACCATCTTGTTCTTAATTGTTAGTGTTAGTAGGGTCAATAGGCCTTCTTTGCTAGGGTACCATGATGTGAATGTCAAATCTCTCCCTAATGGAGTCGTTAAAAGAATGTTGGGGGTTCGATATTGAAAAAGGTCACATACGTGTTGTGTGTCGTACTGTGCTATACGTAACTAAGGAAATGATTTAACTTGTACGTATGGGATGATTAAGTTAGGTAAGATAGAGAGGAGGAGTAGGCAATCTTAGTAGGCTCGAATATAACAGGTGACAGGTGGAGGACCGTAATGTCATCAAACTCCACAATGTGTAAAGAACGAGATGGTGCTCTTGAGAAGTTTGCATATTTTGATCTTTGAGGTAGAATTTCGGTAGAGTAATGGCATTAGTGGGAGTTTGTCTCTTATCTAAATAATGAAATGAATAGGGTATTTATACGAGATGTAGGTGGATTTAATCCGTTAGATCATGATATTGATCAATAGCTAAGATTGAAGTTTTTTATATATAGTATCAGGTGGACTTTTCCTATGGATTTAGGCCTAAATAAAGGACTTTATATTTTATTAGTATGAGTCGAGCTAAGAAAGGTTAGATCAGGCGAACTAATTCAACGGGCCTTATTCCCAGCCTTCTATGCTAAGTCTCCCTTAATCATCCTAGATTTTTATAGCCTTGACTCTCAAGTCCTTATCACCTTAGCTCAAAGAGCCAAGCCTATGTCGTTATTGGGTTTGAAGCCTATGAATCAGATTTAGCCCTTTTCACTTTTCTAGGAGGAATTGAAAATGGGTTCGCCTTGGCTTCAAGCCTTTACTAATAGGGTATCCTAAATATGTCCTAAGCTGCAACTTTCCTTTATGCCAAAACAACTTGTAATCAATTGCCTTCTTGATTTCGTTGTGTTAGGGGGAGAAATACATGGAAGATTTATTAAAATTCACCTTCATCCCTAACCATGATTGAAATTGGTTTGGAATTTGTTTAATTGTCTCTGCCATTTGAGTTGAGGCTTCTCTAAAAAGCACAAAGTCATTAGGAAATAGAAGATGGGAGAATCGTAGTGAGGAGCCTCGAAACATATATGGCGATAGTAGATTGCCTTATCTAACACCATGTGTAAGTTGAAAGGGGTGGAGCACAACTCGATTTAGCAGCACTTCGATGGTGGAAGTAATGATGCAGTGCATTACTAGCGCTGCCTATTGTGATGGAAATCCGATACTAATCATTACCCAATAAATAAAACTCTACTCCAATCAATCAAATGCTTTGGATAAACTTCTTTGCTACCTACCAAAAAGTTACTTAGGATATAGCATTTTAAGGTACTGAATAAACCAAAAAAAAAAAAACTCAGCTACTCAAAAGTTAAAAGCCTGTCTTTGAATACAATGGCTGAATATGAGATGATATTGACTGGTTTTTGTAGTCTTTTCGGGCATATATTATAAGTATAACAGTATCAGCATCCTTAGCCCTCAAGTAGATTTGTATCAAAGAAGATGGGATAAGTCCGTTTGTTAGTTATAATCTTCACCTACTAAGTTTTGCTCAAAATAATAACAAAAGCACACATCAACTTATTTTTTTCATTAATATTATATTGTTATCACATATATCCAACGAATAAAGTAATGGAGAGTCATTGTGTACATAACCAGAACGTTAGTAAGGCTTTTTAACACAGCTCAACTCACAAAATACTAAGCTTCACAAAATCTATTAGGGTTCTTTTGTGTACTTGTATGTTTCTCTTAAAAGGTAGTGGAGATGGAAACTTACTCTTATTCCTACCTACATTGTAAGTTGCTTGTGGTTTCACTTGTATTTCTTGCTAGGATTCTATCAACATCTTCAACTTCATCTCCAAGAAGGCGATATCACTTTAAGGTAAGTCTCTATAGGTCCCCCTTTTACCCAAAGCTTAAATAAGAAAATAGCTAATTTTAATGAATTATATGTTGTTATATTGGTTATACACAATCTTAACCCCTCTTAAGAAACTTAATTAAAACTAAATTAAGTACCCTCAACTTGTTTCTATAATTATACTTTTATCTAGTGAACTTTACATTGCTTATAATGATAATTGGATGCTACTAGATTGGTTATACCCAAGTTACTTGGTTATTCCATACAAAGCCTCTATGTACAGTGAATGGCTAAGTGGCAATGTTGAGGTCAAGGTCACAAATGCTTCCCCAATCAACACAACGTTACACTGGTAAGAGCGTAATGCATGTTTGCGACTTATGATTATATACATTGGAAAGTTCTTTATCTAGCTTAACAAATGGACAAAACTTTTCCAAATCTCAAAATGGAATCATTATCTATGTCTTTATCAGTGTTATGTAAAAAAGAAAAAAATATTGAATGTAAGGATTACTTTGAATTTATCTCTTTTGACCTTGCAGTTTATAATTGACTAGACATAGATAAAAACACTACTTAGAAACAAGACATTCAATTCCAAGTAAATAATTTCTATTTTGTTTAATAGTAAACAATGTAGAAGATACAAACGGATAAATCCTTCAGCTTTCAAAATGCTTCACCTTCCTATTAAAATGTGTAAATAACATCCCAATTGTGTTTAGACCCCCAAAGTTATGGGCTTTAGTAATGGCTTGCATATTTTGGGAAATTATGAGAAGATGAAACTATACTTTAAAAGATTAGGGATCTATAAATACTATTTACAGGTGTATTCATCATAAGTTTGGAAATGTTATGATTAATCAAAGTAGTTGTTTGGCTAGTCTTGTTGCCATCAATATTGTTTTATAAAAAATCCTATAAACTTTGACTCATGTGTCCATTCACCTTTTATATTTTAGTTAAAGTTTAAGAAATCTTAAAGTGCACTTTAACAAGTAAGAAGGTGTTTCTGTATCAAATTCAAAATTTATGAGGATCATTTGCAATTTATAGGTAATTCACCAATTTATCAAAATATAAGGGATGATTCATAAACTTAAAAATTCATATGGTTATTTGGACATAGTTAAAGTTTGGAAGATATATTTACATAAGATGTTTTGGCACATTTCCAGTTGAAGTTCTTAATAAAACCCCTATGACTAAGGGTTCAAATAATGTTTTTTCATGGTTTTGGTATTAATGTAGAGCCTCATTGAGAGATATCTTAGAAGAGTTGTTATATTATGTTTTTATAATTTTTAATGTTGATTATTTATTTTATAGAAGATATATGATGAAGCGAAAATTTCTTTATGTAATATTTTTACATATACCTTATAACACTTGATAAGATTTTCGATTAAATTATTATGCCAGGAATTAAAGGAGAAAATATTGATTCCTCACTCATGCATCTTCTATACATAACATCGATGAGAATCATCATGCATGTATCGAACATTGGCCTTTCCTTAGGCACACATAGGCAATAGAATCTTACAGTAAGTACATTACCCACCAGACATACATAAATCCATTGTTATAGACATGTGCTTAATGATTAATGTATTTACTTGGTATGAATCCTTGTATATATCTTCATCTTATTCATTAACGGTTCCTCTTCCTCTCTGAGACCTGATCCCCAAATGGATGATTATCTATATTTTAGATGTTTAAGTGGAAAATATAACACTATTGTTGATACTAGGCATGGAGTAAAGCAAAAGAGGACTATATGGGTTGATGGACCAACTTATTTTACATAATGCCCTATTAGATGGGGATAGTCCTATACATATAAGTTTAAAGTTGAATACCAAAGGGGTACACTTTGTCACATCTCAACATAGCATGGGATGTACCATTACACAAGAATACCTCTTGAAAACATAAATCAACATGCTCATTTATCAAAAGACATTGTTTACATGATAAAGGGGTTGCTATAATGGAGTTTAGCTTCCTATTACAACTTATGTGTACAACATAATATTTATATCAAAACATGAACCGTTTTTTTTCTTTATCATTTTCACAGTAATAGAATTTCTGACTTTGTACAAACTTTATACAAAAGTCATTGACTCTGACTCACGCTCTCAGTATATATATCCCCTTTTAGCATTGGGCCCTTCATGATACAGTTAACTTGACAATAAAACATTTTATCTTCTCAGCTATTGATGCTAAGCGAAAGTAGATAACATGTAACACAATATAGATAATATGATAGATAATATTGCATATCACAACTTAAATATTTCAATCATAACCCGTTGGTTCAACTTCACATATACATTCACCCAACCGGGCATTTACTGTTGGTAATGGGCATGCTATGCTCATGCACGTAGCATGCATTAGTACCAAGATCCTATGCCCTCCAAACTTCTTCCGATTAGTTGATATAGCTAAGCATTTGGATATAACATCTAAAAACTTAGGGCAACAAAGAGCTGCTTGGGAGTAGGATCCCTACCAAATTGGACTACATACTGTAGTTTACCATTTTCAAAAAGGGTAATAAAGAGCTACCTATTCAAAAAGGGCAATAAAGAGCTACCTAGAAGTAGGATCCCTAACTTTACAAATTTAGTCTAAACATTGTAGCTTACCAAATTAAAGTGGCAATACTGCCAAATTAGACGTTATACTGTAGTCTATCAAATCAAAGTGGCAATATTGCCAAATTAGACCATATACTGTAGTCTACCGAATTTGACTATTAAAATATTCATAATGTTTGAGCAATGCAATTTGTATACTTCTAAAAACTGAGTTCATAAAGCCATATTTTTTCTATGGTCACTTGGAAGCCTCATTCTAAAAGTTCTGACTCGTATGTCCCTTTTGTGCCATGCTATACCATGATATGCAATAGCAACTAAAGAATATCAATTAGTATAATTAATCGTTAAGTTTTATTCAACCTATTGATTTCATTCTAGTTTTTCAAACTCTCCTTAGCGGAATATTTCACTTACGGTTCACTTAGGTGAACACTTAGAAGATTGAGTTAGTAATCGCTCAACTTCTCTAGTTAGCACAATCGTTTGTAAGCACAATTCATCGCCTAACATGGAAACATAACAATTTAACTAGAATACATTTACTGTCATTCAAAATCAACGCATTAGCATTCACTATAATAGCATATTAATTCACTCAAGATATACTCATATTCAATCAACACAGTATCAAATGGCATACAGTGTTATGAGTGGTAATATATTTACTCTAAGCATGGGTTAGATCCACTTACTTGGGCTTAGTAATAGTGCAAAATCTTAAACTTTATGACATGGTTTTTTCTTACTTATTACACCTATGAAAATATGACACATTCTTTAAATTAAGTATAGGTCAAACTCGAACTATTATAAACTTTCATTTTCGCATTTTTGAATTTCATTTGATCATCACTTACTCATTTCTTATCCGATTCCAATAAAATTTATATTGCCATGATCGCTATTTTGAGTACTATTAATATATATTAAGAAAAAAGATTGATCAATATTTTCAAAAACCCAAAAATACCCTTTCGTATTACGACTTAATTGTATGCTACCCTAACTCCAAAATTGATTCAAGTAAGTTTTAGTATTAAACTAAAAACCCTAAAATTTATACTTTCCAAACTTGTTTAGCAACACTTATTATAGCCCAAAGTGTTCGTTTTACGTAATTTGACAAGTATCTTACTAATATTAATTACTATATTACATATTACACAAATTTATAAGCTTATATTAGGAAAATGTGTAATAAATAGTATACGAGCTTGATTAATTTCACAAAAAATTCTATAGACTTACAAAAATATTTAGTTTAATTATCGATCAGCAATTACATCAAATTAGCTATTATCTATTTTTACAAAAATAGAAGTTTTAGCTTAGAATTACGCAAAATCAGGGAAAATAAACAAATTTAAGTATAAGATAAAAACTAAGTATTCCAAATATCATTATAAACATCCAGAATTCGATTCATGTAAGACTCATTCATTAATTTTATCAAAAACTAATTATTTCAACAATTTAGTAAAATTGGTAGTTTTATTCAAAATAATTATAAAAAGTAGTTAACATACTTAATTTTGAAAATTATTTTTACCACAATTAAATATATATATTAGGTGCATTATATATAAAAATTGAGCTTGAAACAACATAATCTAATATTTATAAATTCATTCAATTTCCATCCAAATAGGGCATTTTCTTAAAGA
Organism: Lumnitzera racemosa; assembly: GCA_024138005.1. Classification (NCBI taxonomy): domain Eukaryota; kingdom Viridiplantae; phylum Streptophyta; class Magnoliopsida; order Myrtales; family Combretaceae; genus Lumnitzera; species Lumnitzera racemosa. The sequence goes on along the minus strand of JAMXBC010000003.1, from coordinate 65,271,888 downwards.
ACTCATATTTCTACTAATTATTTAATTAAAATAAAATTGCCACATTAATGTAAACTTAAAATAATCCTAGAAACCAAATTTCATAATTAATTGACAGCATTTGATATTTTTAGCAAATTTAACAAACTGTGAGCAGAATATTGATTCACCTAAACTGATTACCTCCGACCGCCTCTAGCCATCATCTAGTTGCCGCATCTTGTTGAAAAGCCTCCTTCGGCTACCCTCTATTGGACCTCTAAGCCACTCCAGCTTAGGTTATGTTTGGTATAAGAACCATCTTAACCTAATTCCGACTCTATTTCTTGCTCTATTTTTATTTTATTTTTGTAATTTTTTTCGATTTTATAAAATTATGTTGTTGTGTTTTTAGGTTGCTAAAATATTGTAAATGATGTTTGGAGCCCCATTTATAAGTTTTATGATTTGTTTGCATGTAAAAAAGTAAAATTACACTTATCGATTTCATGTTTTCCTAGGCGCCATGTGTCATTATCTTCTTAACCAAATGTTGACTATTTGCAATCAATCTTAGCATAATACATTATTTGGTGACTCACCTATTCAATTTTATATTAATTTCCCTTATCTTAATAATTTATTATTTTTATTTGTAAATATTTAATATATACAATGCATATCACCTGTAAATATATGTATATTATGTATAATTTAACTTCATTTATTAATTTTGAAAGTTAATTAATTTATCTCTAATATTTCATTATATCTAAAAGCTAGAATTTTACGATTATTAGTTTTATCGATAAATTAAATTTTTTCATAAATTAATATATTTATATAGCTTATTTTGAGAAATTGACTTTACTTGAATTACTTTATCTAACTTTTCTAATTTTATTGTGAAGTTTGAAATAAAATTGATAACTTAGTCTGACGCCTTAAATTTAGGAGCTTGGATCTTAGGGTTATTAAATTAGCTAGAAAAACCTAGGGTATTACATACTTTGGTAAGATGGTCTTTACTCTTAGTAAGCAACATCTATTATTGGTGCCATAGCTATCTATCCATGCATGATTTATCCCTTTGAACCCAAACCTAAATTTGTACAAAAATTCCCATTATTTTTTGTAATTAATTTGTAAACCTCTAATTTATTAATTTATATATTTTTATAAGCTTTTAATTCATAATCTACGAGTGATCTTGTAATATTGGTGAATGGTGGAATTCTGACCCTATAGCAGTGGAAGAAAATGATGTTATTGGGCAACAGGCCTAATTCTTCTGATGCTTATACTGCCTCCTAGGACCTTTTTGCAATTGTTCTACAAAACGTAAATTAATCAACTACATAAGTAGGCTCTTCAATTGGTTTTCTTTCCATTGCACTTATAGCATTGCATTTTTTTCCTTTCATTCAAAGGAAATCTTCTAATTTATTGAAAATATAAATAATGGACTATAGATGATAGGACATACACATGATAATATCATACATTAATTTGAGTAATTAAGTAACATAATCATTTTTCTTGTGTTCATTTTTTCAGACACTTTCGTCCGATCTAAGGAAAGAGACCAAACATATATGCTTAGGATTGTGAATACAGCACTTAATCAAGAGCTCTTCTTCATTATGGCAAATGATGCCATGATTATTGTAGAGGTTGATGCAAGCAACATGAAACCTTCTAAGACTTCAGCAATCATGGTTGGTCTTGGATAATCTATAAATGTTTTAATCACTACAAATCAAGTTCTTGATTCTACAAGCATGTTTCCAATTGTAGTAGCACCTTACCTTACTTCAATTTTTCCCTTCAACAATTCTACAACCATCAGATATTTAAAATATAAATTTATCAAATATGATAGAACTAGCTTAAATAAACCTACATGTTCTTAACTTGCCTTAAATGCTCAACATTGATTTTGCTATTAAATTCTCTAAAAAACTTAAAACCCTAAATTCAAAAAGTATCCTTGTAAAGTGCTGAAAATAATTGATAGGAGAATCATATCTATAACTAGGCATAACCTTTAAGATTGTCTAATAAACAAGACATGTATGCGATTAGGTGGGAAAAGACCTTTTACATCTATGAACAACCAATCTTTTATTTGTCCTTGTAGGGCAATTCTTGAAATCCATTACTACACTAAGGTTGCTAGTAGTCAGTTTACTACCAATTTTCTAGTTTGGCCTCCACATATGTTCAATTTCACTGGAGTTGATCCATTTGAATTGAACATGAACATGGAGTTTTGTAGTAAGATTATTTGAGTGCCATTTGTTCCAAATGTTGAAATAGTAATGCAAGACACTAGTTTCCTCAACATTGAGAATCATCCTATTCATATTCATGGAATAACTTATTCATTATTAGATTGGGCTTCGACAACTTTGATGTTCATGTGGATCTAGTAAGCTACAACTTAGTTGATCCACCTGAAAGAAACATGGTTGCTATCCCAATTAGCAGATGGGTAGCAATTTGATTTAAGGTTGATAATCTTGATGCTTGGTTCATACATTGCCATTTAGAAATGCATACTTCATGGGGTTTAGCTACAGCATTGACTGTCTAAGATGGATCTAGACCTAATAAGACTTTACTTCCTCTTCTTAAAGGTCTATCTTCTTGCTAAGAGTGTTGAATAGTAACACCTTTTTGGTCTAGAAAGTTTGTTTCACCTCATCTCTTTTGTGGACTATTGTAAAATATCTAGTGTAGATTTAGATATCCATAATGCATATAGTCGATATTGTTATTAGTGCCTTGTTAATTGTCGCATAAGTATGGAGGCTAAGAGAAAAGAGCTTGCTCATTTTCAAGGACACTTTATATATGAAGAAAAATCATGTAAAGAGAATATTTATGTTTCAGTAATAAAGGCTTCATATTCATAATTTCAAGAAAAGGTGCAATGGTTTTTCCTTTGTGATTATTTTAACATTGCACATATATTTATATTGACTTAAAAAACAAAAACTTAGAACTTATGAATCTCTTAGAATTTTATTTCACAATATTATCAATCTCTTATCAAAGCAACCACTACGATAGATTTTATCTAACGTAACAACATAAATTAGACAAAAGTGCATTCTTAGATTTACATTGGCTGAAGGAGCCTATGTTTCATTGGATCTAATATAAACCAAGAAGTTAAATCTCGATATATGGGCCAAAATTTTAGCGCCGTTATATCTCGAGGTTTTTCACTATAGTCAATTTTTTTTTTATCTTTAAAACCACATTAAATAAGAATATAATAAATAAGTCTAACTTTCCTTCCAAAAAAAAAAAGAAAAGAAAAATAAAAGAATGAATAAGTCCACTCTACCTTCACTCTCTTTTAATCGTTTTTTACTCTCCTTGTTCTCGATGAAAGAGAGCATGAGGAGAATAGTTATGTGATCCATGTTATCTTCCCTTGCTAGCTGCTACAAGATACTATCAAGAGTATTCTCTTCATGCCATTCCTAACAATATCTAGAGATTCCATGTAGTTTTTCTTTCCTCTTTCTTATTCAACAAATTAGGGTTTTATGATTTTAAAGCTTTAGGGTTTTAACCACATCTATTCTTTTTCAATCCGTTTATTCTTTATTGCATGTAATTCTCATCTATTCAAAGTTTGACACTACACAAATTCTCAATATGTATGAATAATTTGTTTCCAATTGATTGAGTTCTATCTTAAATCAATGTTATCAATTCTATAAATAAATATTTGATGTAAACTTGTAATTAGTCATATTAATTGATAGTTATCATTTTAATTGTAAAAAAAAGTATATATCTGAACAAAATTCTTATACCTTAAGAAAATACGTAGGACCTATCTTTGGGAAAAAAATTGCCAATATGAGATGCTTATTAGTTAAGGCATAGTAACTATATATCTTGTGGACATGTCCTAATAGTATGATATACATACATATAGTTCTCAATGGTATGAATTAGAATAATATGATGTGCTAAGTATTTCAAACAAGGATCCCTTGTTCTCACTTGTACTATTGTGATAAAGAATAGCAATATTTTAGGTGACAATGGGTAGGTATTATTCTATACACATTAGGTTGGCTAAAACTTATTAGGTGTTATATTTCCTTTTCTTGTGCCACCCTAGCAATCAAGATATTCTTTAATATCATTTATTGGTGTTATTTGGCAATACGAATAAGATCATGGATGGTTATTTTTAAGAAATCCCTTATAACTTAAAATTTGATGTATGCATTTGATAGAACAGTGCTCTAAAGGGGAGGCTTATCTAGAGTTACAAAAGCTAGTTAAAAACATTTGGGTTCACCCTTAACTTAAGGGAGTTTGGGTTTTCAACTTCTATAGAGGAAGAGATATAGTAATATAATTTCGTAATGTTCTATGGTGCATTTGTTTTATAGATATTTCCAAATTATTTTGATTGTTTACTATAATCTAATTTAGGATGTTATATTCACAAATCATATACATGTCTTCTCCTTTTTATTGTTGTACCAACAAACATCACTTTGAAGTGAACAAATATGTGATAAAATAAGTAATACTATGCATTTTCTTATTCTTGCACCTATTAGTATGTGATAAACTGTCTTTTTTGTTGACTTAATGTAATGCTGATATATGGTAAATTGCTTACTAAATGAATTATTATGATGTCCTCTTAAGTTATCTAAGCTTCTTAACTTCTAATGGTTTTATAGAGTTCTGAAATGTCATGAGTATTTGAAAGTGTTGTTAGGAAGGATCTTTTGTCTTGTGGATATAATTTTTATCTTGAAGACTTAAGTCAACCACTAAGTGAATATAAAATGTGTTTTATTGCATTGATATCTTCAAACAAGGAGCATCTTAGTTAATTTTTATTAGTTTAAACCTATCAACAACTCAATTCCTATGTATAAACTAGATGTTTTAGTGTTATTTTACTCTTAACATTGTTGTTTATTAAAGTTTTTTCTTTAGTTTATTTAAAAGATGCAAAGTTACTAGAATTTGATGCATTTTTGGCTAAAAGCTGTAGCCCACTAGTTAGAAGAACATTAAAAAATAATAACTTTACTACAATATAAATTAATGATGTAAAAGGCATATGTTAAAATTTCATGTACCCTAAGTATATATACAGTACATATATATATATTTTTTATTGAGTTCCTTAATATTATAGTGCATATTTTTGTCCTTTACCTATAATCTAAATTAGTTTTTTTTTTCTTAAATTGACTAAATTAAATTCTATCAATTGTAACCTAATCTTATTTGAATTGTACATATCGTAAAATATATATTTAATAAACCAAAAGTTAAAAAACAAAATATTCAAATATTTAACATAAAAATGTCTTAACCCATCAATTTAATATCATAGATAAAGTCTAGTTCATGATTGTGTTAATTCATGGGGCTTATTTTGTAACTTTCAAACACTCTTCGATGCTCTTACATGAGATAAATATACTATAATTTGCAAGATTAACTTATGGGTTATGTGCATGATTTACTTGTTTGAGGATAGTAAGTACCTCTTTTATTTCTTGCAGTATGGATCGTGATTGACTTAGTAACCTCTATAGAAATTTGTTTCGCACATCATCATCTTCACGTAGACAGGTAGGTAAAATAATCAATTGTCTTTTAGTGCTTGTTCAAGTATTGTCATTGTATTTTCTAATTTAATTTTTTTTTTTTTTTTACAATGTAGATGATGCCAATCTTATAGATTGGTTTGTTGATGATCCAATTTATACTCCAGTTACATATCAATTTGAAGATAGATCTTATTAAGATGCTATCAATCCTTTTAATGTTGATGATAATGGGGAAAATGACAAGATGAGGAGTATTATTTAGATGATGATGAGGATAAATAAACCAACAACCATGAAAAGAGTCATGATGTGGATTCTTTAGCTAATGACAATGAAAATGTGAATGAGGATCACAATGGTAATGATAATGAAAAATGAGAATGAAAATGGTAATAAAGGACTAAGTAAGAAGCATAGAAGTCCTTATCGGGGTAAGGTGGTGAAGGATATAGTTAGGAGAACTAATAGGGGACTAGAATTGCTGCTTCCTCTAGGTACTAATTATCCTATTAGGCCTAATGCAAGATTACTCTTGGAAGAGTTTACAGCCATCATTAGAAGCTACCCTTATATGTGGCTAACAGTAATGGAAAGACATGGATTGCAATACCACTAAAGTTTCAAGAGTCTATCATGATGAATGTAGCTATAAGTAAATGCTATCTCAAATCTTTTTTTTTTCTCTTTTCTTCAAGGCATATTATATTGTTTGTGGGCAACCAATTTATGCTTTATTGAATTTAGAAATGCTTCTATATTGAATTTGGTGTTCTATAATTGTTAAATTAGTAAACCATTCTTTTTAAATTGTAGGAGAAATTTGAGGCTGATTAGAATGATCTATGATTGAAGGATATACTACATAAAGTGGCAAGTAAATCCTACAATAAGTTGGGCTATAATCTTCGTATTCATTATGAGCTACATGGAAAGGGGAAGCATGCATGCAAGGTTATTCCAAAAGGGCTAGAACATGAACCCTAAGATTGGGTTAGTTTATGTGACTTCTTTAATTTAAAGCATTGCTAGGTAATATTTATTATATCTTTTGATATGTTATAACATGACTCAATGAAGTTTTATTTGTTTTCCTAAAAAGACATGCTATAACATGACTCAATGAAGTTTTTGATTTTTTTTTCCACTTCCTTTCAAAAAAGAAGTGACATCAATAAGAAGAAGTGCAAAGCTGTTCAATACAATCATTTTATGGGGCCTAAGTCTTATGTTAACATACAACATGAGAAGGTATTTAATCATTTATATGAAATTTAATATAACTTATTCAAGATTAACAATGGTATCTTCTTTTAGGAATTAGGAGAGATACATATGTTTTGGATTACTCATGAGAAAAATGAAAGGTGAAATAATGAGATTGCACAACAAAAATATGCAACTATGACATTGAATGGACTACTTTTTAGATGTATACATACATATATATATGTATATATTTATAAATATTAGATGGCAATAAGATGTTGATAGCAAAGGAAGGAGCTTAGAATTATGGTAGATACTTATTAATTTTATAAATATGATAATAATACATCCTTCATAGAGATAAGCTTTAGATACCTATATATAGTTTAAAGAGATAAGCTCTAAAAATTCCTTTTGCAAACTTTATCCAAAATCATAGAAACACCTTTTCTTTGTTAACTTGCAAGTTATAGAGTAACATTGAAGGTTATTTTATGTATTTGTATCTTCTTCCATACAGGAGGAAATGGCGAAGAGAAGGACCTAATCCATGCAAATTGAAGGGCTAGAGGGTTCAACTTTGCTAATAAAGATAGAGGTTATGACACAAGTATTAGGAAACCAATCTGGCTATAGTTGATGCTTAGGATATGGTAGATCAAAGCCATTACCCATAAGCTTGCCTTATTACTGAGCTTCCTTTCTTTCTGGAGAAATTGCCACTTGGGGAATTTTAGAAGTTACAAAAAGATGTTGGACAAATAAAGGACCTCCTCTCATAACTAATATAACTTCAAGGAGGGTTTCCATTAGCACCTACATCTCCATTGATAGTAATGTCTCCATAAGCACAAAACCCTTCACTACAAGCTAATGAAAATAATCTTTAGGTATTAGTATTTTTGTTTTTTTTTTTTTATTTTTAAGTAAAATTCTAATTTTGATTTATGGGTTTTGTTACTATGGTTTTATATGAAATTAGGGTCATTAGGGTTTCTCTATCATAGTGAAAGTTATATTTTCTTTTTTTTTTTTTGTTATTGAAAGATCTGAAAGTAAGATTTTTGTTTGCTAAAATGTGCTTGCTCAAACTTTTAATGAATTGGTTATAGTTCATATACATTTCATACTTTTCTAAGTTAGAACTAACAAATATATTATGTTCTATAATAGTTAAGCTAGGAAATTCACCCTTCAAAATTATATATGTGTACATGTAAATATAGAATTTAAGTTTGTCCTTAATCTATAAACACTATAGTGGTTTAATTTTATATTTGGTCATACAAATATTCCAAAATCAAGCTTGTTTTAGTTTTATTTAGTTGGTAAGTTTACAAGCTTATGGTAATTTTCAAAGATATTTCCATTATTTAAGATTAAATATATGGTTTCCATTATCAAATAAATTAAAGTAGGGTTGCTTTTCTTAAGATATGTGAGGCGTAGATGAACATACGACGTCCGGTATCTCACGAATTAGGAGGATGGGTTTGAACCTCAAGATGGTTTGAAATATAAATGATAATCAAAGGTTGAGTAGGGGTTTTTGTACACTAACACCTCATACAAGCTTGGGTTACACTTGATATTACATATAATTATGGTTGGACATCACTTGCCACTAGTCCATACTCAATGGGCTAGATAAAAGTAGCTCGAAAGTAAGTAGGATAACACTTAGCTTAAGAGAGTATGCCTGAAAAATCAGGATTGTATTAACTTATTGTAGCTGTTACAATATATAGGTATTTATATGATCCTATTAGGATAAATCTTAGGTTAGAGTAATTTACAAGAAAAAAAGGATTCCTACTAAAAGAGGAAAGAGAATAATTTATAGGGCTACTATTGTAATTGGGCAAAAAGAATATGCAGTGGCATCAAAGGATAGTACGGACGTAAAAAAGGACAATACGCGTATTGTTTGCTCATTTTGTAGTCCTAACGGCATTGCTGGCCAAGTAAGGGTAGGTTCTAATTAAGTCTAGTCGATGTCAGCAGTTCGATAGCTAAGACAATTGGGACTGGAAAAGGGGTTAGTTCAGGGGTGACTTATCGTTGGGTTAGCCTCAGAGGTTATGTAATGCCTCAAGATTTCGAGCTAGTTTAATGATATTAGGATTCGAGCTCCTTAATTTAGAGTGCTGGGTTATATTATCCGTTTTATTTTAAACTTTACAATAAAGTTAGATGAAATAATTCAAGGGAAGTTAATTTCTCGAAATAAGCTATATAAAAATATTAATCTAAAAAAAATGTCAATTTATCACTAAAGTCGATGAATATCGAAAACGTGAAGTCCAATCATTTAGATGTAACAAGATATTAGAGATAAGTTATTTAACTTATAAAAATAGTAAATGAAGTTGAATTATACATGTATTAACATAGAACATGCATTATTTATATTAAATACACATATATAATAAGAAATTATTATTAAAATAAGGTAAATTAATATAAAGAAATGGAAAATTAATAAAAAAATTGAAAGGGTGAGTCATCCATGATGTAGTAGCTAAGGATCAATTTGAATTGATGAGTCAAAAGGCAAAACACTAAAAAATGACATCTCATGTATTGAAAAATCAAGAAAATGACATGCGTAATTTACTTTTTTATTTGCAAAAAATCTTAAAGCCTATAAATAGGGGTCTAAACCACATTTGCAATATTTTAGCAACAAAAAACACAAGAACATAATTTTAGAAAATTGGAAAAAATTAGGAAAAAATAAAATAAAAATAGACTAAGAAATATGGTTGGAATGGGTCTAGGGCGGTTTGTGTACCAAACCACAACCTAACCTGGAGTGGCTTAGAGGTCCAATAGAGGGTGCCTGGCGAAGCTCCTCCGATAAGGTGCGGTAGCTAAGTGGTGGCTGAAGGCAGTCGGTTTAGGTTAACCAAAATTTCGCCTATAACTTATTTAATTTTGTAAAAATATTAAATGTTATTAGTTAATTGTGAAATTTGGTTTTTTAAGATTATTTTAGCTATAGATTAACATAATAATATTTTTAATTAAATAATTAGTGGAAATATGGGTTCCATAGGAAAATGGCTTATTTGGGTGAAAGTTAAACTAATTTTTATAAATATTAGATGGTGTTATTTCAAACTAAGTTTTTGTATATAATACACCTAACATATATATTTAATTTTGATAACAATAATTTTTGAAATTAAGCATGTTTACTATTTTTTATAATTATTTTGAATAAAACAACTAGTTTTACCGAATTATTGAAATAATTAGTTTTTGATGAAATTAATGAATGGGCCTTACATGTTTAGACTTATAGATGTTTATAATGATATTTGGAATATTTAGTTTTTATCTTACATATAAATTTGTTTATTTTCCCTAATTTTTCGTAATTTTAAGCTAAAACTGTTATTTTTCATAAAAATAGATAATTGCCAATTTAGTGTAATTGATAATCGATAATTAAACTACATATTTTTTTGAGTCTATAGGATTTTTCATGAAATTAATTGGGCTCGTATATTATTTATGACATATTTTCCTAATATAAGCTTATATATTGACTTAATATGTAATATAGTAATTAGTACTGATAAACTGCTTATCAAATTCAAGTAAAATGAACACATTGGGGTCTATTAAGGATTACTGGATAAGTTTGGAAAATGTGATTTTTAGGGTTTATAGTTTAGTACTAAAGCTTATTTGGGTTAATTATGGAGTTAAGATAGCGTACGGTCGAGTTGCAATAAGAAAAAGGATATTTTTGAACTTTTGAAAATATTAATAGAATTAGTTCTTAAGATATCTCAATAGTACTTGAAATAACGATCATGAAGATATAAAGTTTACCGAAATCTAATAGGAAATGAGTAAGATACGGTTAAAGAAAAATTTAAAAACTAAAAAATAAAAGCTCATAATAGTTCGGGTTCGACCCATACTTGATTTGAAGATTATGTTATATCTTCATAGGTGTGATAAGTAAGAAAGGACCATGTGGTGGGGTTTAAGATTTTGCACTATTATTGAGTTTAGGTAAGTAGATCTAACCTATGCTTGGAGTTGATATATTGTTACTCATAACATTGCGTATTGTTTGATGCTGTGTTGATTGAATATGAGTATATCCTAGGTCAACTAATATGCTACTATGGTGAATGATGATGCGGTGATTTCGAATGATAGTAACTATATCTTAGTTAAACTGTTATGATGTTATGTTGGGTGATGATTTGTGCTTATGAATGATTGTGCTAACTAGAGAAGTTGAGTGATTGCTAACTCAATTTCTGGATGTTCACCTAAGTGAACCTTAAGTATGATACTACAATTATGCTATAGAGAGTTTGAAAACTAGAATCAAATAACTAGGTTGAACAAAACTTAAAGATTGATTGTGCTGATTAATATTCTTGAGTTTCTATTGTATATCATGGTATTGTAAGGCATAAAAGGGACCTATTGATTAGAACTTTTAGAATGAGACTTCTAAGTAGTCATGGAAAGAATTTAGCTTTATGAACTTAGCTTTTGGAAGTATATAAATTGCATTGCCTAAATATTGTGACTGTTTTGATAGTCAAATTTGGTATACTATAATGTATGGTCTAATTTGGTTGTGTTGCTACTTTGATTTGGTGAACTACAGTGTATGGTCTAATTTGGCGGTGTTACTGCTTTGATTTTGTGAACTATAGTGTGTGGTTTAATTTTGTAAAGCAAAGATGGGGGTCTACTCCTTAATAGCTTCTTGTTCCCCTTTTTGATAATGGTAGACTATAGTATGTAGTCCAATTTGATGGGGTCCTACTACCAAGCAGCTCCTTGTTGCCCATAGGTTCTAAGACGTTGTATCTAGTAACCCGGCTATGTCGACTAATTAGAAGAAGATTGGAGGACATAGGATATCCATACCGATACATGCTATGTGCATGAGCATAGCATGTTGTATTACTAATGGTAAATGCCCAGTGGGTAAATGCCCAGTGGGTAAATGCATATGTGAAGTTGAACCTGCGGGTTATGATTAAAATGGTTTAATTGTGATATGTAATATTGGCTATGTTACGTTGTTTGTTATCCACTCTCACTTAACTTCAGTAGCTGAGGGGACAAAATGTATTATCCTCAAGTTAATTACATCATGAAGGGCCCAACAATAAAGGAAGATATATATATTAAGGGCGTGAGTCAAATTTGGCGACTTTTGTATGGAATTGGTACTAAGTCAGGAATCTTACTATTGTGCAGTTGATAAAGGAAAAAGATGGTTTATGTTTTGTTGTAAATATTATGTTGTACACATAAGTTGTTATAGAATATCTAGTTGAACTTCGATGTAGCAACCCTTTAATCATGTAAACAACGTTATTTTTTTATTAGCGAGCAGGTTAAGTTAAGTTTTCAATCGGAATTCCTATGTGATGGTACATCTTGTTCTAAGCCGAGATGTGATAGGTCAGCTCTTGGTAGTTGTTAGTTTGAGTTCAGTACTGATTAGGTTGGTAGTATTCTAATTTAATGCTTAAACAGTTATGTTATAGAGAAGTTGGCTTGGCACATTAGCTGGTCACCTAGGTAGCTTCTTGGATAACGTGGAGAGAGAAGTAACTTGATAGGTTGGACTAAAGGATGCATTGCTCTTCGTCATTCAATTCACTTCGGATAGCTCAGTGAACCATCTGAGCAAGTTTTTGAGCTCAAGAGAGCGTGATTGGTTCTTGATCCTTATCATCCCCTTAGAGCTTTGAGATTTAGGATCAAATCTAGCTTAACTCTACATTACTTATCTTCGGGTGTATATGAGTGGAGATGAGCAGTGATGAAGGAGTTCGAAACTCTATACTCTTCTAGTAGTTCAATCCTATAGGCATTATAATTGATCTTTTCAAGCACTTTGTAGGGTTTGTCGGCTTTGGGAGATAACTTACTCTTCCTCAAGTTAGGGAACTGTTCCTTATTGAGGTGGATTTAGACTAGATCACCTAATTGAAATTCTCTTTTCCTTTATCCTCAACCTTACCTCTCAAGCTTGGTTGTAGCTCGGCTTAATTATTCTACAACCTTCTAGTACATGGCTCTAATGGCCTTAACTCTTTCTACAATTGGTTGGTCATCATATGGGCTCGAAAGGGGTATTTAGTCCATTAGGAGATTAGGGTTGAACCCATAAGTGACCTAAATTGGAGGCATATTTGTTACATTGTAGGCGATCCTATGATAGGCAAACTCTATGATCGGTAAGCATAAATCCCAATTAGCTATGTTTCCACCAATGGCAACTAGTAATAAAGTTCCCATTATTCTATTGACAACCTTGGTTTGTCCATTCGTTTGTGGATAATAGGACATATTGTACAATAGCTTAGTTCCCATGCATCTCCATAATGTTCTTTAGAAGTGACTCATGAATTTTAGGTCCTGGTCTAAAACAATGGTTTTGGGCATTTCACGAAGCCTGATTACTTTTCACAAGAAAAGAAAAGAAATAGTTGAAGAGTCATTAGTTTTTGTATAGCATACAAAGTGTACCATCTTGTTAAGTTGTTCTACGACCACCACGATGGATTCCTTCCCTTAGGATGTCCTGACAATTCTAACATGAAGTCCATGCTTAGCTTAGACTAAGGTTTAGTTAGAATAGGTGAAGGTAAATAGTGTCCTAGCTCGGTTCAACTTGGCTCTTTGCTTTTTCGTAGATAGTACACCTTTCCACTACAAATTGGACGTTTCTCATGATTTTTGGCTGGAAGAATCTTAAGGATAGTACCTCATGAGTGTAGTGTTGGTCAAAATGTCTTAAATCCTCCTTTATCTATCTCGCATACTAACAATTCTCTTACGAAATAGGTTTGGATAGATAATCTCCTGTTCCTAAACAAGTATCTATCCTCCTTGTAATAGTCATCAAATGTCTATCCTTCCTTACACTTGGCATAGATGGGACTAAAATATGGTTCCTCAACATATAAATCCTTTATCATTGAAAAACCAAGTATCTTGGTTTGTAGCTTAGTCAGGAGAAAATGTCACCTTGATAGGCCATCAATAGCTACATTGTTCTTCCTATTCTTGTACTTCATGATATAAGAAATTCCTTCCATAAACTCAACCCATTTAGCTTGTCTTTAAGATAACTTGGGTTAGCTCTTCAACTATCTTAAGGATTCATGATCAATGTAGATGACAAATTCCTTGGGCAATAGATAATGTTGCCATATAGTTAGGGCTTGAATAAAGGAGTAAAACTCTTTATCATAAATAGAACAGTTGAGTGTAGCTTCTTTAAGTTTTTCATTGAAGTTAACAATAGGTCGGTCTTCTTACATCAGCATGGCACTTATGCTTAGTTTGGATGCTTTACACTCCACTTTAAACACTTTATCAAAGCTTAGAAAAGCTAACATAGGGGCTGTAGCTAGCTTCTCCTTCACCTCCTCAAAACTCAACATTCTTCTTTGAAAATTTGATGAGTGGGGCTATGATCGTATTAAAGTTCCCTATAAATTTGTGATAAAATAATGCCAAGCTATGGAAACTTCTCACATCGGTTGAAGTGGTCGCACAAGCCATTTGATGATTGCTCTTATCTTCTCATCATTAAAGGTGTGTAAGTGGGTTAAATGGGCCACCCCAACTCGGCCTGGCCTACTTTGGCTTGTGGGTTAAACGAGATAGGCTCATTTGGCTTACTTTTAAACTAGCAAAAAAACCTCAATCATAACCCATTTGAAAAGAGAGTTAAATGGGTTGGCCCATAGATTAAAGGCATAAATGTATTAAATGGGCCGACCCTAACTGGCCCACTTTAACCAGCGGTTTAAATGAGTTAGACTAATTTGGCTCGCTTTTAAATGGGCCAAAAAACCTCAGCCCAAACCTTAAAAAAGTAGGTTAAACGGGCCAGCCTGTGGTCTTAATCTCACTTGCACACCTCTACTTATCATTGACTTGTATTCCTTCACCACCTATAACAAACCCTAAGAAGATTACTTCGAGTTGGAAAAAGTCACACTTCTTCAAATCGGCATAGAGCCTTTTAGATCGAAGTTTTGTAAAGACTGCTCAAAGTTGCTCTTGGTGAGTCTTCAAATCAAGGCTATATACTAAGATGTCACAAAAAAAAAACTACTACAAATTTCCTTATTAGTTGTCAGAGCATATGATTCATCAATCGCATACATGTGCTCAGTGTATTAGATAGTCTAAATGGCATCACAAGCCATACATACAATCTATGTCATGTTTTGAATGTAGTATTTCAATTGTCACATTCACACATTTGAATTTGATGGTATCCAGATTTGAGATCAATCTTGGAGAATACTCTTGCTCTATTTAACTCATCTAGCATATCATTAAGCTTTGGTATAAGATACTTATACTTGATGGTGATGCAATTGATTGCTTGACTACCTATACACATTCTCCATGACCCATCCTTCTTAGCTACCAACAAAGTCGGTATGGCATAGGCGCTAAGGGATTCTTGTATATACCTTTTCTTCATTAACTCATCTACCTATCTCTACAGCTTAGTAGCTTATTCTAGGTTTAGGCTATAGGTAAGCTTGTTCAATAGTATGGCTGTTAGCTGTAAGATAATTACATGTTCGATGCCTCGGATAGGAGGTAGATCTTTTGGTAACTCACCTAGAAATAGATCGGGAAATTCATCTAACAAGGTTTTCACCTTAGTAGGCACCATCCCTCCTCAAATCTCTTCTCCAACAACCTTCTGACCAGTAGATAGGTTGGTTCTTCAAGCTCCATCTCTCTCTTTAGCTCGGCTCGAGTCATCACTAAAGCCTATTTCTTCAAGACTTGGTTCAATTGAGTCTGCATGCTTTTAACTTGTTTAGCCATCATAAGGCTAACTTTACCATTTTGCCTTCATGCTTTAGGGAACATGTATTCATCCTTCCATTGTATATCATAGTCCGATCAAACATCTATGGTCATCTAAGTAGTATGTGGGACGCAGTCATTGGTAATGCATCACAGAGCACTTCATCTCGATAGTTACCAAGATAGATCGGTATAGACACTTGTTTGTTCACTTGTTGGGCTCCCTTGTCACTAAGTAAATGTAGCTTATATGATAGGAATCAGTTTACAACAATCTTCAGATCGAGGCCAACTTGTCAAAAGCTAATGTAGACTTGCTGTAAGGACCCTATACTGAGCTTAGTAGTATTTTCTAAAATTTTCATACCACATGTGCACTCATGATAAGAAAATCGCCTTGCAAGTCAAAGATTACAAAACTCTAAATAGTTAATCACTAAGGTTTTCAATTTTAGTTCATTAACTCATTATATAATATAAATAACTATGGATATCCATTATGCGACAGTTCCTTAGAAACGTAGAGAAATAGTGAAATAAGATAGAAAATTCTAAACTTACTAAAGATGCTAAACTTAATTGAGATATTAGTTGTATCCTGAAGCATTCCAAATTAACTATAGAAGCTTTTCATCATACTTATTCAATGATAGCACTCCACACTCGATTCTTATCCCTATCCTAACTATTGATCAACTTGTAAGGAAAAGAACTATTGGGATGTAAGATTATGTTTAGTGAGTAAATCCCTCCACCATTCTATACAAACAATATAATTTAAATGCACAACATATGATTGCATGAACACTCAAGATGCTAAATAATACATGCAATGACCTACGAACTGAATGCAACTTAGAATTATGCTCTTTATAGTCAGGATTAGAGATGATTAACCAATACAAACTATCAACCGGGTTCTAGCACCTAGGTTTTTATTCAACTTGCTCAAAACAACTCAAACTTATATATAATATAAACAACTTTACTTTTCATATAGAAAATACACTTTCCTTTTCAAAACTAAACTTTAAGTCAAAATTCCTAGGTCTAGTGGTATGGTGGCCTCTACAATCCACAATTACAAGCCTTAAGTGGAAGACATACGACACAACCCTTTGTTAACGGTTAGCGTCCTTTGGTGTCTAGTAAGCCTGAAAGCCTAAGATAGAGGCTCAATAATATAAATGGCAGATTTGCTTAATCTCAACAAGAGACTTCGCTCCTATGAGCCCCTTCCCATGTTCCGCGTAAGGTGGTAGTCGATATAGTTATAATGCAAATATGAGAAATGACTTATTGAATTTCCTAATTGAATACTTAATTTAATACTTAATTTAATCAACTTTTATGGTGATTAGAAAATTTCATTCCATACAACTATGCATAGATATCATCACAAACAATTCCTATTATTATCTAATTAGCAAGTCATAACATTCAATCATAATATCATACATATGCATTTCCCATATCCCACAAACATTCATGTTCATTATATAAATTTAAGTACATTTATATTACAAGCAAAACCAATTATGAAATCATTAAGAATCACTCGCTCATCTATAGCTTAGTTGTAATAGTTCGGAGGTAGGTTATCTCTAACAGTCGGGTCCCCTAAACATTGCAAATGTGATATTATAAGAATTTGAAATAAAATTTAGAAGGCTAAGCTAAAATCTTTTAAGCTACATTTTTAACTTAATTTTGTATTTTTTCTCAGTTTTACTTAAAACTTCAATCGCATATAATTTTCTTGTTTTAAATTCGATTTTTATGATTTTATAGTTAATTTTCATCATTTTCCAGTTTAATTTAACATAACGTAGTTATATTTTTGAGATGAGGCATCCAAATCTATCTACTAATCAGAACGGTAGTGGTACACCTAGTTTGGTGCTCGTTCAGACTTAGTTTGGCTATAAGGCTTTTTATTACCTTAGGAAATCTTTTAGGCTTGGGCTTAGGAGTTTATTCTAAGCTTAAAACACTCTTTAAAATCAGATTTCTAGCCTTATCTTATGGCATTGGTGCTAACAATATTTTCTTGGACTCTTATGTAGGCTTAAGTGGTCAAATGGGCCTTTTTTTTTTTTTTTAATTTTATCTAAACTAAGGTTAGTCACTTTATTAGGCTTATGGAGTATTATGTGGACTCTTTATGGGTTTCAAAACAACATTCATTAATAGATGAAGGTACTGGTAAGAAATTTGGCAAAGGCCTAACTTGGTTGAGTATTTTAAGCTCGGTTTTGAGTTTTATGCTTTTTATATTTATTATTCTTGCTTTGGCTGGTCTTTTCACTTTGTTTATTTGGTTTTATCATATTTTTAAGTGGCTTTTCTTATAGTTCCAAATCTGGTCGGTTTGGTTTAAGAGCTTCCAACTTGGTTTTATTATTTTCTTAAGTTTAGGTGTTAGATCATGAACTTATGCTACTCATATTCCAACTCTAATGTAACTTCTCCTTCAAGAGGAGATTATTTAGCTTATGTACCACATGAAAATGATAAATCTCATACTTATCATAAAACTCTATGCCATAGTTCACATCTCTAAAAGTGGGTTTCTTTATAAAAACTTCATATTATGGATTTTCCTTTACCTAAAGCTAAATTTGAACATATGTGACCATATGAAGCCAAAAATAACATTTAAATACTCTTTATACTCTATACATCCAGCATGTTATCTTCTCTTCTATACACATATTTCGTGATTTTCTCAACTTTTAAACTTCTATTCTAAGTGCTAGACATGTATACCAACTTAGCATGCTCATATTCTAACTTTCATGTAAGAGATTCATAAGCCTACTTCTTAAAATGGACTAGCTATTTATGCCAATATTTTCATAAAAATTTAGTCTCCTAAAGATGGCATACTAGAATATAACAAGGAAATAAACTTACTCATCCTTAGTGCGTAAAAAGTGGTGGTAGTGCACCTAAGAATCCTCTTAGCTCCTTGTTTTCTTTCCCTTTCTTACAAGCTCTTTTTGAAACCAAGATCTTGATGGTTGAGGTAGGTTTTGGGGATACTCTAAAGACTCCTAAAATGGCTTTTGAATTTGACAAGAGAAGGCAACAAAATAATGTTTGTGCTGTGAGTATAGAAACAAAAGAAAGTGGCAACAAGTTGTAGATTTTGTGGGGATGGGTTTTTTCTTTTATTTTGTGTTTGAAGTGTAGAAAAGGAAATGAAAGATGAGGGAAAAAGAGAGAGAGTGTGCAAGTTTTGATATGTGCATGAAGTGTGTCCAATAAGCTTCGTTTGGTTGTTTTTTTTATCATGCACAAAAGCCAAGCTTTGACATGACTAGATGATGTAAGCATCGTGGGGTAAATAGTTCTCATGAAAGACAATTAGTTTAATAGATGGATGACAAGGCATAGCCTCCCATAGCTATCTTCTCAATCAGCCATGTAAGTGTCCTTTTGTGCATTGTCTTGTTTTGTTACTTGTTTAAAAAATTAAATTGATAAAAGGAAGAGATAACTTATCCTTATATAGTATAAGTTATGGTATGATAAGGAAATTGTCTTATCACTAACTTTTGATAAGTTATGAGGTGATAGTTGATTCCAACCATCAATTGATAAATTATTTAAAATGATTGATTGGCTTACCTATTCATATGTAACATAGCTTATTAGTGAAGATAAGGGAATTGTCTTGTATTTAATTCTTTTAGGGTTTGGTTCTCAAATTAATTCGTAGGTTATAATTTGCTTTTTAAGAAATTTTATAATTTTCTAAAGTTAAATAAAATTTGTTTAAATTATATTTTTAATTATTTATTTAAGGTCATAAATCCTTAATTATCCCATGGTTTAGGGTTCTAGTAAGTTTAAGTATGTTTTATGGTTTTTCACCAATTCAGGAGTAATTGACTTAGACTTAGGAGATTAAGGTTCAATTAGCTTTATTATTTAGGATCATTACTTTATTATGTAACATATATTTATATCATGTGATATATTAAGAAAAGAGAAGGAATTGCTTAGTAATATATATATATATATATATGCATATTGTGGGGCTACTTATGTACATAAGAAAAATTAATTTTGTAAATTTATTAATTTGTTCTTTTAACTAACTTAGTTTTGTTGTTTATTATTATTTGAAATTATCTTTGATTCATTCGTTAACGGTTTTATATGATTTCGCAAAATTAATGATAATTTTATTAATTTATGGCTTTTTAAGCATTAAGATAATTTATAGAGTTTAAAAATTTTATAATTCAATATTTACGGTTTCTATTAAGTTTAAGTTCACGTTTTTAAAAGTACGTGCATGTAGGGATTGGGGTTTTTATGTATGATTAGGGTTTTCAAATAGTATAATAAGATCTTTCATGTTCATTTTAAGTTTTGAATTTCAAATTTTAATCAGTTTTTATTTTATGCAGTTATTTTGACTTAGGGAAATATTTACGATATTCGAGTTTGACACTATGTCCAGAAGGTTGAATTTGTGGGGTTTCCACCTACTAAATGCTAAAGCTAACATGTCATAACTGTAAACTCTACTTTTAGTAGGCCTAAGACTTGTTTAGGAGTACCTCCTGAACGTTCCTAAAGATCAACTAAACCAAAAACTTAAGTTTATATTTAGGAACAAATTAAATTTTTACAATTCAAAAGCTAATTGTCGATAAAACCCGAGCTTGAAGAACTGCGAGCTCTAAAGCTACTTAAAACCCTAAACCTTAAGACCATTAAGGAATTTTAACCATAAATAATTAATCGATAATTTAGTTTGAATAATTTTATTCAACTTTATAAAATTTCACAATTCTATAAAAATGAAATCATAAATCACAAAACAATGTAAGATGAAAATCCTAAAACAATTTTCTATAAGGCTATGCCCTTATCTTCATGCATAAGCCTTACACTATAAATAAGTAGATCAACCAATCACCTTAGATAACTTATCAATTGAGAGTTAGAATCATTTATCAATTGATAACTTATCAAAATCTAGTGATAAGACAATTTCCTTATCACCTCTTCACTTATACTACATATGGACAAATTTTCACAAGAAATCATGAGCTTAACTTTAATAAAGGTGACAAGACCACTCCATGCCATTAAAAGACTTCCCATGGCAGATCTAAAAAGGGGAGAAAGGAGGGCCATGCATTTGTCATTCACCCATCAATCACTTCCTCTTACACATCACTATTCATCCCTTAATGCTTACATCATCAAGAGTTGCAATTGTTGACTTTTTGTAAGCTTTAAGACAATACTTTCAAGGCATTTAAACACTCCTTCTCTCTTCATTCCAACCGGCTGCACTCCTCCCCATTTCTCTCACTTTTAATCTCACTTTCACTTCATCTTTCTCTCTTTTAAAACAAACATAAAAAGGGGAAACAACTTTACCCCACAAAATCCATTTTCTTCCATTTTGAAGCTTCAACTCACGGCATTTTTTTTCTTTGTTCATGTGCCATTTTCTTTCATCATTTAAGATCATCTAAGACCATTAGAATCTTTCATAAACCCCTTTCCAAAAGACCAAAGAATTCGGGTTTCAAAAAGGTAAGCAAAAAGGAGGAAGCAAAGTTAAAGGCTTAAGAGGAACCTTAGTGCACAACCACCAAACTTTGCGTTAAGGACGAGTAAGTGATTCTTGTGATGTGTGGATTAATATTTATGTTAGAAGACTTGGATTTCTTGAAGATATGAGTAAGGTTTGAGTTGTTATAGCACAAAAATTCGTTTTAAGAAACAAACCCTAAAACCATTACATGAAGTTGAAATATGAGCATGTAAAGTTGGTGTTTTGTATGGACATTTGTTTAATGCTTTGAATGGAAGATTTTAAGCTAAGGAAATCTTGAAATGAGAACTTTGATGAAGGGTAAGCATGCTGGACGTGAAGGTTCCATGATCATTTGAATGTTGATTTTGTTTCCATTTAGTTAAACATGCTCAAAACTAGACTTAAGTTAAGGAAAAATCCATCACATGAAGTTTTATGAAGAAATCAACCTTGTATGGCATGAGCTATGATATGGAGGTTTTATGAAGTATAAGATCTTTTATTTCTTTATGTGGAGCATGAGTTAAAGGATCATTTGATGGAAGGGAACTTAAGTTAAGATTTATACACAAGTAGTTAAGTGCATAATCTATCACCTACACTTAAGGAAATGATGAAACAAGTTGAAAAACCAAGTAAGGACCCCTTAGGACCAACATGAACAGATCTGGAACATGGGTAAATGAGGCCTAAAAATATGATAAAAGTGAAAGAACAAAGTGAAAGGATTAACCAAAGCAAGTATGATTAGCATACAAAGCCTAAAACTCAAAACCGGGCCTAAAACTCTCAAAACAAGCTTAGAACTCTAAGATGGGCCTTCAACAAAAATCTGACCAGCAACTTAAAGAACCAAGAGAAGTTGTTTTGAAACCCATAATAAATCCACCTAAGACCCCATAAGCCCACCAAAGTCATTAACCTTAGTTGAACCAAAAACAAGCCCATTTGATAACTTAAGCTCACTAAAGGGCCCAAGAAGTGGTTGTTAGCCTTAGGAATATAAATCAAAATTATAAATCTGATCTCAAGGAGTATTTTAAGCTTAGGATAAAATCTAAAGACCAAGCCCAAAGGATTCCTCAAGCTATCAAAAGCCCATTTACCAAACAAGGCCCAAAAACACTCCAACACATGAGGAACGCTACTGTTCTGACCCATGGACAGAATTTCATACCTCATTTCGAAAATCTAACCTTACTACGTTAAAGTACACTCGAAAACGATGAAGATTGACTATAAGATCATAAAAATCGGATTTAAAACGAAAAAGTTATACGCGATTGAACTTTAGGTAAAAACAGGAAAAATTCCGAGAACTCGCTAAGAATATAACTTAAGAAAAATTTACATAGTTTCTTAAGTTTGCTTCAATTTCTTATAAAAATTATTTCAATGACCAGGGGACACTGTTTTCGGAGACGACTTGCCTCCGGACTACTTTGATTGAACCACATGGCAGAGTGAGTAAATTCCCGATGACTCTTTACTTGATTGTGCTTGTAAAGTAGATGCACCTAATCTTATATTTATAAATTTGGATGCTTGTGGGATATGGGAGATGCATGTGTATGAAATTATGGATGAGTGTGATGACTTGTTAATTATATATAATAATTGGGAATTGTTTGCATGAATATATACTTGTGAATTGTATGGAATGAAATTGGTTGATCACCCTGAAAATCAAGTTAATCACTTATATGATTAAGAACTCAAAATGAATCATGCATTCCCCATATTGCATACGGATAACACCGACTGCCGCTTCACGCAGAAGATGGGAAGGGACTCAGAGGAATACGAGTTTCCTGCAGGATTGGACACTAGCTATGACATCATATATATTGAGTCTCTGTCTTAAGCCGATGGGCTTACTAGGCGCTAGGAGACGCCAACCGTCGGCGGGGGGCCGAGTCTTGTGGCTTCTGCTTAGGGCGTGTGTTTGTGGACTGCGGGGGCCACTACACCGCTAGACTTAGGATTTTTAAAGGATACAGTTTGATTTTGGTGAAGGAAGTATATATATATGTATATATGTAGAGTTTTGTTTTGGTATGAGCACGATAGTGCAAATGAAATAAAACCCAAGGTCTAGAACCCGGATTTTGGTTTGGGTCGGTTAATTATCTCCAAACCCCGACTTCAGGGGGCGAAATTCTGAGTCGTATGCAGTTCCTAGGTCACTGCATGCGTTGTATGGCATACTGTTTGTTTATGCATTCATATGATTGTGCATCTAATAAATTTCTGTCGTGTGGTACTGATGAGGGTATTTATGTGGTGCAGGAGAACCTCTTCGTCAATCCGGGCCGAGGCATGCCCGTGGTAAGTCTCGGGTAGAGACGGGTTGGAGCGATCAGAGAGCGAAGAGGACATTTTGTAATAGATTATAGATTTTAGATACTTTATATATATTTATGCATAACTTAGATTTTATGCAGTTTCGTTATGAATTGCATTCGTTTGTAATATTGTTTTGGTGTGGTTCTCATGAGCCCATACAATTAGTTAATTTATAACATAGAAGTAATTTTAGTTAAATTGCTCTATATTACTTTTCTATGGGCCTAGTGGTAACGTAGAGTGGAAGGAGCCTTGTGTGTCGTATGAAAGGCCTATGATCAGCAAGGGGGTTGATAATAGACCTTTATACGGTACACGGCGACCTATCAAGACAACGATACTGTTGGGTCGTTATAATAACCCAAGGCTAAACTAATAACTGGAGAATGAAAGGAAGAACAGGAACCATTCAACATCAAGTTTGTCATCCACCAAGATGGTATGTGACTAAACAGCCGATGACTCAAGGGCAAAGAACAACTTAGTGCAGCATAGGAGAGCTAGTGCCAAGCAATCTATAAGTGTAGCAATTATGGGTTGACCTCATTGGGAACTTAGTTAAGCACAATAAGACTTCCAAACATCCTACCCTAGCTCGAACACCCAATTGCCAACCGGCCCCTACTTAGGTCTGATCCTATAAACAGCTCAAATGACTACATGCTAACTAATTTTTTTAATGTATCATTTTTGTATACCAAGTAAATATTTTCCTTATTTCAATTATGGGCTATTCTTTAGGGTTTAAGGGCCTTATATATTATTTACAATTTTTGCCACTAAGGTTTTAGAATTTACTATTAATAGCGACTTTTGTGATTAGCCAAAAGATAACAAGCATAATACACAAACTATGATTACACTTAAACATTCCTTTTGAGTAAAGATATTCTTGAGCTCTTAGAGCTTGCATTTCAGATTAATGAATGTGCTTTACTCCTCAATCTCTTGTGTTCTTATCAATCTTGCCCTTAAGATTGTGGTGAACCCTTCATTTGAGCAAGTTGTATTGAACTCTAGTTAGAGCTCAACCCTTAATTATGCTTGTGTCTTAGTGTGTGATATCCAGAAATATTCACTATTAAAACCCCTTCCACTTCTTATTCCTCATCCCAATTAAACGTTGAATACCCATTTGTGGTTCGTGTTCACTATGTGTTCGTAGATTCGCATCATTATAGGGTTTTAGGTAGGGCTTAGTCAGTAACTTCAATTATTAGACCATGAAAGCAAAGGCTGCATTGGTGTAGCTCTTACTTTCAATAATCATGGTATATGGTGACCCATTCACCTTACATCCAATGTGGAAAATATTTTCTTTGTTTATCCTTAAGCATATGACTCATATTTATTGTCCTCCTCTACACTAGAATGGTTGGTGTAAAAATACCTTCCTCGCTATAGATGGCTTCCTCCTCCTCGGATAATTCGATCTACTCAGTCTCTTTTAAGTCTTCTACTTCTTCATCAATGTTATCTACCTCAATAGTTGACGCTTCACCTTAGACCGCCATGGTTCTTTTGTTTGGACATTAAGTGGCTATGTGTCTAAATCCTTGAAATTTGATACACTTGATCGTACTCGTCTTTCATCTTGAGCCCTAACATTTCTTGAACTTCCTCGAAATCTCCTTCTCCTCAACTCAATCATTTTGAGCAGGTCGGGTCTCAGTAACCTTACTTGGTTTCATTTGTATAGTTCTGCTCATAATAGATTAACTATTGCTAGGTTGGTTGATAGGGGGTTGGACCCTTCCTATTTGGCAGCTTTCGATTCTCTAGGCAGCTCGAATAGTGTCATCAAGTAATCTACTATCCATGGTTTCTAGAATATCTCCAATCTCATATTTCAATGCATTGATGGATCGAGATATAGTTTGGTCTTTGGGCTCAATGACTTCGCATCAGATTATTAGCATTTGAAATTCCATTACATATGCATCAATCTTCAATCCTCCTTGTCTCAACTCTTGCAATCTTTGAAGGCATCCTCTAAATAGTCTCTTGACATAAATTTTCTCCTCATAACCCTCTTCATCTCATCTTAACTCCTAATTTCACATTCTCCCTTTCTTCTTTAAGTGGCTTGCATGTTCTTTCATCATAAGGCGGCATAACTAATAAACTCTAACACATTAAGTCTAACCTTTACATTATCTCATACTTCATGGCATTCAAATTGCTTCTCAATCTTTTCTGCCCAATCCAGGTAGTCTTCAACATCTCTACTCCCAGAAAAACTTAAAATGCGCATCCTTAACCCTTTAACTCTAGGAGCTCAAACATTCCTTTCTTCTGGTTCATAGTACTCCTCTACTTCACCATCTCCTACCTCTTCTTCCTCTTTGATTTCAACATGTGCTAGCCTATACCTAGCAACCTTTCCCACTCCTTCAATTTAGGGAGGTCAAACTGGCGCATTAACTCGGCCAAATTGACCATTGACTCTCCTAGTCTGTTTACATCCTCTATATGAGCCATTTCTCACTTGTTGCTTATCTTCATTTATGACAGTTACCAAACTAGCTACCATATTAGTGAGTATGTCCAGTCTATCACCCATTGATTGGGGTATGAAGCTTTCTTATTGGCCCTAGCTATTTTAAGCACTACTCTCTTAGTTACTAATAGCTCCTCATACACTAGAGTTAGACATTGTTGTCTATTTCTATGAGATTCATAGTTGATATACTATTTAAAGCTTCTTACTATAAACAAGGATAAACTAATGCCCAATACACCAACAACTAATACAACTAGTATACGATAAACAATCATACACTTGTACTCTATTTTTGCATACAAGAAATAGGGGAAGTTAGAGCAAAGAATTTCTTCAACACCTTTCACCTACCAAACCCCTATGATAACAATAGAAATTCTAACATACAAAAATAGTAACAAATTACTTAAAGAACAAAGTAACATAATCTAGCTTGAAACATAGCTAAGCTCTGATACCAAGATGATACAATATAGCATGGATGAACATATAACATCTAGTATCTCACAAACTTGGGGGATGAGTTTGAACCTCGAGATGGTTTAAAAGATAAATGATAGTTGAAGGTTGAGCAAGGATCTTCATGTACTGATGATGGATATGACATAATAGTTCCTCACATAAGCTTGAGTCGCACTTAATATTATGCATAAGTGTGGTCGATGGTCACTCGTCACTAGTTAACACTCAATGGGCAAGATAAGAGTAGCTAGAGAGTAAGCAGCAGAGTGCTTAGCTTAAGGGAGTATGTTTGAAAAATCAAGATTGTATTCGCTTGTTGGGGCAATTACAATATATAGGTATTTATATGATCCCATTAGGGTAAATCCTAGGTTAGAGTAATTTACAAAAAAAAAAGATTCCTATTAATAGAAAAGAAGGAATAATTTATAGGGGTACTGTTGTAATTAGGTAAAAAGTGTATTTGGTGGCAGTAAAGGATAGTATAGACTTCAAAAAGGATAGCATGCACGTCATTTACTCATTCTATGGTCCCAATGACATTATTAGCTGAGTAGCGGCAGGTTCTGATCAGGTTAAGTAGGCATTGGTAATTTGACAGCTCGGTAGCTTGGATAGTTAGGACTGGAAAAGGGGTTGGTTTAGGAATGACTTACTGTTTCGTCGACCTTACGAGCTTAACTCTTGGTAGTTGTCAGTTCAACTTTAGTATGGACTAGGCCAATAGTATTCTAATTCAATGCTTGGACAGCTGTGTTGTAGAGAGGCCAGCTTGGTACATCAACTAGTCACCTCGGTAACTTCTTGGATGATGTGGAGAGAGAAGTAACTCGGCATTAAGGAAATAAAAAAGATAAGAATTTGGTACAAATGATTAAGGAAAACATTTTTAGTAAATTAAATGATGGAATTGAGATGGGAGTTGGCAAAGACATTTTTAGTACTAAATTTGAACTGTCAATCTAAATTTTGCACAAGTTTGTTAGTACTTTTATGTTATCTAGAAGAGGTAGTGCAATGTTTGTGACAAGGGAAGATGCATTGGTTGTGCTAGCCATGTTAGGCAAAAAAAAAAAAAAAAAAGATGTGAAATTGATGATGTGTTACATATGGCAACACTTGGATGTTTGGTCAAATGGGAGTTTATTGATGAAATTGTTCAAATTCAAAAAATTGAAAATTTCGGCAAAAGCAAACTATCCTTATAACCCTACTAAACTAGGATTGAAAATCTTTAAACGCATGGGAATTTACATGAGTGAAAAACTTTGGCACTCTCACAGTAAGAGAATTTTTGTTTACCCTTCCAACATTAGGAAAAGAGTGATTGTTGTTGAAGAAAAGGATGGTAGAAAGAAAAGAAAGAGAGGTAAAGAACCTATTGTAGAAAAACAAAAGAAGAAAGGGACATTGTTCAAGAGGACTGGTGGGATAGAATTTAGAGAAGTAAATGGATCGTTTTTAATTACTGATTTAGAGAGTATAGAGATGCAACTTCCTCCCTTGAAACAAGGAGAAAGCTTTGAATTTTTAGAACAAATATTTGAGGGAATCAAGGAGGTTTTTGCAAAAATTATAAAAGATTAGCTTACAGGTATGAAGGAATTATTTAAAATCTAGGTTAAAGAAATAGTTACTGAATCTAATCCTAATGAAGAAGTTCATCTTACTAAACTAAACTACCATTTGAACTCTTCGATCAGACTTATCCTACTGTTCTTCTACCTGAACCAATTATTCTTAAATTAGATCCTCAATTCACAGCAATTAAACTTCACTCCTTGTGATTACTCTTGGCCAACTACTTATACTGATCCACTAGCTATTTAAACATCTAACAAAACTCCATTCATCTCCTTATAATCTTTAGAACCTAAGAATCCATGTTTAGAAACTCTATAACTTCCAATTCAAACTCTTGTTCATATTGCTATAGATCAAACCCTACTAAAAGGGAACACAAAAACCCTTTTAGTTGGTTCCAACAAAGATGTTAGTACATCTGTTGCAGCTTAGTCCATACTTACTTTTGTCAAACAACAAGAACAAACCTGCATTGTGAAGAAGCCTTCTCATGGCAAGATAGTTCCAACATATTCTAGAAGAATGAAGCTCTTTCTTAGGAAGAAAACAAAAAGAATTCAAAAATAATTTTACCTTGTTCTAGTGTTAGTTTCTTTTGTTTCAATCAAACTTTAGTTATGGTTTAGTCCTTTTGTTTTTTGATGTCAAGTCCATCTATGGACTTAGCTATGTACTCTCTGTTCATCAATGGAATCCTTTCTAAGTTCTACACATATTATCTAATTATGAATCTTAAGGGGGAGTTAATAAATAACCTCTGATGATAATAAAAAAGGGGGCAGAAAAACCAAAAACATTTAAGTACTACACAATATGATAATAATGATAGTACCATAGGTAATTGTAGTAATTTTTTTGTTAAACTTCATCGTTTTTTGAATATCGTTCTTATTGATTTGGTCTGCTTTTTATTTTTGAATCTACAAGTGTTTTTGTTGTCATCATAAAGGGGGAAAATGTTAGATATCTCTCATAAATTTTAATGATAACAAAATGAGAAGAATGCTAACGTAATGATAAAAGTATAGGTATTCGGATAATATTTCAAAAAGCTTAAAATTATAGATCGAGTTTTATTCAGAAACTTATTTAGAAACTTTGAATTGTTTGAAAAAGAGACAAGTTTCAAAAACTTCAAAGAATGTTTTAAAAGCTTTTATAAGAAGAGTTAGTATAAGTACTTCAGAAAATCATTTAGAAACTTTGAAGAATAATAAACTGGTACTTTTAGAAAGTTATTCAAATAGTTGATTTGGAAGAATAACATTGAAAATTAACACATGATCAAATTCGAAGCAAACCAGACCTAGCTCTACTAGATTGAGTGTATTAAGGAAATACACTTAATCTTGTTTCACTTAACTTAGAATAAAAATTCATAGGGATTATTTTTTAGCAAATTTATATTTAGAGAAATCATAAGAAAATATCTAACGTTAGATTAGGATAAGATTAATTTTAGAATTTGAGAGATTTTAGTTTCAAATTTCAAGCTTATTTAGGACTTACTAATCAAAGTATATCTGATCGAGATAAGGAATAAGGTTCGGTTTAAATTTTGAACTCAAAGATTTTCTCTAAAAATATCTTTGGATTATCACTTAGACATTGAAATGGATAAACATGAATAGAAGATAATTCTCATCTAAATTAGCCGCTAGAATATTCCAATATAAAAGGAGAAAGGATTCAAAATTATCATGTACGATTCTAAGAAGCAAAATTCATATACTTTATAATTTGATCTTAGACATTTTTTATTGTTTAAAAGAGTATAGAACATTTCTCAAATACTTCTTCAAAAAATTGAATTAAAGTAATTTATTCATCAATCTTCATTTCTATTTTTGTGCAAAATTATTTGAGATTTGTATTGTTATTTTCACTCCTAATTTGTAAACTTTATTTGTTGATTAAGACTTGAGAGAAATTTGATTGTACTTTGTAGATCTGCAAATAGCTTATATTATAAAGAGGTTAGATAGGCAAAGTAGAGAGTTTTTAAGGCCAAGAGTGGCTAATATCTATAAACCTCTCATGTTTTTGAATTAATGGATCAAGTGGAATAGTACTGATGAAGTATTCTAGGTCTCCAATAATGGAGCTTGAAAAAAGCAGTAGGCAAAAGGTCGAAGCTTATAAATTTTGAGCCTAACATTCTCCTCCTTATCTCTTTTAATTTGCACTATTTGATTGTGTTAGTTTTGTTGGATTATTAGAGTGCCACTATTCACTAATTTTAATTATTAAGAGAGGCAATTTTATTTACATCAAAAGTTTCAAAATCTATAAATTCTAAGCCTGAGTGAAGGTTATGGGTGATTTAAGTTGTAGTTTAATAATTTAGCTTAGCTAGGCATCATTTTTTTATGGAACTAACTATCCCTATTGGAAATTCAGGATGAAGACTTACATGAAGGCATTAGACTATTAAGCTTGGCTAATCATCTCAACAAGAGATCTCAAAGTTCCAACCATCATTACATGAAATGATGATTTCACCAAGGCCGAACTTAATTGAAAGGCTAAGAACTTACTTTTAAGTACTATTGCACGTTTAGAGTTTTATCTAATTGCTTCGTGTGCAATAGCTAAAGACATTTGGGACACTTTGGTGTAAAACTATGAAGGCATGGAAATAATTAAGGATACAAGAATCAACTCGCTAGTTCAATAATGTAAAACTTTTCGAATCCTTCCTAGTGAAGAAATCAAGGACTCTTTTAGTAGATTCACTGCCATAACTAACGAATTGTCTTTTCTTGGAAAAACAATTAGTGATGTAGATATGGTGTACAAGATGCTAAGGATCTTTCCTAAGATCTAGAATATAAAGAAAACCACCATAGAAGAAGCTTGTGATCTAAGGACACTAACATTAATTCAATTGCATAGCAAGCTTATGGTATATAAAATTGATTTTCTCAAATTAGAAAGTACTTTAGAGGATACAAAGAAAAGGACTATAACTTTCAAAGCCAGTGAAACAGATGTTGACTCTAAAAAGACGATGAGGATGTGACACTTCTAGCTAGGAAACTTAACAAATGGCTAAAGAAGAAAGGTAAGAAAACCTTCACTAAAAGATTTTCTACTAATAAAAATTGATTTAATGATGTAAGAAAGTAAATCAAGTAAAAGGACGAGAAAAAGTTTAAAAAAGAAATTGTATGCTATGAATGCAAAAGGTAAGGACATATTAAGTATGAATGTTCAGTGTTAATTAAGAAGATGGAGAAATTTAAGAAGAAATGCAAATCTCTAATGGCTACATAGAGTGATTTGGAAGATTTAGAAACTTAGTTAGAAAGTTTGGAAGAATGTAGAGACGCAAATCTGTGTCTTATGGCACTCTCTGTAGTAGATTTTGAAATTGATTTTGATTTTGACATAAAAGTACCTGATGATATATGTGTTGAAATCAACAAATTGCTTAAAGCACTTTCCAAGTCGAATGAAAAGATTTTTAAGCTTGAATTTGAAGTAAAGATGTTAAAAAAAATGAAAAGTAAGCTCTTAATCAAACAAATCAATTGCTAGCAGATGAAAATGATTTCAAAGGATTGCATATTGCTTGGGAAGTCTTAGTCAATGAAAATCTTATTCTAAAAGAAGAAATTAAAAATTTGAAAAATCATATGGAGGATTTATCAAAGCTAATTAAAAACACATTCTATAAGTTTAATGAAAGTGATAAGAAGTTACAAATATTGATTTCTAGTCAAAGGATGGATAATTCAAAATTTGGACTTGGTTTTGAATTTGGAGAAACATCTAAAATAAAGAAAGAAATAGTATTTGTTAAATCAAATGGTGAAAATCAAGAAATAATCAATAAAAAGGACATAGGTAAAAAAGTTGAACTTGTCAGAAGGTACAATAGGTGATACTCTCAAAATAACAATAAGTATCCCTTCAGAAGGTACAACAGAAGGTTAAATAAAGGCTATGTCAGAAAGGATCTGAGTCAAAGGGAAGTGGTAAGTAACAGGTATATTGACCAAAGACCTTAGACTTGTTTTATATGTAATAAGCTAAGAAACATAGAGAAATCTTGTTTTTACAAAAAATACAAGCTCAACAATAATCAAGATTTGATTCAAAAGTCGAGCTTGTATTATGAACCCAAGCTTTGCTGGGTTTGTAAACAGACTTGGTTATGTTGTGATGTATGCAGAAATATGAAGCTAAGTTAAAAGGAATATGGTATCTTGATAGTAAATGTTTAAGATACATGACAAGTGATGCTTTGCTATTCACAAACTTGGAATGGAAGGAAGATGGATATGTGAAATTCGGTGATAATGGTAAAGGTCAAATAATTGTGGTAGGTTCAATTGGTTTAGCACCCTGCTCAATTGAAAATGTATTATTAGTGAAAGGATGGAAGCATAACTTGTTAAGGTTATGAAAAATATACTAGTTTAATGAGGATGGACTTAAGTTATTTGAAGGGTTTAGAAAGAAGAATGTTTATTTAGTTAAACCATTAGAAGTGTCATCAAAAAGTTGCTTCATATCAGTAAATGATAATACTATACTTTGGCATAAAAGGCTAGGATATATAAATTTTCAACAACTTGAGAATTTATCTAAGAAGAACTTAATTTAAGGCTTACCAAAATTGCATGCTCATGAAAATATTCGTTGTCCTGCTTGTCTTAAGAATTAGATGAGTTCATTATCACATAAGAGTAAAACAGTTATAACTATTGAAAGACCGCCAGAGTTATTGCACTTAGATCTATTTGGTCTAACCTGTACTCTAAGTCTTGAAAGAAATAAGTATGGACTTGTCGTAGTAGATGATTTCTTTAGAATTACTTGGATCTTCTTCTTGCATCGTAAAAGTGATGCATTTAAAAGCTTTGAAGTTTCTTCCAAAAGAGTTCAAAATGAAAAAGGACTTTCCATCATTAGTTTACAAATTGATCATGGAAGGGAATTTGAAAATTAAGATTTTATCTCGTTTTGTGAAGAAAAGGGCATCACTCATAACTTTTTAGCACCTTATAATCCAAAACAAAATAGATTAGTTGAATGCAAAAATAGGACCAAATAAGAAATGATGAGAACTCTACTTAATGAAAGTAATATAGCAGATCATTTTTAGGCAAAAGCAGCATCAATCGCTTATTACATCATAAATCGAGTATATGTTAGACCTCTAACAAATAATACTACTTATGAGATTTACAAAGGTAGAAAACTTACTATATTAGATTTTTATACATTTGATTGTAAGTGTTTTGTAAAAGAAACAGGAAAGATATTGGGGAAATTTGAAGAGAGGGCAGATGAAGCCATCTTTTTGGGCTACTCTCTAAACTCAAAGGCATACCGAGTAAGTATACAATAAAGAAATAAAAGTGTTAGAGGAATCAATAAATGTCAAGTTTGTTGAAGAAATAGGCAATGAAGTATCAAATGATGAATCTCCAATTGCCTCAAATAAAGGGAGTCCAATACAACTTGATTTAAGAGGTAGGTTGAAACCTTCTTTAGTCGAAACATCATAAACTTTGAGAATGCCTGATGTATCCAAAATAGAACTGGAATAAGAAGGTTTTTAAGAAATTAATACCCGGTTTGTTGAAACATGTCCAAAAGGTAAGACATAAGGTTCTGAACACTTTCATACTCTACCATCATCTCTTAAATTTAAAATTGATCTTCCTCATAAACTTGTAATTGGTAATATTAGATCTAGATTAAGAACAAGATTGAGCAAAATCATTTTGCTCTAATATCTAAAATTGAACTTTACTCAGTTGATGAAGCTTTAAATGATACCAATTAGATCTTAGCTATGCAAGAAGAGCTTAGTCAATTTCAGAGAAATCAAGTTTGGAGTTTAGTTCTAAGAACTAAGGATAAGTCAATCATAGGCACTAAATGGGTTTTTAAGAATAAACTAGATGAACATAAAAAAATAGTAAAAAAAATAGGTTCAATTGGTTTAGCACTAAATGTGTTTTTCAGAATTCCTGTAGCTAGGTTAGAAGCTATAAGATTATTATTAGCATTTGCTTGTTTGAAAATTTTTAAATTGTATTAAATGGATATAAAAGTGCTTTTCTAAAAGGCTTTATGAAAGAAGAAGTGTATGTTAACCAAACCTTTAGATGTGAAGATCCCTTCAAATTAAATCATGTATATAAGTTAAAAAGGCACTATATGGACTTAAACGGGCTCCTTGTGCTTGGTATGAAAGACTAAGTTAATTTTTAATCAAAAATAACTTACAGAAGGGAAAAGTAGGTACTACACTATTCATGAAACATCATGGAAAATACATGTTAGTTTTACAGATTTATGTTAATGACATTGTTCTTTATGCAACTAATGAAAAATATTGTCAAGAGTTTTCAAGCTTGATGTAGGCTAATTTTGAGATGTCACTTATGGGAGAATTAAACTTCTTCTTGAGATTACAAATCAAACAATTAGAGATTAGAATTATTCACTAAGAGAAGTACATCAGACAAATTCGGAAGAAATTTTGTTTTAAGGATACCGAAAATTCTTTAATTCTTATGAGTATCTTAACAAAGCTTGACATCATAAGTAATGGCAAAAAGGTAAATGAAAAATTATATTGAAGCTTAATTGGATCTTTTCTATATCTAAAAACTTTATGTCTTGATATTTTGTTTAGTACCTATGTGTGTGCTAGATTTTAAAGTTCACCAATAGAAACACCCTTAGCTGTAATTAAAAAGATCTTTAAATATATAAAAAGCACTGCAAAATTAAGAATGGTATCTTATGTCAAAATTTTGATCTCATAGATATTTAAATGCTGATTATATAGGTTGCAAAGTGGATAGGAAGAGTACTTCAGGTACTTGTCAGTTCTTAGGGGATAAGCTAATTTCTTAGTCTTCTAAGAAATAACACTTTATTGCTCTTTTAAATGTAGAAGCTGAATATGTATCCATTAGAAATTGCTGTGTTCAAATACTTTGGTTAAAGCATTAGCTAGATGATTATGGGATGAATTATAAAAATATACCCATAAAATGTGACAATACCAATGCTATTAATTTGACAAAAAATCAGGTTCATCACGTAAGGTCGAAACACATAGAAATAAGATATCATTTTATTTGTGATCATCTTGCAAATAATGATGTAAGTGTTGATTTTATACTAATTAAATATCATTTCATAGATATATTTACAAAACTTTTAGATAAACTAAGGTTTGAATTTATTTGTAATGAAATTGGTGTATGTAATCCTTTTTGTTAACATGGAGAATATTTAATTAATTCCATTCAAGCCAAATACTTGGTGAAACATGTAGAATTTTTTTTTTTTGTTATCTTTTAGTCCAAATGTGAGTATTTCTTTTTTAATTGTGTAAGCTATATAAGGAAAAGTGCTTAGTAGGTCTCAAAAAATCTCTTGTGTGTCTTAAAGAGACTTAGATGTGGGTTAAAAAAATCAACCCACACTCGTATGAAGATAAGGACTACTTGATTTGCCAATTGTTCCTTCTAAGTATAAAGCTTTTCTTCTTTCCTCTTCTTCTCATAATCTTCAAAGCCTTCCTCTTCTCACGCGTCTATTCTCTTTTAAGAAATCATGGCTTCCAAAAAATCGATCTACATTGTTGCGAAAGGAACCAGAACTATACCTCCAAATAGTTTGGATAACCCTATTGATCTCATTAAGGAAGAGACCAACATCACCAATCCTTGAGAACCACAATCCATTCCATACATAGAACCTCATCAAGAAACTTCCGAGAAAACCCAAACTTTAGAACTACATGATGAACCTTTGGAAAAGCTTATCTAGGAAGTGAATTAAAAGAATGGTTTTGATCAACATTATGAACTAATCTAAGAAGTTAATCAAAAGACTTCTTAAGACATGTAGAAGTCCAGTTCATCTACTTCATTTGAAGAAGTCATTGAATTTAAGGACTTTGGTTCTCTAAAAAAACCATCTAAAGAAAAATCTACAACTAAGAAGGATCTCCCTAAGCAACACTCTTAACATGAACCTAAGAAACCGCCTCATGAGACCAAGACCTCAAATCCTTTAAAGAAGATTTCAAAGTCAACTCCTCAAGCTGTACAAAAATCTCAGAAAGTTGTGATCTTAAAAGCCCCTCAAGAAAAAAGGACAAACTAAAGAAAAGGTACACCATGAAAGGTAAAAATCTATCCATCAAAGAATCCTTTTATTTAGATTTGGAATTCTTCGAATAGAATGGTTTTTACTAGAAAGAATATGTGGATGTACGAGGGCTAAGTAATGTAGCTAATTTGAGAGGTGTGGTATTGATGTGTCTTGAGGTCAGATACATGAAGAAAGTATCACAATGAGGCGAATTGAAAAGAACAAAGAAAAAGTTAGCAAAGTTTGGGCAGCTATCAAATGGATATGATACACCACTTAATCTTACTCAACCTATAATTCGCCAAATATGACACACCGGTCAGAGTTGAAGTGTCACTTGCCACTACTCCTTGCTAAAGGGAATAAATAAGAGTTGAGAGTTAATACGAACACTAAGGTTAGTCAAAGAGAACAATTCTATATTGAAAGTTGGATGATTGTTCGCATATAAGGAATGTGGGGGTTTATCTACTTGCTCACTAGGGTTATTTTACACGTATGAAAAGACAAAAGAGTATTTTACAATTACGTTACATTAATCACACTAAAAAGGGGTAAAAGGGATAAAGAATATCCAGTATGGAAAAAAAAAGAATTATTTCGAAACATTATATCAAAAAGTACGTATCACTTGATGGCTTTACACTAGGAGTATGATACACAGGCAAAAATAGGAAGTGTTGTAGTGAGGGGGCAACCTGATTTGGATCAAGTCGAGAGCCAATTAGTGGTTAGGAAGTTAGCTGAGTTGGAGTTGAGCACCGATAGTCGGGTGGAGAGCTCGGCTCAACTAGCCTTTCTTGGGTTAACTTCTAGATCAAAACTTCACAGCTGGGCAGGAGCATGCTGGACACATGTGAAGATCTGAGTGACAGGTCGGAAGGAGGTTTGATCAGGATAGGGTTCCCCATCTTGGCTATGACTTAGAGTTAGTATTTTCTGTACAAGCCCTTGAAGTCCTTTAGCTTGGCTTCTTGTGATCGATCTAGGGGGTTAATTCCCATCATCTACCTAGGGCTCATAAAGATTTGTCCTCAAATCTGAAATGATTTCTGCTCATTCTTTTGTAGCACTTGTAAGGTTTTCTTTGCTTGGTTGGTAGGGAATCAAATCAAACATATTAAAGGTAGAGTACACCAGAGTCGTCAGGCAACTCGATTTGGTAGGTATTGCAGTTGATCATCTTCAGGACCTTGAATGGGCCATTAGCTTGAGGAGATAGTTTGCTTTGTCTTAAGTGTGGGAATCACTCTCGATTGAGGTGAATCCATATTTGGTCTCCTAGTTAGAAAGAAATATAGTTTAGTAGCCTCAGCTACTAATCTCTTATCGTCTCTTATTGAACTTGGCGATCTTCCTTGTGATAAATTGGTGTAGCTCACACAATTCTTGGGTTCGGTCTACTCTGGATTGACTTTCTTCAATAGTTGTTGGGGTCGTATCTAGAGTAATGGTAAGGTTAAGGCCATATACAACATCGAATGGGGTCTTCCTAGTAGTGCTATGGACAATTCGATTATATGCAAACTCCACAACTGGTACGCATAGATCCTAATCCCTCAAGTTCTTTCCCACAACAACTTTAAGTAGATTACCTATTATCCTGTTCACCACTTTAGTCTGGCCATCAGTCTATGGGTAACTACTGGAGTTGAACATGAGTTTGGTCCTAAGTCGTCTCTATAGAGTCTTCTAAAAATAGGTCAAGAATTTTATGTCTCAATTAGAGACAATCATCTTCGGTACTCTATGTAGTTAGATAATCTCTTGTAAAAACAAATTAGCAATATATAAAGCATCGTTAGTTTGATGGCATGAAAAGAAGTGCGTTATCTTGCTAAAACAGTCCACTATAACAAGAATGGAATCTTTCCCTCTGGATGTTTGGGGCTACCCTAAGATAAAGTCCATGCTGAGGTTAGCCCAAGGTAAGGTTGGTGTTGGCAATGGCATATACTCTCTATAGGGTTCTCTCTTCCCCTTAGCATGCTTGCATATTTCACAACTATTAACTACCTTATGAACATCCTTGGCCAAACTAGGCTAGTAAAAGTTTTCCTTCAACAAATTGGCTATCTTGGTTTCCCCGAATGACCAGACAATCCTCTGCTATGAGCTTCCCTAATCAACAGCTCATATGCGGAATAATTAGGTATGCATAGCCATCGATCCTTGCATAGGTAACCATCCTTAAGATAATATCCCTTGATAGTAATCTTAGCCTTGTACTATTCTCTAATGGGGTCAAAACGAGAATCATGTGCATAATGCTCGGTAATTAATGAGAATCCCAATAATTTTGTATACAAAGTGGTTAGCAACATTTGTCGTCATGATAGAGCGTTGGTGACCACATTTATACTTCCCTTCTTGTGCCAGATGATGTACAAGAAACTTTCCATGAACTCTGACCACTTGGCTTGCCTCCTCGAAAACTTGTTTTGACTCCTTAAATGCTTTAATGATTCATGGTTAGTGTAAATAATAAACTCTTGTAGTAGTAGGTAGTGTTGCCAAATAGTAAGGATTCGTAAACGGGAGTACAACTCCTTCTCATACATAGAATAGTTTAGGGCTGGGCTACTCAGTTTGTTATTGTAGTAAGTGACGGGCTATCGTTTTTAGATCAAGATAGCACCAATTTCAACTCTTAATGTGTCGTACTCCAGCTCAAAGGGCTTGTTAAAATCAAGTAACGATAGGATAAGGGCTAAGGTATGCTTCTCCTTGATCTCTCTAAAGCTTCATCCAGCTTGATCACTCCACTTGAACCCTTCATTCTTCTTTGTTAGCTCAATGAACGGGGAGGCTATTGTACTGAAGTCCTTAATAAATCGCTTATAGAAAGAAGCTAGGCCATGGAAACTTTGGACCTTAGTGACATTCTTCGACATAAACCGTTCTAGAAAAGCTCGGATCTTTTCTTCATCTGGTCGAATTCCTTCCCCTGACACTATAAACCCTAGGAAAATCACCTCTTTCTATGCATTTCATTACATTCCCATAGAACTTCTTAGCTTGCAAAATGTCAAATGCTTCATGAAGATGTTGGAAATGGTCATTCAAGTTGGCACTATGTACTAGTATGTCATTAAAATATACGACCACACATCTCCTGATTAGAGGGTACATTACATGGTTCATCAACCTTATGAATGTGCTCGGTGCATTAGTAAGTCCGAATGGCATAACCAACCATTCGTAGAGTCCATACTTAGTCTTAAAGGTAGTTTTCCACTCATCTCCTGGTCTTATACGAATTTGATGGTAGTCACTTCGTAGATCAATCTTTGAAAATATCTTTGCACCATGAAGCTCACCTAACATGTCATCAAGCCTCAGTATCGGGTATTTTTACTTGATAGTAATTCTATTGATTACCCAATTGTCGATGTACATGTGCCATGATCTATCCTTCTTCGAGACGAGAAAAGCTGATACAACACAAGGGCTCATACTCTTTAAATATCTTCGCTCAATGAGCTCGTCCACCTATCTTTTCAACTTGGCTGCTTACTTAGGGTTCAACATGTATACAGGTCGGTTCAGCAGGGTGGTGCTTGGTTGTAGATAGATACAATGCTTTATGCATTGAATTGGTGGTAGTCCTTTGAGCAGTTCTTTTAAGAACAAGTTGGAAACCTTATTTAGCGAGCTTCGAATCTCTTTTGGAACATTTTGTAACTCCGTTATCTCCATGAGTCTCTTAATCAATCAAAACATGGGTTCATCAACCTTCTGAGTAGATCGGAGCTCCCTTCAACTCATCTCTAAAGCTTTCTTCTTATTAGCTCGAGTAAGTTGGTTATGAGCCTCATTCACTTGTGATGGGGTTAGGGGTTGCAACACAATCTTCCTTCCATCCTTAACAAAGGCATAGGTGTTCTTATACCCATCATGAGTGATACGTCAGTCAAACAACTAAGG
This sequence comes from Lumnitzera racemosa, assembly GCA_024138005.1. NCBI lineage: Eukaryota > Viridiplantae > Streptophyta > Magnoliopsida > Myrtales > Combretaceae > Lumnitzera > Lumnitzera racemosa. Next base: position 65,231,747 of record JAMXBC010000003.1, on the reverse strand, counting down.
TCATCCAAGCAGTAGATGTGAAGCTCCAATAAGGGCGACATCGTAACTACTTCATCCTTGTATAAGTTCCCAACACTAAACGGTTTGGTTACTTGTTTAGTTACGTATAAAGAATCCTTATCGTGAAGCCAATGCAACTTATGAGGTCGAGGATGCTTTGAGGTTGGTAGACCCAACCTCTGCACAAAGGATTGCGTAACTACATTAGTACATCTCCCTACATCTACAATGATTAAGCATAATTGGCCTTTGACTTTGTACTTAGTATGGAACAAGTTCTCTCTCAGGTCCTCTTTAGAGTTTGGTAGGGAACTGAGTACCCATCTCAAGACTAGGGCCATTACTTCTCCTTAGTCAGCGTAGATACAGGTCTCCTCTTCCTCCCCGGCTTCGGTCCCTTAAACCTCCTTCTCCTCCTCAAGTTCACTCTTATTGACGCTATCTACTACATCTCCTTGGAGCATCATGATGCATTGGTTCCGACATTCAGCGGCCATATGTCCGAAGCTTAAGCACTTGAAGCACTTTACCTCCCTAGTCTTTTGACCAGAGGTCTGTCTTTTCTCATACATTGTCAGGGGTGACCTAGCCTCATTTTGTCTTGGTTGCCTTGCTTAGCCATTCTAATGTGGTTGGCCATCCTCTAGTCAGTCATGCCTTTCCTCGACTCAGTACGGCCTCTTTGACTAGGCTTGTATAAGTTAGCGAGTTGCAGGGGCTCGAGAGAATGTTAACCTAGATTGGCCCAGAACACTTCTCCTCAGCCTTTCAATACTCTGTATGATCTTGATCGCCTCTTTTAAAGTATAAAACCTATATACTTCCATGATATTGTGAATCTTATACTTAGGGCTAGAAATGAATCTTGATACTGTACAGGCATCAGGTTCCTCTACGTCAGCTTGGATCATCAACATCTAGAACTCTTTGACATAGTAATCAACAGATCGGTTTCCTTGGCGAAGCTCCTACAACTTCATAAACTTGTCCTATAGGTATGTTTCGAGCGCAAATCTCCATCTCTATAACCTTTTCATCTCATCCTAGGTTGTAACACCTCATCTTCCATCTCTAATTCTAGAGGTATTCAGATTCTTCCATCACATGGTGGTATATCCAGTAAATTCCAAAGCAGGGAGTTGGACTTTAACTACATCCTCATACCCGTAACATTCAAATACCTTCTCAACCTTCTCTTTCCACTTTAAGTATTTATTTGCATCTCCACTTCCACCAAAGGGTGGGATTTGCACTTTAACATTGCCTAGCCCTTGAGGAAGTCGGCGTCTTCGTCCCTATGCTTGGTAATAATTGACTTCTTCTTCACCAAACTCTTCGACATTAATCTACTCGTCATCTTCCCTAATCTCCTCTAACTCCATTCTTCATCTAACAGCCTTGTTTGCTACTCCTCTAGCTTGTGGCAGTCAAATTAGGTAATTGGTCCAATTGCCTTGGCCTTAGTGTCTCTCAAGGGCAGCATCCTATGGGTTTTGTTGCTATACACCTTAGGGTTATTCCCGATTAATTTTCATTGCAGTGACTAGAGTCTCAATGAGGTTTGTGAGTCTATCAAGCTTGTTATCAATGGACCTTGGGGTATTACTACCATTATGACCACGACCAGGTTAAGCACCACTACCTTAGTCACCAATAAGTCCCTAAACACTGGAATTTGACATAGTATAATACCTTTTCGAACAGATTAACAAACTTGCTTTGTTCTAGCAATAGAATATAGAGTAAAATAGAGTATCACATACTATAGTAGCTACGGAAGGAGCATAACAACCACAAATAGTAAGCTGAACAAAAACTCCACTGCAACTTTACACACTCTCTAGTAGAATCGTGCTCTAACACCAGCAAAGTAGATGCATCTCTAGGGTTAGACACATGGAGAAAGGACCATAATGAGGCAAACCGAAAAGAAGAAAGAAAAAGATAGCAAAGTCCAGGCAGCTACCGAATAGATATGATACATCACTCAATCCTACTTAGCTTGCAATCTGCCGGATATGATACATCGATCCGAGTTGAAAGGTCACTTGCTGCTGCCCCTTGCTAAAAGGAATAGATAAGTGTTTAGAGTTAACGAGAACACTAAGATTGCTTAAAGAGAATAATTTTGTATTGAAAGTTAGATGATTGTTTGTGTATAAGGAAAGTGAGGGTTTATATACTTGCCTACTAAGGTTATTTTACCTGTATGAAAAGAGAAAAGGGTATTTTATAATTACGTTACATTAATCACACTAAAAAGGGGTAAAAGGGACAAAGAATATCTGTACGAAAAAGAAAAAATTATTCTAGAACGTTGTATCAAAAGTTACATATCACTTGATGGCTGTATGTTAGGAGTATCATACATAGGCAAGAGCAGGAAGTACTGTAATCAGGGGCTGACTTGATCTACATTAGGTCAGGAGCCAATAAGTGGTTAGGAAGTTAGCTAAGTTAGAGTCAAGCACTAATGGTTGGGTGGCAAGTTTGGTTCAGCTAGCCTTTCTTAGGTTACCTTCTAGATCAAGACTTCACAGCTGGGTAAGAGCATGCTGGACATATGTGAGGATCTAAGTGACAAATCAGTAAGAGGTCGGAACGGGATAGGGGTCTTCGTTTCACCTATGACATGGAGTTAGTATTTTCTGTATGAGCCCTTGAAGTCCTTTAGCTTGGCCTCTTGTGATCAAGTCCAGGGGATTGATTCCCATCAGGTATACAGAGAATTAAGTGATGAATTTTATAGAAAGCTAGATAGAAAAAATCAAGAAGTTTGGAAATCTAAATTGTTAAATCAAAAGTTAAGATTTCAAAGAAAGATATCCTGAAATGGTTTGGCATTAAGGAAATCAAAGAAGATGAGTATTTGGTTCAAATGACTAAGTAGAACGTTTTTACTAAATTAAATAATGGAATTGAGTTAGCAAAGACATTTTTAGTACTGTATTTTAATTATTAGTCCAAATTCTATGCAAGTTTGTTAATATGTTTGTGCTACCTAGAAGAGGTAGTGCGACATCTCTAACAAGGGAAGATGCATTGGTTGTGCTGGCCATGTTAGGTAAAAGAAAATTAGATGTTGTAAAATTGTTAATCCAACACATATGGCAACACTTGGATGTTTAGCCATATGGGAGTTTATTGATGGCCTCGTTTAAGTTCAAAAAAACTGAAAATTTGAGTATATGAAAACTGTCCTTACTACCCTACTAAACTTGGATTGAAAATCTTTAAATAGATGAGAATTCTTGTAAGTGATAAACTTTGCCACTCTCACAATAGGGGAATTTTTGTTCACTTATCTAACATTAGGAAAAGAGTGATTAGTGTTGAAGAAAAGGATGGTAAAAAGAAACCAAAGAGAGGTAAAGATCTTACTGTAGAAAAACGAAAGAAAAAAGGGAAATTGGTCAAGAGGATTGGTGGGATAGAATTTAAAGAAGTAAGTGGATCATATTTAGATACTGATTTAGAGTGTACAAAGATGGAACTTCCTCCTAACATACAAGGAGAAAAATTTGAATTTGTGGAACAAATATTTTAGGGAATCAAGGAAGCTTTTAGAAAAATTTTCAAAGATCAGCTTATGGGTATAGAGGACTCATTTAAAGTTTAGGTCAAAGAAACGATTACTGAATCTAATCCTGATGAAGAAGTTCATCCTATTGATCTACAATCTAAACTCCTTGATTAGATTCATCCTACTGTTCCTCTAAATGAACCAATTATTCTTGAATTAGATCCTCAATTCACAGTAACTAAACCTCACTCCCCTGTAAGTACTCCTTATTCAATTGCTCAAACTAATCCATTTGCTGTTCAAACATCTAACAAAACTCCAGTTATCTCCCTATAATCTTTAGAACATAAGAATCTACGTTCAAAAACTCAAAAACTTCAAATTCAAACTCTTGTTCTTAATCCTATGGAATAAATCCCAGTAAAAGGGAACACGGAAACCCTTTTAGTTGGCTCCAACAAAGATGTTAGTTCATCTATTCTAGCTTAGTCCATACCAACTTTTGTTAAATAATAAGAAAACAAAAAGAATTAGAAATAATTTTACCTTATTATAATGTTAGCTTCTTTTGTTTCAATCAAACTCTAGTTATGGTTTAGTCCTTTATTTTCTGATGTCAAGTTCATCTATGGACTTAGCAATGGAATCTTTTCTAAGTTCTGCACAAAATATCTAATTATGAATATTGAGGGGGAGTTAATAAATAATCTCCGATGATAATAAAAAAGGGGTAGAAAAACCAATAACATTTAAGTACTGCATAACATGATAATAATGATTGTACCACAAGTAATTGTTGCAACTATTTTTGTTAAACTTCATCGTTTTTGAATAATGTTCTTACTGATTTGGTCCGCTTTATGTTTTAGAATCTATAAGTGTTTTTGCTATCATAAAAGAGGGGGAGAATGTTAGACATCTCTCATGAATTTTAATGATAACAAAAAAAGAAGAATGCTAATGTAATGACAAGTGTGCAGGTGTTCATATAGTATTTTAAAAAACTTAAAATTACAAATTGAGTTTCATTTAGAAACTTATTCAAAAAGTTTGAATCATTTGAAAAACTTTAGAGAATTTTTTAAAAGCTTTTATAAAAAGAGTTAGTACAAGTGCTTTAAAAAATAATTTAGAAACTTTAAAGAATAGTAAACTGATACTTTTTAGAAGGTTATTTAGATAGTTGATTTGGAAGAATAACATTAAAAATTAACACACTATCAGATTCAAAGCAAACAAGACCTAGCTCTACGAAATTGGGTGTATTAGGGAAATACACTTATTCTTGTTTCACTTGAGTTGGAATTAAAATCCATTGGGATTATTTTTAAGCAAATTTATTTTTAGATAAATCATAAGAAAATGTCTAATGTTAGATAAGGATAAGATTAATTTTGAATTTTGTGTTATTTCAATTTCAAATTTCAAGCTTATCTAGGATTTACTGATCAAAGTATATCTAATCGAGATAAGGTACAAGGTTAGGTTTAAATTTGAAACTCTAAGATTTTCTCTAAAAGTATCTATGAATTATCACTTAGATGTTGAAATGGATACACATGAATTGAAGATAATTCTCAACAAATTATCCCTTGGAAGACTCTAGTATAAAAGGAAAAAGGATTCAAAATTATCACGTATGATTCTGAGAAGGAAAATACATATACTTTATACTCTAATCATAGACATTGTCTATTATCTAAAAGAGCGCCAAACATTTCTTAGATACTTATTCAAAAAGTTGAACTGAAGTGATTTATTCATCAATCTTCATTTTTTTTTCAGTACGAAATTATTTGAGATTTGTATTATTGTTCTCGCTCCTAATTTGTAAACTTTATTTGTTAATTGAGTGTTGAGAATAGTTTGATTGTACTTTGTAGATTTGTAAGTAGCTTAGAATGTAGAGAAGCTAAGAATGTAGAGAAGCTAGATAAGCAGAGTAAAGAGTTGTTGAGACCATGTATGGTTAATATTTGTAAACTTCTCGTGTTTTTTATTTAATAGATCGACTAGAATGGCATTGATGAAGTAGATTGGGTTCCTACTAGTAGAGTTGGAAGAAAGCAGTAGGTAAAAGGCTAAAACTTTAGAAATTTTGAGCCTAAATTCTCTCCCTTATCTATTTTAATTTGTGCTATTTAATTGTGTTATTTGTGTTGAATTATTAGAGTATCACTGTTCACCAATTTATGCTACTAAGAGGGATAATTTTATTCCCATCAAAAGTTTCAAAATTTTTAAAGATATCAAATCTCCAACCCCCTTCCCTCTTAATATCTTATACGAGACGAACACATATATACCTCCTCACTCCTTGATTTTGCCACTTGATGGTAAGCTCTTGTAACATCCTCTTCTTCATAGCCTTAGATTAAAAAGAAACTAACCGCCTAGCTTATCATAAAGTGAGCAGCTAAGTAACGTACACTATTGAACAATCATATAGCCATTATCAAGTGCATTTCAAACATTCAAAGTTATCTAATAATATCAATAAAGGCATATCATATACTAGTCAAGTAAGCTATCAAATTTGTAGCTATGTATACAATAATATTCCTTATTAATGCACAATACGTGCATTATGTGAGTCGAGATATAAAAGTGGCCCTTAGGTAGCTTGATTGAGATAAAGAGCAGCACTTGGCGACTCAATTGAGATATATAGAGCAAGACTTGGTGACTTAATAGAGACATAAAGAGCAACACTAGGTGGCTCAACTAATATTATCAAATAGGACCCTTTAGGCCAAGTTCAAAATTGAGCTTTACAAATAAGACCCTTAGATCTAACTTCTAAAAACCAAGCTTATAAAAATATGACCTTTACACCATTTTTATGTCATGTTATGAATCTAAGTGATGCAGCAACAACTAAGTATTATCCTGACTAGGTTAAATCATTACAGAAACAAGGATAGAAGATTGATTTATGAGTATATTAGTCTAATTCCCATCATTTTTTGGAAGAGCAGCTTGTAAGATAAAGCCTCTTGCATGCTTAAAGGTACGTCTAAATTTTTATGTCAATGTCTTAAAGCCATATTATCTCGATATGAAAGACCCATCTTACTTCATGTTAAAGCTATCATATATTAAGATCATGTTCAACATCATTAAAGCCATTGAAGACATCTTTACTAAAAGAAATGTCAAAGATCCCACTACTTGAGAAGAGTACATGAAGAATTTATTAAAGTAGAGATATTATAGAGAAGAAGAAAACAGCTAGGAAATAGAAGAAAACCTCGTGCCATTATTTGAGAGAAAGTTTATGATGTCAGCCAAAAGACCTTTGGCTAGGAGACCTCCATCGCTAAATCTAAGCTGTTACACACATTGTTTAGAATGTCAATAATATGTAGAGGAGGATGTTAGGGTCCCTTTTGTAGAGCATTTCTTATAATGGAGCTCTTTCTTTCTTCTACAATTTTAGAATATAGGGGAACATTTTGTAACTTCTATCTTAGATATGTTTATTATTTCTATATGTTTCTATTTTTTGCCATGGCCATTTTAAGGATTCTAATGATTCCTCTTACCAGAGTAAGAAATATTTGTAAAGCTCTTTATTAGGATGTGATTACTCTTTTGGATTGAAGCTCTTACCATTTTAGCTAATCACAACCAAGGTCATCTTGTTATATACATCATTCCCCATGTATACACTATTATAGCCTTATACATCAAACTATTAATAAAAGTGTGTTTCTTTTTGTTTATGAGTCTTCTTGTGTTCCATTTACTAACTATTGCCTCTTTTTTTCTTGTTTGTTTGTTCTATTAAGAGATTAATGCACTTTGGACCACTATTTTATGAGTTTAACTTGCTTACTACTGCAAAGGACCATTTAGTATCACCAAAACCACCATTATTTGTCAAAGCATTAGATAACTTCAGTAATACAAGATAGTTCTAAGTTTTTATTATAGCCAACATTGAATAAAGTTATTATTTTTAGTTACGGAATTTGTTTTAGTAGAATTTCTTAATTGTTAAGCTCATTGGTATCTCTATCAATGTTAGTTAGTTATCTTTTTCTTTTTCATTTTGGAACAAATAGAAAGGAAATAGATTATTATCACTATAAAATACAGTTTTTGTACATCACTTTCAATGGTTTTTAATGACATGTAAGACAACATAAATTGGTCTCTAAGACAATGGGAAACCAAAATTTATAAAATTACATGGCATGTTAATGTTATATAAACTAAGTAGTTTGCTAATAATGATTTTTAACATAAAGACATGTTATTTTATTCAACGGGAAAATTATAATTTTAATCTTCAAATTTTTCCACCTTTTCTAATTAAGTCCTCAAACTTTTATTTTTTCTATTTCAGTCCTTATAATTTTTCAAAAGTTTACAAAAAAGTTATTCACTAGTGAACTGTTAGTTTTTCTATTAATAAATACTTTTTTGTAAACGTTTGAAAAGTTTGAGAACTAAAATAGAAAAAATTGAAGTTTGAGAGCTTGATTTGAAAAAATTGGAAAGTTTGAGAACTAAAAGTTTAATTTTTCATTTTCTTTTCTTTTTAATCATTTGTTGATTTTTTTAGCAAAAAAATATAAGTTACAACTTAATAAATTAGAACAGTTAATTATGTTATTAGATAAAATATTAGGAAAAAAAATATTTATCTTACTATAAATATAATGACTATGTGTCTTTTTTGACTTATAAATGTATAATTAAATACTAACTAATTTTACATTGTATTAAGAAATTAAATGATAATTAATTGCTTTCACTATTATTTATTTAATTTAATTGTTATAATAAGTATCAAATAATTTATATAATTACTTCATTAACATTAGTTTCTTAGAAAAATGGATCAAGTTTAAATCCCACTTCTACTAAATTGCTATAATATGTAATGTTGTAGGCTAAAAAAAAAAAGCTATTGTATATTTAAATCTAAAAAATTATAAAAATAAATGTGATTTGATTCTATTAAGAATATCAAATCAAATTATTGATTGTTTGAAGTATTTATCAATTGAAGTGGAAAAATCACATTGAAGGGACTAAAATTTTTTTTCTACCTTTTTGTTTCAAGATTTTATGTTTTCATTTTTTTCTCCATTTTAAGACCTACGTTCAAGCAGTAGGATCTTTATTTTTTTGCATTACAAGTCTAGTTAAAAACTATGTTCTAAAAGAACAATATATGTGTATATGTATATTTGTGTACATATATATATATATATATAAGTATAGGTCATAATTGAAAAACAAATGAAAATACAGATCCTAAAAGGAGGGGATAGTACAGTTTTTACTCTTAGTCCTCAAACTTTGCCATCTTTTCTAACCTATTCCTTAAAATTTCATTTTTCTTTTCTTATTTCAATCCTTACAATTTCTAAATGTTTGTAAAAGAGTAATTTGTTAATAGAAAAATTAATGGTTCATTAATAGATGACATTTTTGCAAATTTTTGGAAAGTAGTTGACCGGGCTTTATAGAAGCAAAGATCAATGTCCATCCTAGCTAAAGAATTGGAATAGAAAAAATAAAAAAGTTTGATAACTTAATTAGAAAAAATAGTAAAGTTTGAGGTTGGCACTTATTTTATTTAACTAATAGATTTTCAAAAATCTAATGAAATGTTCAATTACATAGAACAATCTTTTGAGGTTGGAACTTATTTTACTCAACTTCATTTGAGATATTTATTTATAATATTTTTAAAGTACATAAATCTTTAAACATTGACAATTAGGACCATTACATAGATGTATATATGTCATTAGATGCTTTTTTAGTACAAAAAAATCAAAGACTAAAAACCATATATATATGTAAATTAAGGTCAAAATGGTTCATAGTACGACTTATTTACTTGAAGGCAATAGAGAGTGAATAGAGTAATTATTGCATCTTAACTTTCTATTAGCTTATTTACTGAAAAAAAGGATCGAGAATTTTATTTCTTGGACTTTTCTACTCTCTTTCTATTAAGAATAGTTGTTACCTAAGAAAAAGTGGAATTTTTTGTTCCCTCTATGTAGAAAACAAAAGTTCAAATAGTGTAACTATTGTACCCTCATCAATATTGCAATTAAATAATTTTTGGTTATTTTCTAAAATGACCAAATAGGTGCAAATTGATAATTTTAATTACATTCCCAACTTAGTACTACAATTAATGAGTTAAAATAAACATTAAAACTTACAATAAAAATTTATACAAAGAAAACACTAGAATAAAAATTTATAGCCTACTCATTATAATAGCATCAGGTCAATCATGGAACATGTTATTAATTGAATCTTCCATATGAATTAATGCAATGTTTGATAGTTGAAGTATTGAAGTATAAAATTTGAATAGATAAGTTAAATTGGATTTGTAAATTGATAAAAGAAATACAAATACTTGAAAGCAATATTAAAATGAAATCTCACAAGGATGTATTTTTGTTAACACATTTAATACTTGCGCATATATTAAAAATGGAAATCTTACATATACACATATATTGATATAAAATGATGTAACTAAAGTGGGTAATCTGACTAGAAAAGTGAACTTTGAATAAATGAATATAAAATTAGGAATATTGGTGACTTAGAGGTATGGTAAATTCTTTCAAATTTTAATACTTTCTTCGTAGATATTGCTAAGGGATTCACATATGGAGGGGTCCTACGAGGGTAAAATTGTGTTTGCAAATTTGGATAGCAACTTTCCAAATTTCCAAACCACATTAGGGATATAGAAATGAGATGGTGATTTTATAGAGATTTAGAGAGAGAGAGAGAGAGAGAGAGAGAGAGAGAGAGAGAGAGAGAGAGAGAGAGAGAGAATAGCAAATGAATAATTCATGTATATATAAATCTATTCAAATAAAGAATTTATTTAATAAGCATGAATTCGATTGTTGCAACCGTTCAAAACAGTGCTATAGGTTGTGATCCTTGGAAAAATTAATCCTAAGTATTAAATTGTGACTAAATAAATAAATAGTTGATCTAAACTAAATAATACGAAGGAACGTACTCTAAATTATTGAAACATAATGCAAGTTTTTCAACTAGCATGGTGTTTTTCATGCAAAACAACATTTTAGAAAACTTTATAAAATTATTCTTTTGGATTTGTTCATGACATGCCCTACAACCTAAAGTGTAATGATAGCTCACTTTATATTCAACTTAAAATTAGAATATACTAAGACTAACTATTTGCTGAGCAAGTTTCTAAACCAATTTTATTTCTTAAAATCGCTTTATTAATTTTAAAAAATATTTGTCATTTTCAAAGTTGTTTTTGGAAATCCATAAATATTTAGAAAAAAAAAAAAGCTTTTGTTAATAAACATAATGATAATTTTATAAAACTCAAAATATCTATTGTTCATAAACTTCCTTACAACAAAAAGAAATCTATACTTTACAAGAAACAATACATGTTATCATTAGGACTCTTTATTTAGTAATATCTAACTGTTGAAACAAAAGTCAAATTCACACTTAACACAAACTATCAACCAACATATCAACACTTGAAAAAGAAAAAAAGAGTGAGCTATAAGAACTCTGTACGCACTTGCTTCAAGCATACATGAATGCCAAATCATAAACGTTCCTATTTCTAATGTAATAAGTAAGGATCAACAAGTTTTAATTTAAGATATAACAATCAATATGGGAAACTCATGGCTTTAACAAAACTCTTGTTCTAGATCATAGGTTACACCAAATTTAATGATTGTGCTCTTGATCATATTTTGTGATGATCTTTATTTGACTTGCATCAATAGATTGGCATCTTAACCATTGACTTGTTCTTGGAAGCTTTACTAACTTGTAACACTTCTATTGAGTAAGATTTATTAGTGCCGAATCATTAAGGTCTAGCCCATTAAGTTCAAATATTCAAATATCAAGATAAGGGCATAGATAGTTCAAAAGTCACCCATAATTGTACTAGCTTAGCTACCTTTAGTTATCATGATTTACACATAGTTAAATTTAGAAAAAGCCATGTATCAATGGTAGTTCAAATACCTCACTATGCATTATTGAAGAAGGCTCTATAAATACGAGTAGACCATTATTGTAAGATCTCTCCTAACACTTTAAGTATTTCACTTACTCTCTCCACATATTAAATACTTTATATAAATCGCTAAAACCTAACTCTCCCTTAGCTTAACATTTGCTTTCTTGCGAATACTAAGTACTAACCTAAGTTTAACCAATAAGAGCAAGCATTGAGGATTGGCGAGCATATCCCATTAGTCACCCCTACTGTCATCATCATCATTATCATTCTAAAAGGAGTCTCTTATGAAGGTCACCACCATTATTTAGCCACAAAAGATTGCAATCCATCTATATTGTGTGGTCCATCGAGTCCCATAATCTTATACCATGCACCTTTCGTAATCTATGATTGTTATCAAATGCAATTCCCTCCTTTCAACTACTCGTTGAGCCACCATTAGTAGCCTAAGTGTGGGGGAGCCTATCCTAGATTGTCGACTTTTAGATCAACCAACCATGTACAAATAGCACAAATTAGTTATTATTAATCGAGTTTATGTGTAAGTCTGGCTTATTGTATCTCACATAACATTTAAGACTTTTCATACATGAAGATATCGCATTCATGAACCATTAGTTAAATCCATCTCCAAAATTCACTCAAAGGATATATCAAATGAAATTTCTATTTCATATGTGAAAAGAGATACCTTGTTCATTATTGCGTTGATATTTCAAAAGTTAAGATGTTTACTAATAAAAGTACTTCATTAATTTGGGAAAATGTTTATTTTGAATAAGGTAGCACTTAAAGGGTAAATTGCAATAAATAGGGTTGTAAAAGAGTTTTGTAAAAGTTTTATTTTTGTGAATCAAGAATATACTTTTTGTAAAGTAGTGAGATAAATTTAATAAAATAGTAATTAGAAAATAAGAGTTGTACTTTTATTAAAACATGAATTGTACTTTAATTAAAATAGAACTTCATATAAAATATTAATTTATATATAAGCTAATTACTTAATCATAAATTAAGCTTCCTTAGTTAAACTCATTCCTTAAGTCCATTACATAAATCCATAGTTTAGACCCAATAGGCTTAACTTAGTTTATTCATTAGGCTTTGTCCATTAAGCTAATAGGTCCATTTATTATTGACTAAACCAGACCACTAATCAAGCCATGTTATGAGTCCAATGATTAATTACATTCACTTTATTAAAGTTCACAAAGTATTCTTTAATTATTTCTATTTAATTGATATCTCACTTTAATTAAGCAAAGGACCTTGACATGTAGGGAATTAAATAGAATAATTGAAGTATATGCTAAGATAAGTTTCAATATAACACGATATAGTGAGCAAAGAATGTAAATGTATTACTTTTATATTAAGCACAATGCCTAATTACCTAATGTTGTTGTACTTTTGAATAAAACATGCCATTTTACACATGTTGCACTTAAAACTATCCTATCCTCCATATATTGGAATTTTATTTATCAAGCTAATAAAGTCACGTAACCATAAATTTCTATGATATTTACTTTTTTTTTAATCCAAATATAATTACAACAATTATAAAAAAAAAAAAATCAAACTCAATTCATTCTATTAAAAAATAATTATTTATAGAGCGCTTCACTACAAAACCCATCTTAACCTATAATATTTACATGAGAGGGAAAGCATGAGCATCCTTTCGGGTTGGTGGAACCAAGTAGTATAATATATATCCACGTGTCTGAAATTTGGTCCATGACATGAATCTGTTCTTTTCATTCTAAGTAGCCAGACGCGCGTGAGGGTATATTAGGTGCCTCCATAATACAGCAACGTGGAATGTGGAATGAGATCAAAGAAAAATCAATGTTACTATCACAGGCCACGAATTTTATTTTCCTTCCAAAGTTTAGCAATAATACTATCATAATGGGTCAGACCAACTTTGTCTTGAACAATTCTTATACCAACCCACCTCATTGTCGATTCCCTTTTTCTTTACTAAAGTATATTTTTGCGTTGAATTTAGTTATTATATCTTTTATTTATATATCCATCAGGATGGGTACGATTCAAGGTGATGATTTTGAACAGTATTATTACAATAACTTAGAAAATTTAATACAAATTTAGGATTCTAAATGAATGAAGTCAAAATGAAATATCATTAAGTGCAAGCTAGACTACAACTAAAAATAGCATTTGATGGGTTTGAGCTTGCTTTTATTAAGTTTATTGGGATTTGTATAAATCTCTTTTTTAAAGAGAGAAAAGAAAAGAAAAGAAAAAAAGATAAAAGAATATCTCTGATTCATTAATATTAATAGCCAAACACCAGTTGTATTTGAATGATATTTAAACTTGACTAACACAATTAGACTTTCAAATTAGTTGAACTAAATTTTAAAACATAAACTCAGGTTCTTAAACTACTCTCGAGCTCTGGTGAAAATAACAAGGTAATAGATTTGCATTGTTGACATCCCAACCATTACTAGAGCGTAATACTAGAACGATGAGAATCGAGTGCTATCACTGCACTGTTATGACGCACAATCGAATAAGTGGTACATTTTCCATTATACTTAAGTAAAATAGATGGAAACAGATATGGCTTTTCGAAATCTCATAATGTACAGGAATATATGATACATTTTACTTTGAAATTCAAAGCTACTCGTGAATAAATATAACCAAAATTACAAAGTCGAACCGTGATCTCCATCCATCATTCCGCCCAATAATTTGCTAACTCAACACTGCACGCCATGGAATAATCTTTTTAATCTTCAACTGTAGGACGTTTGAGTCGTTTCAATTTTAGGCCGGCAGTTGTTAAGGTGACGTCTCTATGTTTTTCATGTGTTAGGTTCCCAAAAGTAAATGAAAACGTTTTCTCAGTCAATGTAAAATTTGCAAAGTTTTGATTTTCGTAAGTTATTTATTTATTTTTTTCATAAATATATTTCTCAAATTATTGATCAGAACGAAAAAAAAATAACTAATTAAGCATTCAACTTTATGTTTATTTCTTTATAATTTTGAGAATGTATTTATAATTCTCAGTAACGTTATTAAAACTCTAAAACCTTTTAGTTTGTTGAAAGTTTTAAGTAAATATCCCTACGACCAGAAAAAATAAAATAAAATAAATAACCAGGATATAGCGTTATCGGCACAAAATAAAACCAAAAAATTTTAGTGTTTCAATCTCAACTACTCAAAAGTTAAGTTGGTCTCCGTATACAGTGGCCGAAGATCATGGTGTTGACTGGTTTTAGCAGTCTTTTTGGGGGCACATATTACAGGTATAATGTTACCAGCATCCTTAGCCCCCAAAGAGATTTTGACTCAAATAAGAAAGATGGGACAAGTCCGTTTGTCAGTTATCGTCTCCACCTACCAAGTCCAGCTCAAATAGTTACAAAGTGAGTACATCAACTTGTTTTTCTAATTAATATTATTTCGTAATCCCATACATCCAATTAATAAAGTAATGGAGGATCATTGTGATCCTTGGTAGGGCTCTTTAACACAACTCAACTCACAAAATACAAAGTCTCATAATAACTTGTTCCTTTGGTGTGCTTGTGTGTGTCTCTTAAAAGGTACTAGAGATGGAATTTTACTTTTTTTCCTATGAACATTGCAAGTTGCTTCTGGTTTCACTTGTATTTCTTGCTGGGATTCTATCAACGGCTTCATCTTCAGTCCCGACAAAGCGATATCACTTCAAGGTTAGTCTCTTTTTTTTTTTTTTTTTTTTTTTTTGCCAGGCTTAAATAAGAAAACGGCCAATGCTTCCTAAATTAAAACAAACACACACACACTCACATATATATATATATATATATATATATATATATATATATATAGGTAGGGAGGGAGGGGAGAGAGAGAGAGAGAGAGAGAGGAGAGATAAAGCTGTTTTGAAAGGCTTTAGATTGGAATGCTCGGAAAAAGGAAAAAAAAAAAAAAAGAAGAAGAAAGAAAATATTGATTGATATTGCTTTACACAATCTTAACCTCTCCCAATAGACTTAATTAAGTGTCATCAATTTTGGTTATTTATCCGATCATATCGACTCTTAAGTTTTGCTTATTTTACCTTTTAGTAACTCATACAAGCTCACCTCCTATAATGCATAACTTTACCTTTAACAATTTTATACTTATTTTACAAACCTACCATGTATTAAAATTTTACTAAGAGTTTATGTCTACTTACTCATCATTAACCAAAACATATGGTATCCTAAACCTCCAATTTTAGCACATGAATATTACACTTATTTCTATAAGTATACTTTTATCTAATGAACTTCACACATTGCTTATAATGACAATCGTATGTTATTAGATTAGATACACGCAAGTTATTCGACTATGCCACACTAAGCCTCTGCTCATGGTGAATGGCCAATACCCTGATCCAATAATTGTGGTCAATGAAGGTGACAATGTTGAGATTACTGTCACAAACACTGCTCCCATCAACACCACATTACACTGGTAAGAAAATTTTGCATCTTTATGAGTTATGAGTATATATGTGAGAAAGTTCTATAGCTAGCTATTTCCTTCTTTGATGACCTTATTTAAAAATTAAAATGCTGCCATTATCAATTTGGTTTTTCAGCTACTCATTCACGACTCGGTTCTTGGCTTTTTAGACTAATTAATATTATATATTGCCCACGGCCAATTGCTTGAATTTACAAAAAGTCAGCCGCTTGAGACAATTCTAGCATGTGAAATCAGTTCCCTCAATTAATTAAAACAATAATTATTTTCAAAGAGGAAAAAGAGTTTAACTATTATCATTGTTGGTTTCATATATTGTTATATGTATAAATTATCAAATGTAAGGACTACCTTGAATTCATATAATTGATGGGACATAGATGGAAATTAAACACTATACTTATAAACATGGCATTCAATTCAAGGAAAACAGTATATATTCTATTCAAAGTAAACAATGCAAATGAAAAAAAAAAAAAAAACGAGAAATGCAAATACAGTTCCTCAAACTATTGATCTGGTATAGATGGATCCCTAATCTTTCAAAATATTTGTTTAATCACCCCATTAAAAATGTGAAAATAACACCTAAATTGTCCTCAAAGTCCAAAAAGTTATGGCTTTAGCAATCTTTTATGTTTTTTCGAATGTTATTAGAACATAAAACCATGCTTTAAATGTTTGGAAAATTCATTTATACCTGATCAATATTTTACTGTGTATTCCTAATTTTCCCTAAAATAAATTTGGGAAGCTCATAACCAAAGCAAGTAATTGTTCGGCTGTTTGTTGCCGTCCATATTGTTTTATAATTATATGCTAACTTTCAATAGGACCATCTCACATATGAGGGCCAAGAGGTTGTTGTTGAAAACGATTGACTCAGTTAAGCTTAAATTTAGTGGCTGCAAATCTTTATTAAGCATTAATGAACCAATAGTAAAAAAACTTAGCATGTGTAACATGATAAATTTGGTGCATTACTATTGTTACAAATCAAGCCAAAGTTCTCAAAGATAAAACTCCGTGATGTAAGGATTTCAAATAAATGATTTTGCTAGATAAAGAACTTCCACAATAATTTAAGCCTATGTTGATTTCGTTTTGCTATTAAACTAGATTTTTGTTAAGCTTGTTAAATCTTAATAAAGAAGCTTTTTAATATATCTCTAACCTTAACTATGGACTTCATAAAAAATTATATATAGTCACCAAAATTTTCTTTATACAATATTTTTACAGTTTCTCATAATGAGATGGGATACAATAGGTGGTACATACCACATAGAAATACATGTGGTGCATAACTACTAATTGAATTTGAACATATAGGTTGGTAGTGAGTAGTTTTTCAAAAATTCACTATCCATTTTGTTATATGTATATGTATAATTGATAGTTACCCAACATGTGTACTTATAAGTGGCTTGTACTACTTATTGAATCCTTTTTCCTCCATTACAGTCATAACTTCTACAAGAATCATGTCAATTACTAAATGTTGGCTTTTCCTTAAGATAACTTCTACAAGAATTATCACAATTACTAGACGTTAACTTTCCCTTAAGAATCTTATAGAAAGGAGATATCCCAACATTTGTACAAAAATCAGTTTAATAAACATGTAAGTAATGATTAATCATAATAAATATTTAGTTGTAATGAATCTTTGTATATTTCTTCATCTTGTTTGCCAACTTTCCCTCTTCTCTTCACTCCCTATTTCCCCCTCAAATGAGATGATTACCTATATTTTAGATGTTCAAGTGAAAAATATAATGCTAATGCGAGTTGATACTAGGCATGCAGTAAAGCAAAAGAGGACTGCATGGGCTGATGGGCCAACTTACATTACACAATGCCCTGTTAGAAGAGGATAGTCCTATACATATAAGTTTAAGGTTGAAGACCAAAGGGGTACCCTTTGGCAAAGAGCATTTGTTACGGGAGCCATAATCATCTATCCACGTATGCCTTATCCCTTTTCAACCAAGACCGATATCCATGTAGAAATTCCCATTGTTTTTGGTAATTAATCCTCTAATTTATTTATTTACAATATCTTCTATTGGAAATGATATTGTGTTTTTTTTAAGGCTTTAATCCATAATGAGTGATCTTGTGATATAAGCGAATGGTGGAATTATGATCCTATTGTGGTAGAGGATGAAATGATGTTAACGGGAAATGGACCTAATTTTTCTAATGCTTATACTATTAATGGCCTCCCAAGACCACTCTACAATTGTTCCACCAAAGGTATATTAGTTAATTACATAAGCACCCTCTTCAATTGTTTTTTTCCCCCTTATTGAGTTTTTTTTTTTTTTCATTCAAAGGAAATCTCCTAATTTTATTGAAAATATAAACAAAGAAACATAGAAGATGGGACATATACATTATAATGTCATATATAATTAAAATAATTGAATGACCTGATATTTTTCTTATGTTTATTTTTCAGACACTTTCATTCAATCAGTGGAAAGAGGCAAGACATATATACTTAGGATTGTAAATATAACACTTAATTAGGAGCTCTTTTTTGCCATAGCAAATCACACCACGATTGTAGTAGAGGTCGATAGCTACACAAACCATTTAAGACTCCAGCAATTATGATTGGTCCTGGACAAACTACAAATGTTTTAATCACTACAAATCAAGTTCTGGATTCTTTAGGAATGTTTCCAATGGCAGCAGCACCTTACCTTACTACAATGTTTCCCTTTAACTAAACCTCATGTTCCTAACTTGCCTAAAATGCTCAATACTAATTTTTCTATGAAATTCTCTAAAAAACTTAAGAGCCTAAACTCAAATGAGTATCCATGCAAAGTGCTAAAAGCAATTGATAGGAGAATCATATCTACAATTGGGCTTAATCTTCAAGATTGTCCAGTAAACAAGACATACATGGGATTAGATAGGAAATTTTTTTTTGCATCCATGAACAACTAGTCTTTTATTTGTCCTTATAGGGCAATCCTTGAAAGCCATTACTACAATAAGGTTGCTAGTAGTCAATTTACTATAAATTTTCCAAACAAGCCTCTAAATATGTTTAATTTCACTGGAGTTGATCCATTTTCCTTGAACATGAACATGGAGTTTGGCAGTAAGATTATTTTAGTGCCTTTTGGAACAAATGTTGAAATAGTACTACAAGACACCAGTTTCCTCAACATTGAAAATCATCCTATTCATATTCATGGGCACAACTTCTTCATTATTGGATCAGGCTTTGGTAATTTTGATGTTAATGTGGATCTTACATGCTACACCTTGGTTGATCCTCTTGAAAGGAACACTGTTGCTGTTCCAGCAAGTAGATGGACAGCAATTCGATGCAGGTTTGATAATCTTAGTGCTTAGTTCATACATTGCCGTCTTCAAGTGTATACTTCATGGGGTTTAGCCACAACATTGATTGTTTAAGATAGGTCTAGCCCTAATGAGACTCTACTTCCTCCTCTTCACAATGTACCTACTTGTTAGAGTTTTGAATAGTAACAACATTTTGATCCAAAATGTTGGTTTCACTTGATGTTCTTTATCTACTATTAAAATATATCTAATGGAAACTTAGATATGTCCACTAAATACAATCAATATTTCTTTTGGGTCTTGTTAATAGTCACATGAGAATGTAAGTTAAGTGAAAAAAATTTGGACAAAAGGTACTATGTAAATGGAATATGCAAATTTGAATAATCAATAATGAAAGTGCAATGGGAAAGCACTTGTAACCTCATCTTCATTATTTTAAGATAAGATGTAGTTATTTTTTGTGTGCAATTATGTTGGCATTATATATATTTATCTTAGCTCACAAAAACTTAGAACTCATGGAGTGCTTAGAATTTCATTTCACAATATCATCTATCTTTTGTTAATAAAAAGCTATTTACATTGCACGTTAACCTATTTCTTTTCCCTATAACAAGGCCCTTTAAAAAAAATTAAAAAGAAATGTACTTTTCATTTTTTAATTATTGAATTTATCCACTTAAAACCCTTTATAGACCCTTAAATATAAGATAACAAATAAAGTTATAAATACATCATGACAATAATTATTATTATTATTATTTTTTTACTAGCTAGCAAGATGGGAAAAATTCTTCTTATGCTTTCATGATCATATTTATGATCAAGTTTCATTTAGTTTTTGATCAAATTATGTTCTTGGCAAACTCTTTTAATGTTTTATCATTATTTGACCATTCATATGGTTGATCAAAAATTAAATCTTGATTTCTACTTATGTATCTGCCTTAGTCTTATTACAAATAATTTTATGACCATTTTGTTATCTTTAGTTTCTTTTTTAATCTTTTTTATATAATAAAAGAGAAGGGACCATATAGAATCTCTTGATCTAAGTGTATTTATAATGTAATTTATAGCATTTAAAAGCAACATGAATAAGGAGTGCACATCTAGCTTACTTTACTGGTAATGAATTCTTTGAAATAAGCTTGTTTTATTAGGAGTAGAGTTGTTGGGATTAAAATTCCCTCCTAACTGAATAGAGTTGTTAAGATACTGCTTATCAAGAGTGAGTTTTTCAACCAATTTCAAAGGAGGAAATTTTCCTGATTTTAAATTGAGTGAGGAGATTAGACAAGATGATCGGATATACCCATATCTATATATCCTCATATTGGAGTATCTAAGTAAACTCATATAGTTACACATAGATTTGCACAAATGGAAGCCAAATGAATTAAGAGGATCAAATTTACAAGTATTTCACCTATTCATTAAGGATGAATTGGTACTTTTGGGTAAGATAACTATTGAAAATGCAAGAACAACAGTAGAGGTCATGGATACATTTCAAGATTTGTTTGTCCAAATAATAAATTTAGATAAATAAAAGTTTATCTTCCTAGCAAATGTGGTTATTGAGCTAAGGACCATAATTACACAACTAGTAAGGATAAAATAGAATGAGGAGTTTAGGAACTATTTAGGATTTCTAATGAAAAGAAATGGCAATCTAAAGCTAGTAACATGAATTTTGTATTAGAAAAAATGCAAGCAAAACTCATAGGATGTAATAAGTGTCTTAAAGTAGATGTACAAATGTAAGCTTATCTCATAAGCCAAGAGGTGAGGCCTAACCACAAGATTGTTAGAAAAGTAAATGGTAGTCGATGTTTGAGCTACTTTCATGCATAAACACTTGGATATGGTGCACCAAATGCTTCATAGAAACTTAGAAATTACTTGATGTTATGTATAAGTTCTTCTTAAGGTCACTTGACAATAACTCTCACCTAAGAAGCTAGATAAGAGTAAGGTTTAGACTCAATTCACATTAGGAAGATAAGCTTAATGAGGAGGAAGGATGAATATTCTATTACTCAGGATGTTTCGACTATTGCAACATGGGGGTTTTTATTCAAGTTATGTAATGGGGTAGGTCATGTAGGCTAGCTTGCTTAATAATAAAAAAAATGTAAGTTGGGCTAACACACGGGTCAATACGGGATAACCCATTGCAGGGTGGGTTATCCTACTAACAAGAAATAATTTTTTAAAAGAAAAGGTTTTAGATGTCAACCATGGTATTCGTATTCATTTAGGATGCTTTGGAAAGGTAGACATAAGACCTTGTAGAATCATGATTCATTGTCTACTGGAATAACTAAATGAGCTAACCAATCCATATCTAAAGATGCATTATTTCACTAAGCTAGATCATAATGAGTAATTATTGTATATGAGGTATCTAGCAAATCTTTTAGCAAGGGAAAATCTCATCATAAAATCATCTGATAGGGGCTATGAAAAGTTTGTTGTAAATGAGGTCTTCCATTTAAGGGGCCCTAAGTCTACTTATTACATGCTTGCATAACTTTAATTTTTATACCACCCATTTGGGGTAACTCATAAGTTAGGTAATTTACAAAAATACGTATGTTAGGTATTATAGACTACATGGAAATTACAAGGGGCAAAATAGAGAAAGAAACAAAAGAAAACATTCACTGAAATATTAAAATGCTAGAAAAGCAAAGGACATGTGTTAGCATCTCATTCCATAGTACCAAATGTAGCTAGGCCTTTTAGGTCCAAGATCGAGTTAGTTTGTACAAATCGGCATGTTGTTAATAAGATTGGAGTTGTCTTAACCAAGCTATTAGGATATTAAGCCAAGCTATTTATTTCAATTTTATAACAAATCTCTCGATTTTCTTAGAAGATATCAAATTCTAGATTACTACTTATGAAAATAACAATCTAGGTTATGAAGCATGTATAATTGAATCAAGAAAAGATTAAAGAATTAAATTAATCAAATAATAATCATGTCATATAAGTAGATTTATGTTTCATAAGGCCTAGATACTAAAGATCTACTCTCTATACATTGTAAAATAATAATCTAAAAAAAAAGAGTAGAAAGAATTAGCAGGAGTCATAAAATCTACAAAAAGGTTGAATATTGAAGTTTTCTCTTTTCTTAGCTCTCTTGAATTTACTTGACTTGAAAACCTATAAAAAATTTATCTTAAAAGTTCTCTCAAAACAAAACCTAACAAGACTTTATGAAGGAAGAGGTAAAAAAAAAAGAAAGAAAGGTTGGTTGGAAAAGACATGATCAGAGACATGACCATGTCCCCTAGTCATGTATTGGATTGTGATTATCCTGACCCAGTAGTATTGTTGTCATAGTAGGTTGTTGTATACTGTATAAAGGTTTACTATCAACCCCCTTGCTGATTGTAAACCTTTTATATGATATACAAGGCTCCTTCCACTATACGTTACCACTAGGCTCATAGATAAGTAATATAGAGCAATTTAACTAAAATTACTTCTATAATATGAATTAACTAATCGTATGGACTTGTGAGACCCACACCAAAAGAATATTACAAACAGATGCAGTTCACAAGGGAACTGCATTAGATATTTTAATCTATGTTATGAACAAAAATATAAAAGTAACTAGATATCTACAAATCTATCATAAAATGTCCTCTTCTCTCTCTGATTACTTCAACCCGTCCCTATACGAGACTTACCACCGGCATGCCTCAGCCTGGATTAGAGAAGAAGTTCTCCTATAACAACAAAAATCCATCGGGGTATAAGCTTAAGCTTAGTGAGATAAATACCCTCGTTAGTACCACATGGCAGAAATTTATTAGATGTACAATCATATAAATATATGAACAATTAGTATGCCAAACAACGCATGCAATGACCTGGGAACTGCATATAACTTAGAACTACGCCCCCTATAGTCGAGGTTTGGAGATAGTTAACCAACCCAAACCAAAATTCGGGTTCTAGACGTTAGGTTTTATTTTATTTGCACTATTGTGCTTAAGCCAAAACAAAACTATATATATATATCTATATATATATATATGAATATACTTTCTTTACCGAATAACAAATCATATTTTTAAAATCCTAAGTCTAACGGTATGGTAGCCTTTGCAATCCACAAATATATGCCCTAAGCAAAAGCCACAAGACTTAACCCCTCACCAATAGTTAGCATCTCCTAGCGCCTATTAAGGCCATTAGCTTAAGACAGAGACTCAACATATATGATGACATAGCTAGTACCCAATCCTGTAGGAGGCTTATCCTCCTATGAGTGCCTTCCCATTTTTTGCATAAAGCAGCAGTTGGTGTTATTCGATGCAATATGAGGAATACATGATTCATTTTAATTTCTTAATCGTATAAGTGATTAACTTGATTCTTAAGGTGATCAGATAATTTCATTCCATACAATTGCACGTATAAATTAGTATAAGCAATTGCCATTATTATATATAATTAACAAGCCATCGCATTCATTCATAAATTCATACATATGCATTTCATATATCCTACAAGCATTCAAATTTATATATATATATATATATATGTTTAGGTACATCTATTCTATAAGCAAAATCAAGTAAAGAGTTATCAGGAATTTATTCACTTCGCCATGCGGTCAATTAAAGTAGTTTGGAGGCAAGTTGTCTCTGTACACAGTGTTCCTTAATCATCAAAATACTATTTATAAGGGATTGAAATAAACTTAAGAAACTATGTTAAATTCCCTTAAGTTACACTCTTAACTATTTTTCATATCTTTTCCCAGTATTTACTTAAAAGTTCAATTGCGTATAACTTTTTCGTTTTAAATCCAATTTTTATGATCTTATATTTAATCTTCATCATTTTTTAGTGTAATTTAACAGTGAGGTTAGATTTTTGAAATGAGGTGTGTAAATTTGTCCATGGGCCAAAACAGTAGCAATCCTCATGTTTTTGAGTGCTTTTGGGCCTTATTTAGTAAATTGGCTCTTTGGTAACTTGAGAAATCCTTTGGGCTTGGTCTTAAGATTTTATCCTAAGCTTAAAATATTCCTTGAGATCAGATTTACAACTTTGATTTATACTCCGAAGGCTAACAACCACTTCATAGGCTATTTAGTTGGCTTAAGTTGTCAAATGGGCTTGTTTTTTGTTAAAATTAAAGTTAGTGACTTTGTTGGGCTTATGCAGTCTTAGGTGGATTTCTTATAGGCTCCAAAACAACCTTTCTTAATATTTTAAAGTGCTGGTCAGAATTTTAATGAAGGCCCAACTTAAAGTTTTAGGCTTATTTTGAGAGTTTTAGGCTTTGCACATTTGCTATACTTTCTTCAGTTGATCTTTTTACTTTGTTCACTTACTTTTATCATATTTTTAAGTGTCTTTTATTTATGTTCCAGATCTGGTTGTGATGAATCTAAAGGGTTCTCACTTAGTTTTTCAACTTGTTTCATCATTTCCTTAAATTTAGGTGTTAGATCATACACTTAAGCTACTTGTATCTAAATCTTAACTTAACTTTTCTTTCATAGGATGACCCTTTAACTAATTCTTTACACAAAGAAATAGAAGATTTTACACTTTTTACAACTTCCATATCATAGCTTATGTCCTACAAAGTTGGTTTCTTCATAAAACTCCATGTGATGAATTTTTCCTTAACTTAAGTTTATATTTAAGCATTTTAGCTTAATGGAAATAAAATTAACATCCAAATGACCTTTTGAATCCTCACATCCAACATGCTCATCTTTCATTCAAGTTCTTGTTTCAAGATTTTCTTAACTTAAAATCTTCTATTCAAAGTGTTAAACAAGTATCTTTACAAAACACCAACTTTATATGCTCATGTTTCAACTTCTTGAAAGGGTTTTATGAGTTTGTTTCTTAGGATGGTCTTTGGTGTTATAACAACTTACAATCATACTCATATCTTCAACAAATCAAAGTCTCCTAACATGAACAGTAACCTACTAATCACAAGAAACATTTACTCGTTCTTAAAGCAAAATATGGTGGTTGTGTACAAAGGTTCCACTTAAGCTCTTAACTTTGCTTCCTCCTTTTGAAAACCCGAGTTGTTTGATCCTTTGGAGTGGGGTTTGTGGAAGGTTCTAATGGTTCTAAAAGTGCTTAGATGTTAGAAGAAAATGACATATGAAAAAGAAATGGGAGTGTCGTGAGTGGGACTTAGAAGTAGTGGCCAAATGAAGGATTTTATGGGGTAAGGTTGTTTCTTCTTTTATGTTTGTTTCAAGTGAGAAAAAGATGAAGTGAAAATGAAATTGAAAGTAAGAGAAATAAGGGAAAGAGTGGACGGTTGGGAATGAGGGAAAATGGGTGTTTAATATGTCTTGAAATTGTTGTCTTGTAGTTTACACAAAAGTCAACAATTGTAACTATTGATGATGTAAGCATTAAGGAGTGAATAGTGGTGTGTAAGAGAAAGTGATTGATGGTTGAAAGATAAGAGCATGACCCTCCTCTTCTTCTTGTTCAAACGGCCATTTAGTGTCCTTTGGGGTCATGGAATTTTCTTGTCTCATTTAATGAAGTTAAGCATATGAAATCTTGTGAAAAATTGTCTATATGTAGTATAAGTGAAGGGGTGATAAGGAAAATGTTTTATCACTAGATTTTGATAAGTTATCAATTGATAAGTCATCTAAGGTGATTGGTTGGTCTACTTATTTATATTTAAGGCTTAGACATGAGGATAAGGGCATGCTCTTATAGGAAATTGTTTTAAGGTTTTTATCTTACATTGTTTTGTAATTTATGATTTGATTTTTATAAAATTATTAAAATTTCTAAAGTTGAATGAAATTATTCAAATTAAATTATCGATTAGTCACTTATGGTCAAAATTCCTTAATTTTTTTAGGGTTTAGGGCCTTAGGTTAGTTTAGAGCTCACAGTTCTTCAAGCTCAGGTTTTATCGATAATTGGTTTTTGAATTGAAAAAATTTAATTCGTTTTAAAGGTAACCTTAAGTTCTTAGTTTAGTTTATCCTTGGGAACATTCGAAAAGTACTCTTAATCAAATCATAGGCCCACTAAGAGTAGGGTTTACAGTGATATTAAAAAAATAAGCTCTAAATTTGCTTAGAAACGACACAGTTATGTCGTTCAGTTGTATCAATTTTCAAACCTTCATAACTTGCTCATTTTAACTCCGATTTAAGTGAAAATTATTGCTACCTTCTAGTCTTCTTGCATAGATCATTTCAAAATCTAGAAAACAAAATTTTACTCAATTAAGTATCATTATCTAAAAATAAACCTAAATATCAAGGGAAAATCATAAAAAATAACTATATAAAATATATCTAACTTAGAGCTTATCAATCACTAGGCTTAGAATCTTTGACCTTTCGTCTTTAACCTCTTGATTTAAGCTTGGAGGTAGCTTAGATCATGTGATCTACTACATTCTAATTCATTGCCCTGATGGCTTCGGATTAGTTGATGATTGTTAGGTTTTCTAGGAAGCTCAATGGATGGTGTTTGGTCAAGTAAAACATTAGGATTGAACCTATAGACAATTTCAAATGGTGACTTACCCATGACACTATGTGTCATCTTGTTACAAGAAAATTCAACAATGGGCATGCACAACTCCTAATTTGTTAGGTTTCTTCTAATTGTAACTTGAAATATGGTACCTAAGGTCTAGTAGACAACCTTAGTCTATCCTTCCATTTAGGGATGACATGATGTGTTGAATAGTAGCTTTGTGAAGCATATCCAAAGTGTCTTTCAAAAATGGTTAAGAAACTTTAGGTCCTTGTTTGACATGATAGTTGTCGACACTCAATGCATCTTGATCGATTCTTATAAAAAGAGAGAAGAGATAGCTGAAGTATCATTAGTTTATTGCATGGCACAAAGTGTATCATCTTATTGAACTAATTAATGACCACCATGATTTAGTCCTTCCTTTAGAATGTTCTTAATAAGCTAAGCACAAAATCTATGCTTAGCTTAGACTATGGCTCAATCGAGATAGGCAGTAGCAAGTAAGGCTATTATTTAGTTAAGATCTTGGCTCTTATACAAGCAACTCAAGTGTCAAGGTTTTCACCAAAGTGACTGACCAATTGATACGTTGGTAAGTACACTTGTTAAGTTATAATATAGTAGGCTAGTAAAGTCTAGGTCATCGATCCCATGAAGAATGCATATACTACTCACCCTCGCTTTATTATTCTACTTTTAAAGAAATAATTAGAATTCAATTATGAATAAATAATTAAAATTTAACAATCAAAAGAAATAAAATTAATTAACTATTAATTAACAAAAAATAAGAACCCTAATTAACTATGTAGATAACTAAACTTTATTTCACCAAGGAATTAATATGCAGTAATTCTAAAAACTTCTAATTCATTCCTTATTCTTATTAATTGGGAGAATTCAATTAGTAAGCCAATAGAAATTTCTTAACTATTAACTCTTAACCTTAATTGCACTCAATTTGAATTGCTTTTGCAATAAGATGAATTAAGATAGCATTAAGAACAAGAATTTCCTTTATAAATGTTATAATAAATCTAAAAGCAAGCTATAACTTATCGCTAAGATTATAGGAGATTATCATCGATTATAGTAGATCTAATTACATATTGACTCTCGCAACCTCAATATATAATATTAGATTTCTCAGACCTATACTTACAAGACAAGATTTGGTAATTGATTTAAGACGATTGAAAATGTAACTCAATTAGGTTAGAAACTTACGAGAGATTTAGTACTATTAGTCGAGGAATTCTCGTAGGCTCGAAACTCAAAATAAAAACATAACAAAATATTAAAAATATAATTAAAATAGTAAGAATTGGCAATGTTTTTATAGAAATAATCGATAATGTACAAAGTAGGTTTGGAAAATTAATGAACAGTTAGTGATAAATTATTGGAGTAATATAATTAATATTATACGTAAAATAATATATAAAAGGCAAGTACATACATTAGGTATAATTATTATGTCATTATATGTACCCATAATTGTTGAAAATACTTGAAATTGGGTAAAATTTACTAAATAAATCAATAAAAAAGGGAAACGTTGTAAAAAAAAAAAATTTTGGACAATCGGGAAACATTTTTGTTGACATAATAAGGATTAAGAACACATAGAGATGGGAAAATCCACTTTATTGATATAGAATCTACGCTAGTAAATTTATTGATGGAAGGTTAAAGGAAAAAACTAATCTAAGCTTGATTATAAAAAAAAAAAAAAACTTCTACTATTTAGACAAAGTTTAGGCATTTGCAAAGTTAGAAAAAATATTTGAAGTGAGGAAATAGAGAGAGAAAGTAAGAAAACAAAAATTGAGAAATTATAGAATAACGTAAGGGATATCTAGGTTCAGAAAAGAGATGACCACCTAGAAGCAAGGTTGGATCACTACTTAAAGGAATGGCTAGTAGCCAGGTCCCTACGGTGGTTGGAGTTTTAGTAACTAGTAAGTAACTAATTTCTTTGATTTTGTCAAAATTTTAGGAAAAATAATAAATGAATACTAAAAATTTTGAAATTAGGTGTTCCTAAGTATTTCTATGCAAGGAATTCAAATCTTCACTCAATTTTTTTCAAAATTCTAAATGTAGATATGAGGTTCTTAAGAAAAACGTCCCATACACGAAATTTTAATCAAGTTTTTGAAAATCCAATTAGTGTAGTTTTAACTTGAAATTTTGTGGTTATTCTCCTAAGATGTTGAGTTTTGACGTTATGTGGTTAGACTGTAAATATTGAGTTATCAGATTTTAAGAAAACTTTAATTTCATGAAAATAGTGTGTTGGATAAGTTGATCTATAAGGGGGCTTGATTAATTCTTTGTAAAACTATAATATAACCAATAATTATTCACATGCAGTAGCTAAAAGTAGTTATTTATAAGTTTAGGAATGATTACTTTTAAAGGTAAGTGAGTATTTGATGGCTTAGGATTAATTCTCCAAAGTTTTAATGCATTTATAAATTAATGGATGATATAGTGTGTAAGGGTATAGATGATTAAAATACCAGTTGATACTTACTATTTATACAGGCTTTAGATTTTTGGAAATGTAGGGTAAATTGGAGTATATGTTAAATAGTAAGATGTAGAAATAGCAATAAAGTTAGAAACTATGTCATTAAGTAGGTTAGAATGTAGCTTGGTAATGACTAACTTGAACACATTAGAAATTTGATTTAAGCTAGAAAGTGGTTGTACTTGGACTTTATGACTATTTTAAAGTCAAAATATAAGTCATAAACTTCTTAATTAAAAACTAAATTCAGGATAATAAGTTAAAACCTTATTAGAAATATGGTCAAAGCCTACCATACTTAACTAAAACCTAATAAATAACTAAGGAACTTGCTTGACTCAAATTACAGACATACTTAATAATGAAAGTAAAATCCAAACATCATAAGCAAATTAAAAATTGAAGTTGTATACTACATTTTAGGGATCAAACAATGACCACATACGTGATGTTTAGGAGCACTTGACGTTTTGTCCAAGTAAGTTAGGATTGTAGTTTTACTACTAGTTAGAATACTGTATTAAAGTATTTAGAGGCTCAAGAGTGTACTGTTTGTAGTTGTAACTTAGTTGTTTATGTGCATATGATGTATATGATTAATAATCTATTTTGTGACTAGAGTTGGACTACTTAGCGTACTGCTTTGTTTGATTGCATATTGTTGGTTGGTTGGTTGGTTTGAACTTGTTTTGTCACCCTTAAATAGAAAATAATAGAAATCTAACAGCTAATTTAACTTAACTTGCATAACAACTCATTAAGGGAATAATTTGTTGTGCTAGACCAAATACCAACCCCTTTAATGAGGATAGTAGAAATGGTTATTTCCCTACTCTTAGATGAATTCAGCGACAAGAAAGAGGGTCATGATAAGCTTGGGGTCGTGGTTCGAAGGTAGTTTAGGGAGGAGGGTACTTTCCATTGCATAAGCCTAGGTTTTATTTGATTAAGTGGCATTAAAACTCCTTAATTAAGGCTAGAGTAGATGCAATTTCTTTAACCTTACAATAGTCTAGATAAAATTCTGCGATGTTTTATATGATTGATTAACTGTATTGCATTTCATTAAATTAATAACCTTATTTGTGTTTGTATTATACTCTTTAGTTTTCATCCTACTTACTAAGTTAGTTGTGCTTACATCTCTATAGATTTTGTTGTAGGTACCGACTAAAGAACAAAGATGTAACGATATAACCAACTGCAAGTTAGTACATAAAGGGGTAGGGAGTAAGTAGACATATGAAGCCTACTGAAAATGGAGCACTTGTGAAGTCTAGGTCTGTTGAGAAAACTTACCAATCTCTCTAGAACCTATAAATTTTGGAAACTATCTTTTGAAAATGTACTCTTTTGTTGTAAATATTATTATGTAAACATAAACTAAGTATCTAAATTATGTATTACAAGATTTCTTGTAAAATGTTTTAAAGATATACCACAATATCTATTTATAACAAGCACCATACTGGATACTTCAAGCTAGTTAAGTCATGTATGCCTTGTATAAGCTATATCTATGATAGTAACTATGAGGTCAACTTTTGTCTTAAATTAGTTTATATAGTAAGATTGTTATGACTTCTTCTGTTCAAGACGTGAGAATATTATTAGATTGAGTAACTAGAAATAACAATCAAATTCAATACAAAAAACATAATTAAATTAATAAGAAATAGGGAATTTCATTAGAATAAACAAAATATGCACTTTACATGTTAATGTAAGGATTGGTAGCTTTAGATATCTATAACTTATGCTAAATTCATGCTAAAAAATAAAATCATAAAACTAGAATTGAAAATTCTAAGCAAAACAACCTTCTTACTTTCACTTCTCAATCTTCCTCTAACTTATACTTGATTTAAAATTATGTTAAAATCTCGTTAAGTTTGGATTATGAGCTTCTAAATTTGCTAGACTAGACAATTCACATATTTAGTTGCATTCATCCTTATCCAATTTTCACAAAGATAATTGAAACTAGATGTGAACCAAACATATATGACACATAAATTAGAATTATACAAAATGAATAAGTTTACTTGATGGTTGTAACTTCTAGTCAAGCTCACTTTTGTCTTTACATTCAAGTGCTAACCACCATTTAATAAGAGGAAAACCTTTGATAGTTATCTAGGAACATGTTTAAAGTACTAAAATAAGGAACATAAAAGTTTAGTATGTTCATTCATTGATAGGTTTTGGTTCCCGAATTGGGTAAAGATACATGTTTATAGCTATAGAAGTGTTAACAAAGGTATAAGGCTAAAGGATATCAAAGGAGATCAAGGATTAAGTCTTCAAATGTCGCATGGTATTTTCATAAGAGCATGGTTGAAGACCAAGATATGAGGAAAAACTAATTTACTAAGAATGATTTGTCTATAAAATTACGTGAATCAAATCATAAAGCAACCATATTTCGTAGAATATTATCACAAGATATTATGTGAGACCTTAGTTGCTTAACTACTGATATGAGTTACATCATTTGGAATAATTTATGGTTTTTGAACAATTTTGTCCATATTAAATTGAATTTTAATATGAGGTCACAAAACTTAGACTAGGAGTGCCAATAAGGTCAATTTCTCAAAATAATATATGTATATATATATAATATTTAATTGCAATAAAATGCATTTTTACTAGGATTATTTGATTATCGTTAGTAACTTAATGTTTAAACCCCAAAACGTAACAAGTTGTTAGAAATAAATTATTTGAATTATAAAAATAATATTTAGGAGTCAAATACCATATAATGTGATTATATAATTATATTATATATGTAGACTCTATAAATTTAACCTTTTAAATATGATGTCAAACTCGAGTATCGTAAACATTTCTTTAAGTCGATAAGACCACATAAAATGAAAACCAACTAAAATTTTAAACTTAGAACTTAAAACGAACTTAAAAGACCCTATTATACGATTTGGAAATCCTAATCATGCAAGAAAATCCCAATCCTTACATACATGTACTTTTAAAAATGTAAACCTAAACTTAATAAAAACCGTAAATATCAAATCATAAAAATTTTTTAAACTCTATAACATTATCTTAATGTTTGAAAAGTCATAAATCAATAAAATTATCAATAATTTTATGAAATCATATAAAACTGATAATGAATGAATCAAGAATTATTTCAAGTAATAATAAACAACAAAACTAAGCTAGTTAAAAACAATAAATTAATGAATTTACAAAAATTATTTTACTTGTGTATATAAGTATCCCTACAAGATGTATATATATACAAATATATTACTAAGCAATTTCCTTCTCTTTTCATAATATATCATATATATATTTATATATAAATATATATATGTTGCATAATAAAACGATGATCCTAAATAATTAAGCAAATTGAACCTTAAGCACTTAAGTGTAAGTCAATTACTCCTGTGTTAGTGAAAAACCCTAAAACATACTTAAACTCACTTGAACCCTAAACCTTAAGATGATCAAGGACTCATGACCTTAAATAAATAATTAAAAATATAATTTCAATAAATTTTATTCAACTCTAGAAAACTCTAAAATTTCTTTAGAGGTAAATCACAACTTATAAATTAATTTAAGAATCAAACCCTAAAAGAATTTCATATTAGACAATGCCCTTATTTTAAGTTATAAGCCATGTTATATATGGATAAGTTGTAAACCCTACTATTAGTAGACTTGTGATTCAACTAAGAGTACTTCTCAAATTTCCCCAAGGATAAAATAAGCTAAGAATTTAAGTTTTCATTTAAAAAAAAAATTTAATTTTCCAATTCAAAAGTCTATTATTGATAAAACTCGACTATGAGAACCACGGACTCTAAGTCACTCAAAACCTTAAACCCTAAAACAATTGAGGACTTATAACCCTAAGCAACTAATTGATAATTTAATTTGGATAATTCTATTCAAACCTTATAAATTTTCGTAATTTTATATGAATTAAATCATAACATACAAATCAATTTAAGAAATAAACTCTAAAAGAATTTCATATAAGACAATTTTCTTGTCTTCATGCATAAGACTTGTATACATGAATAAGTAAACCAACAATTACCCTAAATAACTTATCAATTGATATCAATTGAATGTTGGAATCATTTATCAATTGATAACTTATCAAAAACTAGTGATAAGACACTTTACTTATCACCTCTTCACTTATATAACATATAGATAAGTTATCACTTTATTTTATGTGTTCAACTTTTAATTAAGTGACAAGATAACTCAATGCTCAAAAAAGATACCCTATGGCCGGTTGGGAAGAGAGCCTAAAGGAGGCTATGCCTTATCAACTTTCAATTATTCAATTATCTTACACATCTACTATTCACCGCTTAGTGCTTACATCATTTAATCTTGTCAAAAAGTTAGCATTTGTGCATACTAAAAGACAACCAATTAAATCTTCTTTAACACACTTCTCCTCCCATTCAAAAATCTACCACTCTCTCCCTCTTTCACTCTCATTTTCACTTCCTTTTCTCTCACTTTAAACATAAATCAAAAGAAGAAACCTAACCATACAAAACCTCACAAAACCCCACATTACTGCCACCTTTTTTACTTCATGACTCATGGCACAAAAGCTTGATTTTATTTTCTCCTTTTGTCAATTTCAAAAACCATCTTTAGGAAATTTAGAATATCTCCAAAAACACACTTTTAAAGATCAAGACCCTTGCTTTCAAAAGAACTTACAAGAAGAGGAAGGAAGACAATGAGCTAAGAGGATACTCAGTTATTGTATCACCATGTTTTCACTTTAAGGATGAGTAAGTTGTTACTTTATGTTAATGGTTTAGTATTACATGTTAGGAGACCATATTTTCATGAATATATTAGCATGATCATAAGATAATAAAATAGCTAAACCACCTTAAGAAGTAAGCTTGTGAACTTCTTTACATGAAAGTTGACATATGAGCATACTAAGTTGGTATTATGTAAAGATATATGTTTAATACTTAAAATGAAAGATTTTAAGTTAATAAAATCTTGAAATGTGTACATGAATGAGGAGACATCATGTTGGATGTAGAGTATATGTGAGTCATTTAGATGTTATTTCCATTTCTATTAAGTTAAAGATACTCAAACCTAGCCTTAGGTAAAGGAAAATCCATTACATTAAGCTTTCATGAAGAAAACAACCTTGTGAGATATAAACTATGATATGGAAGTTGTGATAAGTATGAGATCTACTATTTCCATGTAAAGTATGAACTAAGTAATCTTCCTATGGAAGAGAATTTAAGTTAAGATTTGAATATAAGCAACCTAAGTTCATGATCTAACCCTTAAACTTAAGGAAATGACGAAATAAGTTGAAAACCAAGTGAAAACCCCTTGGATTCATCATGACTAGCTCTGGAACATAAGTAAAAGCCACTTAAAAATATGATAAAACTAAGTGAACAAAGTGAAAAGAATAGCTAAAGCAATTATAGTAAGTATATAAAGCCTAAAACTCGAAACTGAGCCTAAAGCTCTCAAACCGAGCCTAGAACTCTAGTTGGGCCATCATTAAAATTATAATCAGTACTTTAAAATATTAAGAAAGATTATTTTGAAGCCCACAAAAAGTCTACTTAGGACTCCATAAGTCCAACAAAGTCACTAACTTTAGTTTGAATAAAAAATAAGCCCATTTGATAACTTAAGCCCACATAAAAGCCCAAGGAGTTGTTGTTAGCGCCAAGAGTGTAAACCAAAGTTGGAAGTCCAACCTTGAGTATTTTAAGTTTGGAATAAAGTCCTAAGCCCAAGCCCAATAAATTTCCCAAGTTACCAAAAAGCCCATTAACCAAACAAAGCCCAAAAGCACCCTGAATCATAAGGATCGCTACTATTCTGACCTAGGGGTAGTTTTGTGTCCCTTATCACAAAAATATAACCTCACCACATTAAAGTACACTAAAAAAAGATGAAGATTGACTATAAGATCATAAAAATTGGATTTAAAACGAGAAAGTTATACAGGATTGAACTTTTAAGTAAAATTGGGAAAAATATGAAATCATGTCAAAAGTATGACTAAAAGGGTTTTAGTTTAGTTTTCCAAATTCTATTTTAGATCCTTATAGTATTATATTTGCAATGTCTAGGGTACTCGGTGTTCACGAACTGAGGACGGCCTAGTCGTGGCAAACATCGTATACTGTATGAAGAACCCCTAATTGGTTACCCTTCCAATCAAAAACTCTTCACACAATATACAAGGCTCTACGACTACTAGTTCCAAAGTACATCCAGATTCACATGATATCATCACACAACATATTTATATAAAAGTTAAGCTCAAAAGCTTACATTACATAGTATTTAAGTATGTCTAAGTTCATAATGATACGGTAAACATAAGTTAAACATAAGTACATGAGGAATAGTCTACATAAACTGTTTTCCTCTCATCACATAGGCTAACCTGTGGCATCCCTCGTCCTGTCTCTACGAATAGGCTATCCTACAACAAAAGTCTAAAGGGGTGTAAGCCTAAGCTTAGTGAGCAAAACCCTCAGCCACACAACATGCAAGTTATAAGTACATTAGAGTCACGCATATGAATGAATGATTAAACAGAATGCCAAATAATACACATACTTAACTAGTTCATATGCATAACTCAGATTTAACGCCCTCCAAAGTTAGGGTTAGAGTTTATACGGCACCAATCAGATCCGGGTATTACACTAGAACTTACTTTACTACGGAACTCCATGTTCCGTACTTATATCAAATAACTCTTTTATTTTCAGAAAAAACATAAGTTCTAGTATAATTGTGAGTGGGCCCCCGCAGTCCACACTCACCCCTAAACGGAGGCCTCTAGACTCGACCCTTAGTCAGGCGGTTGGCGCCTCCAACGCCTAGTATTCCCGCGGGCCA
Organism: Lumnitzera racemosa; assembly: GCA_024138005.1. Classification (NCBI taxonomy): domain Eukaryota; kingdom Viridiplantae; phylum Streptophyta; class Magnoliopsida; order Myrtales; family Combretaceae; genus Lumnitzera; species Lumnitzera racemosa. Next base: position 65,195,378 of record JAMXBC010000003.1, on the reverse strand, counting down.
GGGTAAGGTCATTTTGTACGAGTGCACCGTACATAACCAAATAAATCAATAATATCAACCCCCGAATGGCCTCTCTTTACCTCCGTATGATGTGACGGCCGGAATAGTATCCATGCTATGCATGTTAATGCATGTTTCAGTTTCTATTTATAGCCGAGTATAAGTTAGTTCAAATTATGCTGTGACCATCTATTAATATACACAATCATTTTCTGTACTATCATGCAACAAATAAGGCATTCTCTGTATTTAAGGTAAATTCACAACTCAACAATCAATTACATACACAAGCATATCTCGAACCCCACATAGCAGTTAATTAACAATAATATTTAAGTATACTATCTGCAATCACAATCAAGCATGGAATCACAGGGTAAATACTCACTCGGCCATAGCGGTTCGCCCTAATCGTAGTAATAGATCGGGAGATCCTCGCTCACCTCAAAGTCACCTGATCATTATGTGATAACAATGCTAATAAGTGTTTGAATTAACTATTAATTCTAAACATCTAATTACCTATATCTATTTAAATTACTATTATCTTTTACCCGGTAAGACTTTAATTTCAATCGTATGTAACTTTTCCGTTTTATTTTTGATATTTATGAATTTATAATCGATTTTCATCGTTTCTGAACATATTTTCACATGGTAATATTTGTTTTGGATATTAAGACCTCTATTTTATGTTATGAGCTAAATTTATGGAAATTTTTAGTTATGAACACCTAAGTACTTTTATTACTTATGTTTATATCTTTTATTCCTTAAATTCTTCTAATGAAAGAATCTTAATTTGCTATTACTAATTCATGTACTGAATTAGGTATAATCTAATTTAGAAAGTGTATTAGGTTTTCTTAATTTAGTTACCTAATCAGCTACATTTTTCTTAGTTTTCTTATTTTCTAATTTTATGCTTATGTCATCGCTTACATCATCACTTGCTTATGTCATTGCTTATGTCATCACTTGCTTATGTCATGGCTTATGTCATTATATGCTTATGTCATCACTTACCTCATCATATGCTTACATAAGCCTTTCATCATGCTTATGTCATATGCATATGTATTATGTACATATTATCTCTTTCTCTTATACTTATGTACATATACTTTATACATACTTATACTTATACCTAGACTTAGGTTTATACCATATTTATACATGTATACATACCCGTATACCTATACGGTGGAATACGTATTTTATACTAAAATTTCGTATGCCTAAATTTTTCCTTAAGAAAAGCTCACTAATTCCATGTTTTTGTGTTCTTATGTACGTATTTAGTGTAGTATAGGTATGTTTAGTAAGATTTGATCTTAAATTAGGTTATGTACATGTTAAATACTCATGTACAAAGGTTCTTCTACTTATACTCTTTTGGTATTTCCTTATGTATACATACATAGAAGCATATCCTCATGTCTTTCTTTCTTCTCTTTCAAACTTCAAGTTTCTACACTTAAAGAAGGAAACTTTGTTTCCTCTTCTTCAAGACAAAACTAACCATATAACTACTTATCTAATCTACCTAATTAACTAGCTAATGACTAATAAAAAGTAAGATAAAGCACTTAAAAACATACCTTTTATGATGTTGAAATGAAGGAGACAAAAGGGAAGAAATGAAAGGGAAAGAAGGGAGGGGAGTTCACGGCAATGAAAGAGGAATTTTGTTTTGTTTCTTTTGTTTGTTTCTCTTAATGGAAGACAATATGTGGTGGGGTTAAGGAGACAATTTGTGGACGGCAACAATGGAAACAAAGGAAGAAAGAAAAATCAAAAAAGAAAAGAAAAGGAAGACATCATTACATAAGAGATATTTTCTTTATCTCTTAACCTTTGTTGACTTTTCAAAATGTTGACTTTAGTCAACATGTGTTGACTTGGTCAACATTTGAAATTTGGTCAACATGTATTATCTTAGTCAACATTCCTTAAGTATGTGTAATTTTGTGCACATAATGTAATAATTAAGGGAAATTAGGGGAGAAATGAAGGAATTGAGAAGAATTGAGGTATATGCTGCATTGATGTGTAAATGTGGTTGATGAGATCTTACTTTAGGTCTTTAGAGTCCATATATCTCATTTGATAAACTACATTTGATAAACTACATTTGATAAACTACTTTGGATAACAAGTGTAAAAAGTACTAATTTGAGCATTAAAGTTCACTATATGTAACCTAATCTTCAACTATAACCCTAACCCTAAGTAAGACTATCTTAATCATATATTTAAGAAATAAATATAATCTATGACTCATTATCTTAGTTCCTAATGGATTACTTGAGAATTTGAATCATATAAGTAAGAATGAGGGTTATCTCTAACCTTTTACTAATGATTTTGCAAAATATAAGCATTACATTTTCAATTAGGGTTTTAGGGTATATCATGATGGATTGGTGTACATATGTCCTTAATGGAATCATTTTTAAGGTTTTTATCACTTTCGAAAGGAATCTTTAGCTTTTAGAAACATTTAGGGTAGAAAAATTCTTTATGCGATTAATTAAGTCTTTTAAGGTTTTCACTTTAATTAGCCTTGTCGACTCCTAAATTGTCTACTATAGTTGAATCTATTTCAAAAACTAGATCGAAACTTTCAGGGGTTTACACTCGACTTTTGGGAGATGACCTATCTCGAATTACTTTTATTATTTGCATGACTGAGTGAGTAAATTCCCGTTGATATTTTACTTCATTTTGCTTTTAGAATAGATGTACCTAAACTTATATATATAAATTTGAATGCATGTGGGGTATGGGAAATGCATGTGTATGAATTTGTTAATGAATGCTATAGCTTGTTAATTATATGATAATAGGTATTGTTTATGATAATTTATACGTATGATTGTATAGAATGAAATTATCTGATCACCTTAAACATCGAGTTAATCACTTATATGATTAATAAATTAAATGGATCATGTATTCCCTGTAATTGCATTCAAACAACACCGATTGTCGCTTTACGCAAAAAATGGGAAGGGACTCACAAGAAGACAAGCCTTCTGGAGGATTGGGCACTAGCTATATCATTATTTTTATTGAGTCTCTATTCTAAGCTGATGGGCTTACTAGGGACTAGGAGACACCAACTATCGGCAAGGGGCCTTGTCTTGTTGGCTTCTGCTTAGGGTGTATGTTTGTAGATTGCGGAGGCCACCACACTGCTAGATTTAGAATTTTAAAAATATGATTTGTTATTCGATAGAGAAATTATATACATATATATTATTTTGATTTAAGCACAATAGTGCAAATGAAATAAAATCCAAGGTCTAGAACCCAGATTTTGGTTTGAGTCAGTTAATTATCTCCAAACCTCGACTATAGGGGGTGTAATTATGAGCCTTATGCATGCCTAGGCTACTACATGCGTTGTTTGGTATACTGATTGTTCATGCATTTATATAATTGTGCATTTAATAAATTTTGCCATGCGGTATTGATAAGGGTATTTAACTTACTAAGCATAAGCTTACATCCTAATAGTTCTTTTCCATACAGGTTGATCAATAGTTGGAATAGGGATAGGAATTGAGTGTAGAGTGCTACCATTGAATCAGTATGATGAAAAGCTTGTGTAGTTAATTTGGAATGCTTCGGAAAACAACTAATATCTCAATTAAGTTTAGTATCTTTTGTAAGTTTAGAATTTTCTGGAATTGTCTATCTTATTTTATTATTTTAGTAGGAGATACCAATTCTTTACAGTTTTAAGGAATTGTGGAAAAATAGATATCTATAATTATTTATATTATATAATAAGTCAATGAACTAAAATTGAAGATCCTAGCGAATAACTATTTAGAATCTTGTAATTTCTGACTTATAAGGTGATTTTCTTATTATGGGTACACACGTGATATAGAAATTTTAGGCAATTTTATTAGGCCCCTCTTAGAGTCGCTATAATATCCATGTTATATACTCGATATGTATATATATTATAAAATATACTAATTAATTAGCTAACAATTGTATTAAATTAATAAAAAATTATAAAAAAGGAAATACATTTAGAAATTCAAGGATTAAGCATGCCATGCTACTAATTCAATAATGTAGTGTCCTGTGAGTGAGTAAGTGAATACAAAGCCAAAACATGTATTCGACTAGAATAACATGATGTAGAACATTTGGAATATTAATGTTCCTTTTTCCACCAACTCATCTTCTATAAATATGTACCTACAAGGAACTTTTATCACTTTACAACATTTACGAGCCAGAAAATCATCTTAGCCATAAGAATTGTATTGGAAAAAAAAAATTAGGAAAAAATAAGGCAAATTTGGTATGAGAGGTAAGGCAACATGATTTCTTAGCTACGCACAACTTGATGTGATAAGGCTTTGGATGTAAGCTTCTATTGTCTAGACAAGCTTGGCTAACACACTTAGGTGGCTAGAAAGCGGCTAGAAGATCGTATATGAGGCTCAATTATTTGATCCAATTTTCATTTAGTTTCTAAAAATAGCAAAACAACCTAGTAAATTATAAAAATTTGTTTCCTTTGGTTATCTTACATATAGTTTTATGTAATAATTTTATTTTGTTGAAATAATAATGATTTTTAGTACTTGCTTAATAAGATGCTTGTTTTAACAAAATTTGAATGAATTTTTCAAAATATTAAACGATGTTTTTTTTTGGGTTGAAAAATTTTGCATAACACTCTTGTGATATGTACTAAATTGTGGTAATAAATAATTTTTGAAAATTTTTTAACGCATATTATTTATTGTAATTGATTTAGTGTTTGCTCACAACTTTTCTAATTATGGAGAATAATGGGAATCTAAAGTAATTCATGTATAAAATCAACATGATACAATTTCTTGAGATTACTAATGTAGTAATATATGTTATATTTTGATTTTAGTAAAAATATAATTATTTACCTATTTTTAGCTATTTATTGCCAAAATTGAATTAAAACAAGTACTTTAGAGTATATTATATATTGTACTATTTTAGTGTTTTTCATGACTAAAATATAACAACTATAATTTACTAAGTATTATATATTTTTGGTGGCTTCAGTAGAGTATAGATACTAATTATTACATATTTTCCTACTATCCATGTATATTTTGCCAAATATGGTGATATAAGGCAAATTTGTACAATTAACACCATGGCAAGGGGGGAGTCTTAGTTACCATTGGTTTTGAAGTACTCTTTAGTGGTATTAATTTGTTCTAGTTTAAATCTAAAAATATTGCAAGTAGATATGGTATTTTGGTTGAATATGAAGCAAAAATAGAGGCAAAATCCAATAGGAATCAGCCTTCTAGATTGATCACTCGTAGTCAAGCTAGAGGACTCTAGGAACTCACTCGAAGAATACTAGATCAAAGATATATCTGAGATGGAGATTCCTAGCTTAACTTAATCCTCTACTAACTTGACTACTAAACCCTCATTTGTGTTAGATTTTCCCTTGCCAAGCAGCTGTACTCTATTAGGATAGTGAAGAAGAAAGCCCTAAGACCATCCTAGCTGAATTCTGGAGCCAACCATAAGCATTCGATCTCAACCTAAGCTGACTACTTTACAGTAGGTTTATAATTTTAGTTAATTGTGAATATGTATGGAATGTTCAAACAAATTGAAGAATAATTTGAATATTCTATGCTAATTACTAAATTGATGACATTAATAAAAATGGAAGAAAAGATTGGTTTTTAAAAACTAAATGATATTTCTAAATTTAAGAAACCTAATTATAAAAGGCATTATGATTGTGGAGCTACATATGGAAAGAGCTTTTGAAACAATTTATTATAATATGATATGATATGTATACTAAAGTATTTTCGTCCACATTAATTAAGGCACAAAGGGGCCCTTTTTTGTGTCTTTGATATCTGTATAATTTCATTACTCGTAGTTTCATTAGATAGACATTTTATGTTCTCTTCAATGTGTAAAAAAATGCAATCATATATTTTCAATATTTTTCAACAACTTTTGTGTAAATTTTTTTTCTTTTTTCCTTTTTTTTTGCATATTTCTAATTATTGCCTTTTCCCCCATACGTAATTAACTAAATAAATATTTTTTAATTAATATCCCATGAATTTTTACATTCTCCAATTTGTACACATATCATTGGTGTTGAGTTTACTGGTAATAGATCCTCAAATCGTAGAATCATTTGGTATTTGAAAACTTCAAAGATATTTCCTATTATGGTGTGCAGGCTATTACCAGTACTCTTTTGAGGCCCAACCCAACCATAGCACTATGCTAAACCAATGGGCCTAGCTTTGGATTAGTTAGATAAGCAGTTGAGGTATGGATATTGATATAAAGATAATCGTAAGAGTAGGGTAAATACTCATTATTAGGAAATGACAACATATAAATTGAATTATGAATTTATTTCAAAAGGTTTACCTTGTAACAACAATTTTTTTTTTATTATGAGAGCAAGTGCTCGATTTACTAAAGAAAAGGGAGCGATTGTTATATCAAAATAAAAATCCTTCCTATTGTAAACCTTTTTTATTTAATAAAGAGAAAAGATATATTTATAGAACAATGTTTTAAATGAGATAATTTCCACTTTGAATAAAATGGATTCTAATTTTTTATATATATTTATTTGTGTTGCATTCTACATGCATGACCTTTTTCTTTTATTTGTTTTCTTACTAGTTAATAAGAGTGACCAAGTCTAACTAGATGAGATAGGATCTTATAGACTACCTTATAACATAGCTTTGAAGGGGCATTATCAAAACTATAATTTTCTTTTAGGGAAATTGGAAAAATCCCCCTAAACTTTAACTTCAGTGTGGATTGACTCTTTAAACTTTCAAAGTAAGATTTTTGACCCCCTAAATTTTCATAAATTGGCAAATAATCTCCATAACCCCTTTAAAATTTTATTTTACTTATTAAAATCAAAGTTTAAGTGGTGTTTATGCACCCAAATCAAAGCATAAAGGTTATGGGGGTTGTTTTGCTAATTTATCAAAATTTAAGGAGTCAAAATCTCACTTTGAAAGTTAAGGAGATTAATTTGTAGCTAAATGAAAGTTTAGGGAGGTCTTGCATTTTCCTTATTTTTTAATTACTTTTTCCATTTGAACCAATATTTAAGTCTGATATCAAATGTTCAAATCAAGAGTTAATATTGCTTTAAATGTAAATATAATGAATTTTAATGAAAAAAAAAATGTACTTATATGCACAATATTGTGTATATGTATATATATACATGCTAAGTATTGACTTAAATATAAGATATGGTATAAGTTTAGTTGTATGATTAAGTGTCAAATCTAAAATAATAGTTTGTAAGTAAAGCTAACTTAGTTGGATTTTTTATATCTATGAAATCTAATATTATCTATTAATGATATTTTACAAGTGCAGTATATGGTGGCTTGTATTGAAAACTCATAAAATATGATACAACATGAAACTTTTATTATACGTGGTTTATGTTTAATATAGGTTCAAGTCATATCCTATACCTTATTTTGTGAGTGTAGGTTTAAAAAATTTAAAACCAAAACCTATCTTTTGACACATAATATTTAACCTAAAGCCTGCATTACCGTATAACCTATGAGCCCCAAGGTTATGATCTACTTAACTATAGTTAGTAATAACAAATTTATTATTGAGAGTGCATACAATGATTGTTGGTTGTTTATGGAAACTGAAAAAAGAAAAAGTATTTCACACTTTTTAAAATTGATTAAGCACTTTATGCTAAAATGTAAGTAAAGAAAAAAAATGCTAAAAGTTTTTTATCCGACCTCTTAACCAACTTTAACATTTTTCAATTGCATGTACTTATGTAATAAAGTAGTAGTTCATTATGTTATAGTTAAAACATGAAATTATTTGTCATTTAATTTAGCTAGAAACCAACCTAAAAAACAAATAAAATTATTTTGATTTTGGTTTATTTATTTTTAATTTGAGATTTAATTTGAAAATTTATATACACATTATCAAACCAAAACAAAACAAATTGGTTCACTCAAATTATCTATTTAAGAATGCAACCTAGTAAGCTCATAGTAGATTGAAGTTAGGTATGAACAAATTGTGAATTGTAACTTGGCATCGACTCATTATGGTAAGTCAAAGACTCATACCCAATAGGTCTTAGGGTCATGTGTGGCTCTTTGCCCCAAACCCATGGACTAGGTAGGTCCATAGGAAGTCGTGGAAGAAAATTTTGAAAATTATTAATTATTGAAAAAGAAGTATTTAAAAAAATAAAAAATAAAATTGAATTATAGAGAAATTTAAATTATTTTCATGTGAATGAAAAAAAAAGTTTATTTCACATTTACAAGATTTAATATGTTACTATGATAATACATGAAGACAAAATACTTTTAATCTTAGTATGGCATCATAGACTTTTATCGAAGGAAAGCTCTGGTAGAACTAACTATTAATATATTTTAATTTTCTTTTTCCATATTTGTAATATCATTATGTATGGAATTGATGTGCATCATAGGTATTACTCTTAGGTCAACTAATGGTAGTCTGTCAACTATGTACGGTGAAGGATCTACAAAAAGCCCCCTATGGTATAGTTAATGAGAGTCATTCGACACTTAAGTTAGTAAGGAGAGAGAGATTTGTAATGAATGTGGTAGTGGTATTGAGAGAGTTCCTAAGAGTAGCTAAAAGAGAGAAGACCCTTCACTTGGTGGACTTACTCCTATTTATTAGCTAGCATGAAATTTAAGGGGGCAACATTATCTTTACAAGAAAAGACTACTAACCTTCTATTAATTAGTGGAAGCTTGAGAGATGGACTTACCTCATCAACAGAAAGTGGATACCCTACTTTAGTGACTAGGTAGTAGGCTAGGTGTTAGACGGTCATTCAACATTTAATAATGATAAAGAAAAGGACATGGAAAGGGTATGTGCTCAACAAGCTAACTAGTGAGCTCTTAAGAGGCGGTCCTTAGGACCGACATAAGCCCTTCTCTTGAAGACAGGAGGTAGAAGGCAGGAGGTGAGAGGCTTCTATCATAAGGCTCTAGGAGTGCTCAAGGTTAGCCTGAGCAAGCTAGATAGGGTCCTATTAGACATTAGGCTAGCCTTCATCTTAGTTGGCAAGGCCTCGAAGCTACGCCATCTGAGTTCCCTAGCAAGCTTGGGCCTTTACAACCTTAGTCCAAAGATTGACTATCAATACTTACCCTTTTGCTCTCCTTGGTGCCAAAGTGGCAAGGAGACCATAGGAGTGGTCAGACCCTACATTGGACCCATCGTAGAGTAGTGGACGTATGAGTCTGTCGGATGCTTAGAAAAGCATTATAGAGACCTTTTAAGCACAACAATTGACATGATCGATGGCGATGGTTCTTTCTTAAGCACAATGATGGCTTCTAGGCAAATGCATTACCTATGTGTGCTTAGGAAATCAGTAAACTGTGATTAGTGATGTTTATTAATGGTGACCTTTCACTATGACTTTCCTTTGACCATTGGATTGATTAACTACAACACGTGGATGGATGGGATACTCTTCCCATTTGCTATATAAAGGCTTAATGGGGATCATTTTCATCATTCTAAACCCGAGTCTCTTATATTGTTTTGAGAGTGTGACAATTCTTTTGTCCTTTGAACGCTTATGACAAATGAATGAGTCTAGATAATCTTCTTGAGTGGGAGAGATTTAAGTTGGGTTTTGCCCTACTGGCAAGCGCTTTGAGCATTAGTTGAGGGATGTAAAGGGTCATCCAATGATTGGAGGTAGCTTCTAAGCATTGATTGAGCTCTCAATGAGGTTCTCAAGTGTTTGTCATCCAATTGTTGTGGTACTGGTATCGTGGATGCTTAAGCCCTGATGATAGATGCTTGAGTGATGCCAACTGTCTATGATGTTTTTAGTCTTGGGAAGGTGTTCCTTTGTAGCTTAGAAGTGCTGGGCTTGAATTAACTGTACAACTCTTATAAGGACCTTAAGCTGTAAGAACATAGTAGGTTGTGCAAGTCTTACATTGGTTTGATGGTAACAACTGTATGCACCTTAGAGTGCTCGAGTGACTTTCATGAATCTAGGGCCCTTACTAGTTCTTTTTATCTAAGTAGGTCGGACATTCTTAGGGGATATCCCCTCAAAGAAATCGATATTGATGTAGTAGTTAGACTTGTTAAGGGAAGAACTCACTTCTACATCGGGTTGGATAGAATGGGGGCTTCTTGCCCATGGTGACTACAGTGGCAAAGGAGGTACTATGGACACATTTACTAGAGACCATAGCCATCGATTTAGGCATTATGGGTCGATTGTTGTTCCTCTAGGGCGATAGGGAAGCTAAGTTGAAGTTATGAGCCAATTAGCTGAGGTAAGGCCTCTCATTTTGTATGTTAGGGTTTGTGAGCAAACTAGGTTTGGAAAAGACCTTTTCAAAAGGTTGAGTTGAAGCTACAAGTTTGAAAGCAAGCATCTAATGTTGAGTAATAGGTTAGGAAGGCTTTAAGCTGTCTTGATTGTAGTCATGTATTTTTATTTTTCCCCTTACATTAACTTGTACTTGGGGCTATTATGCCAACCTTTAAGCATTGCAGTTGTTTCATATATTAATAAAATGAAGTTCCTTCATCTATTTGCATTTGTTTCTCTATTCCTTTTTCATTTAGCTTGACTATTTAGTGTTTGTAAGATCATAAGGTACTGCCGTTATATCATTGGCTAGTTTTTGAGGCTATGGTCAAGTACCATGGATCATCTTATGAACTCGCGAGGCAAGCGCTTGAGCTCGAGTGGCTTCAAGTTGGTCATGCAAACATGCTCGGGAACTTGATCGTTAGTTGGCTTTCATTTAGATGCGATGGTTAAAGTGACTGATACGATTGTTAGGGTGTTTAAGGCTCTTAAAGGGCATGCATTCTTAATGTCACTCATGTAAATGCTAAGTTGGTGATCCACTCATCAAATGATCTCTATCCCTTAATTCTATGATCGTAACACATAGTCATCCATGATGGCAATTAGTGAAGTGAAGCTTCATATGGTCCCAGCAGCTATATAAGGGACTTAGTGTCATTTCATTCTTCACTTACTATTGCTACTTTACTGGAGCTCTACTAGAGTGTTTTTCTTAGTTTTCCACATTTTCCATCCCTTTCCTCTCTTTTCTTCTATCGAGTCTCCAACAATAGATGATTAGGCACAACACTTTTAAAGGAATAGATTCATAAGTAAGGCCCCACTCTTCCCCTACCCCTAACAAATCACGATGGTCAAGACTGGTAGCGTGGATAGTATCTACACTTGGGTAGTAAGGAGGGCACATGTAGAAGAGAGGTCTTAGTGTCATTATCCTCTTGAAGAGAGGGAGGACAATATTGTTCCTCTATTGTTAACAGTAACAGGTGAGGGAGTTGTTACTTAGGTGAAGTATGTATGTAAGGAAGATCGATGGTAGAGGGTTTGTGAGGAAGTTTGCCGAAATACCAATGTCTATGAAGTAGTCAAGCTTGAGATGGGTGAGTAGGGTATATGACAAGCACTCGTTCTACATATATTGGAGAGTAGTGGAAATGGGGCTATGCCTACCTTTAATGCATTTCAGCTAAAAGTGTTTAATTACTTCAATGTATGCTTAAGTTCCCTTCATTTGACCAACTAGTAAGTATTGGTGGCCTTCTAGGTTGTATTCATATTTCATATGAGGAGGCTTACAACTCAACTGTTTAGGTGCTTCTTCCATCTAAAGGGCAATCTCGAAGGTTACGTGTACGACTCAGGGTAGGGTTCCCATCTAAAGTTGTTATATAGGAAAAAGTCCGAAGTTGATGACTGAAGGTACTTAATTTTTCTAGTCAGGTCAATGCATAAGCTGGACTTTTTGTCTCAATGGGCATGACCCATAAAGCCAATCACCTATATCCAGGTAGAGGATAAGGAAGTGAAGGAGTGGATTCTTGATGTGGCTTATTGGCAGGAGAAGGGGTTTAATGTAATAGAGACTATAAAGTTGTATTTAAAAGGGGAGATGTTATACCCATAGGAGATAGGTATGGGTGCTATTGTAGTCAAGAAGGGTAAGTGAAAGTTTGCTACCATCAGTCATTAAACATGTATGGAGCTCGGGGCTACTCTCCTTAATATGTACTTAGCTTTATATTTATGATTTTTAATTTCTAATATTATTGTTTTGACCATAGTATATGACTTATAAAGTAGTGCCTTTAAGGAGCAAATGTTGGCAATCTAAGGGCAAAGGTACTGGAGCAAGGGAAAGAGGCCGGTGGAGGGGCTAGAGGCAGCTCTTGCTACAAAGAAGAGTAAGAAGACTACGTTGATCAAACAAAAGGGGAAGAATTCTATGGGTGAAGGGTTAGGAGGTGCCTCTAAATGTTGTTATGGAATAGCAAGTAGTTGTTGTTATTATGGATCTAATTGATGTGCCTAGGTAGGATGAGCATGGGTGAAGTAGTGGTGTTTGGGAGTTATACGAACAAGAGGTACATCGATAGGTGGTCATCAAGGAGGGGGTGCATCAGTAGGGGTCATGCTAATAGGGGGTCGGAGTGACCTATCTTTGACTAGGTGGTGTGGGAACAAAATGTAAGAGGGATATCCTATGAGAGGAAGCGGTCATAAGGGTATAAGGGCTACCTAAGGAGCAAGGAGGGTCAGGTACTAGTTAAGCTGACAGTGCTTCAAAAAGGCAGCCTCTTCCTTTACTTTACTAAGATGCTAAAGTATATAATAATGTTAGCATCATCAAAGAATGGCCCTCGAAGAGGGCGCATGGTGTGCAGATGTAAGATAAGGCTTTTAACCATTGTGCTCTTATTGGCTTGAGAGGTTTAAGTGAAGCTATAAGCTTATATAGACATGAATTTACTTTAGGGGTAATTCTTCTTAAAAGGGTTTATGTCTAATTTTCCTTTTTCTGCCTCGTGTTTTGCTTCTATTGTTATGAGTCCTTACTTATGTTTCTTTTTTTTTTTTTTAACTTTTGGCTTCATGGCAGCATGAGCAGGAAGGAAGGTAGGAGAGTGAAAGGCTAAGGAAAAGTGCACCTAGTATGGGACTGAGAATTATAGCTTGAGTAAGAAGTTATTGGAATTAGGTCCAAACTCAACACTATTAAGAATCAACCCAAGGACCTAAAAGCTGAACTTACTACTCGCAATAGGGAGTTGGTTACAGTTAAAGAGGAGGTATAGGCAATTAAGGGAGTAGTTGATTTTTCCAAGTAAGAAGTTATCGTTATAGGGGAGGAGGTTGAGTCCTTTAAGAAGGGGGAAGAGATGGCTAAGGAGCAATGCTCTGAGGAGGGAGCTTGAGGAAGCTTAAGTTAGTTTCCAAAAGAGGGAAGAAGAGTGGAAGAATGCATGTAAACTAATACCGTTAGTAATACATGAGTTATTGAAGGAGTTTTCATTGGGGGATAATTATAAGATTATAATTACGGATGCTAATGGGGATGGTGCTATGTTAGTGATGCTGGAGGCCAAGAAAGCGTATCTTGAATTAGACTTTAGCTTCTTGGATTAGTTGATAGAGGTTTGTGGCTTCTTTTATCATTTTATTTCCTTTTGTAGCAAATTCGTAGGGCTAGTACTCCCTTCTCTTTTTTTTTTCTTTTTTGGTAACATATATTGGTTAGGGTGCTGACCCTCAACTTAAGTACTTAAAGACGATATGAATGAAGGCATTTTATAGGCATTGTTTACTCCTCATTACTCTTTCAATGTATCTATTCTCCCCTTTCTTCCTTATGTTCTAAATTTTTGTGTTGTTTATTGAGCCTTTAGTTAAGCTGTGCAATATTAAGTGTGTGTTTGGGAATCCCTCTCTAGGTAACAACTAGTTAAGAGCATCGAATGTACAGGGCATAGGTTTTAGAGGTTAAGCATGATAGATTAGTCTATGTGCTCATCCTCTAGGACCTTCATGTGTTGATATCCATTAGGTGCTTGAGGTAGGGCTTGAGGCTTGAGTGTTTTTAGGTGTAAGAGCCCATAAGAGTGTCCAGATGTCAAGGATGAAAGTCGATTCCATTTAGTCTAACACATTTGTGCTTGTCAATGGACAAGCGATAGGGACTAGTGATGATTAAGCCCATGTTATTATAGTAAATAATAAGATTATCACGACCCAATAGTATCGTTGTCGTGGTAGGTTGCCGTGTATCATATAAAGGTCTATTATCAACCCCCTTACTGATTATAGGCTTTTCATACGACACACAAAGCTCCTTCCACTCTACATTACCACTAGGCCCATAGACATGTAATATAAAGCAATTTAACTAAAATTACTTCTAGGTTATAGATTAGCTAATTGTGTGGGCTCGTGGGACCCACACCAAAAAAATATTACAAACAAATGCAGTTCATAATGGAATTGCATTAAATCTGTGTTATGAACAAAAACATAAAAGTATCTAAATGTCTATAAATCTATTACAAAATGTCCTCTTCGCTCTCTGATTGCTCCAACCCATCTCTATACAAGACTTACCATGGGCATGCCTGGGCCCGGATTAATGAAGAGGTTCTCCTACATCAACAAAAATCTATAGGGGTGTAAGCTTAAGTTTAGTGAGATAAATACCCTCGTCAGTACCACATGAAAGAAATTTGTTAGATGCACAATCATATGAATGCATGAACAATCAGTATGCCAAATGACACATGCAATGACTTAGGAATTGCATACGACTCAGAATTACGCCCCCTGAAGTCGGGGTTTGGACATAATTAACTGACCCAAACCAAAATCTGAGTTCTAAACCTTGGGTTTTATTTCATTTGCACTATCGTGCTTATGCCAAAACAAAATCTCTCTCTCTCTATATATATATATGTATACTTCTTTTACCAAAATCAAATCATATCTTTTAAAATCCTAAGCCTAGCAGTGTGGTGGCCCCCGCAGTCCACAAACATACACCCTAAGTAGAAGCCATAAGACTCGGCCCCTCGCCGATGGTTGGTGTCTCCCAGTGCCTAGTAAGCCCATCAGCTTAAGACAGAGAGTCAATATATATGATAGCATAGCTAGTGCTCAATCCTACAGGAAACTTGTATTCCTATGAGTCCCTTCCCATCTTCTGTGTGAAGCAGTAGTCAATGTTATCCATATGTAATATGGGGAATGCATAATTCATTTTGAGTACTTAATCGTATAAGTGATTAACTTGATTTTTGGGGTGATCAAACAATTTCATTCCATACAATTCACATGTATAAATTAATACAACCAATTCCCATTATTATATATATAATTAACAAGTCATCACATTCATCCATAAATTCATACACATGCATGTCCCATATCCTACAAGCATCCAAATTTATATATATAAGATTAGGTGCATCTACTTTACAAGCACAATCAAGTAAAGAGTCAGGAATTTACTCACTCTGTCATGTAGGTCAATCAAAATAATCTGGAGGCAAGTCATCTCCGTAAACAGTGTTCCCTGGTCATTGAAATAATTTTTATAAGGAATTGAAATAAACTTAAGAAACTAAGTAAATTTTCCTTGAGTTATATTCATAACTAGTTTTCGTAATTTTTCTCGGTTTTCACCTAAAGTTCAATTGCGTATAACTTTTTCGTTTTAAATCTAATTTTTATGATCTTATAGTCAATCTTCATCGTTTTAGAGTGTAATTTAATGTAGTAAGGTTATATTTTCGAAATGAGATATACAATTCTGTCCACAGGTCAGAACAGTAGCGTTCCTCATGTGTTGGAGTGCTTTTGGGCCTTGTTTGGTAAATGGGCTTTTTAATAACTTAAGAAATTCTTTGGGCTTTGTATTAAGATTTTATCCTAAGCTTAAAATACTCCTTGAGATTGGATTTACAACTTTAATTTATATTCCTAAGGTTAACAACCACTTCTTAGGCCCTTTAGTGGGCTTAAGTTGTCAAATAGGCTTGTTTTTTATTCAAACTAAAGTTAATGACTTTGGTGGGCTTGTGGGCCTTTAGGTGGATTTCTTATAGGCTTCAAAACAACCTCTCTTGATACTTTAAGGTACTGGTCAAAATTTCATTGAAGGCCCATCTTAGAGTTCTAGGCTTGTTTTGAGAGTTCTAGGCTCGGTTTTGAGTTTTAGGCTTTGTATGCTTACCATACTTGCTTTGGTTAATCTTTTCACTTTGTTCATTCACTTTGTTCATATTTTTAGGCTTCTTTCTCCCACGTTCCAGATATGTTCATGATGGTTCCAAGGGGTCCTTACTTGGTTTTTCAACTTGTTTTATCATTTCCTTAAGTTTAGTGGTAGATTATGCACTTAGACTACTTGTGTCCAAATCTTAACTTAAGTTTTCTTCCATCAAATGATCCTTTAACTTATGCTCCACATAAAGAAATAAAAGATCTTATACTTAATAAAACCTCCATATCATAGCTTATGTCATACAAAGTTGGTTCCTTTATAAAACCTTATATGATGGATTTTTCCTTAACTTAAGTCTAGATTTGAGCATGTTTAACTTAAAGGAAACAAAATCAACATTCAAATGACTATGGAACCCTCATGTACAGCATGATCATCCTCCATTAAAGTTATTATTTCAATATTTTCTTAGCTTAAGATCTTCCATTCGAAGCATTAAACAAATGTCTTTACAAAACACCAACTTTACATGCTCATATTTCAACTTCATGTAAGGGTTTCATGGTTTGTTTCTTAAAACGATTTTTGGTGTTATAACAACTTAAACCTTACTCATATCTTCAAGAAATCCAAGTCTCCTAACATAAATACTAATCTACATATCACAAGAAACACTTACTCGTCCTTAAAGCAAAGTTTAGTGGTTGTGCACTAAGGTTCCACTTAAGCTCTTAACTTTGCCTCCTCCTTTTTGCCACCTTTTGGAACCCGAATCTTTTGGTCTTTTGGAATGGGGTTTATGGAAGGTTCTAATGGTCTTAAAAGGTCTTAGATGGTGAAAGAAAATGACACAAGAACAAAAGAAAAAAATTGCCATGAGTGAAGCTTCAAAAATGGAAGAAAAGTTGATTTTGTGGGGTAAGGTTGTTTCTCCTTTTTATGTTTGTTTCAAAGGAGGGAAAGAAGATGTGAAAGTGAAATTGAAAGTGAGAGAAATGAGAGAGAGTGGCTGGTTGGAAATGGAGGGAGAATGAGTGTTTAAATGTCTTGAAAGTGTTGTCTTGTAGCTTATACAAAAGTCAACAATTGCAATTATTGATGATATAAGCATTAAGGGGTGAATAGTGATGTGTAAGAAGAAGTGATTGATGGGTGAATGACAAGTGCATGGCCCCCCCCTTTCTCCCCTTTTTAGATCTTCCATTTAAAGTCTTTTTAGGCTATGGAGTGGTCTTGTCTCATTTATTAAAGTTAAGCTTATGAAATCTTGTGAAAAATTGTCCATATGTAGTATAAGTGAAGAGGTGATGAGGAAATTGTCTTATCACTAGATTTTTATAAGTTATCAATTAATAAATGATTCCAACTCTCAATTGATAAGTTATCGAAGGTGTTTGGTTGGTTTGCTTATTTATGTATAAGGCTTATACATGAAGATAAGGGCATAGCCTTATAGGAAATTGTTTTTAGGTTTTCATCTCACATTGTTTTGTAATTTATGATTTGATTTTTATAAAATTGTGAAATTTTCTAAAGTTGAATGATATTATTCAAATTAAATTATTGATTAATTACTTAAGGTTAAAATTCCTTAATGGTTTTAAGGTTTAGGGTTTTAAGTAACCTTAGAGCTTGCAGTTCTTCAAGCAAGGGTTTTATCGATAATTGGCTTTTGAATTGTAAAAATTTAATTCGTTTCTAAATATAAACTTAAGTTTTTGGTTTAGTTAATCTTTGGAAACATTCAAAAGGTACTCTTAATCAAGTCTTAGACCCACTAAATGTAAGGTTTACAAGGATGGGATGAATGTAAAAGTTGCTTTTTATTTTTCTTAGAAAAACATATTTTAATTTATGCAAGTGCTTGTACAAAATACATAAAATAGGATTGGAGATTATCTACATTTCATGTCCTAAGGATAGGGTCTCTATCTAAAGTTTCTAGGTTATATGCTTCACTACATGTGTCCTCTTTGACTCATAAGGGTCTTCTTAGTTGGGGACCAATTTACCTTATCCTTTCGAAGATCCTCTAGCTTCTAACCTTTAGTAAACTAAGTCTATAGGTTGGAAGTTCCTATATCTAACTTTTTTATTATAGTATCTAGCCACTTGTTGTTAGTATGTAGCTACTTAGGCCTAAGTAGCATCTCTCAGATTGTCAATTGTGTCCATACTTACTTGGGGGGTACCTTATTGATACCAATGTCAAAGTTTTGAGTTGCTTTTTAGGAGCTTGAGCTCTATGAGCAATATTGATTTTAACCTGAATGCAAGGCCAAAAGAGGCTTCACTCGTAGTCATCTTATCTATGGCTCGATAGCCTAAAGGATTAAGGTGAGCTAGTTTGCCTACCGGCTACCTACCCACTTTCTCATGCTTCCTGATAGGGATCATGAACCAATCTCTCACTCTTGAGCTTGATGGCTCGTCCATATGGTTCACTGAGCTATTTAAAGGGAGATAAACTCTAAAGAGAAATGGATTCTCCACCTTGAATTGCCTAGGTACCTTGTTCTCCATCTCATTGAAGAAACCCTTAAGGTATTTGACGTATTGCCTAGCAAACATCTTTATAGTACATTGGTCTAAGGCCAAGCATTAAACTCACCTGCTACCGAGCTGAAACATCTTTGAAGTTAAGCTAGCCCACTTTTGAGCCGATTAGAAGAATGGTCGTACATTAGATGAACCTTTCCTAAGCTCTCAATAGTTGAGTTGCTATATAGTCGACCTGACCTACTCTATTTAGAATCAGCATTGCTTGACATATAGCATCATCTAGACTATAGAATGAATAGTAGACAGGCATCCCATTTTTCTGGTATCCATACTATCCTTTTTGTAATCGAATATTCTTTTTATTTGTTTATGACTTTATCCTTGTAATCTACTTCCCTTTCTTTTTATAGTTGGAATCCTTTTTGTAATTTACGTTTACCTAAGACTTGCTCTAGTTAGGCTATATAAATACTTGTAATATGTAATAGCCATAACATAAGCGGCATCGAATTCTCAAACATACTTTCTCTTGTGAGCTAAGTATCCTTTACTTACTCTTATTTAGTATATTATAAATGTAGATTAATGGCAAGTGCCCTCCGGCTACACTTGTACGTAATATCAAGTGCTACTTAAAGTCATGTGAGGCGCTGGTAAGTCACATCTACCATTAGTAAACGAGGACCCATACTCAAACCATGATTACCATTTATCTTTTGGACAGTCATGAGGTTCAGACCTACCCTTTTGGCTAACATGATATTGGTAGCCATTGTTACCCCTTCCTGGCGATTCATATCACTTCTAAGGATAATTTTATTAATAGCCTTAACTTACCCATTGGTTTGAGGATGGGAAACTAAGGTATAATGGAGCTGGATGTGGTGTTGATTGCAAAATTCACAAAACTATGCACTATCAAACTATTTGCTATTATCGGTGATGAGGGCATATGGAACCTTAAATCAGGTTGTTGGTCCTATATATGATATCAAGAGGGGAATGGAAGGGTGGGGGTAAGGGTAGGGGTGAAGGGAAGGGGTATGGTGTGGGTAAGCATGGTGAATTAATATCTTTAAATTTTTGAAATTTTTTTTATATAAGAAAATAAAATTACCCCTCTTATTAACTTATAATAGTAAACGGTGATGTTTTAATCATTTAACATATAATAATTAATAAAGCAAATTACAAATGTAGGGAAGGAGAATATTGGGCTGAGATTTTTACAGAGCTTCAGCCTTTTGCCTACTACTCTCTTCTAGCTCTACAGTTGAGAACTCAATCTACTTCATCGGTGCCATTCCAATTGATCCACTAAATCAAATCACAAAAGATTACAAACACCCGTCACACATAGACTTTACAATACTTTGTTTTACCTATTTAGCCTCTTTACAATTTTTGCTGATATAGATCTATGGAGTACAAATGTTCTGGTCTCAACAGTCAAACGAAAAAATAAAAATTACAAATTACAAGTAGGAATAAAAATATAAATCTCAATCAATTTTGCTTTAAAGAGAAATAGTAATTTTGTATTGTTTGCTTCAATGCAACTTTTTGAAGAAGTATTTAAGAGACTTTCTATGACTTTTCAAAAGGGAGAATCTGATCACAATTCTTTATGTAGTGAAACTTTTTTTAGAGTTGTTGTTTTTGTTGGTGTTAAAAAATGACATTTTGAATCCTTCTTCTTTCTATATTGAAATCTTCTAATGGCTAATTTGAAGATTATCTTCACTTCTATATTTATCCAATTGTTAGTTGTTAAAGATAGTTCCTTGGATATTTGGAGAAGATCTCGGTCATTTGAAATTCAAAAGCAGCTCTCCTAATCTTGTTTTCATTAGATATAGTTCAATCCCTAATTACTAGATAAGCTTTTGATTTGAATTTGATGAAGAGATATGCTTAATGAGCAACTTTTAGATAACACTCATTTAAGAATTGAAATTACACAAAATCCGATTCAACCTTATCCTTATCCATATTTGTGCATATCTTGATTTTTCAAAAATTAATTCGCTTAAAAATTCCCATAGATCATACTCCATCTAGAGTAAAACGGGATTAAGTGTATTTTCTTAATACACCCAATCTAGTGGAGCTAAGCCTTGTTGAATTCGAATCTTGATATTAAAATTTAATGTTATATATTTCCAAATCAAATTTCTAAATGACCTTCTGAAGAGTATTAATTCTTCCTTTCTTTAAAGTTTTTGAACAAGCTTTTGAAGTGCTATACTACTTTTACTTATAAAGATTCTTAAATACTTTCTAAAAATTTTCAGACTATTCTCTTCTTTAGTCAAGTCAAAGCTTCTAAATAACTTTCTAAAGATAACTTAGTTTTGTGAATTTAAGCTTTTAGAGAACCCTTTTGAATGCTTGCAATCCTAATGGTTCATTAGCATTTATCTCTTGTTGTTATCATTAAAATATATGAGAGATATATTTAACAAAGGTGATGATGTAGGTGAGGACAAAACCTTCTGTTAGCCTCGTAGTGATGCTAGTGATTGCTTGTACCTCCACTCACTTGGTGAAGTAGTCTACAGTAACCAATATGATACCTTGGTGCCATAGGGGCCTTATGGGACTAGTCTTGCTCTACTCCAACTTTAAGTGGAAGATCCATCTGCGTAGAAATTCTACACCAATATGTCAATATTACTAGGTGTTTCCTTCTCTCTAGTGTACTCGATAACAATGTTTGTAAGAACTTATACCTTGATGGCCTATTGTGGGTCGAATTGGACACCATGAACATTAAGCTCCAAAGAATACTTGACCATCTGACCTGACACATCTATCTTCTATAGAAGTGTCCAAAGTGGTTGGTTGATGAGGATGATGATGAGGTATGCTTGGAAAGAAGGTCTGAGCTTCCATAGAACTATGACTACTACTAAGGCAAACTTCTCAACCTGGCTATACCGGACCTCTAGGTCTTATACGATGTAAATGACATAGTACACTAGCTTATGATCACATCCCTTAGCTTAGATAAGGATTGAGGAGAAGGCTCTGCTATTAATGACTAGGTATAGGTAAAGCTCTTCACTAGGGATCAGTTTTAAACAGGCCTATTCTCAAGGAATTTCTTGAGCTGGTCGAATGCGGTTTCATACTCTTCTGTCCATTTAAATTCTAATTGGTTCTTTAGTAGCTTAAAGAACCTAGAACACTTATTGGCGTTTTGTGAGAGAAAACAATTAAGGATAGCTATCTTGCTTATGAGATGCTAAATGTCCTTGATCTTCTATGGGGATTTCATATCTATGATTGCTTAGATTTTATCAATGTTTGCTTCGATTTTGTGCTCTATGACCATATAGTCGAGGAACCTAATTGATCTTATGCCAAATACACATTTCTAGGGATTCAATTTCATTTGATAGTTTTGTAGTATGTCGAAGGTCTCATGTAAATTGGCAACATGGCCGAATTCGTTCCCACTTTTGATGATTATATTGTTAACATAAACTTAACATTTTTGCTAAGTTGTAGTTTACAAATATTATGATAGGAATTGAAGGAACCAACCTAACCTAACTGCTAAGGCTGAGCTCATCTACTCCTCACCCGAACATTTTATTTGATGACTTATTTTTATTTATGTTATTTAGATTTCCTATTTCTTGTAATTTTCCTAAACTACCCTCATACTTATTTTGTATTTACAAAAATGCCACTCGGGTATCATTTTTGTCATTTTATTTACGTGTTCACTACTATGTATAAATAGCTCATGTATGAAGGGTTTTAGATAGATAAGAACATTAATGAAAAACTCTTTGAGTATTTTGCTTTTATTAATCCCTTTAGTAAGGATTATGGCGAGTAATCCTATCACTTGGATTGTTGTGTCACATCTGGCAAGTCTTAGGCTATGTAGAACCTTGCTAGTGTGTTATATCCAGTGAAGTGGCTCATAAAGTCGCTAAAACTCTCATTAAACCCACTCTATTTTCGTTCCTTTGGTAGGATCAAACCTACCTCGGTATTTCTGCCCTTGTCAGTTCTTGGTGCGACTTATCATCTTTGTATCAAAGTAGTAGAGGCATGATCATGAGAGATTTAATTTTGGGATTTTTGTTATACATATTTGAAGAATTGATTTCTCTGTATTTTGGTATTTGGCAACTAGAGTTGTTTGTGCTTTAACGTTTCTAGAATTGCAAAACTGTTATGTATCTTTAGTAACAGATTCCGAGGGACCCAAAAGAGGAATCGACAGGTTTCTACCCTTACACTTGGTTGAGGGCATCCTTTAGGTTTTTCGAACGATAGGAGGTATAGCTCCCTTATCTTGTCTTGGGATTATTCAATACTTAGGGTTTTGAGCTACTAGTAGTCGATTTATTCATTAACAAAAAAAGAAAAAAAGGTGAGAGAGTAGATAGTAGGAGAGGTTACACCCTTAACGCATGTGAATCAGAGTTGCAAGGTAGCGTCTATAGTTGGTGAGTGTATAGATTGACGCAATTAGTGATCGCAATAGTGACTATTGTGGGTCGTGGTCTTTTGTGCCTTTAAGCGGTGGTTTGAAATTGTCTTATGGCATCACTTAGGCTACTCTATTCCCTTTTGCTAGGGCTTTCTTGAAGCAAGAAGAGTGGTAAGATTTGGGTTGAGGGGAGTTGTGTTCTGTGTTGTGTAGCAGTAGATTGTGCGCTTGAGGTTCTAGCTATAGAGTGCACGTGAGTGGGTCTGTAAGTTTGTGTGTAGCGGTTGCCGGATTTGGGTTGGTCTAACTATTATGGCTGCGGTCTGCTGCTTGTGAACCAATTCCCAAGCTTATACATGTGAGTTTCGTGTTGTGCTGAACTAAATTAGCTCTCGAATTGCCGAGCTATTGTAAAGAGTAGGATTGTACCGAGCTATTGTCTTGTTTGGAGAAATGTTGAAGTTTGAGCTAACCTCTCTCCAAATTGCCAAGCTGCTGTAGTGTGCTTGTCCGAGCTGATTAAGGTTACTTGCTGGCCTAACGTGGAGCAGAAGACTCAAGTGGCCAGCTGTTTAGAGTGGAGTTTGAGATTAAGGTTCGAGTTGCTGGTGTGTATATCCAATAGTTTTTGGCACAATTATCGCATGTTCGAGCTGCTATAAACTAAACTGCTGAGTTGTCTTGTTCTAAAATATTATAGAACTGAGTTGAGACTCAGTGCTTAAACTTCTTGTGTGTACAGCACCCATCGGAAACTTGCGTGTTTGAGTTGTCCTAAATAATTTCCGAGCTAATTTCTAACCAGTTCGTATTAAGTGCATGTGCAATGAGCTGTTGAATCATGCTGCTTTGTTTAATTGTTGTCTGTTCTGTTGTATGCTGATCTATTGTATGTAATGACCGAGCTATTTTTGTAGTGTGAGCTAGTCCTATCGAGCTGTCAACTAGCTCTATCCGAGATCTTGTGTATTTAAGATTGAAGTTGCAGACACTATATGCCGACCTGAGTAACTTTGCTGAACTTTCCAAGCTGATAGCTCAAGTGCCGAGCTGCCGAACTATTGCAATTGCCAAGCTAAAGATACTCTTAATCCAGGCTGCTCACTCGCCAAACTGCTGCAAACTTAACCTAACACTGAGATGTCTAAGTGTCATGCTGCTGTGTAAGAAGTGTCGAGGTGAAGAGTAGTGCATGGAACTATTGCCTGTAACTTGTGTAGGTTGACAGCAATTCAAATGGCTATTGCTGTATCGAAGTGCCAAGTGTGCTGAAAGAAACTTGATCGCTGCTCAATATTGAATCATCGAACTGCTGTTGTGAAGCTCAATTGCATATTGTGTTGCATTAGAGCTACCAACTTGCAAACGGGATCCAAGCTGCTGTAGTCACCATGCAAAACTAAATGATTTCTACCGAGCTGACTAGTGAAGTAAGATTCCAAGTTACTACTACAAATTATTGAGCTTCGTAGAATTTTATCTGAGCATGCCGATCTGAATTGAAGAGTTGTCCGAGATATTATGCAAGAGGCCGAACTGTGGAATAGACCAAATTTTCGAGCTGACTATTGGAGTATGAGTGCCAAACAGTTGTGGGCGGTTGTACCTAAAATATCTGAATTGTTTTAAGCGTACTCCATCAGAACCGTCGTGATCGTTGTTCTAGCTGCTGTTAAATTGAGATCATGGCAAGCTACTGCATGTCATAATGGTGTATGAAGTGTGTAACCGGGCTATTCTCTTCCAAGTTGACTATCTTTGTGCATGTCCGAGCTATTGATTGGGATCGAACTGAAATTCTTGTATATCCAAATTGGACAATTGAGCTTGCTGTCATGAGGTGATATTTGAACTTGTATATCTGAGCCCCTAATGCGTAAGTGGCCGAGCTGTGCTATTTAAAGGCTATCGAGCTACAATTGTGGAATTTATGTAAGCTGATAATTAACTTGCGGAGCCGATTAAAGTGTAGGACCAAGCTGACCTCCTGAAGCTGCCAGGCTGAAAATTGAAGTGTCCGAACTGATGGAAGCTAAAAACGTGCTATTCGGTTTAATTGAATAGTTGAACTGCTTAGAAATCCTTATTTCCTAAACTGATGGTGCATATCCAAGCCATTTGAATGGCTGTCATGCCAAGCTACATTAGTTAGAAACTTCAGTTTTAAGTTCATGAACTATACCGAGCTGACTTGAATGTATATCTAAGCTGCATGTGTATCTTAGTGTCCTACTACCGAGCTAAATTTAATTTAGATATCCAACTGCCGAGTTGTTGAGTTACTCATTGTCGAGTGCACCTAGCTAAACAAACGTATGCTAAGGAGTTGTAGTGTGCAACCTAAAAAGTGTGTGTGAGAGCTCGGTGTACTGTAAGTTGGTCGGCGTCTAGAGTGTAGACCGAACGTATGTTAGTTCAAGGATTGAAGTTCTAGGCATTAAGTGCTCAAGGAAGTCAATTGCCGAGCTGTAAAGTTGTCATTTTAATTGTGCTGAGCTGTTGTGTGCTGTTGGGACATAAATTGTTGCGTTATTAATTTTATTTCAACATTGTTAAATGTAAATTTATTTCACATGGCCACTAAAACTCAACATAAGCAATGTTATGTACTAAGCTTGATGGTGAGATCTTATTACCAAGCCCCAAATCTTGTTTTTCCTTATGTGTTGGAATAATTAGAGGTTATACTAGCCAAGGTCAAGGAGATTAAGGAAGAAAGAAGGTGACAAAGGATTACTTAACCAAATAATATTGAAGAGGATAAAAAGAAGGGACAAGAAGTGTTACCACTCAATACCCCTATTCTTGACATGATCCCTTTGGCAATGACACTTGGTACTACTGATGACCTCAAGTACTACTGTATTAGCCTTTCACATGTGGAACTTTTCTATTTTGATCCATTATTGAGGTTGTTTGGAAGCGAAGTGTTTTGTAGTAGTATTGTACTTATGAGATGCTATAGGTTATATATTGGTGTATTCTGAAGTCTTAATGATGGATATTCCTACGTGAGTTGTATTGTTCATATCCTTAATACTCTCACATTAGAAAAATTTGAAGTGTATAGATGGAGGAGAAAGCATTGAGTTGTGAGGAAGTGGAAGGGGAGAAGGCTACTGAACATGATGTTGTATGGCCAACATTAAGAATATGTGAAGCTTTAAGGATTCTTGAGTTAGAAGAGAAGTTTAAGATCTTGCAAGTTCAAATTCCCTAAGCTCATTACAAGATGTTTGGGCTAAAAATTGTGTTTTCTCCTTAATTGATGCTTGCTGGGGCTACTTAGATAAAGCTTATCAGATACACGATGAGTGGAAGTAAGGATTCCTAAAGAAGAGTTTGGTTGATCGGGCACATGACAAATGGAAGGAGAATTGGCCGATGATAACATTGGCGGAAGAGTTAGAGTACTTTTCTACATTTACATTTCATTTTTGCATATTGGTATTTGAGTCCGGTAGGATTTGGAGCTGACAATTACCAAGTTTTAGGCTAAAACGTCTCTAAGAGAGATGGAATGAGAGGAATTCGGGGTACCGATCCAACCCAATTGCTAAGGCTAAGCTCATGTACTCCTCAACTAAACATTTCATTTGATGACTTATTTTTATTTATGTTATTTAGATTTCCTATTTCTTGTGATTTTCCTAAACTACCCTCATTCTTATTTTATATTTACGAAAATGCCACTAGGGCATCCTTTTAGTCATTTTATTTACAAGTTCATTACTCTGTATAAATAGCTCATGTATGTAGGGTTTTAGATAGATTTGAATATTAAGAAAAAGCCCTTTAAATATTTTATCTTGAAAAACTCTCTTTTATTAGCTCTTATCAATTCCTTTAGCAAGCATTGTGGTCAGTAACCCTATCATTTGGATCGGTACATCATATCTTATAAGTCTTAGCCTTTGTAGAACTTAGTTGGTGTGTCATATTTGGCTAAGTCGCTCACAAAGTCGCTAAAACCCTCACTAAACCCACTTTATTTTTGTTCCTTCGATAGGATCGGACCTACCTTGATATTGCCACCCTTGTTGGTTCTTAATGCAGTGTATCACTACACTTACCAAACATTGGTATGTGGCTCTAGTGTTCTTTTAGCCTAATAGCATGACCTTTGTAACAGCATGTTGCAAAGTCAGTGATAAAGGAAGTGTAAACTTGGTCTTTGTAAGCATCTAAGAAACTCAGTCCAACGTGACTCGAGGTGTAGTTGATGATCAATTCAAGGGAGAAGGAAACAATCTTTGGGGAAAACTTAGTTAAGGTTTGTTTAGTCGATGCACATATTTTACTTACCATTTTCCTTCTTCAAAAGGACCATGTTAGTGAGTTGGGTAGTGTATCTTTCTTACCTAATGAACCTAGCCTGAAATATTTTTTGTACCTCCTATTTTATGGAAATTTGTCGCTTTGGTGCAAAGTTCCATCTTTTCTACTTTTTGAGTTGAACTTATGGGTTAACCTTCAAATGGTGGGTCACTTTGGGGATGTTGATTATCTTAAGCATTTCATTTGGAGTTGTCATAAAAATGTCTAAGTTGGTGTAAAGGAAAGCTATTATTTCTTCATTTTCTTTTAAGGATAAGGAGGCTCCTATCCAACTGGTTTAGTTAGTGTGATCATTATACTAGATGTCCTCGACCTCCTTTACTAGTTCTCCCTTAGGAGCCTATGTGGTGTTTGGGATAGATTCAATGTACATGATCTTACCATGTGAGATGTTACTAAGGTAAAGAGTTTGGGACAACTTCTGGTTCCCGTGTGCGACGCCGACTCTTGTAGGTGTAGCAAATTTCATGACATCGTTGGTTGATGTACACATCAAATTTATTGAGACTAGGGCATCTCAAGATGGTGATGTAAAGAGACCAATGATCAACATCTACAAAGTCTATTAGCTCTAAGGCGACGTGCTCGTCAACTCTTAGTCAAACATGTAAACCCCTAAAAGTTTCGATCTGGTTTTTTAAATAGACTCAACTATATTAAATAATTTAGGAGTCGACAAGGTTAATTAAAGTGAAAACCCTAAAAGAATTAATCAATCGCGTAAAGAACTTTTCTACCCTAAATATTTCTAAAAGCTAAAGATTCCATTCGAAAGTAATAAAAACCTTAAAAATGATTACATTAAGGACATATGTGTACTAATCCAACATGATATACCCTAAAACCCTAATTAATTATATAATGTTTATATTTTGCTAAATTATTAGTAAAAGGTTAGAGATAACCCTCATTCATGCTTATATGATTCGAATTCTCGAGTAATCCATTAGGAACTAGGATAATGAGTCATAAATTATATTTATTATATGATTAAGATAGTCGTACTTCGGGTTAGGGTTATAGTTGAAGATTATGTTACATATAGTGAACTTTAATACTCAAATTAGTACTTTTTGCACTTGTTATCGAAAGTAGTTTATCAAATGAGATATATGGACTATAAAGACCTAAAGTAAGATCTCATCAATCATATTTACACATCAATTCATCATATACCTCATTTCTTCTCATTTCCTTCATTTTTCTCCTAATTTCCCTTAATTATTACATTATGTGCACAAAAATTATACATACTTAAGGAATGTTGACTAAGATAATACATGTTGACGAAAGTCCAAAAGTTGACCAAGTCAACATTTTGAAAAGTCAACAAAAGACTAAGAGATAAGGAAAATATCTCTTCCTTAATGATGGCTTTCTTTTCTTTTCCTTTTGATTTTTCTTTCTCTCTTTCTCACAATTGTTGCCGTCCACATCCTCCCTTCTAAACCCCACCACATGTTGTCTTCCATTAAGAGAAACAAACCAAACCCCCCCTTTCCATGCCGTGAACTCCCCCTTCTTCTTTCCCTTTCATTACTTTACTTTTGTCTCCATAACTTCAACACAATTAAAGGTATGTCTTTAAGTTGTTTTACGTTACTTTATATTATTCATTAGTTAGTTAATTAGGTAGATTAGATAAGTAGTTATGTGGTTAGTATTGTCTTGAAAAAGAGGAAACAAAGTTTCCATCTTTAAGTGTAGAAATTAGAACTTTTGAAGAAGAAGAAAGGAAGACATGAGTATATGCTTATAAGTATGTATACATAAGGAAATACCAAAAGAGTACAAGTATATGAACCTTTGTACATGAGTATTTATCATGTACATAACCTAACTTAAGATCATATCTAACTATACATACCTATACTACACTAAATATATATATAAAAACACAAAAACATGGAATTAGGAAGCTTTTCTTTAGGAAAAGCTTAGGTATACGAATTTTAGGATAAAAATACTTATCCAACCGTATAGGTATATGAGTATGTATACATGTATAAATACGGTATAAGTCTAAGTATAGGTATAAGTATATGTATGTATAAGGTATATATACATAAGTATAAGAGAAAGGGGTAACATGTACATAATACATATACATATGACATAAACATGAGGAAAGACTTATGTAATCATATGATGAGATAAGTGATGACATAAGCAAGCGATGACATAAGCAAAAGATGATGTAAGCGATGACATAAGTATAGGTTTAGAAAATAAGAAAAATGGGAAAAGTATAGGTAATTAGGTACTTAAATTAGTAAATCCTAATACACCTTCTAAATTAGATTATATCTAATTCAGTATATGAATTAGTAATAGCAAAGTAAAATCCTTTAATTATAAGTGTTCATAACTAAAAATTTCTATAAATTTAGTACATAACATAAAATAGAGGTCTTAACACCAAAAACAGATATTACCATGTGAATATATGT
The DNA here is from genome assembly GCA_024138005.1 of Lumnitzera racemosa. Lineage (NCBI taxonomy): Eukaryota > Viridiplantae > Streptophyta > Magnoliopsida > Myrtales > Combretaceae > Lumnitzera > Lumnitzera racemosa. Next base: position 65,165,505 of record JAMXBC010000003.1, on the reverse strand, counting down.
TCGGAAACGATGAAAAACGACTATAAATTCATAAATATCAAAAATAAAATGAAAAAGTTATATACGATTGAAATTAAAGTCTTACCGGGTAAAAATTGATAGTAATTCAAGTAGAACTAGGTAACTAGATGTTTAGAATTAGTAGTTAATTCAAATATTTACTAGCGTTGTTAGCATATAATGATCAGGTGACCCTGAGGTGAGCGAAGACCTCCCAATCGATTACTACGATTAGGGCAAATCACTATGGCCGAGTGACTATTTACCCTATGATTCCATGCTTGATTGTGATTGCAGATAGTGGACTTAGATATTATTGTTAATTAACTACTGTGTGGGGTTCGGGAAATGCTTATGTATGTAATTGTATGTTGAGTTGTGAATTTACCTTAAATACATAAAATGCCTTGTTTATTGCATGGTAGTATAGAAAATGATTGTGTGTATTATTGGATGGTCACAGCATAATTTGAACTAAATTATACTCGGCCTATAAAAAAAAAAAAGAAACTAGAACATGCATTAACATGCATAGCATGGATATTATTCTGGCCATCACATCATACGAAGGTAAAGAGAGGCCATTCGGGGGTTGATATTATTGATTTATTTGGTTTTGTACGGTACACTCGTACAAAATGACCTTACCTTGGCCCGCGGGAACACTAGGTGTTGGAGGCGCCAACTGCCTGGCTAAGGGTCAAGTTTAGAGGCCTCCGTTTAGAGGTGAGTGTGGACTGCGGGGGCCCACTCACAATTATACTAGAATTTGGGTTTTTTTGAAAATAAAATAATTATTTGATATAATTATGGAACATGGAGTTCCTTAGTAAAGTAAGTTCTAGTATAATACCCGGATCTGATTGGTGCCGTGTAAACTCTAACCCTAACTTCGGAGGGCGTTAAATCCGAGTTACGTATATGAACTAGTTAAGTATGCCTATTGTTTGGCATTCTGTTTGATCATTCATTCATATACATGACTATAATATACTTATAACTTGCTTGTTGTGTGGCTGAGGGTTTTGCTCACTAAGCTTAGGTTTATACCCCTTTAGACTTTTGTTGCAGGATAGCCTGTTCGTAGAGACAGGACGAGGGATGCCATAGGTTAGCCTAGGGACTTGGACAAGAGCGAGGTGTCCTATATAATGAGAGGGAATAGTTTATGCAGACTCCTACTCATGTACTTATGTTTATCTTATTATTATAAACTTAAACATACTTAAGCACTGTGTATTGTAAGCTTTGTAACTCAACTTTTATATAAATATGTTGTGTAATGATATCATGTGAATCTGGATGTACTTTGGAAACTAGTAGTTGTAGAGCCTTGTATATTGTGTGAAGAGTTTTGATTGTAAGGGTAACCAATCAGGGATTCTTCATACAGTATACGGCGTCTGCCATAATTAGGCCGTCCTTAGTTCGTGACAGAACAAGTAGTGTAATTAAGCCTTTAGCTTGAGCCATCTTACCTCTAAAATCAATGAAGCTCTACTTGTAAAGTTGAAGTCTTTCGTCTAGTTGGTCTTTCATTTGGTTATATGAGTAGAAAAGAACATCAGCTAAGCTTTTATTGTTGACAAATGTTTTAAGGATGTTAAAGTAGCCAATTTCAACATTGATGGCTAAAGGGTCAATATGAGGTTATTTATCGTCATCCTACTACATCAAAAAACTCTAAGGTAACAACAAAATTTGTTGCTTTTGCTTATAATTTTATTACATATAGGCTAAGGAAACAAAAAATTGGTTGTTACTATAAGTCTACATTGCATTAATTATTAAGCAACAAATAAAATACTTTATGCAATGAAAATTTCCTTTACTTAATTTATTGGATATTATAAATGCAACAACTTTTTTTATAAAGCAATGAAATTTTCCAGTAAATGTGATGATTTTGTGAATGCAGAAGCAACATTATTTTCTTTTTAGCAATACCTTTGAATATTAAATGTAACACTTACTTAATCTATGCAATGTTTTTCTTTGTTGCATGTACTAAGAAAAAGTTCATATTTAATAAATAATTTAAATTAACTTTTTTTTAACCACTTATAGGAATTAATATTAGTAGAAAATTATCTTCATTGGAATCAACTAAATAGAGTCTTGAAGTAGTTATGGATAATAGGTCTTAGAATTATAGGAATCTCACCCATGTCTCTCTTAAGATGTTTAACAAAAAATATATCTATAACCAACCATAATATTATAATTTTAATGACCAAGATGTTTATGAACATAAAAATAAGAAAGAAGAATCAATAATAAATGTAAACTATGTATACAAAATATTTCACTAAAGGCAATTAGATAGAAAAATCATTATTGTTTATATCTAGTTAACACTATTTTCATAAATCCACGATCATTTGTCTTCAAATGAACTCTTCGTAAGGCTCTATACTTTCTCTAACTCCTACAAACACTATAAATATGTATCAGCAAAGCCTATTAAAAAGAGTATTCTATAATTTTAAAAGGTAGATGCATTAATTAAATCAAGATTTTACCTTAAAGAAAATCCATGGTCCAAATCCAGTAATAATATGTAGACCTTCTATTATATTTTCTTAGAATTATTTAGATTCTACATTGCATCTACTTATTGATTTCTATTGAATGACATGCATCTACTAATGTCCACATAGTAGCCTTAAGAACAAGAATGTCCAAACATTTGAAATATATTATACTTCTAATAGCTTTAAAGAAGAGAGTACAAACTTTTGAGACTTGAAAATGTATATAGTTCACATAGTGTAATTACTACCTAGTGACAAAAAACATGGAAAGCATTTCTAAATGCTTAAAATGATGTCTTTTAGTGGTTGATGACATGGAAAGGATGTTTTACATTTTCTCCAAATTCCATTATTAACCCTCTTAAGAAGTGCATGATTTCATTGTACTTTTCTCTTTAGTTTTTTTTTTTTTTCAATCCTCCATTCTAAAATTCTATTGTTTGATTTATTCATTTAATGCCTCTATCTCTTATATATCGTTTATTTTTCAATAATACTATTGGTGTATTTTCTATAAGCTAATTAAATGGTTTTATAAAGTTTTGTAGTGTAAAGCTCAAGTCAATAATTAAATTAATAAAGAATTAAAGAAAATAAAGGATTTGTTATTTTTAGACATGGTATAGCTTGTAATTTATAAGAGATAGTAGGAGTAATTTAGTTATGGGAAAAGATTCAGACTTCCTACTATCTTTTATCTCAAATAAACCCTATATCTTTTCCCTACCAAAAAAATACCACGTTAATTTTTCTACAAAAATAGAAAACTTACGACTCTCATCTCAATCCTAATCTTTAATCAAGAATCAAGTTATTGAAAGGAAAATTCAATATGAATTCTTCCCTATTCAAGTAAGTTTTCATTCTGTTTTCATTTTACTATGTTGATTTATATTCTTAAAAGTTTTTTCTTGGAGTTTTGAGAGAGGGGGGGTTATATCTGTTAGTGCGGTTATGGTGTACATTACATATTGGTAGTATCATAGGATGGTGTTAGGATGTGTGGTGTGCATGTATTGTATCAGTATGTGTAATATACAACATGTGTCTTATGTGTGTTTTATGCAATTTGTATGCATGTCAGGTACAATGTGCATTTCATGTGTGAGTGTCGAATATGTAAGTTGTGTATCTATGTTAGTAGTGGCATGAATTGTGTGTGTAAGTGTGTGTCAAATGATTGTGTATATAAGAGTGTATTAGTGGAAGACGTATATGTATGTGACATGGTGAGCAAGGCTTGTATGTGTATGTAATGTATGTCTTGTGTTGACGAAAGTAAGAGAGAAGGAGAAGATAGTGTGACTGAGAGAGAGAGAGAGAGGAAAGCGATAATGAGGAGAGAAAAAAATAAAAAAAGAAAAGAAAAGGAAATAATGGTAAGAAAAAAATAAAGAAAAGGAAAAAAAAATATATGAATAACATATATAATCATAGATATATTATAAATGTTATTTATATATAAAATATATGTATAATATAAAATAATATGTGTATATTTAATATAATATATAAAATAATGTATATAATATGTTTTGTTTGCAAGATAGTATAAAGGTTGGTATATATATAACGGAAGGATGTGAAAGGTTACGTAGTATTCGGTTCGTAGGCTTAAAGTATGGGGAGAAGGATGAGTTAAAGGAAAGAAGTATTGAGTTATGGAATTTTGAGCTAGCATTTATATTTTGAATAGATGCTAGAGGATACGTGGTATTGGATCTTTTTGAGATAGGAGCTCTAAGTATAGGATATATGTTTGTTGAAGGTGTGTATTAGGTTAATACATATAAACCTGACTAAATTTAAATTTGGACTTAATTGTGTTGCTAGTTATGCTTCGCTTCAACCACCTACTGGTTGGGTCAAGTGGTACTAATGAGGCACATGGTGATCTTTGCATGACGCTGTCCTATGGAGTCCTGTATTGAAATGACCCAAGTAGATTTAAGATGGTTTATGGTACTCAAGTATTTGGGAGTACCTAATACCAATACTATGTAGTATATATATATATATATATATATATATATATATTGCATGTTAGGGGTCGTGAGTAATCCTAAATCTTAAGACACTAAGATTGTGTTGTTTAGGGGCCTAAATGTAAGATTAAAACTATTGCTTATTGCATTTAATAGCAATATTTGTATATGTATGCTTGATTGATTCTTGTGTTTCACATGCATGTATAAGGTATCATGTACTAGGTTTTGGCTCACCCTATAGGAATTATTATTATTTTTTAGTTGTAAGGATAAGTTACAAGGTAGACAATGGGGTGTATGTTGAAGATGTTGAATATGACCATCTTTACTATGATGAGGAAAGAGATTATTACTATTATGATGATGGAGCAAGGGTATTGTAGATTAGTTGTAAGAGTGGACTTAGGATTTTTATTTATTCTCATTATAATCGCTTATTTGTAAGACTTGTGAGGTCATGGAGTCACCTATGACTCTTGTTACTAGATTTAGTCATTTAACTGTTGTCGAAGTTATGAGACTCTAATTTATGATTTAGAGTCCTTTGTGATTTAAGTTATGAAGTTATGACAATTTTCAATTATGTTATTATAGTTGGTTTTAAGTGGTTGACATACTACTCCAATGCCATATTTGAGGTTATTGATTGTGAGTTACAAATTTATTGAGAATTATGATTTATGACGGGTATATGGATCTTATTATGCCTTAGTGTGTTTGACTCCAAGGTCAATATGTGGTAGAGTTGTCGCATCCTAGGGTTCCGAGGCGTTATAGCTTTTGGTGGTATCAAAGCTTAGGTTGAAGATCTTTAGAGAAGTAGGAATGATGAATTGTAGGTAGTGAGTTATGAGTGGCATAGGTAGCTAAAGGTTTAGGCTTGAATATGGGAATGAAATGTCAAGTGTTTAAGTATTGACCTCGAGTTATCCTAATTCCTCTTAGTGTTTCATGTTTGTCTTGTTATTTATTGCTTCTTTTGTTTACTTACCTCCTAATTGTCTTTAGGTTAGTTGTTTGTGTTTCCATCTTTAGAATGTTACCTAATGGAGTAAGTTTAAGTTCTTGTCGACCTCAAGACTACCCAGTTGAAGGGTAATACTCTCATGGTAGTCAAAATGTATAGGGAGTTTAGGGTGCTCAAGGAGGTTATGGATTACTTGGTGTACGTAGGTAGTAGGGCTAGCAAGGGTACAAGTCTATAAAGGTCAATGCGGCGTAGTTACTAAATGTCATGAACAATCTGGTAGGTGTTATGTTCTAATAGTAAAAGCAAATTAGATAAGATAAGTAGATGATTTAAGCTAATGTTGATGCCTATCATCAAGAGAGGTAAGCAATCAAGCAGCTAAGGATGGACCATTTCATGAAAGTAGCTAAGTAGTTTAACTCTAAGCCTAATGATGCCATTATTATTAAGGAGTAGATCGGGTAAATAGGGAATGTGACATGAATTGTGGATGGCTTAGTTGTGGTAGACGCCATATACTGTACGAAGAACCCTTGATTGGTTACCTTTCCAATCATTAACTCTTTATATAATATACAAGGTTCTACAACCACTAGTTTCCTAAGAACATATAGATCCATATGATATCATCACACAAACATATTTATATATAATTTAAACTACAACATTTACAATATACAGTAATTTATTACATCTAGGTCCATACTACTGCTAAATAAAAGGACATAATTGAGAGTCTACATCATCTGTTCTCTCCCAATACACGGTATGACTCGCTCTTGCTCAAGTCCCCAAGTTAACCTATAGCATCCTCCGACCAGCCTCTACGAAAAAGTTATCCTATAACAAAAGTCTAAGAGGGTATACGCCTAAGTTTAGTGAGCAAAACCTTGAGCCATACCACAGGCAAGTTATAAATACATTATATTCATATGAATGAATAATCAAATAGAATGCTAACAATACGCATAGTTAACTAGTCTATATATGTAACTCAAATGTAATGCCCTCTGAAGTCAAGGTTGGAGTATACACGGCACCAATCAAATCTAAGTATTATACTAGAAATTACTTTACTATGGAACCCCACGTTCTGTACTTAAATCAAATAAGTCTTTTATTTTCATAAAAAACAAGTTATAGTATAATCGTGAGTAGGTCCCCATAGTCCACACTCATCCCTAAATGGAGCCCTCTAGACTCGACGCTTAGCCAGGCGGTTGGTGCCTCCAATGCCTAGTATTCTCGCGGGCTAGGGTAAGGTCATTTTGTAACAGTGTACCATACAAAACCAAGAAATAAATAATATCAACCCCTGAATGGCCTCTCTTTACCTCCGTATGATGTGATGGTCGAAATTGTGTCTATGCAATGTATGTACTAGTTTCTTCTTATGAGCCAAGTATAATTAAATCCAATTATGATGTGATCATCCAATAGTACATACAACCATTTTCTAAACTACCATGTAGCAAACAAAATGTTATTTGTACTTAAGGGTTTGATTCTTTTTGTCTTGTGTTGTGTTTGAAAAGAAGAAGATGGTGGGGTTTAGAAGGAAAAGAAGTGGATGTCAATTAAAGGGGAAGAGAGGAAAGAAAAGCTAAAAGAAAAGAAAAGAAAAGGAATCATTAGATGTCTTAGATATTTTCTAAAGTATAAGTGTCTTTTGTTAACTTTTCTACATGTTATAACTTTTCTACATGTTAACTTTACCCAACATGTGTTGACTTGGTCAACTTTCCAAAAGCATATGCCATTTAGTATACATAATGTAGTAATTAAGGAAAATTAAGAGAAAAATTAAGGAAATGAAAAGAAATGAGGCATTTGGTGAATTGATTAGTAAAAATAGATGATTAGATCTTACTTTAGGTATATATATCCTATATACATCATTTGTTAGGCTACTTAGTATAACTAGTATGAAAAGTATCAATTAGGGTGTTAAGGTTTACTACATTTAACCTAAGCATCAACTACACCGTTAACCCTATGTAATACTATCCTAATTATATACTTAGAAGATAAATGTAATCTATGATGCAATATCTTTGTTTCTAAAGGATTACTTAAGGATTCTAAATATATATGCATGATTGAAAGTTATATTTAATATTTTTACTAATGATTTGGCAAAATATGAAGGTTATATTATATATTAGGTATTTATATCCTATATACATCATTTGGTAGGCTACTTAGTATAACTAGTATGAAAAGTATCAATTAGGGTGTTAAGGTTTACTACATTTAACCTAAGTATCAACTATACCGTTAACTCTATGTAATACTATCCTAATTATATACTTAGAAGATAAATGTAATCTATGATATAATATCTTTGTTTCTAAAGGATTACTTAAGGATTTTAAATATATATGCATGATTGAAAGTTATCTCTAATATTTTACTAATGATTTGGAAAAATATGAAGGTTATATTATATATTAGGGTTTTAGGGTATATTATAATGAATTAATACTCGTATGTCTTTAAGATTTTAGTTTTAGGGTTTTTATCAATTTCAAATGAAATCTTTATTGTTTACATACACTTAGGGTAGAAAAATTTTATATATGATTGATTAGATATTTTAGGGTTTTTGCTTTCATTAGCCTTGTCAACTCCTAGATTATCTAACATACTTAAGTTTACTTGGAAAGCTAGATCGAAAAATTTAGGGGTTTACAGAAAGCTTTTATTATGGTTGATGTTTCGAATGATAAGAAAGTGGACTATGCATCTTTCATGTAAGAGGAGGTGCATTGAAATGGTGGGATGGTGCCTTGCATACAGAGCCTGAGATGGGGGGGCTGGATTTAGGAGAGGTTTAGGGACAAATTCTTTAAGCACTTCATTCCCTCTAGTGTAAGAGAGTAGAAACAATTGGCATACTAGACACTTCAATAGGGGAATAAGATTATAATAGCCTATGAGGCGGAGTTAGATTGGCTGGCCCATATTATACCCAAAGCTTCTAGAAGGGATGAGTAATCAAAGATTAACAAATTTATTCATTGGTTAGAACCTAAGCTATAGGAGAAGGTTACAACCTTTTAACCTATAGCCTATGTAGTATTGGTCGATAAAGCCAAGTATTTAGAGTAACTTATGAAGAGAAAGTACGAGCAGTTAGCTCATAAGGTAAGGGTAGCCTTAGGGAAAAGGCTTCTATTGGGTTATTTGGTGCTAAGGCTAGATAGAGCAAAGAGACCAGTTTTAAGGGTAGCTATCCAAAAGGGTAGAGATAGACTAGTAGTAGTACAGCCCAGACCTGTGGCGTTGCAAATACTAATTCAGACTATAGAAAGTGCACGAGTTGTGAAGTGCATACGATGGTTTGGGCCTCATGAGGTGCAAGCTTGTAAATAAGTAGCAAGAGCATACTTTCTGTGTAGGAAGACTAGACATGTGAGTAAGGATTATGGAGACTATCATTCTACACTAGGGTTTTTGTTATAGATGTTGCTAGAGAGGACATCATATGGAAAATTGTAGGGATGTAGGGAGCTATGCAGCCTAGGGAACACCGGTTATGAGACCCCAGGCAGTTCTTAGAGTAACTCATCCCCAATAGGCAAACCCACGATGCAGAGCTCTAACCTACATCTTTGCACTTCAGTACCAAAGCACCACCTATGACATAAACACCATGGTAGGTATGCTCTTTACCTTATCCCATTGTATTTCCCACTTATGTGTGGTTAAGTCTTTTGTACATATGTGTGGTTTACATGTTTCTGTATTGGATAATTGATTAGTTGTGAATACCCCTTGGGGAAGTAGAACCATTTTAAATAGAATTTGCAAAGAAGTGGAGATGATGTTTGAAGGTAGGGATTTAGCAACAAACTTATTGGTGTTGGAGTTATCAAATTTTGAAGTCATTTACAAGGATGGATTAGCTATCAATGCACCATGCTACATTCGATTGTTATAATCGAGTAGTATCCTTTCAACCCTTAGGAGGAGTAGCTTTCAATTATAGAATAAAAGCTCAAAGGCTAACTCGATGTGTTTCATACAAGTTGTAGGAAAGGCTTACTATAGTAGCCATAATGGAAAAAGTGAACAACATTGAGTTGAAGTTACATTTGATACCAATAGTATAAAAGTATTTAGATGTGTTCCCTAAAGATTTACTAAGTATTCCACCTAATGGGGAAGTCGAATTCATAATCAATTTAGTTCTATAGACAAAGCCTATTTCCAAAATGGCTTACTAGTAGCACCTGTTGAGTTAGTGGAGCTTAAGAAGCAGTTAGAAGAGCTATAGGAAAAAGGGTTTATTAGGCTTAGTTCTTAACCTTAGGGAACTTTAGTACTATTTTTAAAGAAGAAGGATAGGCTTTGAGAATGTGCATTAATTACCAAGGGTTGAACCAAATCATAATAAAAAAACAAGTACCCCCTTCTAAGGATTGATGACCTCTTCAACCAGTTGTTAGGTGTGTTACTCTTTTCTAAAATAAACTTGTGCTTAAGATATTATCAGTTGAAGGTTAAGGCCAAAGATATAGAAAATATGATGCAGCAATGGGGGTAGAAATTGGAATGGATATTCAAGGTTCAAGTAGGTATGAAGAATAGGAAATAGAATGGAGGTTTTGATAGTGAATGTGTATGGATATTATGAACCAAGACACAAATACAATTAGGGGGTTGAGCTTAAAATTAGGTTTGACACGATTCACAAACTCTAAATGTGACTTGGGTTTCAAATGGGAGGTTAGATGCAACTCACTAACTTGCTCAAATGAAGGGTTCATCGTAATCTGGAGGGCAAGATTGATAAGAACATAAGAGAGATTAAAAGTAAAACATACTTAATAATTTGGAAATGTTAGCTCTAAAAGCTCAAGGATAACTTTGCTCGAAAAGAGGAAAGTTCTAAGTATGGGAATATTCTTTACTCTTTGATTATTTTTATCATTGTTTCTACTAATTACAAATGTTGCTATTTATAAGAAGTCCTACAGCTCTAGTAGCAAAAATTTAAATGATGTATAAGGCCTTAAACCCTAAGGAGTGGGCCTATAATTAAAATAAGGAAAATATTCACAAGAATATAAAACTGCGTATTTAATGGAAGAAGTCGGCATGTAGTCATTCAACCTATCTAGGAAGGAATAGGATCCTAACTGAACGAGGTCGGTAGTTAGATAAGTAGGTCTAAGGAGGGGTATTTGATGTCTCGTGTTGATTGGCCGAAACTCTTGAAAGGTTACTCTACAATTGCCGAGTACTAGAATTAGTTGGTACTAAGCTTTTGATACTGTGTCAAGTGGATCTTTAACCTTAAGTCCTTAATCATGTGGTCTCTCGACTTCTTGGCAAATGATAGACCTAAAGTCGAGTGGCTGCTTTTCTTCCTCCTAGTCTTTTGGTATTATCTTATCCTCAATTAAAACTTATTTAGACTTGGCTTTGAACAATTCATCGTTGGGTTATAGCAAGTTGGTATCTAATTTTGGTAGGTCGGTGTTAGCTTAGGACAGGTTAGCCTTAGTTAGGAGATAGTTATAGGCCAATTCTTATTAAAAGACATCTTTCAAAACTAGGTATGGGTTGTATGAATTTCTAGTAATTCCTTTCTGTTTAACAAATGCACCAATAGTGTTCATGGATCTCATAAATCGAGTATTCAAGGAGTACCTTGTTAAGTTTGTCATTGTTTTTATTAACGACATCCTCATTTACTCCAATAATAGAAAAGAACATGAAGAGCACTTGAGGATTGTATTAGGGAAGTTGAGAGAAAAAAGGCTTTGCTAAGTTTAGCAGGTATGACTTCTAGTTAGAGCAAGTAGCTTTCTTAAGTTATATAGTAAATCAAGATGGTATAGTTGTGGACCTAGAGAAAATAAAGGTAGTGGTTTCGTAGTCTAAACTAACTATTGTGTTAGAGGTTAGAATTTTTTTGGGATAATCGATTATTATTAAAAGTTTGTAGAGGGCTTTTTTAAGATTGCAACACCTTTGACCTGGTTGACTCAAAAAGGGGTAAAGTTCCTATATGATGACAATTGCAAAGTAAGCTTTTAGTAGTTAAAGGATAAATTAGTGACGACTCTGATACCAACCTTACTCCGTAGTAGGGAGGAGTTTGTTATTTATGGTGACGACTTTATATAAGGGTTAGGGTGTGTTCTTATGCAAAATGGTAAGGTGATAGCACATGCTTCTCACTAACTTAAGTCATATGAGAAGAATTATCCAATTCATGACCTAGAATTGGTAGCTGTAGTATATGCATTGAAGCTTTAGAGATACTACCCAATAGGAGAGAGGTGCAAGGTGTACATAGATTACAAGAGCTTTAAGTATTTCTTCACTCAAAGAGACTTAAATATGATGCTGAGGCATTGGCTAAAGCTGATCAAGGATTATGATCTAGACATTCGGTACCACCTAAGTAAAGCCAATATGGTAGTTGATGCCTTAAGTAGGAAAAGATAAGGAAATTTGGCCAGCTTGATCACTACTCAAAGACCATTACTCAATCAAATGTGCCAACTTGAGTTGGAGGTATTGACTAGATAAGTTGGGGCTAGATTGGCAAGTTTAAAAATATAACCTACCTTAATAAATCAAATTAAAGTTGTACAGTTAGAAGATTAAGGGATCTAAAGGGAAAAATAAAAGCAAGGAAAGCTCTAGACTTAAAAGTAGATGCTAAAGGAGTTGTGATGTTTAACGGCAGACTATACGTGCCAGCACAAGTAAGTTTGAGAAGTGAGATTCAAAAAGAAGCACACTACTCTACCTATTCTGTTCATTTGAGAAGCATAAAAATGTATAAAAACTTGAAAGATCACTATTAGTGGAACAATATGAAGAGAGAAATAGTAGAGTATGTATCCAAATGTCAGACATGTTAGCTAATTAGAGTCTAGCATAAGAGGTAGGTCGATGAGTTACAATCTTTACCAATACCAGAATGGAAGTAAGAATATGTGGCCATGGACTTCGTCACTACCCTACCTAAGACTTTGGTGAAACATAGCATTATGTGGGTGATAGTAGATAGATTAGCTAAGTCTATACATTTCATCCCTATAAACATTAAGTATTAATTGGGGAGGCTCACCAAGTTATACAATCAAGAGGTAGTAAGAATGCATGGACTATTGACGTCTATCACATTTAATAGGAATACCTAATTTGAAAATCACTTTTGGAGAAGTCTGTAGAAAGCTTTGGGTACCAAACTGTGGCTTAATGCTACTTTCCATCCATAGAAAGATGGTCAATCAGAATGCACCATTCAGATTTTAGAAAACTTGTTGAGAGCATGCATACTTGACTTTAATGAGCATTAAGATGAGCATTTAGCCTTAGTGGAGTTCGCTTATAATAATAACTATCAAGCTGCCATTTAAATAGCTCTATTTGAAGCACTATACAGTTGGAAGTGTAGATTACCTATTCATTTGGATGAAGTAGGTGAGAGACAGTTAGTGGGATTGGACTTAGTATAAGAGGCAATGGATAAGATTAAGCTGATTCGTTAAAGGATGCAAACTACCTAAAGTAGGAAAAAGAGTTACACCGATAAGTGGTGTCCCCCTCTAAAGTTTTAGGCGGGCAAGAAAATATTGTTGAGAGTTTCCCAATTAAGGGTGTGGTCAAATTTGGCTTGAGGGGTAAGTTGAAACCAAGATATATAGGCCCTTACAAAATCATAGAAAAGATTGGCAAGGTGGCGTATAGGTTGGAGCTCTCGCTATAGTTGAAGGGTGTGCACGATGTTTTCCATGTTTCAATGCTAAGGAAATATAAGAAATCCCATTTGAATCACAAGGAAGAACCGTACGTACATGTAGTAGATTTAGAGTTGCTAATATTACAATTAGATATGTTGGTAGTGCAACGACCGGTCAAGATAATCGTCGCTAAGGTACAATAACTAAGGTGAAAGGCTATTCATTACATTAAAGTTTAGTAGCCAAACTAGTTAGAAAGAGGGGAAATCTAGGAGCTTGAGGAGGAGATTAGGAATGGGTAGAGCTATTTGAGGAACTAATGGTATAAACTTTTGAGGATGAAAGTTTTATTGAGAGAGGGAAGGGGGGTGGAGAGGGGTGATGTGGGTGTTGTAAAGCGTAAGTTAACAACTAAATTAATAAAGAATTAAAGAAAATAAGCATTTCTCTTTCCAATATATGAATATAAAACAACATTAAGTTCTATAACCTTTAGATAGTAAAGAAGAAGCATTCTAACAAAAATTAATCATCTACTAAATATAAAATGTCATAATAGTATCAAATTCCAATTACATTATCTTTTCATTTGATAAGCAAAAAGACAAAAATAAAAAGAAAATTCACAACCTACCAAGAAATTGTGAGAACTGAAAGCTTGATGCTTTGAGAAAAGGGTTCGGTCATTGCATCTACCTTCTCCTTATTTGATACCTAACATATTACAACCAAAATAATCAAACCCTAATTACTTTTCATTAATGAAAGTATTACCTTTTGGAAGTATCATGTTTACAAAGACACACATACACAAAAAAAATAAAATAAAATAAAATAAAATGAAAGAAAGTAAGAACAAAACCACATAAAATTAGAATTGAATAAAGAGTCATAGAAACGTACACATAATTCCAAGAAAATTAGGGATTAATACCCAAATTAAAGTTTTTTTAATCAAAGTGGCAGTACGATTTGTAAATTTTTAAGGGGACTTAGTGCTTCAAATATATCCTTTATCGAGTTTTTTATATAATATATAGCAAACTATTAAAAAAAATTTACTGTAGTATAGTACTAATAATGGTACTAGAATCATACACATAAACATATAAAAGTAGAAAATGTAACCCTAAACTTCATTAACTCACTAAACCCAAAAGAAAATAGCACTAAAATGATGGATGCAACAAGAGCATTCTGTTTGAAGCAATAAAATGTCATATGAGAGAGAGAGAGAGAGAGACAACTTGAATAATTGGAGAAGATATGGAGTTCACATATAAGAAATGTTCGACAAAATGGAACTTGTACATCTTGCTACTTATGAGACATGTAATTAAGGGTACTTCTCAATCATTTCCAAGGATTAACTAAACTAAGAATTTAAGTTTACCTTTAGAAAATGAACTTAGTTCTTTTAGTCAAAAGTTCATTATCAATAAAAACTTAAACAAAAGAATAACGAACTTTAAGTCATCAAAAACCTTAAATCCTAGGATAATTAAAGACTTGTGACCCTAAGCGACTAATTGAGAATCTAATTTGAATAATTTTATTCAACTTTAGAAAATGAAAAAATTCCATAAGAAGTAAATTGTAACTTACAAGTTGATTTAAGAAACAAACCCTAAAAAAATTCACGTAAGATAATTTCCTTATCTTTACTTATAAACTATGTTACATATGGATAGGTAAACCCACCAATCATATTAAATAATTTATCATTTGAGAGTTGGAATCAACTATCACTTAATAATCTATCAAAAGCTGGTGATAAGACCAATTCCATATATCAATATAACTTATACTATACATGGATAAGTTATCTCACCACCTTATCAACTTAATTTTTATATATGTGAAATGAAAAGGCCATTCCCTATTTGACCCCTATATGGCCAATTGTAAGACAAGCAAATGGGAGACCATACCTTATCATTTAATTATCAAACTAATTATCTTTCACAAGCACTATTCACCCCTTATTGCTTACATTATCTAATCATGTCAATGTAAGACTTTTGGTTTAAGTGAAACAAATGGGAATACTAAGTTTGGTATTATGTAGGATGCATGCCTAGCACTTAGAATAGAAGTTTGTAAGTTAAGAAAATCATGAAATATGTGTTTGGACAAGGGAGTAAACTGATGGACGTGAAGTGTAGTAGGGTATGTAGATGTTTCTTTTAATTTCATTTGGTTACATATGCTTAAATCTAGCTTTAAGTAAAGGAAAAGCCATTACATCATGTTTTTATCAAAAAAATCAAATTTTTGAGATGAAAAATAAGGTATAGAACTTATGATAAGTGTATGATTCATAAATTTTACTTAGTAGTTAAGCTAAATAATTTTCTCATGGAATAGAAGTTAAGTTGGAGTTAGAATATAAGTAGTGCAGGTTCTTGATTTAATACGTAAACATAAGAGAATGGTGAAACAAGTTGAAAAATCAAGTTGAAAGCTCTTGAACCAAACCACCTAGATCTAGAATCCTAAGAAAACTCACTTTAAAACATGATAAAACAAATTGAAAATATCAATTAATGCAAGTATAATAAGTGTGTAAAGCCTAAAATTGAAAACCGAGCCTCAAAACATTCAAAACAATCTTAGAACTCCAAGTTAGGCCCTTAAGAAATTCTAACCATCATATTAATTAATCAAGAAAAGTTGTTTTAAGACCCATAAGAAGCCCACAGAAAACTCATTAAGCCCAACAAAGCTACTAACTTTAGTTTAGACTAAAAACAAGTCCATTAAACCACTTAAGCTTATATAAGAGTCTAAGAAAATGCTGATAGCACTAAGGTCATAAGAGAACGATGGAAATCTGACTTTACAGTACGCTTTAATCTTAGAATAAAGTGTAAAACCTAAGTTTAAAAGATTTCCTAAGATAACCAAAAGCCCAATAGCCAAACTAAACTTAAAAGAGCATTAAAACACGAGGACTGCTACTATTTTGATCAGCAAATAGAATTGTAGGTCTTATCTCAAAAATCTAACCTCACCATGTTAAAGTACGCTTGAAAAAGATGAAAATCAACTATAAGATCATGAAAATCAAATTTAAATGAGAAAGTTATACGTGATTGAAGTTTCAAGTAAAATTAAGAAAAAATACAAAACTAAGTTAAAAGTGTAACTTAAATGATTTTATCTTAGCCTTCTAAATTTTATTTCAAATCTTATAATATCATATTTGCAATGTTTAGGGGACTTGATTGTTGGAGATGACCTACCTTCGAATTATTACAACTAAGCTATGGCCAAGTGAATGATTCCTAATGACCTTATACTTAATTTTGTTTGTAGTGTAGATATACTTACACTTATATAATGAACTTAGATGCTTATGGGATATAGGAAATGCATCTGTATGGTATTATGATTGAATGCTATGACTTACTAATCAAATAATCATGGGAATTGTTGTGATGATAGTTATGTATAGTTGTATGGAATTAAATTGCCTAATCACAATGAAATTGAATTAACTAAGTATTCAATTAAGAAATCTAATTAGTCATGCATTTCTTATAGTTGCATCATAACTATATTGATTGATACCCTACATAAAAGGTAAGAAGGGGGCTCCTGCAAGGATTTGGCAGTAGTATGCCATTTATATATTATTAAGTTTTTGTCCTAGCTATCTGGCTTACTAGGTTCTAGGGGATGCTAACCATTAGCAAAGGGCCATGTCTTGTAACTTATGCTTAGGGTTTGTATAGCGACCCTAGAAGGGGCTTAGTAGTATTGTCTAAAATTTCCGTATCATGTATGTACCCATGATAAGAAAATCGCCTTACAAGTCAGAGATTGCAAGACTCTAAATAGTTATTTGCTAGAGTCTTCAATTTTATTTCATTGACTCATTATATAATATAAATAATTATGGATATCCATTTTTCCACAGTTCCTCAGAACCGTACAGAATTGGTATCCCTTACCAAAATTGTGAAATAAGATAGACAATTCTAGAAAATTATAAACTTACTAAAGATACTAAACTTAATTGAGACATTAGTCATTTTTTGGAGCATTCCGAATTAACTACATGAGCTTTTCATCATACTAATTCAATGGTAGCACTCTGTACTCGATTCCTATTCCATTCCCAACTATCAATCAACCTGCAAAGAAAAGAACTGTTGGGATGTAAGGTTACGCTTAGTGAGATAATTACCCTCATCAATATCGCATGACAGAAATTTATTAAATCCACAATCATATGAATGCATGAACAATCAGTATGCCAAACAACGCATGTAGTAACCTAAGAACTGCATAAAACTCAGAATTACGCCCCCTGAAGTCGGGGTTTGGAAATAATTAACCGACCCAAACCAAAATTCGAGTTCTAGACCTTGGGTTTTATTTCATTTGTACTATCGTGCTCATGCCAAAACAAAACTCTCTCTCTCTCTCTCTATATATATATACATATATGTATACTTCGTTTACCATGATCATATCATATCTTTTAAAATCCCAAGTCTAGCGGTGTGGTGGCCCCCACAGTCCACAAATATACACCCTAAGTAGAAACCACAAGACTCGGCCCCTCGCCGACGGTTGGTGTCTCCCAACGCCTAGTAAGCCCATCAGCTTAAGATAGAGACTCAATATATATGATGGCATAGCTAGTACCCAATCCTGTAGGAAACTCGTATTCCTGTGAGTCCTTTCCCATCTTCTACATGAAGCAGCAGTCGGTGTTATCTGTATGCAATATGGGGAATGCATGATTCATTTTGAGTTCTTAATCGTATAAGTGATTAACTTGATTTTTTAGGTGATCAAACAATTTCATTCCATACAATTCACTTGTATATATTAATACAAACAATTCCTATTATTATATATATAGTTAACAAGTCATCACATTCATTCATAAATTCATACACATGCATCTCCCATATCCCACAAGCATCTAAATTTATATATATAAGTTTAGGTGCATCTATTCTACAAGCATAATCAAGTAAAGAGTCATCGGGAATTTACTCACTCTACCATGTGGGTCAATCAAAGTAATCCGGGATAGGTCGCCTCCCCAAAGCTGGGTCCCCTGGACATCGCAAATATGATGCTATAAGGATTTGAAATAAAACTTAGAAAACTAAGCTAAAACCCTTTAAGTTGTACTTTTGACTTGGTTTCATAATTTTTCTCGGTTTTACTTAAAAGTTCAATCACGTATAAATTTTTTGTTTTAAATCCAATTTTTATGATCTTATAGTCAATCTTTATTGTTTTCGAGTGTACTTTAACGTGGTGAGGTTAGATTTTTGAAATGAGGTATAAAATTCTGTTCATAGGTCAGAACAGTAGTGTTCCTCATGGGTTGGAGTGTTTTTGGGTCTTGTATGGTAAATGGGCTTTTTCATAACTTAAGAAATTCTTTGGGTTTGGTCTTAAGATTTTATCCTAAGCTTAAAATACTCCTTGAGCTCAGATTTACAACATTGATTTATATTCCTAAGGCTAATAACCACTTATTGGGCCCTTTAGTGGCCTTAAGTTGTCAAATGGGCTTGTTTTTTGTTCAAACTAAAGTTAGTGACTTTGGTGGGCTTGTGAGGCCT
Organism: Lumnitzera racemosa; assembly: GCA_024138005.1. Lineage (NCBI taxonomy): Eukaryota > Viridiplantae > Streptophyta > Magnoliopsida > Myrtales > Combretaceae > Lumnitzera > Lumnitzera racemosa. The sequence continues at coordinate 65,146,710 of JAMXBC010000003.1, read as the reverse complement.
TAGGTAGATTCCTTATGGGCTTCAAAACAACCTCTTTTGATACTTTAAGGTGCTGATCAGAATTTTCTTGAAGCCCAACTTAGAGTTCTAGGCTTGTTTTGAGAGTTTTAAGCTCGATTTTGAGTTTTAGGCTTTGTATGCTTACCATATTTGCTTTGGTTAATCTTTTCACTTTGTTCATTCACTTTTATCATATTTTTAGGCTTCTTTCTCCCACATTCCAGATCTTTTCATGATGGTTCCAAGGGGTCTTTACTTAGTTTTTTAACTTGTTTCATCATTTCCTTAAGTTTAGGTGGTAGATTATGTACTTAGACTACTTGTATCCAAATCTTAACTTAAGTTTTCTTCCATCAAATGATCTTTTAACTCATGCTCCACATAAAAAAAAAAGATCTTATACTTAATAAAACCTCCATATCATAGCTCATGTCATACAAAGTTGGTTTCTTCATAAAACTTCATGTAATGGATTTTTCCTTAAATTAAGTCTAGATTTGAGCATGTTTAACTTAATGGAAACAAAATCAACATCTAAATGACTATGGAATCCTTACGTCCAGCATGCTCATCCTCCATTAAAGTTCTTATTTCAAGATTTTCTTAGCTTAAAATTTTCCATTCAAAGCATTAAACAAATGTTTTTACAAAATACGAACTTTATATGCTCATATTTCAACTTCATGTAAGGGTTTCATGGTTTGTTTCTTAAAACGATTTTTAGTGTTATAACAACTTAAACCTTACTAATATCTTCAAGAAATCAAAGTCTCCTAACATAAATACTAATCCACATATCACAAGAAACACTTACTTGTCCTTAAAGCAAAGTTTGGTGGTTGTATACTAAGGTTCCACTTAAGGTCTTAACTTTGCCTCCTCCTTTTTACCACCTTTTGGAACCTAAATCTTTTGGTCCTTTGGAATGCGGTTTATGGAAGGTTATAATGGCTCTAAAAGATCTTAGATGGTGAAAGAAAATAACATAAGAATAAGAAGAGAAATTGCCGTGAGTATGGGAGCAAAAATGGTGGCAGCAATGTTAGGAATTTGTGGAGTTTGGTTTCTTCTTTTGATTTGTGTTTAAAATGAGGGAAAAGGGAGTGAAAATGAGAGTGAAAGAGGGAGAGAGTGGCAGATTTTGAATGAGGAAAGAAGTGTGTGCAAAAAGCTTTAATTGATTATCTTGTAGCTTACACAAAAGTCAACAATTGCAACTATTGATGATGTAAGCATTAAGGGGTGAATAGTGATGTGTAAGAGAAAGTGATTGATGGTTGAAAGACAAGAGCATGACCCCCCGTTCTCCCTTGTTAAAATCTGCCATTTAAAGTCTTTTTGGGCCATAGAGTGGTCTTGTCTCATTTATTAAAGTTAAGCTTATGAAATATTGTGAAAAATTGTCCATATGTAGTATAAGTGAAGGGGTAATAAGGAAATTGTCTTATCACTAGATTTTGATAAGTTACCAATTGATAAATGATTCCAACTCACAATTGATAAGTTATTTAAGGTGATTGGTTGGTCTACTTATTTATGTGTAAAGCTTATACCTGAAGATAAGGGTATGGCCTTATAGAAAATTATTTTAAGGTTTTCATCTCGCATTGTTTTGTAATTTATGATTTGATTTTTATAAAATTGTAAAATTTTCTAAAGTTGAATGAAATTATTCAAATTAAATTATCAATTAATTACTAAGGGTTAAAATTCCTTAATTGTTTTAAGGTTTAGGGTTTTAAATGACTTTAGAGTTTACAGTTCTTCAAGCTTAGGTTTTATCGACAATTGGCTTTTGAATTGGAAAAATTTAATTCGTTTCTAAATATAAACTTAAGTTTTTAGTTTAGTTGATTTTTGGTAACATTCAAAAAGTACTCTTAATCAAGTCTTAGGCCTAATTAAAGTAAGGTTTACAGTATGTAACGTGGATTATAGGGGCCACTACAATACTGACTTGGGATTTGGGCACAAAATTTATTACTTGAAAAAGCTAAGTATATTTTTGCATAAAAGGAAAGATTTGTATATATTACATACATGTCTGAGTTGATTTGAGCACGATAGTGCAAATAGGAGTAAAAACCAAAGTGTTAAGACCCGGTTGATGGTTTATGTTGGTTAATTATCTTTTCATTCATTCGGGCCAAGGAAGCTCGAGGTGAGTCTCAGGCCAAGATGGGATTGTGAGCTTTAGGAAGCAAAGAGGGAATTTTGTAATAATGACTTATAGATATTTATTTACTTTATTTAGTTTATTTCTATAGTTAGACTTTCTCAATGCAGACTCTTGCAGGACTTTAAATGCATTGTAATATTTTGTTGTGGAATTCTATGAATCTATACTTTAGCTTCAATTTTTTTGTATTTAAATGGTAAATCTTAATTAATATGCTCGATATTACATATTTATGGACTTGATGGTAGCATAAAGTGGAAGGAGCCTTATGTGTTATATGGAAGGCTTATGATCAACGAAGGGGTTTATTATAGATCTTTATACAATACACGACGATCTATTATGATAATAATATTGTTCAAGTCATGATAGAACTATATAAGAAGAGGAGAGGGAATATGGTAAAGAAAAAGAAACATAAAAAATAGAATTTAGGGGGTGTGAAAATAAAATGAAGTAGGAATGTTTGGAGGGAAAAGGATAATAAAAGTAAAAGATAAAAAATATTTTTATTTATCAAATATTACCTATAACTTCTTAAAATATACTAATAAAATATAATGTATAGTATTATTTATATTATTATATATTGTTATAACATAGCACATACATGTTATTATTTAAAATGTATTATAATATTTCATACATATAATGTATAGTAAATCTAAAGTAAGTAGCAATATATGTATGTATATGCAAATACATGTATTATACAATGGATTATATTTAGTTGTAACGTGTATATACTCGGTAGTATTTAAAATAATATATGTTATACTATATGCTACAATAAAATATATGTACATATGTACTAGATAAAATATATCTTCCATCATATAATATAATATATACCATTGTATATATTACACATTATTACAACATGTATACCTTATTTCTTATAATACACAATATCAATGTGTACAAGATCTATATTATTTATTATAACTATTATATATATTTCATAATATATAATAAAATATTTCATTTATGTATATATACTATACATATAAAATATCTATGTAATAAAGATTTAATTTAAAGCCATTTCAATATGTTCTTATCAAATTTCAATGTAAGTCAATCTATTATTGCATGTTGATTTAATAGATTCTATGAAAGATTTAAAAGGGAAAAGATTTGAGGTTTATCTCTAAATTAGATTTGAGTTAACCTATGCTTATCCATAACTAACTTTATTGATGTAAACATTGTTTTACAAGTAAACCCTAAGAATCTCATAGACACAATTTAGTTTGTTCAATTATATTAGAATGGAATTGATATCGTGTTGTCATATAAATAAAAGAGTTACATCTTTTAATCACAATGGCTATGTTTTCTACATTTTTAGCATATTCGCATATTTTTCATATAAAGTATTAGGGTTTTTATGAAAAAAAGGAATAATGAATGTTGTGTCACTTAGTTGCTTTTTTCTTTGCAAGAATAAAAAAAATAAAAACTTTTCATTGGTGTTTCCAAAAACTAGGATTTATTTAGGTTTTTCCAAGAATTGGTAATAAAAATTATTTTTCTACAAAATTTTTCCTTAAAAAATTTGATAGTTAAATACATAAACTAAGCCAAAAAGTTATTAACATGTTAAAGCTTGTATAAAGTAATGAAAAGAAAAATTTATGGCGGCTTTATCCTAATCACTAGGTATTAGATACCTTTGGGTAACCCAAAATATTAAGAAAAAAAAATTATTTTCTCTACAAAAATAAAAAATGGAATTTTAAAAAATATAAAATCATTTTTATTGTTAATTGTTATTTCCTTTTAATTTTCAAAAATAAGGGAATTTTAAAGTATATTTTTAATTATTTATTAAAAAAATTTATGTCATAACCATTTAAGATTTTAATAGATCTTTGGTAAAAAAAAAAAATGCCTTTGCACATAATTTTTCTCAAGTGAAGAAAATAAATTTTCTTCTTTCTACCTTTTCCATAATAATTATTTTTAGATTTAATATATCAAGAAAATTTGGCTTTGACAATTATCTTATATTTTATTGTAGAGAAAACCTTTATTTAGGCGATATTTAAGTTAATTATTGTTTATAATAATTGAAATTTCATCTTTTTTAAATTGGTTGCTATGTTAAGGCAACAACAATTTTATTAGCATTGCATACTTTTATTAATATGAGCATCAATTTTAAAAATGGTTATCAAAGGTTGATAGCTATGGAAATGACTTGTATAAATTGTTGCCTTTTTCAAAACAATTATCAGCAACACAACGTAATTGTTACTTTGTTGTTGCATTAAATTCATTATAGAAACATATTTTACATTATTGCTTAAAAATATTGCCTTTAAGCAACCTTATTAGTAACATTTAAATATTTAATTGCAAATAAGCTGTATAGGTAAAACATCCTTAAGGTGTTGCAAAATTAATGTCGCCTTAGACCTTTTTTGGATAAGGGCCCTTATGATTGTTAGTGATGCAAGTGGTTATATCTACCCTTGGCTTCTTGTATAAAGTTAAAAGTATTTCATGCCATGGTTGGGTAAAGTGATCTTCGTCTAATACGCTAAGTTCACCTATGATTGCTTGCACTTGTCCTTAGCAATCCCTTCACTTTGTATTCTTAGGTTAGTTCTCTTATTGTGGTTATGGCTATTATTGTAGCTCCAGAATGTGGCAACATTGAGTAAAGATAGAATGGTTTTGCTCATCAGTGATGAGGTAGTTGCTACAACCTTTGCGAACAAGGCCTTCAATTGCATTTTTAAGGTACCGGCACTTATTAATGTTATGGCCATAGGTACCATCATAATCACAGAATTTATTTGAAGCAAATGCCTCGAGTGTTTCACTAATTGTTGGTGCATGGGCTAGACATTCATGCACTTTGTAGAAGACCTCCCCACGAGTGTGGTTTAATCAGGTATAATTGGAATAGTCAGCAAACTTTTGCTTTTGTCTTTCTCTCTTTCTTGAGAGGATGAAGGATGGTCTTTACAAGGCTCAAGGTAGTCATTTACAAATGTGTTGCATTGTAGGCCATTCTTGAGGTATGCTTAAATGGTGTCTTCCTATGCTATATATTGCTAAACAATTATCATGAATTCTTTAAAGTTGTCTGGTCGTCGTAATGCCATGGCATTGAAAATCTTGCTTTTTAGGTCTAAGACATAGATGATGGCTAGGAGAGTTGTTCCAGATTCTACTCTAGGGATGAGTAACTTAGCGTAGTTAAAGTGCTCTAAATATGTTCTTAAGGTCTTGTTTGGGCACTAGCATACATAGTACAATGTAAAGGAGTCCCTATGTGTTACCTTACTACTTAGGAAGTGTTGTTGGAATCTTTCAGCTAATTCATCAAAAGAACAAATGGAGCTTCTTAGAAGTTAGTTGAACCATTTTAGTGCAGCTTTAGTCAACATGCTTAGGAATGCTTTCACATTATGGCTTTTAAAAAGTTATGGTGGCTCATTGTTGTACAATAAGTATGCTAGGTTATCATTTAGGTAATTTATTCCATCATAGGTATTGAGGTAAAGGAGGTGCACACCTTATGGGAGGGTTTCCTCCAGGATGACTAAAGTAAAGGGACTCTTGCTAACGATTATGCTCAATTGCTAAGTAGAGGACTCAAGGCGCTTCTGGTTACGTAAGTTAGAGGTATGTCGTATGTGTTTGTCAAGTTCTTAGATATTCATGTCATTCAAGTGTTTTTGGAGCGCTTGTAAGAGATGTCCTTCTTGATCCTACTTATGCCTGAATGAGTACCTTAGTGGTGCATCTTGTAGGTCTAAACATCATTACAAGTCTTGTAACTCTTATAGTGGGGTTTGCTCAATCTGAACATCATCGTGTAGGCATACAGGGTCTATTAGTGGTATGGGGAGCGCCTATAGAGCCTACTAGGTTGGTTAAGAAAGTTGGCAATAGTGCCTTTGAGTTAGAACTTATTGTCGTGGTTAGCTTTTCATTTATGTTTTTGGCCTGCAACTAATTGTTACCTTAGGTTAACATTTTCTTGAAAGAGTTTTGCATTAGCTTCCATCAATGGGTAAACATTGCCTTGATCTAATCTCATTCAGATGGTTGTGGCTCCATTGGTAGTGGTGGTAGGTTCGTCGTGAGTTTGTCACCACTACTTGGAAGTGTTGGATGGGGTTGTGTATTTTTACTCTTAACCGTACTTTGCAAGTTTGCATAAATGGTGGGCACCAATCAGTGATGGTGTATATCACAAGTATTACTCCTAATGGTCAGTCAGCCATATCGGTATAGGACCTACAAAAGTCCGCTTATGGCGTAGCTAATAAAGGACCTTTGCTGCTATAGTTAGCAAGGAGAGAGAGATTTCTAATGAATGTGGTAATGGTATTGAGAGAGTTCCTAAGAGTGGCTAAAAGAGAGAAGATCCTTCACTTAGTGGACTTACTTATATCTTTTGATTAAGGGATTTGACTTGCTCAAACACATGACAAAAGGGGGTTAGTTGGCATGAAATCAAAGGGGATGGCACTGTTAGTATGAGAAAAGACTACCAGCCTTCTCTTGGTTGGTGGAGGCTTAGGAGGTGAACTTATCACATCAATGGAGGGTAGCTACCTTACTTTAGCAGCTAGGCAATAGGTTAGGTGTTAGATGACCATTCAGCATTTAATGATGATAGAGAAAAAGATGAAGTGAAGGGCTTGTGCTTAGCATGCTAACTAATGAGCTCTATGGAGATGGTCCTCAGGATCGGAACAAGCCTTCCTCCTAAGGAGGTGGGAGGCAAGAGGCTTCTATCATAAGGCTCCAAGAGTGCTTAGGGTTGGCTTGAGCAAGCAAGATAGAGCTCGAATGGACAATGGATTAGTGCTCATCTAAGGTGATGAGGCTTTAGAACTATACAATATGAGCTCTTTGGAGGGCTTAGGCCTTTGGAGCCTTAGTCTACAAAATGAGTGTCAAAAGTGAAAATTAATGAGTTTTTATTTTTTGTAAATATGACAATAAATCATCTTTCACTTTATTAGAAGTTGGAGCAAATTTACTTCTTGAGCTCAAAAATTGATTTAGAACTGCTTTGTTCTTGGATTTACTGTGAATTTCAACTAAGTTTTTTTTTTTTTAAATAAATACATATATAAGAAGCATACCGATCCTCATGAAATGGCTACCGTTCGGCTACGTGAGGCCCCATCACCGGTGGCTCCGAGAGGGTGGATTGGGGCTATGCTGAAGTCTACAATCATGCTCCTCTCATGTTTGATGAAATAATGAATTTTGGTGGGCCAACTCCAGAAACTAAACCTCCCTGTCATATTGAGCAATCTCATATCAGAAGAATGGGTGTCCTGTTTCTCTTGTGAGTGACTTCAATAAACAATAAAGCCTTAAATTTACGATGAATATTAATGTCACCGTCACCTTTTCTTGTGATCGGTTTGCCTCGATTTGTTTCAAGTCATGGAGAAGTGAACCTCTCCTTTAAAATTAATTAAAGCCGATACATCCTCAAATCCACAAGTTTGGAGAAAATGACTTTTTTTCTTAAAAAAAAAGTACTTCATCGAATCCATAGTATAATTAAAGTTTTCTACTTATTAAATAACATTGTAGTAATTTTTAATAAAATGTGTAGCCACCGATCACAATCACTAATCATTAAAATTGACTACCAAACTAACCATAATCCCTTTTACAATTATTAAAATAAAGTTTAAAAAATATTAAGGTAAATTACCTGGACAACATTAAAAATTTTTTAGTATTGAACAAATCCCTTAGTTTTTCAAAAGTCAACACTTACACCACAAATAATTATGAGGTCCACTTTTTATATATGTTGGCAATCTATACATCTATCTTTGATCACAAGCAAAAGGAAAATGAAAACATAAATGTCATGCCGAATTCATACGTTGATGTGGTAAGCTTAATCTATTTATTGGATCTAATTTGTAAAATCAACCTAACACCTAAAATAAAATAAAAAAAAAAGAAAAAGAAAAAAGAGACTAGGAGGGACCTTATAATAAATTAGATGAGAACAAAGAATTGATGTAATATTAACCTGTAAAATTAAACTCTAAGTTAATGATCGAAAAACCCTCACTTAATCCCTATAAAATCATTCGAAGAACCATAATCAATCCTTCGTGCACTAGAGCTTTTAACCTTTGTTCCATTTGGAAGAAAAATGATTTTCTCAAATTAATATCTTATACATGTAATTTAATAGCTTTCTCTATATTGCATTTATTTCTTAGTGAAGATCCTTTTTTTCTAATCATTCTTGGGGAAACATGTATTGGGTATTTATTTGTAGTCCAAGGTTTGTACCTTATTGAAGTTGTTTAGAAAAATTCAAGAAATTTAGCCTTATAGAGGTGAAAGTGGAGATGGGTTTTTGTTGATAAATAAACTGGATATGTTATATATTTATAATAATATTTATGTTAGATATGAAATTGTAATAGTCATGATATGAAATTTATTAATTCTTTTTTTTTTTTGTGTGTGTGAATATTAACAATGATAAATACATAGACTGCCAGCATATAAAAAAAATGTGTCCCCATAATTATTTCAGGGGTGTAGGTGCAAATTTTTTGAAAATTAAAGAATCCATGTGATATTAAAAGTTTTTAGGAAATATCCGTGTAATTTACTCTAGATATTATAACAACTGTATTTTTAAAAAACAAAATATCTAAAACCTGTTTTTCGTGAAACAATATTATAAAGTTTTTCTGCCAGATAGCCAAATAAATAAAGTAATCCCTTTATTCCACGAAAAAGAGAAGAAGTAAAATATTTTTGATAAGGGAAAAGCATGGATGACTGACTGAAACATTTTTTCTTAGTACTTTCATTTTCTTGCCAGGGTACCCCCTATGGCTTGCTCAAAATTCGAGGTTCCAAGCATAGAAAATTGAAAAGAAAATACGCACGATGTCAATCGCGACGACTTCTCTCCATATTGAAATTTCCTGTTTATTTATGTATTTACCTCTTTCTAAGATTAAAATGACTTTTTGAATTTATATTACAACTAGCAACATTTCGGAGACATTCATTAACATCGAAATCGGATGGTAAAATGTTTAGTAATGATAAATAGTGAAAAAAATTCTAAGGAATTTAAAATAAATTAATAATATAATTTTAATTTTATTGTCAACATAAAGGACTAGTGGTTTAATTTGTTATCAAATACACAATTCTCAATAAAGTTTTTTAATGGTTTTTCTCACCATTTATCATTCTCATTGTCATACTGCCTTGGGAAGTAACTCGGTATACAAAGCCAGTCAAACTTATAAAATTATTTTTTAAGAGACCAGGAAAGAATCTCTTGCCCTTTCTTTCCCCTTTTAAGAAGGGCATCTATGCACTTGCAAGCGAAATGGATCCATCTAGAAGTACTTTAATAACACAAAATATTAATGCGCATTTCAATTGACATGTCTGTGCTCCTCAAATATATAATCCATGTTTTAAAATTTAAAATCTTTTACTAAATAAGTATAACATGTCAAGACTTGAAACACTATGGCTCGTTATATATTCCTAGTCTCTATCGATATGTTATGTCTCAAATAATTTGCTAACTTCTCCATAGAAATGTTAACCATCAATACCTATAGTATTTCTTCAAATATAGTGGATGTCTACAACATCCTTAATCTACAAATAATACAAAATGATCAATTTCTCAACTTCTTTTGTACAATGAAAATCAGTTCAAACATATTTCAATGAGTTTGTTTCAATAAACTAAAATTATAAAGCTTAGCATCCCATCCAGCCAAACATGATAACTAACATATTTCCAATAACACTAACAAGAGAAGTCTCAGATGATTTCTCTCGACCCAAGGAATAAGAAAAAAAAAAAAGGTAAATGAAATCCTAATAATATTTTTAGCTAATTTCATACCCCTACTCATGCTATAAAAAGTCATTTCCATCCTCATAAAAATATTCAAAATAGTCTACTATATCACCTCAATAATCAAGTCATTGCACTAAACTTCATAAATGCCCTAACTTATACTTATACTTGTACTTGTACTTGCACTTGCACTTAAAAATTTTAAGAAGGGAAGAGCTGAAACCTAGTATAGGATATATAATCACATGCATATGAGTAAACATTAATGATCACATCACATGCACGGGATAAGTATAGATATTAGCAAACACCAATTTATTATCTTTTATTTCAGGCTTGCATACAACACAATTTAAAGTCAAATGTATTTAACTCTAAATTTAGAGTAACTCATGACTCCGATCAAGCAACATATATGTATATATGTACCATATAACATTAGTGTAGGTCCTCCCCAATACTCTAGGAACCAAGAAACCAAGGAACATCCTAATTTACCCAAATCATTCTAAGCGCCCACAATAAAGACACCATCGCGTAAAGATCATTGGGATGCCACTCTAAGGTTTGGTCCTCCTAATCCCTTAGGCCTAACCAAGTATATGCAACATGCATTCATTTAATGTTCGACAATTATTTAATCTGGTTATACCACTATCCTAACAATATAACCATCAAGAAAGCATGTCGTACCTAATTTCATTGTCTCACTAGAAATTGATTAAACAACCTCTTTAGAACCCATCATAACATAAACACCAAAAGTCAATCCATGGCCTATACTTATACTAGAATGATAGACCTTTTCTTAGTCTCTAACTTATCTAATATCATCCTTTAACTCAACATCATAACCCTCATATACTTAAAACTCATGTCACTTAAAGAACTTAGGATCTCTATGATGTTAGATTGGTTTGCAAACTATTATGGGTGAAAAATTGTGTTTAAAAAACTTTGAAAGGGATTAAATTTAGAAAAACACACTCAAAAACACTTAGAAAAAGCAAAGGAAACATTGTTGTGGTATTTGGATGCTACAATAAGTGGCGTCCAGATGTTAGCTTGTAGTTTGCAGACTATAGTGGTGTTTCAAGCCCTACACTCTGACCCTCTTCCGAAACTTTCGAAACCACCACTTCTCAACATGTTTTCCTAACACTGACACAACCCTACACCTCTGTAAACACTCTCTAAACATCATATTACAACCAATTCTTCACATCAAACTCCTATATTCAAAACAATATTTTCATAAAACAAGGCTTATAAGGTACAAACAATCAATCTTACCTTTAAGGATTCGAATTTGCACTTCCACCACTAAGATTTCATAGAAGAATCTTCAAAAATTTACCCCAAATTTGTTTTACTCAATGCTCTATAGAGAAAAACAAATTTCTATTAAGATTTAGTCTAAAACAATAGCAATATCATGGTTTCAAAACTTACCATTGATCTTTACCCACTTGATCTTGCTAAGACATGTCAAATTTCCTTCTCTTAAATCAAATTTTGCATAGAAACCCTAGTCTAACAAAGCTACATGTGAGATGCAATTGTGAAAAAGGGTTTCTGTTGACAATTAGTAGGCTTCTATACCTAGGCTTTTGAAACTTTTTACCATGCCTAGACTACCTTAGCTTAAAAAAGACAATACCAATGTATACCCTTAAAGAAATTCTAGCATCATTTTCATATTTTTCCCCTATTATTACTCTTTGATTTTATCACTCCCCATATGATAGTATAGTAGTGACACACCACTATGTACCAGCCAAAAGCAATCAATTAGTGCATTCTTACTTATTAATTACTTTCAAAGAGTATATGAAGCATTGTTCCTAGATCAGCCATAGAGCATCACATATTTAGCGGCACATATTAATAGTTCACATTATATTATAAAATAGACGGTGCAAACCTTATAAAGTTATAGAGTCTTTCTAAAAATAGTTATTACAAACTATCATAAATAAATTACTTCCGACATATTATTTATAAGTTTCATAATGCTTTTGCACACTCTTATGGTGTACTTCTATCTTCTTATAGCTTTCCAAAGGCTTTAACCTTCCTAGATATAGCCAATAAGGTTCCTATAAAAGTTTAAAACTATAGGGTATAAGCTTCAACCAACTTAATGAGAAATTCACTCATACCACCTTCCAAGCATAATAAGCAAGTTTTCATGCATATGATATGCATTCAATCAATCAAGCATGTAAGGCAACACGCGTAGCCAACTAGCATCTACCCTTCAATCTAAGGTTTAATCCCTCCCTTAACCTTAGGTTGAGGATTTGTAGTTCTACTAGTGCCTAAGTGTCCGAAGTTAGTGTATAAAATCTCTTAGCATAACATCGTTAGCCACCATAACAAAATATCCGTAGAATGACAATTCTCGGTTGAATACATACACATGTCATCACAGTGCTCAAGAGATAATGCCCCTTGATCGATCCTAGGAGAATCCAATGGGTAACATTTTCCATAACCTTATAAGAAAACCAATTCTTCGATCACCTAGGAGAACTAAATGAAATATATTCATCTTAGAACTAACATAAACCTAGGAATACTAATCTTCCAGTTAGCTAAGGGAATCAAATGAAATAGTCACCAAGGCCTAAATATAAGTCACAAGAGAAGGATCCCTTGATCAGTTCCAGAAAAAATACAAATGAAGTATAATTAAGAAAAGAGCGCCTTCCCTAACCACCAAGTGATTAGGGATTGATGAGATCCTTGATCAGCCTCTAAATGTATGCAAACTCGAAACAAAAGAATGGACATGGCCCTATCCACTACATGACCATCTTCAAAGTCACTTAGTTTGTAAAAGATAGGGAAGGTTCTCACTTTTTTCATTCCCTGTATGATAATGGTAGTAGAAAGCATGTTTATGTAGTATGCTATGCATGGCCATTTTATATTGAAGTTATGATATTTCTAAGATTGTTTTATGATCAATCAACTAAATTATCAAACACTCACATAAGAGCACATCAGATCATAAGCATTACTATATTATGTGGAATAACTTATAGTATTTTCATAGCGAATTTACTCCAATCAAACATAAGCACTTTCTTGATACCTCAAACACAAACCAGTTGATATATATATTTAAAGTGCTACTTACTACAAACATAAGTAAGTGATACTCATCAAAGATACTCACCTGGCTATTCCTATTACTCGTTGTAATAGTCTTTGGATAACTTAAAGTTATAATCACCTAAAAGAATACAATAAGAAGTAAATACTTGCTATACATATAAGAATTTCTTTATTTGTTATAGTCCTTTAGTTGATTTATATCATATTTGAATCATCTTTGTCATTTCATATCCATAGTCCCATTTGTCTTTATGTTCAGATTTTCTACCCTTGTAATGGGTCATTGTATTTGGTCTAATTATTACGGTTCAAATAGTCAAGGTAAAGAATATGTCCATGTGTCCAATAAATCCAATATGTCCAAATGTGTTTAAGAGTCATAGTTCTAAGATAACTATGTGTCATAATAATTCAGACATGAAACTGTAGTATTATTATTTAGGCATGGATTTATCTACTTGATTCTTTTAAGTATCATGTTAGGTTATTTTGAAAGAAAAGTGCGATCTTTTAATTTTACTACTTTTAGAGACTTTTTAGAATCAGGAATACTAAAGGTTTCCTTTTTGTAGAAAGCATAAGCTTTAATTCTCAAGCTCTTTAGAGACTTTTGAATATAAGATTAAATATGGACTTTTAAGGAAAGTAAAAGAGATTTTACTTAGAAGTATAGGTTTTGAAAATACAACTTTTGGATGGGAAAAACCTATGTTTATTGGAAGCTAACGTTTGAAAAGTAGTTGATAAAGATAAGATTGAAACTTATTTAAGATAGAAAAGTTGGTGAAAAGCTTATAGTTTATTATATGCTTTGTTGGAAGAGATTTTTAGAGAAAGATTGTAAAGATAAAATCATTCTTGGGAAAACTTGAGAGTTTCATAAAGAAGCTTTACTAAAAGTACTTCATGATTCATTTGGGAATCTTGGCATACCTTTCGATAATAAAGGTTTATAAAGATCTTTTGACATAAGAAGGATTTTATTATATCAAAGATAGGTTGTTTGAAAGTGTTGCTACCTTTTTAATTGTAGGTTTCTTTTAAAAATTCGAAAACAACCTTAGGGATGCTTGAAGTGGCGTTAGAGGTTGAGGGTTGAAGATGGATATTTATTGGAATGTTGGGATAAAGATAATATGAAAGAGATGACTGTAGAGGAATGTATGCACAAGGAGTAGTCTCAAAAGTGGTGAAGCCTTCCTATTATAGAAGTTAGAAAAAGGATTAAATATGAGGTATTTAGTTGCTTAAAGGAATCAAACTCTTGAGTTGATGTGTAAATTGACATTTTAATTTATCTTTGTCTCTTTCATGCATGCATGTAAGGATAACTTTATAAGACACCAAGGGAGTTGGATGATAAGGACATTTGGAAGACAAATGGAGGTTTCATCGCTTGCCATAGTTCATGCCACTTATTGTGGTTGGGCACCTCTCCAACTTGTTTTGCAATTTGTCCATTCCATGTCGATATTAAGATATGATTTTTGGGTGCTTATCACTTTAGGACTTTGATATGATTTTGACCTAAACACTTAGTTATTAGTTTGTAAGTTTAGTTAATTTAGGATTAAAGCGGTTATATGAGGAGTCGTTGGTTATGAAGATGTCATTTTCCACTAGTCTTAGTCTTAGCCACTATTATTGACTAGTGTTGACCAACTTTTATACCTTATTATTTATATACCCATAGAGTTTCTAAAATATGCTCAAGTAGTATTCCTAATAAGATCTTGTCCCCCCTTTAGATAACTATAGGACAATAATGGAGTGGTAGATTACTTAAAGAATTAAAACTCCTAATTTGACTAAATGTCTTCCTTAGGTCATTTTCATGCACACATGGATGGATAAGTAGTGGGACAATGATATAGTAACATAAAAGTGACATTTGGATGATAAATTGATGGCTTATCCATATCTAATCTTCATGCCAACTTACTCCATGCATCCATCCATTCCATTTTCAATTATTTGACAAGTCTTAGCCTTTATCTCAAATGATTTTGCATGATCATGATAAGTTTATGTTAGGTTTAGATGAGCTTTTAAGTCTTAACATTTACTAAAATCTTTTATTTCTAGAATTCCTATTTTAAGACTACAAGAGTTATTATTTGATAGTACTTATGAAGTTTATAAGTGGTTTTGACTATATATCTTAAATCTCTCTGAACAATTTTAGCCTATCTTGAATATATCTTTAGATTAGATCTTGGTGATTATAAGCTTATATTAAATTTTTAGGGGTTTAAAGTTTTTCCCTTTGTCTTAAGTTTTACACTAAGTTTAGTAAAAACTATTAAAGTGTTTATACCCCTCTTGTATATATAAGATGTATTAAGGAAGATAAACATGCAAACTTTTATTGTTTCCAAGTGAAAAATAACAAAAGTATATGAATTTTCATCTCTTAGGTAGTGTGAGAGAGAGAGAGAGAGAGAGAAAACCTTAAAGATCGACTTTGTTTTAAGTTAGAATGAGAGTTATTAAAATCATAGGAACTGTCTTTTCTAAATTTACTTGGACAAAAAATTTAGCTTCTTAGGAGGCGAAAGATAAGAAAATTATCAGTAAAGTTAGCTAAGTGAACTTCTCTTACCAAGAAGCTAATTAACTTTGTGGACTCACTAATCAGTGTCCCGATATCTTACCAACAAAATCTCTTGAATGGTGATGGTGGCTAGCTAGAATCAACAATGTGGGGGCCGTGATCATCCTTTACTAGAATTGTAAATGATTAGGGCCTACCTTGACAATTTAACATCTTAAAGACCTTATTTTCAAACATAAACCAAGCATTGTTTTCTTAATGTAGACCAAAAACAAGTCTCCAAAACTATCTGGAATTAAAAGAAGATTAAGATTTGGTAGTGAGTTTTTTGTTCCTCCATCTAGGTTGTCAAGAAGATTGGCCCTCTAATGGTCAAATGATGTTGACATTAATATCCTCTCTTCAAATAAGAATAATATTAATTCAATGGTTTGGTTGGTAGATGGGTCTATCTTTGCACATATCTCTTAGATTTATGTAGATCTAAATCTTATAAAACAGCAAGGCTTCTGGCTTGAGTTAGAATATATGGGATCTCATATGAGGGAGCCATGGTTATGTGTTGGTGATTTCAATGATATTATTTTCAATCATGAGAAGGAAGGTAGAAATCTAAGTGTAGTTGGCTTATGGAGAACTTTGATAATATGATCATGAATGTGCACCTCAATGATTTGGACTTCCAAGGATCGAGTTATACTTGGTCGAATAGAAGAGATGGAGGCTTGGTTTTGGAACGAATTGAAAGAGATTTTAGGTTCTTAGGAATAGATTCATAGGTATCATAAAATTATGGTCTCAAATAATGAGATGGTTGGTTTAGATTATGTATCTCGTGTGGTGGATTCGTGTTTTACTGATAAGAGGGGCAAACGGTGATTCAGGTTTGAAAATATGTTGACCATTGCTAAAGAACATGGTAATGTTATTCAGGAAGCCTAGAGGAAACAACCACCATTAAACCATCATTTTCCTTTTGGATTTGAGTTGAAAAATTGTTGGGTTAAGCTAAAGGAATGGAGTTAATTGGCTTTTCTTAATAACATTCAAGAAATCTAGCACACACAAGATGAATTTTTATAGATTTAGAGGAAAGGAATTCATAAAGATAGCCATAAGGAAGAGAACTTGATTGATAAACTAGGGCTTCTATGGAAAAGGGAAGAACTTAACTGGCAACAGAGGTTTAGAGTGAAATGGCTAAAGGGAAGGGAAGGAAATACAAAGTTCTTCCACCAATCTAGCTTCATGAGACATTAAAGAAACAAAATTCTCAAACAAAAGGTTGCCGATGGGAATTGCATTTCAAATGAAGATGACATTCTAGTGGCATTCCAAAACTTTTATGTATAGCTCTTCAAATCTAATGGTAGGAGATAGTAGGCTGATGTCATTGATGTAATACTAACTATAGTGAATAGGGAAATGAATGAGGCCTTAAGCAATCTTGTTTCTTTAAATGAATTCAATGTACAACTTTCCAACTTAGTGCTCTCTAAGCTTAGGGTACTAATTGTTTCTTAGGTATGTTTTTTTAGTGACATTAGCATATTGTAGGAGAGAATGTAGTGGATATGATCTAAAATTTCTTCAATTTAAGTAATCTCTCTTCTCCCCTTAACCTCATTGAAATTATTCTCATACCAAAAATTTTGTCTCCTCAAGAAATTGGTGATTTTCACCCTATAAGTTTTTGCAATCTCACTTTTAAAATCATCTCAAAAGTTCTAGTCAATTGCTTAAAACCTTTCCTCAATGATCTCATTTTGGAAACTCACAATGCTTTTGTTTATGATCATATCATTCATGATAATGTCAATGTAGCCCATGAGGCTTTCCATTTCCTTTAAACATAACAGTCTTGTAAGAAAACCTTTTGTGGCATTAAATTAGATATGAACAAAACCTATGACCTAGTGGAATGGGATTTCTTACATTATAGAATCTTTGCCTCCGGTAAATTGTGGTAGTCCGAGAATAAAGTCCATGATCAATTCAATCTACAATTTCATCGAAATGGTAAAGACATTGCTTTCCCTTGCTTGGCTTGGAACTTATCCCTCTTTCACACAGCACTACTTTTGACAACTCAATGCATATATCTCCTCATTTTTTATTAGAAGAAGCGACCATTCAACAATTCACAGGTCCTTCTTTCTTTGAAATGTTTAGAGAGTCATCCTTCGTAAGCTTCCATGATCAATAGCTCCTATAGTAAACAGGTCAGCACACATAATTTTCTACCTCAAAATAAGTAACTAACCTCTACATGATACTCATCCACTGTCCTTCTATTAGTAAATTGCATGATTATGGGTCCAAAGAGTAAATCCTATGAATACTACTCTTTGATACTTGCAAACCTAAATAACCTAATCTACAGTTTGGTTAAAAGCACATGTCTACTTGAATGAGCATCTACAACTACATTGCTCTGTCCTTTATTGTATTTTATTACAAAATTGAATCCTTCAAAGAATTTAACCTATCTTCGATAATTTTGTCTAACTTTAGAAGTACCTCAAGGATTCATGGTTAGTATATATGACAAATTCTCTCGGTAGTAAATAGTACTGCAATACTTGTAGTGCTCGGATTAGTGCCAAGAGTTCCTTATCAGATATAGAGAATTATCTTCTAGGAATGGAGATTAGGTAGGCTTACCCCACTTTATCATACTTGGTTACTAATGATTCATTATTCTTTATAAAGGCCTTAGTTAAGAATGTGCAGGTTTTGAAGACTATCATTCAAGACTATTGTCTTGCATTAGGTTAGATGGTAAATTTTCAAAAATCAAGTGCCTTCTTAAATAAGAATACTCCAAAGACTTGGATAAGGGAGATTTGTGATATACTAGTGATTCCTATACTTATAAAGCTAAGTAAGTATTTTGGTCTACCAACCATTTGGGGTAGAAACAAAATAGAAGCTCTTAGGTTTGTTAAAGATAGAATTCAAATGAAGTTACAAAGCTAGAAAAGGAATCTTTTATCAAATGCAAATAGAGAAGTCCTTCTCAAATCAATAGTAGGTGTAATCCCTATATTCTCAATGAATTGCTTAAAATTCACTATTAAATGGTATGGGGAATTGAGCTCCATGCTAACGTAATATTTGTGGGGACAAAGAAAGGATGAGAGGAAGATTTACTAGCAGAGTTAAGATAAGATCACCTTTTCAAAGGAAAAAGAAGACTTGGGCTTTAAAGATCTTTGTGACTTCAATTTAGCCCTGTTAACTAAGTTGACATGGTGAATAGTCTCCATCCTTATGCCTTTTGGGTACGTATTCTTAATGGTATGTATTTTCCTCTATAACCCTTCCTGTAGGCTTTAAGAGGGTTTAGGGACTCGTAGGGATGGGCGAGTATTCTACATGGGAAAGAGCACTTGATTAAAGGAGCTTTACAGTAAGTTAGTGATGGCATGATAATATGAGTTGCATATAATAAATAGATTCTAACTCTAAGTGATGCCAAGCTTAGATTCAAAGTGCAACACCCTGATTTGGATTTTATGCTAATCTTATTAACTAAAACCTTTATTGTTGGAATTTGCATAAGTTACATAGATGGTTCAATGATGGGATAGTTAAAGAGATTTTGAAGATCCTAGTACCTTATAAGAGAGTAGCCAACCAACTTATATGGCCACATGAAAGGATAAGTAATTGCTATGTATGCTCAACTTATAATTTTATATGGTGTAACTCTTATCAAGCAAACCTTAGAGCATCTTCCTCCCACTAAGTCCCAAAATCTACTTGGAATCTGGTATGGCATAGTCCCCTCTTCTAAGGTTTAAGTATTTTATGTGGTCTGCTCTTCATAATGATGTACCTACCAATTTAACTTAACTAAGAGAAGGGTTTTGAGTAAGATAGCTTGCACATTCTGTAGTGTAGGAGAATCAATAGAACATGTGCTTCTTCTTTGCCTTAGAGAAAAATTCTCTAGTTTACTTCCTTAAGCATTTAAGTTGAAGGTCTATAAGTTTTCTTTTTGGATCATTAGCTTTCTAGTACTTTAAAAAGTGTAGTGAGCAACAAACAAGAAAGAATGGCTTTATTTATAAAGATTAGTATGGCTATGTGGTACATATGGAAAGGGAGATATAATGTAATTTTTAATTATAAGGATCCATATGTGAATGGAGTCTTGCTTGCTGCTAGAAGGGATTTATTAAAAATTTGTTTTTTGAAGTTTTATCCTCTTAATGAATTTATGACAATATAGGAAGTTTATATGGAAAAGAATTGACAACTATCCCCTTATGTGTAGCAAAATCAAAGTTAGGGTAGCAACTCTCCCTACCGGTGCACTTTATCTTCAATAGCAAACTAAAGTCACTTGCTTATTGGACGATTGGAGATAGCAGCTAATTCTTAGGTGTTAGTGATGTCTCTAAATGTGCAAGCTATTGCTTTGTCAACTTCTTCATCCCCTTTAGCATCCCAAGTGTCAACAATACATAGAGCTCTATTTATATAGTATAAGGCATGTTGGGAAGAACCATCTTAGTCTATTTTTACATTAAATTCTTATGAGTTGATGGACCCCTAATCCAGTGAACTAGTAGTAACTTTTATTGTTGAAAATTCCTTAGGTTCTCTTTACCATGGTGGTTTAAGATCTTGTTTAGCAAGTTTTCTAGATTTGATTGAAGCTACTGCTATCTTAGAGGCTATTAGGTATGTAAAACATAGAGGATGGATGAGTATCATTATTGAGATAGACTATGTTGTTGTCTATAAAGCCATTGACTTCCCTTCGAAGTGTCCCTATTCCTTGCAAACTATCATGTATGATTTAGAGGCCCTTTGTTTCTCTTTCAGGTTAATCAAGTTTCGACTAGTCTGAAGGTAAGCTAATCAAGCCGTTGATTAGGTAATGTATAATACTAGATTAAAGATGTATCCTAGAGATTAGGCTTTTGTGCCCCCATCTTTACTTAAGTCTATTCTTGCTTTAGATACATGTATCACTAACGTATGATCTTACCATATTAAAAGAATGAAAGAAAAATGAAAGGAAACATAAGAAGAGATGTGTTGTAGCTTTTAAAATGGAGATGTCAGCAATTTATATTTCTGTAATTGCACCTTCATATCTCATATCATAATTTTCAAAGTCTAGGATTTAACATTAGTTGCGAAACGTTATGGTTAAGTATTCCACATAAATTATGGAAGTTGTGGTACTAGTTTATAAGGCTATGGTTGTAAATACCTTATCAACACAAGCTTGAAACTTTTAGGCCAAGTGATTGAAATGGGCTCATTAATGTTTGTTGGTTTGGCTATTCACTACTTTTGACTTAGGCCATTACAAATGGTATTAGAACAAATCTCTTGCTAGTAGGTGAATGATTTAGATATGGCTCCAGTTTATAGAGAGGTCTAAAGAAGGTGATGAGTTTCATTAAGGTATAACTCCTTGCATGCTTCAAGGATGACCTATACGTAGTTGTTGGCCTGAATCGTACACTAAAAAGGGAGGAAGATCTAAGCCCAATTGTAAGATCTTGCGATGAGGATATCGTGCATTTGAGAAGGGAAGATTGTGAGATCCCATGGATAAGTATCCCATGTAGATTGTAGGAGGTTATGATATTAGTTCATAAGATCATTGTTGTGAATACCTTGTCAACACAAGCTTGAAAGTTTAGAGCCAAGTGGTTGAAATAACTATATGAGTATTTGTTGGTTTGGATATTCATTGCTTTTGGCCTAAGGCATTATATTAGTGCTATTATTGCTAAGTAGCAAATGTTTTCTTAACTTCTTATTGATTAAAGAAATCTTTGAAGTTACTAAATAGTTGGTCTTTGGCAACAATCAACAATGAAGGACAAGAGATATAATTGATTTCTAATGGTAATTTAGCTATCATGGAAATACCTTAACAATTTCCATCATTGTTTACTACCATAGTAAACGTCTAACTAACACTATCACCTTCCATAATAACTTATTACTATGAACTAAAAATATATGCAACCTATTAAACTACTACAATTAACAACAACAAACACATGATTTTAACAAATCCAAAAATTATTTTCCACAAATTTTTTTTCTAACCAATGAAGATAATAAATACAAGAGCACTTATGAATGAAGGATTGGATAAGGATACAAACAAACTAAGCCGCTCATGAGCTCTCATGCTCCATTAGCTCAAGCAAGTTTGATTTACAGAGGTACTAGCTTGAACTCAAAGTAATACTCTTTTTTCTAAACAAACCAAACTCAAGCTCCTCTCTATGCTCATAAGCAACTTATTTAGGCTTATGAGTAAGTTTGTGAACAAGCTCATAAGCATTATATATATTACATGTATTATTTTCACATCCTGGTATAGGACATGATATAACATCATAGATGTTTACCAACTATATATTCATAAGATAATGTCACTAACCAAAAAAGTGCACTACAACTAAGTTCAGCTGTATACCTAGTGATCATAAATATGTACAACTTAGTCTTGTTCAAACTCTAAAATATTGATTTTTTATTCTTTTCCATAGACATGAGTGCATAGTAAATACAAACTTCAAACATAATGTAGGTCTTGTCCTAAAGAAAGTTGACTCCATCTAACACTCTTAAAAGTATCTACCATATGGTGGTGGTACCTAATGCCCTCTTTTTAATACGAGGAAGAAACATATTACCCTCTCAATTTACTATAAGCTAAGCAAAAGTAGATAAATAGATAAAAATATAGGCATAATCCAATACTATAATCACACAAGAAATTGATTATTTAATTTGAGGGAAGTATACTTATTAGTTTATAATATAGCGAATATGAGTTCAAATATCAAACCCTCAGGGACTAATGTGATTACTTATACTTCACCCTTTTTCTAATATCTTACCTAATAATTTTAGTCAAGAAAATTAAATCTAAACTACAACTAATTCAACTAATATGCAACATAAACAAAAATTAAAGATATTGATAATGCATGAATTTAACATTCAATTATTAATCACCCTAGAATAATGAAGCATACATTAATCTTATCTTAATTTACTGGACTATGAGAACTACTAAAATATACTAATATCTCTCTCGAGATTACTAATGCTTAACCTTAGAATAATTAACCAGAGTCTCTTCTTGATTAAAAACCTTAGAATTGCATTAATGATTTGTGAATTCTACTATTAAGTCCCCTTAATACAAAATGTCATGATGTCTTATCTTTAGGATTGCATGCAACTTCTCTAATTGTGCTATCATCTAATTATATAAAGGGATTCCTTAATTTTTTTATAATATATAACATTGAATCAATACTTTTGATATATTGACTCAAAACAATGAATGAGTACGTATTTAGATCACAAAAATTAGAAATCATAGAATGATAAAAGAAAAAGAAACTAACTACATAGAAAACTAGGGTTTGTAATAATTGAATACTAAAAAGAACTAATCTAAAGTATTGAGAAAATAAAGATGAATCTCTAAAACCAAGAATGTGAATGAATGAATGCTAATGTTTACAAAGCTTTTGTGATAATTTATATGACATGGAATCTGGAAATATATCTCCTACATATCTTTTCAAAATCAATCCTAAGTTGTTCACACCAATAAAAAAAATACATGGCTTTAGAAATATACAGATGGCATAGTATATTTTTATTATTCTCCAATTTCAATTTTCATTTGTAGCTAAAGGCTCGTGATTCTCCATAAAGCAAGGATATGGCATGGACTTAGATTTTCCATTGTTTCTGTAAACCCTGCTTTTAGTGGGCCTAAGACTCAATTAAGAATACTTTCCGAATGTTCCTAAAGATCAACTAAACTAAAAACTTAAATTTATATTTAGAAACGAATTAAATTTTTACAATTCAAAAGCCAATTATCGAGAAAACCTGAGCTTGAAGAACTACGAGCTCTAAAGCTACTTAAAACCGTAAACCTTAAAGCCATTAAGGAATTTTAACCCTAAATAATTAATCGATAATTTAATTTGAATAATTTCATCCAACTTTAGAAAATTTCACAATTTTATAAAAATCAAATCATAAATTACAAAACAATGTAGGATAGAAATCCTAAAACAATTTTCTATAGGGCTATGTCCTTATCTTCATGTATAAGCCTTACACATAAATAAGTAGACCAACCAATCACCTTAGATAACTTATCAATTGAGAGTTGGAATCAATTATCAATTGATAACTTATCAAAATCTAGTGATAAAACAATTTCCTTATCACCTCTTCACTTATACAAAATATGGACAATTTTTCACAAGAATTAATAAGCTTTACTTTAATAAAGGAGACAAGACCACTCCATGGCATGCAAGGACATAAAATGGAAGATCTAAAAAGGGGAGAAAGGGGGGCCATGCATTGGTCATTCACCATCAATCACTTTCTCTTACACATCACTATTCATCCCTTAATGCTTACATCATCAAGAGTTGCAATTGTTGACTTTATGTAAGCTACAAGGCAACACATCCAAGACATTTAAACACTCCTTCTCTCTCCATTTCCAACCGGCCATACTCTTCCTCATTTCTTTCACTTTCAATTTCACTTTCACTTCATCATTCTCTCTTTTGAAACAAACATAAAAAGGGGAAACAACCTTACCCCACAAAATCAATTTTTCTCCTATTTGAAAGCTTCAACTCATGGCATTTTTTTTCCCTTTGCACTTGCGCCATTTTCTTTCATCATTTAAGACATTTAAGACCATTAGAATCTTCCATAAACCCCTTTCCAAAAGATCAAAAGATTCGGGTTTCAAAAGGTAAGCAAAAAGGAGGAAGCAAAGTTAAAGGCTTAAGAGGAATCTTAGTGCACAACCACCAAACTTTGCGTTAAGGACAAGTAAGTATTTCTTGTGATGTGTGGGTTGATATTTATGTTAGGAGACTTGGATTTCTTGAAGATGCAAGAAAGGTTTAAGTTGTTAGAATGTCCAAAAATCGTTTTAAGAAACCAACCACAAAACCCTTACATGAAGTTGAAATATGAGCATGTAAAGTTGGTATTTTGTGAAGACATTTGTTTAATGTTTTGAATGGAAGATTTTAAGCTAAGGAAACCTTGAAATGAGAACTTTAATGGAGGATATACATGCTGGACGTGAGGGTTCCATGGCCATTTGAATGTTGATTTTGTTTCCATTTAGTTAAACATGCTCAAATCTAGGTTTAAGTTAAGGAAAAATCCATTACATGAAGTTTTATGAAGAAACCAACTTTGTATGACATGAGCCATGATATGGGAGTTGTATTAAGTATGAGATCTTTTATTTCTTTATGTGGAACATGAGTTAAAGGATCATTTGATGGAAGGAAACTTAAGTTAAGATTTGTACACAAGTAGTTAAGTGCATAATCTACCTCCTAAACTTAAGGAAATGATGAAACAAGTTGAAAAAACCAAGTGAAGACCCCTTAGGATCAACATGAACAGATCTGGAACATGGGAAAATGAGGCCTAAAAATATGATAAAAGTAAAAGAACAAAGTGAAAAGATTAACTAAAGCAAGTATAGTGAGCATATAAAGCCTAAAACCCAAAACCGAGCTTAAAACTCCTAAAACAAGCCTAAAACTTTAGGATGGGCCTTCAACAAAAATCTGATCAGCACCTTAAAATACCAAGAAAGGTTGTTTGGAAGCCCATAAGAAATCCACATAGGGCATCATAAGCCCACCAAAGTCATAAACCTTAGTTTGAACTAAAAACAAGCCCATTTGACAACTTAAGCTCACTAAAGGGCCCAAGAAGTGGTTGTTAGCCTTAGGAATATAAATCAAAGTTATAAATCTTATCTCAAGGAGTATTTTAAGCTTAGGATAAAATTTAAAGGTCAAGCCCAAAGGATTCGTCAAGTTATCAAAAGCCCATTTACTAAACAAGGCCCAAAAACACTCGAACACATGAGGAACGCTACTGTTCTGACCCATGGACAGAATTGCATACCTCATTTCGAAAATATAACCTTACCAAGTTAAAGTACACTAAAAAACGGTGAAGATTGACTATAAGATCATAAAAATCGGATTTAAAACGAAAAAGTTATACGCGATTGAACTTTAGGTAAAAATCGGAAAATTTCGAGAACTAGCTAAGAATATAACTTAAGAAAAATTTACATAGTTTCTTAAGTTTGCTTCAATTCCTTATAAAAATTATTTCAATGACCATGGGACACTGTTTTCGGAGACGACTTGCCTCCGGACTACTTTGATTGAACCACATGGCAGAGTGAGTAAATTCCCGATGACTCTTTACTTGATTGTGCTTGTAAAGTAGATGCACCTAATCTTATATTTATAAATTTGGATGCTTGTGGGATATGGGAGATGCATGTGTATGAAATTATGGATGAGTGTGATGACTTGTTAATTATATATAATAATGGGAATTGTTTGCATGAATATATACTTGTGAATTGTATGGAATGAAATTGGTTGATCACCTTGAAAATCAAGTTAATCACTTATATGATTAAGATTACTCAAAATGAATCATGCATTCCCCATATTGCATACGGGTAACACCGACTGCCGCTTCAAGCAGAAGATGGGAAGGGACTCACAGGAATACGAGTTTCCTGCAGGATTGGGCACTAGCTATGCCATCATATATATTGAGTCTCTGTCTTAAGCTGATGGGCTTACTAGGCGTTGGGAGACGCCAACCGTCGGCGAGGGGCCGAGTCTTGTAGCTTCTGCTTAGGGCGTGTGTTTGTGGACTGCGGGGGCCACCACACCGCTAGACTTGGGATTTTTAAAGGATACGGTTTGATTTTGGTAAAGGAAGTATATATATATATATATGTATATATGTAGAGTTTTGTTGTAATATGAGCACGATAGTGCAAATAAAATAAAACCCAAGGTCTAGAACCCGGATTTTGGTTTGGGTCGGTTAATTATCTCCAAACCCCGACTTCAGGGGGTGAAATTCTAAGTCGTATGCAGTTCCTAGGTCACTGCATGCGTTGTATGGCATACTGTTTGTTCATGCATTCATATGATTGTACATCTAATAAATTTCTGCCTTGTGGTACTGATGAGGGCATTTATCTCACTAAGCGTAAGCTTACTCCCCTATAGATTTCTATTGGTGCAGGAGAACCTCTTCGTCAATCCGGGCCGAGGCATGCCCGTGGTAAGTCTCGGGTAGAGATAGGTTGGAGCGATCAGAGAGCGAAGAGGATATTTTATAATAGATATTTAGATACTTTCATGTATTTATGCATTACTTAGATTTTATGCAGTTCCGTTATGAACTGCATTCGTTTGTAATATTGTTTTGGTGTGGGTCTTACGAGCCCACACAATTAATTAATTTATAATATAGAAGTAATTTTAGTTAAATTACTCTATATTACTTGTCTATAGGCCTAGTGGTAACGTAAAGTGGAAGGAGCCTTGTGTGTCGTATGAAAGGCCTATGATCAGCAAGGGGGTTGATAATAGACCTTTATACGGTACACGGCGACCTATCACGACAACGATACTGTTGGGTCGTTATAATTTCCTCTTAGATGTTGGCATTTGGACAAATCCATACATGAAGTTAGGCATTACTTCACACATATGGGCTAATAAGACATATGAGACACATTTGTATTTTCATTGTAGCCGATCTCTAAAGTTTAAATGTATCGATCTCCATTATAAGACAAAACCTTATCTCTTGAATATAAATAGGACCAAATTTTGCATGATGTTGGATAGCCTTGAATTAAGAACTCCATTGAATAATTAATGTAGGCTTCAACATACTAGTCTTTTGTGCATATTTTGCAAATCAACTCATTTTTCCTACCAAAATAATAAAAATATACATATAAGTATAATATAAAATTAGGATAAAATATTAACGAATTGAACACCATATTACACTAAAACCTTATATAACCTATGAAATAGGTATAGTAAGGCTCCATTGAATAATTAATGTGGGCTTCAACATACCTTGTCAATTAGCACGTTCAAAACTTACAACCAAGCTTAGACAAGTTAGTTATAGCAAAATCATAAAAATCACTTTACAACGAGTAGACATAAATTTACTCTAAACACACAAGTATTTACTTACTAAAAACTATTGGTAGTTCCAACTCTTTGCTTCCATACAAGGATCTTCTTTGCTTATCTCATCTAGGAAAGACATAAATTACCAAAGTCAACTATATAATACAAATTAACTTAAAAACTAATTTATGCCTAGGGTTTAAGATATGAAGCGTTTCTTTAAGGAAGTATTGGTCCTTGATATCATTTGACTTAACTTTTGACATATCTTCTAAAGTGTCCTCTAAGTCAAACTATTTGTAAATTTCTTAAACAAGTATCATTTGATATACATTCTAAGTCCATACTAGTTAACCCATATCCTCTAAATCAGTCTCTAAGTCTATTTTTATATAAAATTCATCTAGCAAATCTCTTATATACCCTTTAATTTAGCTAAAATTTATATAACTTCTAAGATTTTCACTTGAAGTTAGGATCAACAAAGAATATCTTCACAAAATTCTTGTCCAACACTCATCTAATCGGAATATCATTAGTACAAATTATCCATTAACCATATAACCCAATATATAGGTAAATAATAAGAAATTACATGATAATTTCCATATGTATCCATTCGATTCTTCAAAAAGTATCTTGGAATCACAAAATTATATATGTTAGATATTGATCATGGAAATTATTAAATTTATATATTATATTGGGCTTTCGAAAACACCATTTTAAGCTCAAATTTGCCACAAATTATCTAAAAGTAGGTAAATAATCATATCTAATGAAAAATATGAAACACAATACTTCTAATATCATGAAAAATTTCCAAAAACCTTTATTAGTTCATGTTAGTCCCCAAATGGTTAAAAAACTAATAATTTCCTTTAATTTGAAAAACTACCAATTAAATCAAAATAAATTATAATAAATGGTAAATGTATAAATTTTTGAAAATTCTTATTACTACAATTAAATACATATATTCACTATTTTTTACAAAATTTTTCATCCCAATGCAATAACATATAATATGTTGAAAATTAAACTTAAAATTCATAATTACAGAGCATGATCTTAAGGAGGCATTATAAATAATTAACATTTCAACAAAATAAAATTACTACCTTAAATTGCACATAAAATAACCCTAGTTCATATTTTTACAGAATTAATATTCAAGGTTTAGTATTTTAAGAAAATAGAAGAACTTATAGGTGGAAATTTGAAGTCTTTCATTTGATGGTCTTCACCAACCTTCAAACTAACCCTTAATCCCCAAACCCATTAATTCTCAAGTCTTTGTTTGCTATTTGAACCCTAATTCCCTTAAATTTTCAAATAGTGTTCCTAATTTTAATTCCTACAACTTAAATGTTATCGAGAGTGCTCTACTAACTTTCAATTGGCAAAATGGCTAAAGTTTCACTCCTCATCCTCTTTTATAGCTATCTAGTTTAATGGAAATAAATTTGAAGCTCCAAGTGTCCATTTAACATTATGACGTGCATGTAATTTAGTAGATCTTCGATTATATGCATAACACCACCTCCTTCTTTAAACTCCTATTCAATTCTCCTTGCAATGCTTGTTGACTTATAATTTTATTTTTATTTATCGATTAAATTAATAATTTGATATATAATCTACCTATATTTAAGATTTTATACTATTACATGTACAATTTGGTGCATATTATGTAATAACAATTACACTTCCATTTTACATGCAAATGGATTCCATTTTATAATCTTAATAGCTCAAGTAATTTATCGTTAATATCTTGTTATATCTTATAGCTCAAATTTGAGTTTTCAATAAATAACAAGCAATATTGATAAAACCATGTTTTATTAAATTAAATACCATATATATTTTATTTTGAGAAACAACTTTTACTAAAACTCTTTTCTAATTTTTGTAATCAAATACTAAAGTTTGGCTTAATTGGAAGATTGTTTTCTAAAAGCCCTAAATCTATCGATTCATAGAAAATATGGTTTCACAGTTATATATATTATATATTATATGTAATATATAATTAAATTCCAAAACCTAATATATATAACATATATAATGTGGGAAAATATATAATCTATCTTTTTCACCATTCCTAAATTTATTTATTTATTTATATATTTATTCATCTTGTATATTTAGCTTCCTGAATATAACTTTATCTCATACAATAAGTATGTAAATAAGCTAAGTCATTCACAAACTACTCGAGTTTAGCTTAAGCTTTATTTGTAAATGAATGGAGCATAAATTAAAAACATGCCTTGTTATCTAAATAAGCTAAGACTGAGTTTGTAACTTTTAGGTTCAATAAAAACTCAGCTTAGTTTGAGCTCGATTATTTTTAACAAGTCTAACATGAGATGTAAAAAACCTAAACTCAAATTGGCTCACTTGAAGCCCTAGTTGGAGGTATGAAAACCTTTTATGGATAAATCAATACATTCCTTTAAAAGTTGACCTATCTTACCTAAAGGGATAAAAAGATTTCTTATATATGAATACAATTCAAGCAATTGGCACATATGAAATATCCAAAGAAAGGATGACATAATCCCACATAAATGGGTGATAATAAAAAGATTTTGAAAAGTATAAATACATAAAGTTAAACCATTTATTCAAATGAATTATTGACAAATCAACATCCTAATTACTATGATCTCTTTAGTTTTACTACATCCATAAAAGTAAATATATATTGGTAGGTTGTAATAGATTGATGATGGAGAGGAAATGGTAGAAAAAAGGCAGATTTGAGAAATTTTATTTAATGAAAAAGTTAGGATTATGTAGATATTGAAATCAATAGTTGTGGATTTGCTATTATAGGGTAGTAAGAAAAGAGGATTAGAGGGGAAGGCTGGTTATGCCCCTTCTCCAATGGTTAGGGTTGTTGAGAGGTTTTGTATATGTATCAAGGATGTACATACTTATACATACAAAAGGGGTGGGGGGTAAGGGTAGTAGTGGTGGTGGTGGTAGTAAGGGTAAGGCGTGGAGGAGGAGGAGTAAGAGTAAGTCAAAGAGAAATTATCACTAAACAAATACACTTAAATTGCTAATTTTATGGATGCTAATGTATGGGGGAATAGTCTTTTTTAAACACAATGTAACTAAATGATAAACTACGTACATACTAAACTTTAGTTTATACATTCGAACTCATAGTGGCTAGCCCATAAAGAAATTTGAAAGCATGAGCATACATGGATTTAGGCCTAAGAACATAAGGCAATCAAAATTCCACAGGCTTCTTAAGGATGAGCATATGAGCATTATAGTTTTTATTATTTGAAGTCAATGTGGAAATAATATTCAATTAATAGGTAATTTTTAACAAAAACTTTAATGTTTTAATTTTTTTTAACAAATAAATATTTTTTTTAAAGAAAACCTAGAATTTTTTTACCTATTAATTTTTCAATTGTGGGATACTTAGATTAATTTCAATGAAAATATTAATATTATTTGACTGATTAAATAACTTTAAATAAAACTTCATTTTTTATTTGTTAATTTCTTAAGAAATGGAAAACTAAAATTATTTTTTAATTAAACAACTATTACTTTAGCTAATAGAAAAAAGAAAAAGAAAAAGTACAAAAAGGTCCTTAACTTTTTACATATTTTAAATTCAATCATTAACTATTCATTTAGCCTATTTCAATCCTATGTGTCCAACGAGTCTTGCCGTTAACGTCAGCGGGAGTTTGTGTTAATGTTGGATACGTAACAACATTTGATTGGCCAACATATAATTTTAAAGATAAAAATAACAAAATATTTATAAAAATAATTAAATAATAAAAAATATGTATAATTGAGAAAAACATTATTTAATGGAAATAATAATTTAATATATATTATAATATATGATCATATATATTTATATATTAATGTTAATTTTAAATTAGTAAATGAAAATTTAAAAAAAAGGAAAAATATTTGAAGAAGAAATTTAGCTACCTAATAGTAAGGGGGTAGCAATATTTTGGCCTAATATAAAAAGTAGTTCAGACCTATGACTTACTAATGACCTAAGGTAGCCGTTTACCCTTAAGGGTGATCACATGACCTCCTTTAGGTAGTGGTTAGCCACTTAATACCACCTAAATAAGAAAAAAAAAATTAAATAAAGGCAAACTTGATTAGGTAGAGGTCAGGTCGCATAACCTGATCTCAATTACGTTTTTTTTTTTCATTTTTTTAAAGTTTAGGTAGTTATGGGTAGTTATCCACTCCTCGGGGAGTTGTATGACCACCCCTTGGGGGTAGGCAGTTATATACGGTTACCAGTGGATTGTGTAACCCATTTTTCCAACTAGGTTGTAACACTTACTCTAGATTTGGCCATTTTTAAGCACCCGTTGGCCTTGTGGTGCTCAGATTTGATTTTTTTTTTTTTTTACTTTTTTTTTGTTAATTTATTTCAAATTAAATATTCATATATATATATATATATATGTATATAAATATATATGTATTTTTTTCGTATTTTTTTACTTATTT
The DNA here is from genome assembly GCA_024138005.1 of Lumnitzera racemosa. Lineage (NCBI taxonomy): Eukaryota > Viridiplantae > Streptophyta > Magnoliopsida > Myrtales > Combretaceae > Lumnitzera > Lumnitzera racemosa. The sequence continues at coordinate 65,114,434 of JAMXBC010000003.1, read as the reverse complement.
TTCTGATTTTTATATTTTGTATTTTTTTTATGAATTTTGGTTATATAATATATATTTTTTTATTTGATTAAATTAATTACCTAAATGAATTAGGTTTTTCCACGTGTCCATGCTAATAGTAAAACTAAGGGATGAACTTTTTTGTAAATTTTTGACAACCTTGAGGACAAAAATGGTCTAAATAAAAGGTGAAAAACTGATTTGTATATACATGTAAATATTAGAGACTTTTTTGTGTTTTTCCCAAAAAGAAAAAAAAAAACCAACAATTATATAAAAATTTTACACATTTACTTTTCCCTAACATAAATTGTGAAATGCAATTATTCCATTTTGCCCCTTTTCTTGAATAATTTATGTTTTTTGAATATAATTAGATAAACCTTTCGAATATTGCATTTGTATTGAATTTCAATTATTATCAAATGAGAACTTTGAATATTTATTAAATAATCTATACTTTTTCAACTGATTTAGTAATTCTAACTAAAATTTATATATATCTTCTAAATATTATTTTTTTTTCATTTTAATTCCATTAACATATAGCGTGAAATTTGAAAAGTCATTGTCTTTGTTTTGTACAATTTCAACCAATTGTACAATTCTAAACAACATTTACAAAAAATTTTCAAACATTATTTTCCTTGATCAATTTCCCTAAGATTCGTACTCCTTTTTTTTTCTTTTGCATTTTAACAAACTTTTGACTTCCAAAGAAAAATTAATAGAACTTTTAACTATTAGTTTTCATGTTTCCTCATTTTATACATTTAAACAAACTTATGAATTTCCAATAAATTTTTAAATTATTCTCGAATTATTATTTTCTACATTTTTACATATAACAATATGATAATGTCGAAAGAAAATAATTTATATTAATACCTGAGCCCATTTAAAGGCATACAAATGAATAAATAGGTAGTACTAAAGGGAAAATGCACCATAACATACACGCTGACGAGGGTTCAAGTAAGGTGGTGCCCAACAAGCACATGCATGAGCACATAAGGTGCATAACTACTAGTATGCATGAGCATGCAATTTTTGGCACATAGAACAATATAGGTCTAATTACCTCCCCTATTTATATGAAGTAGAGAGAGAGCAATATTTTTTCTTTCTGAAATTGAAAAGGGTTTCATATATTGGAGCAACAAAACAAGTAGCCTAGCTACTATCATATAGCTATAGATCAAGCTCCTATAATTCGTTAATATAGCATAGGGAGTAAGGAGTATGTGGCTAACAATGTGGTCGAGCTTTAGTAGTATGGGGATAAATGCCATCCTTACAGAAGGGTACTTAGTCAAATTATGTATAAACATGAATTTGATTATGAGTTGTTGATCCCATAAGAACCATGAATATTGAGAAACCCTAGACAATTAGCAATTATCCTTAAAAATACCAATTAGCTAACTTGTTATCTTAATTAAATAAGTGTAATAAAATAAACATAATAAGATAAAAATATAATAAACAATAATTAAATGAGATAATTAACAAGAAAATAAGCAACTATTAAATAAGTAAAATAAATTGAAATTGCAAGAATATAAACCTTTGTAAATCTATTACCTATTATCGAATTCTATCTGACTTTTAATCTCAATTGTACTCTTGGATCATAAAGATTTCTATGATAAATTAACTGGATTTGCGTCTCTTGACTAATTCTTATTCTAAAGATACTCTATCTAAACTACTTTTGTAATGATGTACCTCGAGATTTTATTAAGGTCTTAAATCCCTCTGTTAAGTCACCTTGATCTCAAGAAATTGAAACCTAATTGCTTAATTGCACCAATCCATCTAATACAAGATCTCGTAAACTCTATAGTATTTCAAGCATTAATTCAATAGCTAGCTATATTGAATTAAAGACAATACAAAATAATGAAATTAGATTAGAAAAGATAAGATTATAAATTGAAAATAAAATGGAATAATTGTCAAATCAAAATAGGGCTCAATAAAAGATTCACCAAGATAATTTTATCGCTTTAGAAAAATAAAGTAAAAGCTCAAAGACATGAGAGACCCCTTCTACTTTACCCGATAATGTTCCTCTTTTATATTAAACATAAGGTTCTATATTTGTAGGTCTTGTGGATGTTCTTCTTCATTACATGTAACTTTATTCTTAGGTAAAAATTTTACACGAAAGCTATACTATCGGAGTACACCGCCATGTGTATGTATATGCTCTTCCTTAAACATCAATTCTTAATTGAACTTCACTCCTCCAAATGGCTTCATCAACGTAATCCCTTCATAAAGCTTCAAAACTCCCTAAAGTTTCCTAAAAACTTATTGGAAGCTTAAAAAATACCTATAAAATAAATAGTAACTAATTAAGCTCAAAATCATCAACAATTAACATAATTAATGGATAGAATCATGAAAAATATGCCTAAAATAAATGTCCTAAATGAGCGTTATTGGGATGCACTTATGTTACAAAATAACTATTTTATATTAAGATTCAAAACAACTAAAATATATGTTATCACACTAAAATATATGTGCTTAAGTCAGCAAGCCCATGGGATTAAGGAAAGCAAGAGAATGAAAGGGCACGTATATGTGTATGTATGTTAAGTGTCTTACCTATAGGGTTTGACCCCTAATTATGGGCTTTATAAATGGAATCTTGGATACATTCATATCTTGCCTAAATATGCAAGTGCGTCTTTTAAATAGATACAATTTAAGATTTTCAGGGGTAAGTGGTACCTTAGACATTCCTATGAAGTAATGAGGTCATGATGTTCCTTGATACTTGAGGTCTAAACTTCCTAAATAGATTATCAAGGTCCAAGGTCCCTATGGCATAAATGGTATAGGTCTAACTATGGTACAAGAATCAAGATCATATCCTAATCAATGAGAAGTCTAAGGAAGGTTAAGGTAGGTGTTACATGAGTAATCTTTTGAAACCATGAATTGGGCTACCTTTGACTCTTAGGTTGAAAGGTCAGCTAATGATCCATAGATTTTGGAGTAGGCCTTGAGAGTTTATGTCCAAAATTGAACATCAATAGTATCCCTTTGTGAAATTAATAGAAATATATCTTCTTTTCTCCATACCTTGCACAAAGTTGGCTAAATGATCAATTATCTTATTGGAAAAAAGATTCAATTGGTAGTACATACTATTTGTATATACATATGACGTGTAACTTCCAATAATATTTAGATACACGCTAACATGTATTGATAGTAGGTTTTCATCACTGTAATTAGATGCTTAGTACAATGTTGATATGTTTGAAATTAAGACTTACTTTAAATACAATGACTACACTCCTAATTGATTCTTATGGTAGCCTCTGTTTAACTGACACCACTAGATTAGTATTTCCATTACTTACCTATTTTTGGAGCTTCACTAGCTTGTAACATCCTTGCCAACTAGGTTCTTTTAGGGTTGAATCACTAAATCCCATCTTATAAAGTTCAAATATTCAAATGATAAGACTAGGGTGCAAACAATTCGATAGTTATCCTAAAGAACTACTCAATCGCCTACTTCTTCCCATGGTTTGTATGTGACTAAATTTTAGAGATGCCATGTGCGACTGGAATTCAATTGCCTTACAATATAGTTATTAGAAAGGAGTCTATAAATAAGAGTTGTTAACCATTATAAGAACTCTCTATGCACTTTATTTACTTACTTCCTCTTACTCTAAACACTTATCTAACTTACGCATTATAGTGGCTCTGCCAGACTAGCTCCAATACCCCCAAAACCTTATGTTTGTTCTTTTATAGATCACAAACATCAACTTGAAATTCTAAGATTAACATTTTGGTGCAATCTACTTTTTAGCCCTAACTATGGTGGCCAAAACAAGATTGACAAAAAGTGCTAGCGTTATTGTCGAGTCTACTTTTTTGGTTTCTATTTAAAATTGATTTCTCTATTTCCAATTAATACAAATCTCTAACCCATTTAATATTAACCATCGATTAAAGAAATTGAGAAATTTCGATTTTTTATTTAGAAAAATTTTTGAAGTCATCACCCGACCGAAGTCAGGAAAAAGAGAAACCATAATCAATTTAGTGGATTGATTACAATTTAGCTACTAGTCTTTAATTTCAATTTAAATGAAAAACTAGAAGGTTTCGAATTTGAGGGATAACCTATTAAACCCTAATAGGTATCACTACCAATTTACCGAAATTAAAATTATTTTTCTAATTATAAAATTTAAAAATAAAATAATAAAAACATAAAGAACCTAAGTTTCTACAAATTTTATCGTCGTCCCGAAGGTACTTATATACTCGCTAGTCGAGATTAGACGATTATAATTCTTTTAGAAAATCTTAGTGTGTTGATTGATTTTAATTTTTGAAAATCGATTGAGTTTACGTTTTAATTGATTCCATTTATTTAAAAAAGATGTAAAGCATCCTAACTAATGAGTGATTTAATAAAAAAAGCTCTCTAAGATACTATAACCTTTTTGTAAAAATTTCTTTTTTTTGTCAATTTTTATTTCTTTAAGAAAATAATTTCTGTATATGAGAATTCCTATAAGAAAACCTAATCCAAAAAAAAAATTCTGGACTAATAGATACATACGTGTATATACACATTATTACTACTAATAAGCATCTACCTAAATAAATTAATAATATCATGTAACATACTCTAATATATAGAAATCAACACTAATAAATCTCCTAAACTAATATATTCATATATTATATCATTAATAGATAATGTAAAAAGGCATATATACAATAAAAAAAGATCTTCTAAGATCTATATATCCCTATATTATTATAATATACCTAATCCATATTAAAGCTAATGCTAAAAGAATTATTTTAAACTATTATATATAAACTACATTAAATTACTTGATACTCTAATAAAATAACAATATAATATAATATAACATAATATTGTATAATATAATCAAATAGATAAGAACATGCCGAACCTGATTGTTGGGATAATATTCGTCGGACTTACTGGTTGCAAATGGAGTGTTCTCGTTGGTGGTGAATATGTATGCAATAGCGAAGCGACTTTGAGCACACGCAGATTGATCAGCCGAATGTGTGTAGTGGACTGTCGTTGTGGTTGGATTAGTCGTATCTTGGTCATTATCTGTACTCGAGAAGTGCTATTCGTATCCGGTATTTATGGCAGTAGATGTGGAACGTGTGTAAGTTGTTGGATTTTTTAAGAGGGTACATCAATGGTGGATTGTGTTGATAAGACAGCGGTTGCTATGGTGTAGTGACGATAATAGCTACGCAATAGTCTATTAGAAGTGCAGACAGTAGATTTGTGTGTGGGAGTACAGTCCTATGTTTGCTGCTATCTTGTTCACTGGTGTTAGTACAGTATAAAACGTGTTTGGTGCTATTGTGGATGCTATAGTTGCGCAGAATTAGGCGATGACTTACTGTTGTGATTGCGTTGGGGTATCCTCAGTCAAGAGGTGGCTGTTGTGTTCAGACCTATGGATTGATGATGTCGCAACAGTGGGTACGTGCATTCAGTTTTGGATTAAAGTGGTGTGATCTGTGCAACTATTGTTGGTCTACTATTGCGAAGTGCAATTCTCTAGGTAAGTCACTGAACTATGATGTCATTCTTTTTTCGTTCCTAGGGCATGTATGTATATTTATAAAATTCAAACCAAATCATATCGAATCGTATCCATTATATCTAATTTGATAAAAATTAAACTAGATATAAATTAATTAATATTTGATTTAATAAAATCAAACTAGATTCGAATATTCTCTAACTATTCAAATTTAAACGACGAAGATTTGATTGAATATGATCTCGCTTATTTATCTCGCTTTTTGTAAAAAATAGAAAAATAAAAGACATATAAGTGTCTTACAAGATTCAAACTTGTAACCTCAATCTAACTTCATTTCAAATACTTCAGTACTTATTCATTAAGCCGTTGGCCTGTAAATTAATTTTTAGTACTATTGAATTTTAGTTAAAACACATAACTCCCTAAAATAATAATTTCTACTAGACCAAAACTAAAACAATTGGTCCTAAAATAATTTACTTCCTAAAAAATCTAAAAATCTTTATAATTTTTCCTTTTCTCATTTTTTCTAGTATTTTCACATTTGTCAATTATTATTATTATTATTATTTTTGAGTTAAGACCCTATAAATAAAATAAAATAAAATCAGAACTATAGAGGGAAAAAATTAAGTGTTTACATCTGTCTCTCTTTGTGGTAAATTTTGTGTAAAACTTTGTCACAAAGACAAAAGAAATACTATTTTTGCCTTGAGATGACTCTATCCTAAGAAATACTATGACTAGCTAGTTGAGGATTCGAGGACGATAAGCTTGAAACAAAGAGTAAAGAGGGTAGTGCCCCTTTGGGATTGCAAAAATCCTTAAAGAGAATAATGAGAATTTCGTTATGCCCCTTATGAGTTGACTAACCAAGGTAGGCGAAGCGCTCCTTATGCTGGATAAAGCCCTAAATTGGATGAAATTGGTAAGCACTCCTAAAGCTAGTTAAACCCTAAAGATGAGAAAACTTGGTCATACCTTAATCAGTTGACTAACCAAGGCCATTAAAGCGCCCTTTAAGTTAGCTAAGACCTAAAAATAAGGAAACTTGGTTGTACCATAATGAGCTAATGAACTAATGTAGTCAAAGCGCTCTTTGAGCTAGCTAAGACCCAAAAGAATGAGAAAACTTTTATACCCCTATTGAGTTGACTAACTAAGGTGGTCAAAGCGCCTTTTGAGCTAACTAAGACCTAAAAATAAGGAAAATTAGTCATGCCCTAATTAGCTGATTAACTAAGGCGGTCAAAGCACCCTTTAAGCTAGTTAATACCTAAAAGAATGAGAAAGCTTGGTCGTATCCTAATGAGCTGACTAACTAAGGTGGTCAAAGTGCTCTTTGAGCTAGCTAAGACTGAAAAGAATAAGAAAACTTGGTCATGCCCTAATGAGCTAACTAACCAAGGTGGTTAAAGTGCCTTTTGAGCTGGCTAAGACTTAAAAATGAGGAAACTTAGTCGTACCCTAATGAGCTAATTAACTAAGGTGGTCAAAGCACCCTTTTGAGCTAGCTAATACCCAAAAGAATGAGAAAACTTGGCCGTACCCTAATGAGCTGACTAACTAAGGCGGTTAAAGCGCCTTTTGAGCTGGCTAAGACCTAAAAGAATAAGAAAACTTGGTCGTGCCCTAATGAGTTAACTAACTAAGGTGGTTAAAGTGGCTTTTAAGTTGGTTAAGACCTAAAAGAATGAGAAAACCTGGTCGTACCCTAATGAGTTGACTAACCAAGGCAATTAAAGTGCCCTTTGAGCTGATGAAGACCTGAAGATGAAGAAACTTGGTCATACCTTAATGAACTGACTAACCAAGGCGGTCAAAGCGCCCTTTGAGCTAGCTAAGACCTGAAGATAAAGAAACTTGGTCATGCCCTAATGAGCTGACTAATCAAGGCAGTCAAAGCGCCCTTTAAGCTGGCTGAAACCTAAAAATGAGGTGACTTGAATCGGGATAGTGCTCGATGAGCTAGCTAAATCCCTTGAAGAAATTATGAGTTAGGCATTGTTCTATAAGCTAGGCAACTAAGAGCCAATGAAACTCAGGATTGGCGATATGCTCTATGGGCTGGTTAGTTTCTTAAGTGATTATGAATTGGGATTGTGCTATAGGAGTCAGCTATCCCAAGAGTTTTTTAAGAATTAATTATTTTTAGAAATCAAGCTATCATCCTTATAGGGAAACCAAATGCAAATGCAACGTTTTATAAGGCTCAAAACCACTTACTTAGTTCTAGTGATATTTCCCAAACAGTCAAATGTTTTCTTGAGCAATCTGATTAGAACCAACGATTTTGACCCTTTCCTCTATCTCTTCTTATTCTTTCTCTTCTTCTTCTATGTCTCTTTCTTCTAATTTTTTCTTTTTTCCTTTTCTCTTTTTTCTTTTCTTCTTTCTTTTTGGAATGAAATTTAAGCCTGAAACGAATGTATGTACGATGCATTAAATAAGGTGACTTTAACAAATGAAACATCTTCATCTCTTGAGCAAAGATGTCCTATCTTGAATTTCTAGTCTAACTTCATCGGTTTTTCATATAAACTTCCATTTTCAAGCGAGTTTCTACTTATGTGCCACCCGTTACTCTTTTTGAACATGATACTATCTTGAAAAATAGAAAACAAATCTCCCTTTTTTGGTGGGTGAACCGTAATAAAGTATGAAAATAATTTTTATCAATAGACATTGCTTTAAGCTAAGTGTTTATTTTTCTTGTGCTTCTTATGTATAAGGTTTATTTAGATAGATGATAGAGCGAGAAATGGAGACTTTTAGTGGAACCATAAAGGGGCTAATGATATTACCCAATGCTGACGACTACTAAGAATACCAACTTTACATATAGAAAATGAAAATGAGACCATAGTAATAGTAAGATTGTTTGCATTTCATAATCTAGGCAAAAATTCAATTGATTATAAAGGATAGTACATCTTCAATGCATCAGCATTTAATAGATCCCTCAAGTCTGGACCATCCAATTGAGATAAGATAACAACTCCCCTAAGTAATACTTTCTTCACAATGACAGGCCCTCTATAGTTCAAGGTAAACTTCCCTCTCATATCATGACTATTAGGCAAAGTCTTTCTCAGCACCATGTCTCCTTGCTCAAAACTTCGGGGTAGCACTTTCTTGTTGAAAGCCTTAGCCATTCATTGCTAATAATAGATGTTATGGCACAAAGCTGCTAACCTCCTATCATCAATTAGATTCAACTGCTTAATTCACTTCTTTATCCAATCAACCTCATTTAATCGAGTTTCCGATAGAATCTTAAGAGATGGGATCTCGACCTCTAGTGGCAATACAGTCTCCATCCCAAATACTAACGAGTAAGGGGTTACCCCTGTTGATGTTCTGATAGAAGTTCAATAGGCCATGAATGCAAATGGTAACATCTGATGCCAATCTCGATACGTAATGGCCATCTTCTCAATAATTCTTTTTATATCCTTGTTGGTCGCTTCTACGGCTCCGTTCATTTAGGGCCGATAAGGAGTAGAATTTCTATGAATGATCCTAAACTTCCAGCACAACTTTAACATCAATTTATTGTTCAAGTTCGTACCATTATCGGTAATAATTGTCTTTAGTGTACCATATCGAGCTAGTATGTCTCTCTTGATGAACTTGACTACTACACCCTTTGTCACATTAGAGTAGGATGAGGCTCCAATCCACTTAGTGAAATAATCAATAGCTACCAGTATAAATCTGTACCTATTAGATGACTTTGGAGTGATCGGGCTAATGATGTTTATCTCCCACATTGAAAAAGGCTATGGTACAGATAATGTATGCAATTCTTAAGGTACGACATTTATCTTGCTTGCATAGATTTGGCATAAATGGTAATGTCTAACATATCTAATGCAATCTGCTTCTATAGTTAACCAATAATATCTCATCCTCATGATTTTCTTAGCGAACATGTAGCCATTTATGTAGGGGTTACATACTCCTTTGTGCACTTCCTTCATTAGCACCTCTACCTCTTTCTCATCTACACAACGTAAAATTGTACAGTCAAATGACCGTTAGTACAATGTAGACTCACTTATCAAGTACTGAGCAGCCAATCTTTTGATTAATTTTTTATCCTTCTTCTCAACCTCTTCAGGGTAAGTGTACAATCAAATGATCGTTAGTATAATGTAGACTTACTTAGCAAGTACTAAGCAACCAATCTTCTGATTAATTTTTTATCCTTCTTCTCAGCCTCTTCAGGGTACGTTCCATGTTGTAAGAACATTTTGATATCACGATACCAAGGCTTTTCATCACATGCAGTTTCCATTGCCAAACAAAAAGTGGGCTTTTCTTCAATTTCAATTTTAAGTGGCTAAATCTCTACTCCTTTTGATATTTGGATCATGGATGCCAAAGTAGCAAGAGCATCAGCAAATTGGTTTTGAACCCTTGGTACGTGCATAAATGTAATCTTTTTGAACTTAGCTATCAACTTGGCCAAGTGTTGGCAGTAAGGTACTAATTTGGGGTCTTTCATCTTATACTTACCCTGAACTTGGCCTATGATCAACGAACAATCTCCATACACCTATAATTCTTGTATCTCCTCAAACAATGCGATTTTAAGTCCTGAAATACATGCCTTATATTTTGCAATATTATTAGTATATAGGAAAGCTAGTCTCATAGCCATTGGAAATTGTGTACCTTTAGGAGACACTAGAATTGGCCCTACTCTACATCTAGACACATTAGCTGCTCCATCAAAGAACATTTTCCACCCTGAAGGCTTCTCAACTACTTTGCTATCAAAATCATTTTATGCTACCAAGATACTTTCATCAGGAAACTCAACTCATGCTTCTTAAGGGGTATCTTTAGAGGGATTCTTTGCTAATTGATCCACTAAGGCTTGCACCTTGACTGAACTTTAGCTCACATAGTTGATGTCAAATTCTATTATCAACATTTGCCACTTTGAAACTCTACTAATGAGAGCTAGTTTTTCTACTAAGTACTTTAAAGGATCGTGTTGTGTTATCAATTCAATTTGATAGTAAAGTATATATTATCTAAGACAATGCTAACCCAAACCAATGCACAACAAGTCCTTTCGACTTCTGGGTATTTTTGCTCCTTCTGTGAGCTTCTTACTTAGATAGTAAACAACCTGCTCTTTCCCTTCTTCATCTTTCTGACCAATCATGGATCCCATGAATTTAGTCATTATGGTCAGGTACAAAAACAATGGCTTTCTAAGCTTAGGAGCTATTAACACTGGAGGTTTCATGACGTACTCTTTAATTTTTGTGAAAGCCTCTTCGTATTCCTCATCCCAGCTAATCCTCGCATTCTTATTTAATAGATTGAAAAGAGGGCGGCATTTGTCTATTAGCTACGATATGAATCGGGCTATGTAATTTAAATGTCCCAACAATCCTCATACTTCCTTGAGTATGTGTGGAGGAGGTATGTTGATTATAGCATTGGCTTTATTAGGATCAACTTCAATACCTCTTTGGCTAACTATGAATCCTAACAATTTTCCTAACGTTATGCCAAAGGTATACTTCTTCGGATTCAACTTCAACTGGAACTTCCTCAATCTATTAAACAACTTCCTCAAGTTTTCTAAGTGATCTTTCTCTTCCTTAGATTATGCAATCATATCATCAACATATACATCTATGTCTTTATGCATCATATCATGAAATATTGCAACCATGGCCCTTTGATATGTTTCCCCTGCATTCTTAATCTCAAATGGTATCACCTTATAGCAAAATGTTCCCCAAGTTGTAACAAAATTCGTCTTTGTCTTATCCTCTTTGGATATTTGGTTTTGATTGTATCCTGAAAAACCATCCATGAATGAGAATAGATGATTTCTAGCCATGTTATCCACCAAGAAATCAATGTAAGGCAATGGAAAATTGTCTTTAGGCGTTGCTTAGTTGAGTTCTCGAAAGTCTACACACACTCTAACTTTCCCATTCTTCTTCATTACTAGAACAATATTAACTACCCATTTCGGGTAATCTAACACCTCAATGAATCCAACTTCCAGTAGTTTCTTAACTTCCTCTTTAAGTTTTAGCAAGATGTTAAGTTGAAATCTCTTGAACTTTTGCTTTTTTGGTTTGGTGTCTTCTTGTGTAGGTAAATAGTAGATTACAATCGATGACTCTAACCCTAACATATCTTCATACAACTAAGCAAACACGTCTTGATATTTGGCTACCAATGTAATCATTTATGTTTTTGGTTTCTCTTTTAAACTCCCTCTAATTTTTAGATTCTTAGGATTTTCTTCATGCCCCACATTAATTGTTTCAATCGGTTCATCAATAGTAATTCTACCTAGTTCATGTTTTTGCCATTCCTCTTATATATTACTATGGTCATCGACATTGCTTTCAATGACTAACCCAATAAGGTCAGAAGAGATATTGATATTCTCATTTTCTACTTGCACGAGGTATTCTTGGTTTATTAGATCTAGCCAAAACGCATAAAGAAAAGCATATGTAAGCAAAAGAGAACTAAAACACAATATAGGAAAGAAACAAACTAAGATCTTATTGAATAAATGTAAGTGGATCTCAAATGAGATAAAGGCCTAACTAATTTTGAACAAAATGTTCGACGATACATTCGAAACGATGACTATTGAAAATAAAAATTCAAAACACACTAACTATAGGTCACCCTTTACCCTAGGGAAGACCTATTTCCATTCGCCAAGTTGGATAACCAATTATTCAAATGGTGCTGGAACTTGTATGGTGAGCTTGTTGATCCTTCTTTGCCAAATTCCAGGGTTTGAGTCTCTTCCCATATGAGTGTCTCAGCTAACAGTGGAAAGGTCATCGGGCATGGTATAATCTGTCACCTCTCCTACCCTTCACTTATTTCTTTTAGAATTCTTCTACCAAGGTAGGATTGTAGCCAAGGCCGTAGGTATTGATCTAGCCTTCCTTGAAATCTATTCTTCTATCTTCTTCTTTGTCGAGACAAGTAATCTTGCTTACTTCTTCAAACATTTGTAAGCCTAGCTTTTCTTATCCTTTACTTCCTATGTAAGGTATGGTTGTTTCCTAGTAAATTTCATAATCTTGATCTCCCAGAATTGTAATTACACAAATATTTAAGATAAACTTCAGCTTTTAGTGTAAGCTCGAGGGTATGGCCCTTACTGCATAAATCCAAGGTCTTCCCAAGAGTAAATTGAAAGATCTTAGAATATCAATGACTTGGAATCGAATAGTGAAGTGTTGAGGGCTAATACTCATAGATAAATCTATCTCCCCTATAATCTCTCTTCTGGAACCATCAAAGGCCCTATTACAGACGTGTTGATGCCCAACAAAGCCAAGGTGGCGAGTAGGCAGATGTTCAGCGATGGTCCATTGTCAATGATCACTCTAGTGATGATTATGTCGTTACTCCTTACCATGATAAATAGTGGCTTCGTATGCTTATTCCCTTCTTCACCTAATTCTTCAGCTAAAAAAGAAATTTGATCCATTGTGAGGATGACATTAGCAACTAGTCTCATGTTCTTGTTTGGAATTTCACGATGGACCTTCACCTCCTTTAAAGTACGAAACAAAGCTTTCCTATGCGGTTCAAATGTGATCAATAAGCTCATCAATAATATTTGTGCTGGAGTCTTATTGAGTTAATCCATGATCTTATACTCACTCAACTTGATCATCTTGGTAATGGCCGATAGCCCCTCAACATATTCAGTTGATGTCTTGTCATTTAATTCCCCTAGTATAACCTTCCTCTCATGCTCTTCTCTTAGGTGGTAAATCTTTCCCAATCAAGTAGTGCCCCCTACCAAAGGACCTAGTTTCTCTTGATTTATTAGGTGATAGTTAAATGGGGCAACCTTGTAATTTTTTGGCACCAACAGTACGTGGAATGTGTACCTCTTCACTTTTAGATTCTGGTCACTAGTATAAAACTGAAAGACCTTAGGCTTTGTATTTGAATTAATGAAGTTGACAATACACTCATAAAAAATTGTACCAACCATCGGCCTATGGTTAGGTAAGGGATTATTGTTAACATTGAGAGTCGGGGCTTCAACAAAATCTAATTGCACTATCCCTTCATCTATTAAGTCCTGAATTTTGTTCCTCAGCCTCTAATACACATCGGTTGAATGCCCCACTTGTCCACAATGGTATTCGCACTTTATTATGGGGTTAAATATTTTCAGCCGGTATCGATCACTAGGAAGTTTGTACCGTATCAAATTATCCTTTTGCAACTTCTCGAAAACTTGACTTAAGGGGATTGGTATCTTGGTAAATTGTCTATACGTCCTATTAGCTTGAGGCTGGTCTCTAAACTGTTGTTGAGTCGAAGGAGGATTCATCCTGAAAGCAACTTGAGCATTTGGTCTAACATTTGAGTTTACCATGCTGATCGTAAATTCTTTAGGCTTGCTGTCTGCTGGTCTAGGACTATATGACGATACTGGTGGTCTTCTATTTGTTGGCTCTTAAAGCTCATAGGAAGAGACGGCACTTTTAATCCTGTACCCTGCTGCTATGACTTCAGCAAAACTAGATGAGGCTTGCCCGATGAGATGGCAGAAGTAGGGCCTTTCTAAGGTGTTAGTGAAAGCTTATGTGAGCTCCTTCTTAGTAGCAAGATTAGAGATTCATATAGCTAAAGACCTCTACCTTTGAGCATATTCTTTGAACAATTTGTTGTTCTTCTTCTGTAGGGCAATTAGGTCCATCATAATCGGAGCTATTTCTACATTGAACATATATATATTTTTTTTTGTAAAATGCCTTAGCAAGTTTCTCCCATGTATTTATCTAGTTTAGATTGAGTTGAGCATACTAAGTTAAGGCTGGTCCGGTTAGACGATCTTGGAAAATTTGTACCATGAGTGAATCATATTGAACATATTTATTCATCTTCCTGATGTACAACCGAGTATGGAGCTTGGGGCAGCCCATCTAATTATACTTTTCAAACTTTAGTACCTTAAACTTCTCAAGGTATGATCCGACATCGTATGTGGAAAACTTGATTATCCTTGCATGTTCAAATCTATCATATCATATAGGTGCTTTCATCTTCTCAGCTATCAGTTGTATCAATTTCTTTTCCAGTTCTTTCAAGCTATCTGTCCTAGGCCCTTAGTTAACTAGTCTCGAGGCTACATACGTGTTAAGTTCAAAGGTTAGGTTGTCTTTTAGGTAAACACCTTATGATTCGATGGGTGTTTTTGATATTCATGCTTTGTTTCGGGAGCTTACGTATTCTTCCCATAATGGGTCTTGGAGCTTTCTTTGTTAGCTAGTATTATGGCTCGCAACAAAGCGATGTTGTCTACCAAGAAACTCATTTGTTCTACCATCTTCTCCATAGCCTTTTCTATGGAATAGAACCTCAGCTTAGAGGGATCATTGATCTCGGGTTCTCTGTCATTTCCTTGAGTAATGACCATCCTGGTTTGGGAACGTATTCTAAATGGATTTCTCTAAAAAACTTGATGTTTAGGTATATATTACATTTTTCTAGGAAAAAGTTATTAATTGTATAAATGCAGGGTGCGTATCATACAAATGCAACAAAAAATTAAGGATTGGCAAGAGACCTTTGATGTGGCAAAACTTAACTAATTTTATTAATTTTTGCAGTTGTGAAGCTTTACATCACTTATTCTATTTGAAAAGGGAATTTTAAAGAAGAAAACATTAAAAGAGCCTAAAATCTAAAATATAATCCTCTTATAGCTACTGGGCTCATCTTGCATCTTTTTCCTCTTTCGGATCTTAAGAGCCTCCTCTTCTTTTCCCTTAATCCTCTATAGTTATGCCTCCAATGCCTTTATCTTCTAGTGATACTCCTTGCAACGGTTCTCCAACTCCTACTCTCTTTTACTCGTTCTCTTGGGTTCAACTTCGACTTGAACTTCTCCCTTCTCTTTATTGTCTTCCATATCTTTCAATCCTTTTAGTTGGTGATAGAGAAGTCCTTTGATTGTTTAGCTCCTACCTACTATCCCCTTAGTGGTAGGGGTGGTCTTTCTTATGCAACAAAGTTCTCAGATACTTAGGAGCTTAGTTACTTTGTTGGCCATCAACATGTTGGGGTCATGAAAGTCCAATGAGATAGCTTCTAACAATGGTTTAGGGATCATGTCCTCAATGAGTCCATTGGCTAGGATGTATTCGGTGTAGAGGTTAAGGGGACCGCCTTGAAGTCTTCATGCCCTCTTATCATTTCCTTGCTTGCAAACTACTTATATGTCAATAATAACTCTTTCACTTTCATACTCTGAAAGTATTTGACCCTGTAGCGATTAGCTATATTTTCTGGTAGCTCAATTCTTTCTTTAAAACACTTGATGAGATCATATTGCTAAGTAAACTAAGCCTGGTTAAAATCAAGTTCATAACTTCTCATGTGGCTAACGAACCAAACCACTAATAGGATCATATTAGTCTTTAGATCTCCTCGTTTCTTTCTCTTGAGATGGTTCAGTAACTAGATCTATTTGGCTAAAAGGGCCGTGACATATGATTTCCCTTTAAGAAATTGGATTACGAGTTCTGCGATTCTGAAGTGGACTCAGCGTCTATCATTAAGGAATAAGATAGTATTGAAGACCACCAATATAAAAGTGTTGACTCAGTATTAGTGCCATGCTTCTAAGTTTGTACAAAAAAACCTTACATTTGTCTCTATGCTTCAATTCATTAGAAAACTAGTCCATGACATCCTCTAATCGAATGGAATTTCCTTTATTTGGAATCCGATTTATCTTGGTTTTTCTGATTCCCAACAACTTGCTAAAGATCTTCGGTACTGCAACTTCCAAGTCTAGGACATAGAGATCATCAGTGACTGCAGGGGCCTACAACAATTGGGAGTATTCTTCTAAAGTTGGGATTATCTGATGTGGGCCCATGCAGAAACTGGTGGATTCGGGCTCTTATAGGTGGACTAAGGACCGCACTAGAGCGATATTCATGGGGATCTTCTGTAGGGAATGGATGGACCTAATCCTATTCTTGATAAACTCTTGCTTATCTAGGCTGAAGAGTCAGAACCACATCTGAAGCAGTTTTTGAGGCCAATGTTGTAGGTTGACATGAATTTTTTCAAAGGGCTCTTGACTTGATCTAGCTATGACTATGTAATAAAAATCAAAATCAAAATTACAATTATAGCCCATTCTAAACTTTATATAGGATTATTTTTTTTATAAGGTATTATTACAATTACAACTTCACAACTGCCCTTATCTATTTAGGTTTGCCACATCATAGGTTCTTGTGAATTTTTTTTTTTTTAAAAAAAGTTCTCATGTCATGCAAAGGGTGGGTTTTAAAGGTTCTCAAGTTCTAGAACCACCACATTTTTTCAAAGCAACTATTCTTTGGTCGCATTTGAAATTAAGTGGGGTAGCTTAATTGGCCTCAGAAGGTAGTTGCCCCACAACATCTGAAGCTCACACAATGGCTCCTCTCTTAAGGTCTTAAGATGGCCTAATTCCGATTGTATCTACCATGTATTTATGATGCAGAAAAATATAATAAAAGTAAACCTCCAAAGCTACCCTCCTAATTAAACTGTAACAAAAAAGTTTTAGTAACAAAGAAATAAAATAAACAGGTAGATAAAATGACATACCTAAGATCTTTTTTTTTTTTTGTTATTATTATTATTTCATCTTTTTTTTAAATAATCCTATTTTCAATAACTTTTAGTGGCTAGCCTTTTAGCATCTCTAGTAAAGTTGTCAAACTATCGAATCAAATTTTTCGGTTTCTATTTAAAATTGATTTCCCTATTTCCAATTAATAATAAACCCTAACTCATTTAATATTAATCATCGACTAAAAAAATTGGGAAATTTTGGTTTTTTATTTAGAAAAATTTTTGGAGTCGCCACCCGGCTAAAGTTAGGAAAAAGAGAAATTATAATCAATTAGGTAAATTGATTACGATTTAGCTACAGATTTTTTTATTTCAATTTAAATGAAAAATCAGAAGGTTCCAAATTCAGAGGCTAAACCATTAAACCATAACGGGCACTACTACCTATTTGCTGAAATTAGGATTATTCTTCTAATTATAATATTTAAAAATAAAAAAATCAAATAGAAAAATGAAAAGAACCTAAGTTTGTACAAATTTTATTGCCGTCCTAAAGGTGCCTACATACCCACTAGTCAGGATTAGATCATCGTAGTTCTTTCAAAAAATCTTAGTGTGTTGATTGATTTTAATTTTTGAAAACCGGTTAAGTTTACGTTTTAATTAATTCCGTATATTTAAAAAAAAATCTAAAGCGTCTTAACTCGTGAATGATTAAAAAAAAAAACTCTCTAAGATACCATAACCTTTTTGTAAAAATTTATTTTTTTGTTAATTTTTATTTATTAAAAGAAAATAATTTTTCTATATGAGAATTCAAAAAAAAAAACTAATCCTAAAAAAAATTTCTACACTAATAGATACAAACGTATATATACACATTATTACTACTAATAAATATCTACCTAAATAAAATTAGTAATATCATGTAACATACTCTAATAAATAGAAATCAACACTAATAAATCACCTAAACTAATATATTCACATACTATATCACTCATAGATAATGTAAAAAGGAATATATACAATAAAAAAATAAAAATAAAAAAACAATCTTTTAAGATCTATATATCCCTATATTATCATAATATACCTAATCCATATTAAAGCTAATGCTAAAAGAAGTATTAAACTATTATATATGAACTATATTAAATTACTTAAAACTCTAATAAAATAACAATAGAATATAATATAATATTGTATAATATAATCAAATAGATAAGAACATGTTGAACCTGATCATTGGGATAATATTCATTGGACTTGCTGTTCGTGAATAGAGTGTTCTTGTTGGTAGTGAATCTTTGTACAATAGCAAAGTGACTTTGTGCGTACATGGACTGATAAGCTAAACTCGTGTAGTAGACTATTATCATGGTTAGATTGGTCATGTCTTAGTCTTCTTCTATACTTGAAAAGTGCTATTTTTGTTTGGTGTTTAGGGCAACAGATGTGGAATGTGTGTGAGTTGTTAGATTTTTGAAGAGGGTGCATTAGTAGTAGATTGTGTTGATAAGATAGCGATTGCTATGGTGTGGTGACAACAACAGCTACGTAGTAGTATAATGGATGTACAGACAGCAGATTCGTATACAGGAGTACAGTCCTGTATTTGCGACTGTCTTGTTCAATGGTGTTAGCAAAGTAGAAAACGTGTTTACTGCTGTTGTCGATGTTGTAGTTGTACAGAATTGGGCAAGGACTTACTATTGTGATTGCATTGGTATGTCCTTAATCAGGGTAGCTATTGCATTTAGACGAATGGATTGATGATGCTACAACTATAGGAGTATGTGTTCAGTTTTGGATTGAAGTGGTGTGATCTGTGCAGCTGCTATTGGTCCACTATTGTGGAGTACAGTTCTCTAGTTTAGTCTCAAACTATGATGTTGCTTTTTTGTCTTTTTCGTTCCTGAGGAGTATATGTGTATTTATAAAATCCAAACCAAATCATATTGAATCATATCCATTGTATCTAATTTGATAAAAATTAAACTAGATCTGAATTAATTCAAATCTAATTTAATACAATCAAACTAAATTTGAATATTCTCTAACTATTCAAATTCAAACAAAGAAGAATTGATTAGATATGATCTCGCTTATTTATCTCGCTTTTTATAAAAGATAGAAAAATAAAAGAGATATAAGTATCTTGCGAGATTCTATCTTGTAGCATCAAACTAACTCCATATCAAATACTTCAATGCTTATCTGTTAGGCTGTTGGCCTATGCCTTGATTTTTAGTACTTTGAATTCTACTTAAAACACACAACTCCCTAAAATAATAATTTGAACTAGACCAAAACTAAAACGATTGGCCCTAAAATAATTTACTTCCTAAAAAGTTTAAAAATCTTTATAATTTTTCCTTTTCTCATTTTTTCTGGTATTTTCACATATTTTAGTTTTTATTATTTTTTTATTTTTATTTCTTTTTTATTATTTTTTAGTTAGGACCTTATAAAAAAAAAAAAACTAAAATCAAAACTATAGAGGGCAAAAATTTAGTGTCTATAGTTACTACTATCTCCCATTAACCTACTGGGGGAGTAGGCAACACTACTTTGGAAATGATCAGCTTGTTGAGTTGGAGCAACTTTGTGTCAACTTAGCAAGGGAGCAACTTTGTACTAACCTGATGAACTACTAACCATCAGTCTCATTACTCACATACGGCTCTAAGGACTCTAATCCCTCACCTGAAGAATCCTCTCTTGACAACTTACTGATGATGAGAAACTTTACATTGAAGGAATATAGCTAAACTCCTTGAGCTCTCCGTATTGTTATACGTTGATCTATACCCTTGGTAGGGATGTTGCTGACCATTCCCTTACCAAGGACCCTGTGCTAAGTAATTCTACTAATTATTACTGAGTGGTTCTCACTGAGTAACGAGAGACTTACTTTTGGCTAAGTAGTTTTCTCTTATCATACTACCATTTCTCTCATCCTAGCCTCTTTATTACCACAACATCTTGATCCTTTTCATCCATTGTGTTTAGAGAATCTTCGTACGAAACCAATGTTGCATTGCCACTTATGCACCTCATTTGACATTGTACTACCTCATTTAACATTGTACTAGATATTAGTGCAATGACTGCAAATTTTGAGGTTAGGAAGATCCTAATAAACATAGGAAGCCGGGTGGATATGATCTTCCAACATGCATATAATCAAATTAAACCCATGATTAAGGTACCATTAAGGTCTTACGGTTATGACATTTATGCCTTTAATAATGTAACCAAATGTAACCCATATAGATATTTTTATAATTCCAATCTCTATAAACAAACCATTATTGTTGAAATGTGCTTCAAATATTACCACATCTCCACAAATAAATACAATCACTAAGAGGATCTTCTTGTTGCTACCTTCTTAGCCACTTTTCACATTTGACAAGCAAAAATTTCAAAAACCAACGAGATCATATCTTCTAATAAATAACGAATCTCCTCCACATTGATATGAATACAATAAATATATCTTGCCATGTCCCTGTTATCATTATTCTCCATGCCAATCCAAGGAAGATGTATTAAACAATACTAAAAGAGATATAGTTACAATCTATTTAGATACTTTCTTCCCTTTTCAAACCTTCTTCAAATCAACTATATATCAAATAGTAGCGATAAATCTTCATATACTTTGGAATTGATATCTAAACTTTCCTTTTTTTTTCTCCTTCAAATTTTCCAATGCTGCTTGCATAAAAAGATTCAATTTTGATGCTTAACTTTCCTACTTTAATGTATTGTCCAAAAGAATTAATCTTGCGATTATAAATACATGTGAGCCTCCTTCTATTTTCTTCCCACTTCATGTTTGCATTGTCTGAACTCTAATCTTCAATTAGTGAGTTTGAGCCAATGATTATATTAAGTGAATTTAACTTAAGTTGCAATACTCCTTCGAAGGAAGCATCGAGAAACTATAACACTTAAGTCACATTTGTTTGTGATTACACGATTGCATTTTAAGATCAAGTTGCTATACTCTTTTAGAGAAAGCATTGAGAAACTCCAACACTTATTGGATTGCATCCTTCCATCCAAATAGTGATGGAAACTTCGTTCCATTTCTTGTTTGCAAGTTCTCTTTGAGAACAATGCATAGCCGATTAATTTTGATCAAATCCATACTAACAATACTACCTTCTATATTGTAATAGGTTTAGTGTCTCCTTACCCTATCTTCTTTGTTATTACATTATTGTTATGTCGCCTACACATGTGCTTCTTATCCTTTCTTCACTCCTTTTTCTTTTCCAGCTTTTTCCCCTTAATTATTGATGATCAATTCAATGAATATTATAGTATAATGTTGTATTAAGTCAAGAATTCCAAGTCTATTTGGATGGCTTTTTATGATATCCTCAACAAGTCTCTTTTACATTTCCATTAGACATGGTAAGGCGAATTCATGCATGCATACAATTCATCTCCAACCTATTGACACATTAATATAGGGATATGTGATTATCCATATCATAACTTGCTTATAAAGGGGCCATCAAGGGATTTCTTTAATATTATGATTTGAAGTGTAGTCATGGAGCTAATGTAGCCCTTTCCAAAACTATGCCTGATAATCTAAATCTGAATAAAGCACTTGCAACATAGCATTGAATATAGTGTGATAGATTTGAACTACTTCATTCACTTCATCTTGTCTTACTATTATTATTATTAAATAAATGAAAAAGTTATAAGGAACCATAGGCATTACTCTTTGCTTTACCTAAACTATGGATGTAACTTTAAATTTTCCATAAGCAATTTATTCTTTTGCTATTGTTGTTGTTCATGCTTCTCTTCCATAGAAAATTCTTTTATTGCTTTCTTTTATTTGAGAAAACATGAAGGGGAAAAAAATTTGGTTTGTGAGGTCCGTGAGCCTCAAATCAGATGTGTGTTTTGTCATGTCTCAACCATTCTATCTCATGCTAGGATCTACTACATATGCATTGACCAGTAAGTTATTAACTTTCTACCTCTAATAGTCAGGTACCTTGCATAGTTTAGTCACTTGTTGTTGATTTTCCACTTCTAAATGTAAGCTATGATTGATTGGTGGAACCTTCTATGTCTTAATCCAAACTTACCTTCGTCCTTGTTGTTGCAATCCCTTTTTCTTTTTTTCTTCTCTCACTCTCTTTCTCTCTCTCTCTCTCTTTTGTATGTCTATGCTTAGTCTCTCTTCATTATGAGTAGATGATTGTTGCCTAAAGCAAATTTGTAGATGGCTTTACATTCTTAAATGCACACCTTGTTACTTGAAGAACTCTCGATAATAGAAATCCTCTTGTACGCTTGACGTATACCATTGCTTTAACTTATTGCTTCCATCTCTTAGTATGTAACATAATATTTATTAAATGAATTGACTTGCCACTCTACTAAATTCTATTCCTTAAATAGATGAAATGGATGGTTTTAATAGAAATGGTCTTCTCTCTCTCTCTCTCTCTCTCTCTTCTAAGCTTCCTTTGATCCTCATGGTTTCTCCTTTTTTATTCCCTTTTTTGAAGGAAATAGAAGACAATGGTATCCATCATTGAAATTACACCTCTTCAAATTGTATAAAGTTTTCCTATCACTCAGTAGCACTTTGACTTGTACTAGTAATAGTGGTGCAATTTTCTATGATTTGTTGATCCTCAATTTATCCACTTAGAGAATAGAATGATATTTTACTCTAATAAAAAAGACAAAAAAAACCCAAGTCAAAGTACAGAAGTACTCAGAGAGAAAAACTTGTTGGGGCATCAAGATAAATGGTTACTACTAATCTTATCTTCTTAAGACAAGTAGTTAGATGAGACTATTTTTGAAGATCTATTTTAGGATAAAGTTAAGCACTAAGAAGCTTGTGTAATACCTCACAATGATGGTGGTCTCTAGTTTATTAAGCATAAGCTTTGCACTAATCTAAAGATACTAATAGGGGAGATTTAATGTTGGGCTTTAGAACAAGAGGAGAGATTTGACAATCTTTCTAACACCTTGTTTGCATTTCTAAAGGAGCCACCCTCCGAATGGGATGCTTAGATGGAATACATTACAAAGAAGCTAGCATGTATGGTTCTCATGAAAAAGACTCAAGCACGTCATTACTGCTTCTACTCTATTGTAGTTCCTACATATGAGTTGAATGGCAGTATTATAGACCATCATTTTGCAGTTGAGTATCTAGTGTTTCCAAAGATATCATAAAAAGATATTTAATATTCAATACCATTACAAGCATAGTAAGCCTTCTCCTAATATGAGGATTTCCACTTCAATTGCTCTTCTTTTCTTTTCTTTTTTTTTTTTTTTTTTTGCAATACCATGTATGTCTTGTCTTGCTAACATTTTCCCTTATTCTTACAAGTAAAATATTAGAATTAATAATGCTCCCAATCAATCTCAATAACTACTTCAAGAGGCAAAGTGCCCTATGTGGTTCTTCGTAGCTAATTAACTTTATCGAGCAAGCTTCAAGCATGGCAAGTCCTAACAAGCTGTAAGTGCAATAGGACTTAAGTAAGCAAGCCTTAAGCATAGCAGACATTACATAAAGAAGCCTTGAGTGAGAAAGTGCTAAGCATAGTAGGCTCTAATAGGCCTTAAGCATAATGAGCATCTCATTTAACAAGCTTTGAATGTAAAATGCCCCAATTGGCCTTGATTATGGCAAGGTTTGCATATAGGGATCATCTCTTGTAATGAAACTTTTAGGGACTTTAGGATCACCTTTAATGGGACTTAGTAGGCCTTGAGTAAGTAGGTTTAGAGCACAGTAAGCCCTAATAGTAGCATGACTTGTATACAATGAGCCTTGTAATTAATATGCTCTTGCATACCTTGCACATCAAGAGCTTTTTTTATAGAGAGCTTTAAGTAGACAATTGTTTCACCTTTAAAGAAGACTTACTCCATTCCAAGATTATAAGTGGATAGTTATCTCTCTTATAACATCGATTAGCTTTCCTTAAGAAGTTGTTGGCATTGTAGTAGAGCTGCTAAGTGGAGTACAATGCCATAAAACCTGGGCATGTGACTCTCTTGATGAAGGCTAGGATCCTTCATGCCATCACTACCTCTACTCAACTGTAATTCTTGCAATGAACAAGATGGAAGTATAGTAGGCTTAGGATCCTTTGTGTCATCATTACTTCTACTTAACAACAATTCTTACACATAAGTAAGAAGGAAGTATGCTAGACCATCATCTCCTAATGTAGTAATCAAATTGACATGTTTATTACTTTTTCGAGGGAGTATCTTTAGCATCAGAAGATGTTATCAAGCTTTTGAAGTTACACTAGTCTAGTCAAACAAGCATCACTAGTGCTTCGATTTCTAATAAGGGGCACAACTCTTAGACAATTTGTTAGGTAGCGAGAGTAGCTCATATAAAGAAGAAGAAGCCTTCTTTATCCTATTAGCTTGCATATTCTTTTGAAGATCAAAGAGGAGGCAGGACCTAAGTTTTAAGTCTTGGTCAATAGCATGTGCATTTTCATTAGTCACTTGTGTATGCATATATATATGTACAAGCCTTATATTAATAACTTATGTATGTTCTTCTATTCCTGTAGTTACGAGTTCATAGCCTTTCACACTCTAGCTATGATATAGTAGAGGAGAATATCCTCTATGCATGAAAGATGTTTATGAATACTATGATAGTCTTTCAGCCTTATGACAAGATTCTTTCTATGATGCATATCAGGGAGTTTGCTCTCCCTATTTGACATAGTGGGCTAGTTAAATGCCTCTTGAAGCTAAAGAGGCAATTTGGACTTAGGTGGATCATAAGGAATCCCTAAGTTATGTCGAAGATGACAATGGTAATGTACTAGTCAATGATGTACAAGTCAAGGAGAAGGTATGAGACTAATACTTATGTTAGTGTACTGCTTTGCTTAAGTCTATATAGAGTTGAGCAATGAGCTACACCTATAATATCCTCCTCCCCCAATTGCTTACGTCTCATCAAGATGAGGTAGTAGCTTAAGCAATTTTTCATTCATTAAAGGGAACTTTATGCTTGGAAATTTTTCTTTTTTGTCTCTTCTCATCTCTCGATACTACTGGAGGGCCTTTTGGTAGCAAGATTTTTTTTTTTTAAAGCATTTGCAAGTCATCATGTGCTTAGGAGACAATGCATTCACTTAGTAGCAACAATGGAAGTTATTATAATTGTTGATCCCATGGGTCATTGAGCTTATAGTATTCAAGGAAACTTAGACTTTGTGATCTCAAGAGCCACTTAGAGGGTTGTCATGAATATAAGGAAACTTAAATTCTTATGAAACTTAAATTCTTATGATCTAAGGAGCTTCTAGAATCATTTCACGCATCGGAGCATAAGCTCTCACTTATAGTGATAATACTTAAACGATCCCTTTTGAGAAGCTTTTCAACCATGCTCAAGTACCAAGAATGTCACTTATTGCCTCAGATTGAAAATTTTCTCTCATTAGTCGAGGGGGTATTCCTTACTACTCAGCTACTTAGAATTGTCTTACTTAGCTGCAATGAGTTATGATGCACTTAAGAAACAATGCTCTTATTAGTTTGTATTATACAAGCTTAAATTTTCATCATACACCTAGGAGTCCATGTTCTTACTAGTTAACAACGACATTTGGTTATGTGTTCCTCAACTAAAGAATCACCTTATGGTGAAATAGTGAACTTAATTGAAGGCATTTGCCGCTTATAGCAATAGTAATGTAAGTTACTTACCAAGGCATCATTTGGGCTTGGAGCATTATAGTTATGTATTGAGGGGTTACCTAAGCTTGAAACATTAGAGCTAAGTTACCTATAGTATTACTTGAACTTAAGGCATGAAGCTAAGATGTTAAGGCATTGCTTAGGCTTAAGGCATGGAAGCTAAGATGTTAGGGCATTGCTTGGACTTGAGGCATATAAGTCGATATGCTAAGGCATTACTTAGGCTTCAGGTATGGAAGCTGATATGCTAGGGTATTGCTTAAGCATGAGATGTAAAAGTGAAGATGCTAAGGCATTGCCAAGGCTTAAGGACTACTTGGTGCTATGAAGTTTCCTAATCTTGAAGTCTTTAAGTAGGGCCTTATATAAAGATGTGAGAGCTTTAGATTCAGCACTTCACATATAATTGAACTTGTTCTTATCTCAAATAGATATACAGTCTTCCTTTAGAGTAAAGGACGTTCTTAGAGAAGGCATCACCAATTTAGTTGATGGGATAGAAGTAGGATGTACTCACTTCTTCCTTTAGAGGTGTCTTCAATGGTAGGAACATTTCAGTTCAAACATAAAAGACCTATCTCTTGCTTAGCACACATCATCTTACCTGAATGTAATAACAACTAACTTTAACATGAATTGAAGACATTGCTAAGAGTTGATTCACGAGCCTTGTGGTCTCTTACATTGTCTACATCTAGTGTGTCACTTTTGAAGGACCTCTTTAGGTTGAATTACACTGGCTATTGTTCTTTGGATGTAGATCCACTAAGTAATGTAAAGGGGAACTTTGGGGGATGAAGAGCCATCGATTCAGACTCTTAGATTCTCTATTTTAGATATTGATTTTGTCCAGGCTATAACCTATGGTAAGGGGTTCACTTATGCCTTCCTTAAGGTATATCTTCTCCATTAGTAAGAGGCTAAGTTAGCTGAATAGAGGGGATAGTGCCTGTTTGTGTAGTAATAGTAAAATTTGCCAAAGTTACTCCATGTTATGTAGTAGTAAAGGTAGCTAACCTTAACATGAGGGCAGCATACATAGTTATGAAATGATTCAAGGCTTTTATTGTAACTTACATAGCTTGCATCACCTTCATAGTGTTTTGACAAGGTTCAAGGACTGAATTATCTTGATTAGTATTTTGAGAAGACTCAAGGATTGGATGATCTTAATTAGTGTCTTAAGGTGGTATAGGTAGGTCTTACTCAACTTGTTTGACATTAATATGTTGCTGTTGAGTGGTAGCATCATTGATAACAACCATTCTATTCCTAAGAGGTGCTATAGCTCTAATATCACTCTCTTTCCCCAATGGAGCCACTAAAATGTAGATGTTGAGGGTTCTAATGGAGTGGTCAAGTGATAGTCACGCAAGTATCATGTTACATATAACCTTAGAGTAATGACATGGTAAGGAATAAGCAATCTTAGAGTCTCAAATGCACAAATGATAAGTAAGGTTGCTTAAGGAACCCAGGACATCAACCTTGTAGTTCTTGAGTAACTGAGATCAGTCTTTGCTTGAATGCTATTCGATTTTAGAGAGCAGGGATTTTATAGTGGAACACCATTACTATGATCTCTAGACTTTTCAAATGAAGAGGAATAGCTGAGTATTTATAGGCTTTTAAGGTTAATGGCATATGTTGGATTGTCTTCGCAATTGAGAGATGAGATGGAATTTTACTCATTCCATATTTATCTAGGATGAGCTTGCAAAGGGCCCAAGACCAGTAGCCTTTCTCATGGTACATGAGCTTACTTAAGAAAGGTTGAAGGTAGATGGACGGGTCTAAGGGTCTTTATTCTAAGCCCACTGACTTAAATCTCCTCGAATCATCCCAAATATGGACTAAAGTCCTTAGACCCCATCACCTAGCATAAAGGAGCTAAGCCAAATAAATAGTGAGCTTTGTTTAATGTATTAATATAATAATTTTAGCCCTTTACTAATACAAATTGGATCAATATTAAAATCACAGTATGAATTTTGCATTTGAAGTTTTAAGTTGTTAAATGTCCTATGTAGGCAAACTTTTTGCTTCTACATTTTATACATAAAATTGGAATTTGTTGAGTCATATCCAATTGAATTTTTATTTATTAAAGCTACTAACTATATCATCCTTAAAAAGAGAATATGTAAATGTCACTAGGACAAAGAGCATATATATAAATCATCAAAGATCAAGTAGTAAATTTCATATGGAAAAGTATGACTAAATATGATAATCAGCAACATTAAACTTTAATTCTAAAACTAATATAATACTGATAATTCATGTGATAATTTTAATGCCATCCCATACAAATTTATACAACCATCGAAGATAATATAATAAGTACTTTAATAGCTTACATGAGTGTATGATGTGGTAATTTTTAAAGTTACTGTATTGTTCTTAATGGTTACCTGAATTTGCATGTTGGTCCAGATTGGTTGATATATACATGCATGCATGCATACATGTATATTGAATATATCTACAAAAATTTTAACATTAAAAGATTGATCTAGTAGTCTTGTTAAAATTCTTGGTGATAATTTAAATATATCCAAATACATGAAATTATGGAGCATTCAAATGACAAGTAAATAAGTAGTTTTGAAATAGCCATGTAAAAAGATTATTAAAATGCATAATCATTGTTAGGATTATATAATAGAGAAGATAATGGACAATATCTCCTTAGGTCTTTTACCAGTAGTCTATAGGCCTTTGAGGGTAAAGTAGGCATCGTTTGAGAGGTTTATATAGTTAGGGGAGCTTTTTGCAAGATAGATAAGGATTGAGTCACTAAGTTAGGGGGTAGTACGGTGTAGCCATCCTAATGATTATGTTAGAGAGAGAAGGAGAAAAAAGAGCTTTAGCTCATAGAGAAAGTGCATAAGTGTGTAGCTCTTTTTATTTTTTGGACTTAGATTATGAACTTATGTTTTAAACACTCAAAGGAGGGCATTTATAGGATATACTTTTGTCCGTTCAACTTAGATATTAGGGTGAGTTGACAAGACCTTCTAATATCTACAAATGAAATGATTGCTCTTGAGTTTTGTGACTATCTTATCCTTTTAAAGTAAATAGCAACTTAGACATTCCTTACAAAGATACAAGAGAAAGGACAATTTTTCATAATTAGCTTTTTATGTACAACAATATCAAAGGTTAATGTTTTTATGACAAATTTAATTGGAGATCGAAGATCCATGATGATCATGTTACTTAGTATCACCAATTATGAATATGAAATTCATGGACAAAGAACTTTTAGTCAAGTTTTAGATTTTACAACCTATGAAAATCTAGAGCTAAAAGAACAAGAAAATGTTCTAAGGATAAATCATTGGAATGTCCAAAACAACAGTATCTTCATTGTATTGAAGCATAAAGCATATATTGAAGATCTTGTTAATAATTTTTTAATATTACTAATTATATTAGTTAGTATTTCTTTTATTGTTCTAAGAACCTTAAGGATAAGGTTTTTTAATAAGAGTGAGGGAAATTGTTATGAGTTTAAATATTAGTTAGGCAACTTGATAAATGGTTGCAATTACTAAGAGTAGTTAGTTAGGCAAGATAGTAAATAGTTATAATTAATAAAGCTTATTAAAAAATTGGATACTAGATAGTAAATAGTTATAATTGGTAAAGTTTGTTGAGAAATTAATTATTATAGGAAATATTATAAGCAACACTTGTAAAAATCAAAAGATCATCCATTCAATTATAGCAAAATTCATGAACTATTATTCTTGAATTTTCTCTTTTTTTTTTTCTCAATTTTCTTGGAGTTTGACTTTAACTTGAACTAATGACAATTAAATTTTTCTTGTTCATGTGAGTGAGTTACACAAGATTCTAACTTATGCTACCTTAAGCCGATTCTTGTGATGTGAATTTACACTTTTTATATGTTATGTAAAATCTAGTCTTTAGAAGGAACATAACCCGAAGATAGACCCAACAAGAAACATAAATTGATGTTTTGTAGCCGTTCCGTCACCATGAAGACATCAACGGGCGTAGGAGAATCGTCGTCATCTACCCAAAGGCTGTGCATTGCACAATGCCAAAGCATAGCATGTTCTGTCTCTTCTAGCATTTTGCTTCATGGAAGATTAAAGATTCTCATGGCCGCTATTCTGGGCCTAATTTCTTTTGGCAATTGACAACGAAGCAATTCAAAATTGCTTGCATACTCTTTCATATGATATACATATGGCATGTCATTTGATACTCAATCCTTATATGTAACATTGGCACATCAATGAATCTCATATGGGGTCTGTCTTTTAGTGGTAATGCTTTCTTTTTTTTTTTTTTTTCTTAGGGCATTAGAATGTGGTTGAAAAGAGAATAAAATTTCTTCTTTGTTACTTAGAATAATATTCAGTCCAACCTGAAATAAATTTGATTCGAAGGGTTCAGATGATACAGTTCAATTTCTTTTTCATTTTCAGTTAATTATTTTAGTTAAAACTTGATAGTAATGCATGTTTTAGGATGGAAAAATATAGCTCTATAGCTTTCCGTCTATTCAGATTGAATTCCTTTACCTATTAGCTATTGAGATTTAAAGAAATAAAAATTGTAATTTACGAGCCCATTTTGTGATACTTGTCCGTATATTTCCTAAAATCTTATTAAAAATATCATGAAATTGGAATGTTTTTCCTAAAAATAAAAAGGTGATGAGTAAGAAATAAAAAATTTATGGACATTTATTATTTCAATTCAAATATTTATAATATATGAGGCAGATGGAATATAAGATGTAAACACGATCATCTTAATAAAATTCCAACTTTTAATTGGTTTAAAGAAACTCAGCATCCAAAATAATATAGTTTCAAGGATCGATTAATAAAGTGTAGTTGTTGTTTCAATTATATCTATCTATCGGATATGTCACCAATTAAAGAGGCGTAGGTAGAGGTGGAGCTGGTATAGGCGCTGCGATTCGCGAGATTATCTGTGAGCACTGAGTTCTCTTCGGTTACATTTTGCTCGAATCACAAAGACTTTGGTACTTGAACAAGAAAGATACAAGAGTGCAGTAAGGGAATAAACAGAATTTACTAAATATATATACTGCAAGAAAGTTCCAAGCTTCACGTGCCATCCATCACATACTTAATTCTTCTGATCCCATCTCCAGGCGCATATGAATGCTACCTACGTGCCTATGGTCTATGAATGTGAACTCGCGACTGCTTCCACTGATATAATTGTCAAGTTGAGACGAATTTGCATTTTGTAATGAATTATCTTCTATTTATACTCTAATGAATCTTATTATTATTTTTTCTTATCCCCAAACCATATCCATTTAAAATTGAGGAACTCCCTATAGGATAAATCCGTCTCTAGTCGCGATCGAATAAGTTAGCATGTTGGATGTTTATTTTAATGTTGAAGCTACTTAACATTGCCCACAAAACACATAAACTTACAAAATCGTAAAAAGAAAAAAGAAAAGAGTTTATTAATTACAAAATTAATGTGACGGTAGTTGATAATTGACAATTTTGAAAATTATATACACACACCATATTTAATCAACGTTACACATATTTTTAGCATCACAGTCGTTTTACTTCTCATAATTGTGTGAGTTTATATGAGCTATATTAAGGCTAAAACCAGCAGAAAACTTTGTTGCTCATTTCATGAAAAGTACTGAGTCCTTGTTTAGGTATAAGACATATATTATTATGAAATCATGAATTAAATTTACATGAAATTTTATTATGAAAGAGCATAACTAAATATCTAAAAAAGATAATTATGCCATTGCTAGTTTCATATTTAATATCTATTAATGTCTATGTTATTTTCTATTATATTTATTGAGGTTTAATTAGTTACAATCCTATAGATGTACCATTATGTATAAGCATAACTTCGAAGAGTTGCTAGAAAAGAAAAATTCTTATGGGAAACTACTTTAGATCTGGACAACTAGATTATCAAGTAATAGATAAGTGGACAACTGGTCCACCCTTTTCCACCCATCTTAGCAACGTCATCCATTAAGGATATGTCACATAGGAAATTGGATCAACATATGAGACCGCATGTTTAGTTTCCTTAAAGGTATTGCCATGTGCCCAGATTGTTAGCCTAGAATTTAATTTTCTATTCGTTTTCAACTATGGAGTATTCTATAAGGGTAAGTATATTTATTGGTTATAAGAACTTTCGAGGAAGTAATAAAAATTGTGTAGAGTTAAATGCTATAGAAGGCTATTTAAGTAATTGGATTTTTAACTTAATTTAATAGCATAGACTATATTAGGCTAGTCACAAAGATAAGGAACCAAGCTAATCAAGGATGTGTAAGAAAGTCTAACTTAATAGGCTTGAAATAGGAATTATTGCACAAGTTTTTATCTCTTGGTCTTGCTCAATTGTCTCATGAACACTCGTCTTATGTTTTGTATGGATCTAAAAGGGCATAAACGATGAAAATATGCTTTTAATAAAAGTGGCCTTATTTATAAAAGAGCTAGGCTTTTATTTATATATTATAAGGCTTTAGGCTTATGTTGGCCTAAGTTTAAAACTAAATTCAATAGAGCTTATATCCATGAAAAGAAGGCCTTGATATAGGTTATTGGATTGTTAGGAATGATCCAATGGTTGTCCATAGTACTTCATCTCATTTGTCCATCTAGAAGTAATTCAATAATTGAAATCAACCTCTCAAATATATGAATAGGTAGCTAAGTTTATCATTTCCACGCATTCTTACACATCACTAGGTTAAGAGCAATGTAGGAACTTTGTTAAAATGCATCACAAAAAGATTAAATTAACTATCCGATGAATAATGAATAAAGAACAGTTAAGTCTACTGAATTTTATTTATAGTCATGTGTACATATACAAGACATTGAATTTGTTTGTTTCTCCTTCAATGCCTCTTCTTATCTCATTTGTGTATGTATCATCATCTCAAGGCTTCTCCAAGGTTGACTAAAATACCCAGAGAATGTGATTGGCTAGACATAATAATAATCTATAAAAATATTACTACCTTTGCAATTGTGGGTTTATATTCAAGAATAATCAAGATGGGAAATATCAATAGAGATGTAATGTATGCTGATAAGTTCCTTAGATTTTAGGATAAATAACATGGAAAAATATTATTTCAATCTTACGAGAAAACTTCATCTTATAATTATCCTCATTGAAGGATAGTCAAAATTTTATAATAGATATAAAATATTCCCAAAACCATCAATTTGTTAGTTCTTGAATGATGATTTAATAAGGTAGGTTTGATAATATTGGATTCAAAAATTAGACTTGGCTCCCTATAGAATTATCGTATACTTAACCTCCAAGGTTGTTTGAAGCTACTAGTTTGATCTAAACCACTTTAATGTCATCTTTGTCACAATTATCTATATTATAGAAATGCAAACAAGGGGAGTTTGGTTTCTTTTACTATATGCCTGAATTACCCTTTTGATATGTTAATATTTGATGCAATTTATCATTTGCAATTTTATAATTCATGCTTCTTATATTATTTAATTGATGCCATAAATGTTGTTATCTTAAGTCTAGCACTAAAAATGCTACTTCTATGTATAGTAACATTTACATTTGTCACTATTATTGTATACATCAATTTGCATTAAATGTTGTATTCATCTATGTCTATAAATACATTAATTCAATAAAATTAATTTCTATAGTATAATGAAATTAATTTAGTCATAAATAATTATTATATCTTTATCTAACTATAGATATAGATGTAATCACAAATTCAAATTTAGAAGAAAAAAATTTAGTATTCATCTACATCCTTTATGCACATGTCAATACATGATATAATTGCATTAATTTGCATAATTTCATCATTCATACATATTTTAGTCCTACTTTAAACCATAGTTACATATTTCTACATTGCTTATACCTAATGATTAAATTTGAAAAACTATATATTGATACTTGTTACTAGATATGGCTTAGTAGCCAAAGGCTTAAGATAAAGATGACTTAAGGCTACCTCCCTAGCAAATGAGGAACATGTACTAGCTTAGTTTACATGACTAAGCCATTGACACTATGAAGGGCAACTGGTAGCCCGGTTAAGATGATAAGCCAACATAGCAACAAACCTTAGATAAGTGTAAGATATTTAGGACATGACTTCACATGGAGCTGCTCATCACATGTCCATACAACACGTACATCACATTTAATGTGATATGACAATTAGCATCTTAATTATATTGGTGAGAATGGCCTAATCATGCGGCATTATACAACGATGATAAGGGTGAGATAATCATCAAAGTCTAAGAGCAAACATTTCATTTGCTAATTTCAGGTAGCCTTATCAACCTCCCCAATTCTCAAGGCATCATGGAAAGAGGTATATCTTATAAATACCTTATTTTGAGTATATAAAAGGTAAGTTCACAATCTAAGTCCAAAAAATAGAAAAAGCCACACTCTATATTAAGCTCCAGCTCTTCTCTCTCTCTCTCTCTCTCTCTCTTGCTACATATATATATATATATAATTTAAGTATCAGAGTAACTATGCCGAACTACCCTTAGCTTAGTAATTTACCCCATATTTGTCTTGCAAGAAACTCTCCCAACTACGCAAACCTCTCGGATGAAGCCCATTTTGCTTTAAGAAGCTTAGAGACTCTACTTGCAAAAGATCTAAAGTGATACTATCCATTACCTTCTCCACCAAACAATCCTAACAATGGTTATGCAATTCCATATCTTTTACAAGGCTATTTTAAAATTGCTCATTCACTCATAATCCAAAAGTTCCATAATTTTAAGTATTTTTTATATATTTAAATTATCGCCATAACTTTTAACTAGCCTAATAGATCAATCTTTTCATGACAAAATTTTTATGAATGTTTTATCTTTCTCTTTCTCTATTTTGTTTCATTAACAAGACAAGAGATTCTATCGAGTTGATGGGAAGTCCACATTAAATATGGATTGAGCTAAAGAGATTATTTGGGGTAGATTGATTGATATCCTTACTACTTTGGGATTTGAATTGTAAAGATGAATACTTGACTTGTATAGAAAATTTTCCAAATTAGATATACAAAGAAGTCATAAACTTTACTTTAAAAAGATTCCAATTTAAGTGAAGGCAATAAAGAAAGAGAGAGGGGTGGGCAATTTATAGTCAAGAGACAAATGTCACTCATGAATCATAGAAAAAGCATATGTCCTCATTATGCCCAATGTGTACAAAGTATGTTTTTAATGAAAAGACGCATTTCTTTTGTACCTTTTCATTACTTATTTGTCATCAACCTAATTTTTTCCATTTAAAGAAAAGGAAAAAATAAAAAATCATGTCTCATTATGTGAATCATATATTTTTATTTATGAATATATCGTATACTTATTTTAAAGAATCATAAATTTTTATTTGTGACTATATCATATACTTATTTTAAGGATCAAGTTGTTCTACAAACACTTTCTTTATGTACAATACTCTATGTAAGTAAGTATAATACTGTTATAGAAACTAAAATTATATCCACTCAGCCCTAAATTTCATGAAATATGTATTAACGGGTTATAGTAAGTTCTTTTTAATTTGAGAATATTCCAAAGTATTCACTTTACAACTTCTTTTTCTTTTCATAGTCATTCTATTATTTGAATTTTAGGTTTCTTGTAAATTTTTGCCACATATTTTTCTTTTCTTTTCTTGTGTAATGCATATTATCCCTTAAATTGAGTTCCTTAAGGACAAGTGTAATAATTCACCTTCTCATTCATTCTTTTTTTAATTTGACAAAATGAGCTTTAGATGATTTTTAATTAAAATATATCTATTTTTATTGTATTTCATAAAATATTTATTAATTAAAATATTATTTTCAATACTTTCGATCGACTATTTAGTTTTAACATTTCAAAAGCGCGTTCACCCAAAAATTTTATCTATAATCTCCTAAGTGAATTATTTGTATCCATAATAATACAATTGTTTGAATACATTTTGTATAACACAACCTACATGATCTATAGTAGGGCATTTTCATCACTATTGAAGAACTACTTTTATTTTATTATGAGATATAATCTTAAAGAATTCAAAGGAATCATATCATCCAAAAAAAAAAGAAAAAAAAAGAAACCAAAGGAATCGGCGACATAAAATTTACAAAATTTAAGAGATGGAGTCCTTCATTTTTATTAAAGATTGGGATGGTATTTTTCAATAAATGTTAATTTATCATATACACATGTTATATTATGAATTTTTCTTTTCTCATGCTCATATTGTGGTTTCATGTTATGAATTTTTAACACTCTTTTACTATAGGTAATTATGATTTCTACATTATTTCCTAAAACACTAGGTATGAAAGGGTTGCTTAGGGTTATGGAAAACCCTTTTCCAGCTTTTTCCTCTTACATGCTACTTTGCCTAAGGTCTACATAAGTTCCTAAAGCTGTGAAGTGAGAATCGTAAAGGATTGGTAAATTCAGATTAAGAAAGCTAAGGTAAGGCTATTGTAATGCCTTTTATTGTAAAATTCCAATAGATTCTTATTGAAAAACCTGCTTTTCCATGTAAGACAACCCCAAAACAAATTTGAGAAGACTTTTAGGACTCTTACGATGAATCTTGTGCCTAGCTTTATGCAATGATGTTTCTTCGGGTTTTTTGTTTTGTTTTGAGTTTTTTTTTTCTTATTCTAAATCCTTTCCTAATCTATTCTAACTGTAAAGCTTTAACTAAAACATATTGTGAATCAATCTATTCTTCTAGAAATCCTAGGCCCCTCAAGTGTTTCAAAAGAGAATGAGAATATTATTGAGCTGTTGTGTTATTCTCTTATGGTCAAGTTGTGAGGTACTTGTTTCAAATTATGAGCAAACACTGCAGTCAAGTATGAGGTTTGTTTGTTGCTTATATGTGTATAAGATTAGTAAATATTAATGAACCTAACAAATATTTAGCTTAAATAAGTACTAAGTATGCTTGGCTAAGCCTAAAAGACTAAGAGGACTAGACCTTAAGATAGTACCCTAATGATCTTAGTGCAATGGTATCCTAATCGAAGTCCTACTTTGAAATAATTTGGGTAGATTAAGTGATCCTTGGTTCTTAAACTATAGGGGAGGACCCAATACCAATACTTGTGTGTTTGTGTATGTGTATATTAGACTCATGAGTTACTCTAAGTTCTAGGGTGTTAGAACTATGTTATTTATTAGGCTTAAACAAAGATAATAAATGGTGGTTATGTATTTAGTTACATTGAATTATTAATGTGTATGCTTGTACATTACTATATAAACATGCACATGTCATTTGTATATGCTGTACTAAGCTTTACTTACCCTTATGGGGAAATGCCATTTTTAGATGTAAGGACAGGATATGGGGACTATGACGAATACTTTAGTGATTATGGCTACTATGGAGAGGATGTTGATTACTATGACCATTTTGACTTTGGAGATGGATCTGTGTAGTTTGAGTAAGGGTGTTGTAATTATCGAAAAGAATTGCCAAACTTTGTTTCAATTTTTATTTTTAAGTTGTTATTTAGGTCATGAGAAGTTACCTAATACTTCTCCTATTATTGTCCAGTTTAATTGTTAACTTTCATATATGGTGATTTTAGTGATGGTTATGTTTTGGTATAAGGTTCTATGAAACAATTTGTAATTGAGTCATGAGATCAACTCTATTTTCATGGAATGAAGCAATGCAAGTGTTGATATTTATGTATTATTGGTGAATTGAGGATGTGTAAGACATTCCTAATATATTGTGTTGGAGTTATTATGGGTGATTAATGATTGCAGAATTATGTGAAGATATGAATGGGTGGATTCTAGATGGCTGACATGTCAATAGATCTTAGGGATCCGTAGCAAATTATAATCTCCTAGGTTTTGGGTCATTATAGCTTTAATGGTATTAGAGCTAAGTTTAAAATCTAAAACATAGATAACCTAAGCATGAACCTTAGTAGAAATAAGATATGAATCAAAGTGTAATGATTTGATTATAAGGATAGGACCGATAGCATATAAAGTTGAGTTGAGATTATGTGCTTGAAGTAGTTCATTATGTTTGTGTTCTTAGTGATCTTTTCCTATCTAGTTATTTGTAGTACATTTTAGTTATCTAACCCCTTTCTTTGAAGTCAAACTTATATGACTTTGTTCATGTGTTTCCTCTTGTAGCATGCCTAGACATGATGCTACTTCTACTTCTTCTTCACATTTCAGGGCAGTAAGGACACAAACCCAAATCATATCCTTCTAGTAAATGAAAATCAATTTGAGTCAAGCTTGCCACCTCAACTGCAAAGCCCTCTACAAGAATAGGGCTAAATTACCCCTATCTAAGCTCAAGCCTAGTAGACTTAGGGCCAAGACTAGACCTTCCCTCCTTGGGCATGCTTACCCGAAACTAAACCTAGCCTCAATATGACCAGGTTAGGGATCAAACACAGTGACAACTACTTAAATTCTGAACTCTATGAATGCAATGATTTGAGTATTGGTGCAGCCACAATAGTAGATTCAGTAGGACATGCAAGTCATTCAAGTAAATGCTAAAATTTAGAGGCAAGAGAAATAGGTTACCATAGATACTAGCATAAGTGGTTGTATAAGTGTAAATACTTTCAATCGATTTGTGAAGATCACCCATGACTTCTACACTAAGCCATATGATCTGGCAAGAGTTAAAGAGTAGATAATTGAAGTGGAGAAATCTTTTGCACTGGTAAAGATACCAGATATTAAAAATGTAACCTATGCCACCTCCTTTTTTAGGGGTTCTATAGCCTAGTGGTGGGAGAGTACTCTCAAGACTAATAGGAATGTAGTTGGTCCCATCACCCAAGAAGAGTTTGAGCAATTATTCTTTGATAAGTTCTTCCTTAATAGTATTAGGGAACAAATAGAGCTTGCCTACTAGCCTTGTAGTAGTGTAATAAATTAGTATCAAAGTATGAGGTAGAGCTGAATCGCCTAGCCTGATTCCTAAAAGAGCTAATCAAAAGAGATGAGAGGTTACACTCTAGATGGTTCATTTTTTGTTTAGAGCCTAAGCTAAATGAACAAATGATAAGGTTTAAGGGAACCTATGCTGAGATAGTTGAGTCGGTTAGAAGCATAGAGCAAGGCATGAAAAGAAAAGAAGAGCTGCTGGCTCATAGAGAGAAAAAGGCCTTAGGTGAGAGGCTTATGTTAAGCTTTAGACCATTAGAGAGGTTCAAGAGACTTGTACAAGGAATTATGATCAGAAAGGGTGGCAATCCACCATATGCATCACCTAAGTTGATGATGTAGCTAAATTTTGTACTAGCTTGATTACCCATGTTAGTGGTGGTAAGGTATACCCACTGCTACAAACTACATGATATTTCAAAGTGCAAATGAACTCCAGCTGCCTACTTTTTATTTGGTAAGACTAAGCATGTTAGCAAAGACTATAAAGAGCTAACTTTGATGCATTAGGGTTTTTGCTTTAGATGTAATTAGAGAGAGCATTAGGCAATAGAATGTAAAGAATCAGGGAAACAACCCATGCAGACCACTCAACCTACGGCTACTATAAACATAAGCAGAGCCGTTCGACCTCAACCAAGACCCTACTAAAGAGCACTATCTTGAGTCCTTGTGCTTCAACAACAAAGTCAAAATCAAATGACTATTAATGTAGATATTTTTGCAAGTATGCTCATTATTCCTAACTAGAGCATACATGTTTTGTTTGAAACTATAGCTTCTCATTCTTGAATTATTGAGTCTTTGGTAAATGCTTGTGTATTGTATGCTACATTTGTAGATACTCCATTGTTTGTGAACACCCCCTTGGGGAGTGAAACTATGCTAAATAGAATGTGTCAAGATGTGAAGATTGTTGTATAAGGAAGGATTTTACCAGCAAACTTGTTAGTATTGGACATGTCAAGCTTTGACGTAATCTTAGGTATAGATTGGCTAGCAAGGCACCATGCAACCATTGACTGTTATAACATGGTGATCACTTTTGAGCCTCAAGGAGATGTTCCTTTTTAATATCAAGTAGATAGTCAAAGGCTAGTGAGCTGTATTCATTATAAGTTGTAGGGAAAGTCTAACTTAGTTGCCTCAAATACAAATTATGGTGCAAATTTGAAGCCAAAATAGGTACCAATAGTATAGGAATTCTTAAGAGTCTTCCTAGATAATTTACATAGTCTACTACCTATCAAAGAAGTAGACTTCAAAATAGACCGGGTGCTAGACACCAAAACCTATATCAAAACGAGTGTATAGAATGGCACTTACTGAACTTATTAAGTTTAAGAAACAACTACAAGATACGGACTTTATAAGGTTGAGTTTGTCTTCTTAGGGAGCCACACTTCATTTTATGAAGAAGAAAGATGGGAGCACGAGAATTTATGTGGACTATAAGAATTTGAATTAGGTGACAATCAAGAACAAGTACCCATTACCCTAAATTGATGATTTGTTTGATTAGTTGCAAGGGACACCAGTATTATCAAAGATAAACTTGAGGTCAAGTTATTACCAATTGAAAGTAAAAGTAGAAGATGTAGAGAAAACAACATTTCAGACAATATTTGGGCTATACGAGTTCTTAGTCATGTCATTTAGCCTTGTAAATGTGCCTATGGCATTTATAGACCTCACAAATCGAGTATGTCAAGAATATCTGCAAAATTGTGTAGTGGTCTTTATAGATGATATTCTTATAGATGCTAAAAGCAAAGAAAAGCATGAGTAGCATTTGAGAATCATACTAAGTAAACTCAGAGCATAGAAGTTGTATGCTAAATTTAACAAGTGTGAGTTTTGGTTGGATTAGGTAGCCTTCCTAAGTCATATAGTAAATAATGAAGGTATATTAGAGGACCTACAGAAGATAAAAGTAGTGGTAAAATAGCTAAGACCAAAAGTGGTAACTAAAATCAAAGCTTTCTAGAGTTTGTAAGGTATTACAAGAAATTTGTGGAAGGATTCTTAAGGTTAGAAATACCCTTGACTCAGTTGACGTAGAAAGGGGTGAAGTTTGATTAGGATGATAGAAGCAAGTAAAGTTTTCAATAGCTAAAAGAGAGACTTATGATTGCTCTAATGCTATCCTTACCTTGTAGTAAAGTGGAGTTTGATATTTACAGTAACACTTTGATTTAAGGACTAAGGTATGTATTGATGCAAGATGGTTGGGTAACTTAGAGTTAGCAGTTGCGGTCCATGCCTTGAAACTTTGGAGGCATTATTTGATAAGGGAAAGGTACAAGGTGTATTCCAATCACAAGAATCTAAAGTACTTTTTTACTTAGTGAGAGCTGAATATGAGACAAACAAGGTAGCTAAAGTTGATAAAGGATTATAACCTAGACATACAGTACCACCCAGTGAAAGCTAACATGGCAATAGATGATTTATATAGGAAGAGGCATATGACTTTAGCCAGCTTAATAACAACTTAGAGGTTGTTACTAAACGACATGAGAAAACTGGATTTGGAGATTTTAACTAGAGAAGCAGGTGTTAGCTTAGTAAACATTTGAATTTAGCTTACTATAGTAGATAGGTTTAAGATGGCTCAAGTTGAAGATAATGGTTTATAGGAGATAAAAGGGAAGATGGAAGTAGGAAAGGTAACAACATTTAAAACCGGTGCTAATAGAGTGCTTAAGCATACAGGTCAATTGGGTATGCCAATGAGACTAAAGTTGAAAGTTGAATTGTTGAAAGAGGCATACTACTCTAAATATACAATATACCAAAGTAGCACCAAGATGTACCCCAATCTAAAGGCCCATTATTGGTGGAACAAAATGAAGAGGGGGCTCATACAATATGTCTCGAGTTGCTAAACTTGCTAGCACATTAGAATCAAGCATTAGAGACAACTAGGTAAATTACAGTTGCTATCAATTCTAAATTAGAAATGTGAACAAGTCACCATGGATTTTGTGACAATTTTACCAAAGAACCTAAGTAAGCATGATGTCGTATGGGTTATCGTAGATCAACTAATGAAGTCAACTCACTTAATTCCTATTAATGCCAATTACTTGTTGGAGAAGCTAGCTAGGTTATATATTAACGAAGCAACGAGGTTACATGGTGTATTAATAAGATTACATTAGGTAGATATATACAATTTGTTGGTAAATTCATAGAGGAGTTCACATAAGGCTTTAGGTATGACGTTGCAATTTACTACCACTTTCTACCCTTAGACGAATGAGTAGTTAGAGAGAACTATACAATTTCTCAAAGATTTGCTAAGAGCAATTGTAATTGACTTTGGTGGCCATTGGGATGAGTACCTACCCTTAATTGAATTCGCTTCTAATAACAGCTATTAGGCAACTATTTAAATGGCCCCTTATGAAGCTTTATATGGTAGGAAGTGTAGAATGCCCATTCATTAAGATGAAGTAAGAGAGAGGCAGGTTCTAGGTTTAAAGTCAATGCAGGAAGTAGTAGACAAAGTAAGATTGATCAAACAATGAATGCAAACTACATAAAGTTGTCAGAAGAGTTATACCGATAAATAGAGATGCTTATTGGAGTTTCAAGTAGGAGATGAAATTTTGTTTAAAGTACCTCCTGCTAGAAGAATTTTTAAATTTTGGCTAAGAGGAAAATTGTCTCCAAGGTATGTTAGAGCCTTCAAAGTTATAGAAAGAATAAAAAATGTAGCTTACAAATTGGAGCTCCCTCTTAGATTACACGGGCTCCATAATGTCTTTCATGTCTCCATGTTGAGGAAGTTCAAAGGCAAAGTAGAGCATGAGATAGAACAACA
Organism: Lumnitzera racemosa; assembly: GCA_024138005.1. Lineage (NCBI taxonomy): Eukaryota > Viridiplantae > Streptophyta > Magnoliopsida > Myrtales > Combretaceae > Lumnitzera > Lumnitzera racemosa. Next base: position 65,071,649 of record JAMXBC010000003.1, on the reverse strand, counting down.
CCAGGCATAAGTAGTGGACATAGAGACCCTAGATTGGTAGCCAGACTTATCTGTTATGGAGCAACCTACAAAGATCATTAATAGAAAAGTCCAAGAACTAAGAAAATGGTGGATACCTTACATTAAAGTTTAGCAGGCAGGTCGCTCAAAAAAGGAAGCAACTTAGGAGTTAGAAGAAGAAATGAGAAAGAAGTACCCAGAGTTGTTTTAAGAGTAAGATATATAAACTCTCAATAAGGGAAAGTTTGGAATCAGTAGTTTTAACAGAGGGTATTTTTGGGAACAAAAAGGTTTGGCAAACCCTAGGTATAAAAGGGTTGCTTAGGGTTTTAGGAAAACCTTTTCTAGCTTTTTCCTCTAACATGTTGCATTACATAAGGTTTGTGCAGATTCTTAAAGCTACAAAGTGAGAAACGTCAAGGATTATAGAATTCACATTGGGAAAGCTAAGGGAAGGCTATTGTAATGCCTTTTTATTTTAAAATTTCAATGGATTCTTAATGGAAACCCTCTTTTCTACATAGGACAACCCCAAAACGAACTAATGAAAACTTTTATGGAGTCCTACACTCAAGCTCGATGTTCCTAAAGTATTCTACTTCATTCCATAACTAGAGGAGTCTCAACTCCTCTTTGTCTTAAAGTTATAGCTTAGACTTGCTCTCTTGGGTTTGTCTTAGTATTCCTTAGAAAAGATCCTAGAGCCCTTTCTAAGAGTGCCTTTGCAATCTGCCCAACTTGATTTTCTAATTTATGAATTGATGCCCCTTAATTTCTCAAAGCAATTTCAATGACCTAGTGATGTACTTTAGAAGTCTTGATGTATTAAGCCAACATCTCCTCAATGGAAATTGGCTTACTCTGAGAAGGGGACACTAGTCTCTAAAATCCAGGAGGTAGCATGTTGGAACCTTGACTGGTGTTGTTTCCCCATCTGAAATTTGGATGATTTCTCTAACCCGAGTTGTAGGTGTTACTGAAAGGAACATTTCTTAGTTTGATCAAGTTCTCCATGTAGTCAACCTCTTCTACTTGATCAATCTTCAAAGGGCTTGCCAACTCAGAATTTGAAATTGCTAAATTCTTATTTTGACCCATTGTGAGACTATTAAGCTTCCTTATCAACCATTTCTTGCTAGGAATTAATGGCATTCCTTGTTATAAAGTTGAGCTACTACTTGACATTAGATCTTAAAGAAAACGGGAATATCCTAAGTTCGATAACGTCTTTAGAACCTCCTCCTATCTCAAATGTGTTACATATCTCCAAGAACTGTTATAAATGGTTATTGGGGTCTTCATCACTAAATCCATCAAACTAAACACATTGTTAGATCATTTGAATGATATTCGGCTTGATTTTAAACATATTGGCTTGAACTCTATACTGAGCTATACTAGTAATTGCCCCATCTAGGTTGGGCTTACAATAATCCAACATTATCCTAAGAACCATAGGCAGATTTACTCTTAGCTTATTTCTTACTTATATTACATTTCGATTTCCATGAAGAGGTCGGTCCAAATTTAATAGCGGATCTCCTTAGATATCATCTTCTAGATTTAAGAATTGGTTTCCTAATGGTAACTCAATGTTTTGATTTAGGTTATTCATTCTGGATGACTCTATTCTGATTGTCAACAATTCTCGTGTTCTTACTTCCTTATTATTAGATTTTTGCTTCTTAATGTGTTCTTGAACTTTCTTCAAGTTACTTTTGAGTGTTTTCTCAAGTTCATGATCAAAATCAACTAAATCAATTATTTTACTTTAGGTCATAAACTATAAATTAGCGAATAAGCTAACATGAGCACAAGTATTTTATCTAAACTAATAGCAAATATAAAAGAAAAACAAAGCTAGAAGAATAGGAATCCCAATTTTCCTAATGATGATGCCATTTCCTCAGTAACGGTGCCAAAAACTTAATCGTCTCAAAACAGATCTTCTAAGTTTTACAAATTAAATTGCTATATTCTATCCTTAACTTGATTCAATAAGTAAGTGTACCTATCATTTTATAGCATGGATGAGTATAGGGTCGTCTCTATTAGGAAAATGATTTAAACACTAGTACTTATTATTCTTTCTACTGTCTAACAATCCAATTTATCAAGTGATTAATTATTGAAACTCTAAATTGTTAGCTAAACTACACTAATCCCCAAACGAATGCCACTAACACAATGGATACAAAGCAATTGCTAACAACACATTTAACATGCAAACTTACTTTACCACTTAGCACGATATTACCAAATTATTTTTTATCCCAATACTTATTATGTACAAGAAATTATATTATGTAAGTATTCTTCTCGAAACTACTTACTTCTAATCCTAATTATGTCGATTTGAATCTTTTCCTAATTAACAACCAAATTGAATTGCATTAATGTCATGTTAATGTATCAATTCCTTTGAGAATGCAACAATTTTCCTCATAATATCTATATTATTAGGAGTAAGTTGTTCTAAAAAACTATATCTATTCGATAGAATTGTCTTTTGACATATTCTATTGAAATCTAGCCTAAGTTGATGTCATACACTACACCATACTTAGATTTAATAAGTACAATTCACTAGAATTAACATTTATCAAGCAACTACTATTCTATGCGCTTGATCACACTAAGTGATGTAGCAAGTCCTAATGCACTACTCACACACGATGAAATAATAAAGTATAATAATACGATGCAGAGATAATAATGAAATTAACATAAGACAAGTAAGAAATACAACCCCATTTGAATTTCACTGTAGAAGTCTTTACAATGTATGAACAAGGAATCATGTCATCCCTCTCAAGTCGTTTTAATAAATGTATGTTCCAACACTTAAAAAAACTCTACTATAAAATGGGAACACAATGGTACAAATGTGGATGATTAGATGTTCATTTGTGAATTGATGTTTTGATTGATTTCTCTTTTTTCTCCACAAGTTGCGGTAGATTTATATTCTCCCTATCGAAGGACTTGAATCTACCTCTTCAAGGTACTACCTGAAGTTTTCAACATACTGGTTCATGTGAAAAGGTTGAAAAGAACAGTCATGCCCCTTTCATCATACCCATAACTTAGGGCATGATAGTCTTGAAAACATAATTCTCTTCACCACTCATGGTCATGATAAATGCTGTAAACTCTTTGTCATTTTATTAAATTGCATCACACTCGTGACTTTAGCGATGATCATCCTCTTGCTATACAATCACGGCCATGATTGATAAGGGGGATTGTTAGTACTTCCTTAATCACGGCCATGATTGAGGAAGTGATAAGGGCTAGATTTTTCAATTCATTACTTCATTATCATGCCTCTGAATGATACTTCTTGATATTACTTCACCAATTTCTTCTCCTCACAGCCGTAATTGACTAAAAAGCCATTGCTCTTGTGTATATTTCATCCCCTTGCTTGTAATTTACTTGAAATCAATATTTTATATAATTAAGTACCAAAACTTAATAATTAAATCATAATTACGATCAATATGCTTAAACATGCATTGAAAGTGTAAAGTAATTTACACTTATCACTTCTATTACAAAAACGAGGTAAGTTGTGTTGGATGTTGAGTGGTTACAGAATATAAGTACAATTCTAGATTTTAGTGAGTAGTAAGGTTTTATTAGGTACTATGCCAATAAAGTTGTCAGTAAGTATTGCACCATGTTGGATTCTAGCATTCATGGACTTATTGGTGACTAGGATAGTGATGCTTATATTGGCCGTAGTCAACATGAAAGTAATTCCCTAGGGTTAGTTGATGAGAAACTTAATAAACTTATCAGCCTTGTTAAGAGTCTCATCATAGCTATACTAGGCAATAGGCAATAACCTCATTGTTTACCCTATTGTGGTCGATTAGAAAATGTGTAAGAACGAAGATATGGCTATGTTAGTTAAGCTAATCACCCAATTTGACCTCATTGAGCTAAAGGAGTAGTAGACTGATCTGCTTGACGAAGGCTTGTATTGGCAAAAATCAAGGAGAAGGATGATGAGGAGATAGATACATCGGCTGATGGAGTGGAAGAAGAAGAAATGGAGTACTATGATGTAGAAGAACAAGGGCATCGAGCTCCTTTTGGACTTGACAATGTCAGTTCAAATTTTAACCTTTACTAGTAGTGGAGATGCTGATGAATACCTAGAGTGGGAAGAGAAAGTTGAGAAGGTATTTGATTATTATAGGTATTCTAAGGTAGTAAAGGTTTGACTTGCCACACTTGAATTTTCTAAAAACACCATAATGTGGTGAAAGAATTTGAATGTAACTAGAGTGAGAGATGGAAGATGAGGTATAAGACTTCAGAAGAGATGAAGAGGTTGTTGAGGGGATGATTTGTAACTAAGACATATTTGCAAGATACATTTGCTAAGTTGCAAGAGCTTTGCCAAGGGACCCAAAATGTTGATGAATATGTCGGAGAGTTTTACCTGTTAATGATTCAAGTAGAAGTGGATGAGCCTAAAGCTCGTATAGTATCAAGATTCATTTCTACACTTAAATATGATATCTACAACATTGTGGAAGCACAAAGATTCTATACCTTAAGGAAGCTATTAAGATAGCATAGAAGGTCAAAATGCAAAGTAAAAATAACCCTAGCAAACATGGGTTGAGGTTTTCACAAACTCCAGCTTCAAACTAACATGCTATATTAAGTTGAGCATTATTGTTAAAAATTATGATTTTACTATTTATTTTAATCCATAGAATCATATAAAGTTATATAAAACTGGTAAAATTGTAAATTTGTAGAATTATATATAAAAGTTCATAATCTTACTAAAGCCTATACATAAGTGATTTTACATCCATTTTAACTAAAAATATATTATAAAATCATAACTTGTAGAATCGTATTTTTGACTCACGATTTTAACAACCATGTAGTTGAGAAGACCAGTTTAAATAGAGGATAAGAATGAACAACTTGATAATAGCCCAGCTAGCCTAAAGAGGTGAGCTGATGATAATCCAACCATAAGGACTTATGAGAAAGGACAAACTCCAAGACAAAAGATGAGTGAGGTGAAGTGCTTTAAGTGCTTAGGCTATGCACACATAGCTGTTGATTGTCTTAACTGACTTACTATGATGCTTTGAGATGATGTAGTTGATTGCATCAAAGAGAGTGAGCTTGGGAAGCAAGAGAAAGGTCTTAGTTAAGCTGAAGTCAAGGATGAGGAAGAAACTTGTATCTAAGCCAACTAGGGAGAAGTGATAACCTTTGGTATTGAGACAAGTGTCGAACTCAGTGATGACCAATGAAGGAGACTAAAGAGAAAATTTGTTCTACATCAAGTGTACCATCAAAGGTCAACTATGCACAATTATAGTAAATGGAGAGAGTTGCACCAACGTTAAAGCTCAGACCCTTGTTTAGAGGATGGGTGATAAGCATAAATCACTATACACTTTCTAGGCATATTTAGGTAAAAATGGATCAAATTGTATTTATTTCTTAATTTCTTGGTACATAATGTGCAATATATCGATTTTAGATGATTTAAGAGAAAGGAGATGAAGTTTGCACAAAAAATAATGCGATTTAAGGCAATTACACCTACGAGGAATGGAAAATTATGAAGGAAGAATATCACTCCCTCCATTATGGGCATGATTATGAAAGAATTGAGTTTTTAGTGTTTCTCATAGCTTCCATCACGAGCATGACCAAAAGTAAAGAAATTATTCACTTGTTCATCATGGTCGTAACTCCACCTTAGAAGGATGATCAATCCCTCCATCATGGGCATGATAATGTGAATGAATTAAGAAGAGAATATCATGCCCTTCATCATGATGAAGATAATTCTTATATGAGAAGATCACTCCCCAAGTTACAAGCATGATGAGAGTGTACACAATGATTCCTTTTTAATTTTTTCGTACGAATTGGTGTGTTTAAGGGGTCTAAACACTAAGGATTGACTTTAAATAGTATATCTCAGACCTTTTAACGAGAAGAATATGAATACACCAATTTTTATATATCACCTCACATCACATGACAACAAACATCATCAAAAAGAGAATATCAAATTCCTTGTATTAGAAACTAAAGACATTTTATTCTAATTCTAAACCACAACACATTTGCAAGACTAAAGTGTATCAATTATATCTTCACATACTTAACATAATTTTCTACTTGTAAACCATGCCTTTCCTAGAATTCCCTAAGAGAGTTTATGAGAATTCATTATTTGTACATTTGTGAGACTTATAAGTGAAATCAAAAAGGGTTTTTTACTCTTCTACTAATTCCATGTTTTATTTCTAATTAGTTATGAATTTTGTTAATTTATGTCACTGTTTTACTATGTATGAGTAATAATTTAGGACTTACTATATCAACTTAGTATGATTAAGTGCATGAATTAGTGGGTTTTTTGTATTTGTTAATTCTGATGAATTGAACATAATGAATCTAAGTACAATGTAGTGTATGACACTAACTTAGGACAGAATTTGATAAAATATGTTCAGAGAAAATTCTATTAAATAGATCAAATTTATTGAAACAATTTACTCTTGATAGTAGAGATATTATTAGGAAGGTTGCTACATCCAATTGGCTGTTAATTTAAAAAAGATTCTAATGAACACAATTAGGGTTAGGAGTAAGTATTTCTAAGAAAAATGCTTACAACTAATAATTCCCTACAAATAACATACATTAGGTTAAAATTTTGTTGGTAATACCATGCTAAGTAGTGAAGCAAGTCTGCATGTTAAGTGTATTATTATGAATTGTTTTTATAGTCATTATGTTGGATGAGAGTTTTACGTAGATTAGTGTAATTTAGGTAGTAAATTAGGCATTTTAATCGTTGATCACTTAACAAATTGTAACACCCTAGCTTTCAAGCCCATATAATTACCTTAAGATCCGAGCCCCTAAATTTAGGGTGTCAAGCTAAGATAACAGTTTAATTTTAAACTTCATGGTAAGGTTAGAAAAGGTAGATGAAGTCATTCAAGTAAATTCAATTTCCCAAAATAAGTTATATAAAAATATTAATTTAAGAAAATGTTAATTTATTGCTAAAATCGATAAATATTGAAAATGTAAAATACAAGCATTTAGATATAACGAGATATTGGAGATAAGTTATTTAACTTATAAAAATAATAAATGAATTTGAATTATACATATATTAACATAAAACATACATTATTTTTATTAAATATACATATATAATATTAAATTATTATTTAAATAAGATAAATTAATATAAAAAATTGAAAAATTAATAAAAAATGTAAGGATAAGTCATCGTACCTATGTGGCAGCTTAGGAATAATTTAGATGATGAGTTAAAAGCTAAGAAATGAGGAAATGACACCTCATGCATTGCAAATCCATAAAAATGACATGTATAAGCCACATGTCCAATTTTTATAAATTCTAATCCTTTTAGAAGATATAAATAGAGCTTGTATACTTCAAAAACAATATTTTAGAAGTTTGAAAACAATAGAAAATTAGAGCAAAAACAAAGCACGGAATTTGATCAGGCCAGTTCAATAGGTTATTGGTGTCCCGTTGTGGTGGCCATGTAGGGTCAAGGAAATCACCAGCAAAGGAGGTGTTTCGATAAGGTCAGGTGGCTGAAAGGTAGCCAGAGGTGGCTAGTTCAGGTGAACTAAATTTTTTGTTGAAATTTTGTAATTTTTCTAAAAATATCAAATGATGTTATTTAGTTTTGAAACTTGGTTTTATGTTGTTATTTTATGTGTAGATTAATGTAGTAATTTTATTTTTGATAAATAATGATTAGAAATATAAGGTCCATAAGAAATGGCTTTATTTGGACAAAAATTGAATTAAATTTTAGAAATAGTAAATAATGTCCTTTCAAGTTGAAAATTTGTACTTGATACAATCAATATATGTATTTAATTTAAGTCATAATAATTTTTGAAAATAATCATGTTTACTATTTATTGTAATTATTTTGGATAAAACTAACAATTTCATTGTTTTATGAAATTAAATTGTTTTTAACAAAATCAAGGTATGAGCCCTATGTATTATGATTTCTAGAAGTTCATAATGATGTTTGGGACATTTTAATTTTATCTTGTGATTAAATTCACTTATTTTATTAATTTTCGTTAATTTTGAGTTAAAATCGCTATTTTCATAAAAATGCATAATAGCTAGTTTAGTATAATTTATGGTCAATAATTAAATTACATATTTTTGTGAGTCTATAGGATTTTTTGTGGAATTAAATGGGCTCGTATACTATTTATTATGTATTTTTATAATATAAACCTATATATTACTCTAATATATGATATACTAATTGGTATTGATGTGATACTTGTTAAACATGTAAAGGATTTATATTTTTTAGTTTATAATGAATGTTGACCAGCTTGAGCAATGAGGAATTTTATGTCTTTTAATTTAGACTTAGGATTTATTTGAGTTAATTACGAGGTTATAATAATATACTGTCAAATCGTTAATTTGAAAGGGAATTTTTGGATATTTGGAAATATTGGTTAGTTATGATTCTTAAGACATCTTAATATTACTCAGAATAACAATCATCACAATATAAAGTTTACAAAAATCAGATAAGAAATGAATAAGATACACTCGGATTGAGCTTGGAAACGTAATAGGGAAAACGCGTAAGAACTTAGTATTAACCTAATAGTTGATTTAGGGTTTATGTGTATTTTTCTAGGTGTGATAGGTGAGGAATGATCACATCATAAAGTTTAAGATTTTACACTACTATCAAGCTCGGGTAAGTAGATATTTCTATTTTCATGCTAGTAGACCTATGTCTACTTAACTTAGAGTCAGTTGTATTGTGAATTGTAACAATGTGTTGGATTGGTTAGATACCTAATTTTGTTGAATGTGTGTTGAAAAAGTGAATTGTTTCCTTGTGTATGACTAATTCAGCAATATGTATTTTTGTTTGGAAAACTTGGAAACTAAACTGTTCCTTCGCAAGCCCTATGCAAAGAAATGTAATATGAAGCTGAGAAACAAATCTAAAGCTGAGAGAATTGAATTGGTCATAACATTGAATTTGAGATTCATACCAGATACTAGACTATTGTATTGTTCACTACATTCATAGCATGACACGAAAAGACATACAAGTCAAGTTTTTAAAAGCTTAAAAACTTCTATGTTGGCTTTTGAGCATATAAACTACATTGCTCAACTTATTTTGACTACTATATGTGCCCAACTATGTATTGGATTTTCATACCACAGTAGGTGGTTTTTATTGGGGGTCCTACTCCCAAGCAACTCTTTTTTGCTCTAGGTTCTTAGAAGTTGTATCCAGATGCCCCACTATGTTGACCAACCGGATGAGGAATCAGAAAAGTATAGGATATCAGTACCAACGAATGTCACATGCATAAGTATAGCACAGAATTTCTACATAAACAGTTTTTATTGATAACTCAGGTTATGAGATTGAATGTCTTGTAATATTGATCTTTGTGAATGTATGTTTTCTGTGTCTTATATTTTGTTTTATCCACTCTCACTTAGCTCACAGAGAGTTAAGGGGATGCTTGTGTATCCTTAAGTTATGAGAGAACTAATGGGGCAACATTAGTTGGTAACTACTTTTAAAGAAGTTTGGCTATATTTTGTTCTTAATCCTATAAAGGATCTGTACATATGAAAAAAAAAGTATTGTATTTTAGGTTTGGTCATGTTTTTCTGATGCAATCTTTTGTATGAACCAGTGTTAAGCTGAACTTTGTTGTGGTACTTTTTTGTTATAAATAGAACTTGTGTTGAGTATAAACAGGTATTCCTGTATGATGATATATCCTGTGCTATGCTAGGATGTGACATAAATTTGGATGCTAGAACATAGATAGATTAATCAATACTAGTGCTTGTATCTATTCTTAATAGAGATGACCTTATACTCATTCATGTTAATGATTAATAGGTACACTTGCTTATTGAACTAAGTTAAAGATAAAATATATGTTTATAATAGATTCGGTAGCTCTAATTAGAGGTGATCAAATTTTTCATGCCATTGCCGAGGAACTACATTATTAGCAAATTTAAAATTGATGTGAATTTAGCTTATTATTTTTATTTTTTCATTATTTTTACAAAAAAAAAATATGCTTAAGTTGAATTAGATTGTTGATTTTTGTAGTTTATGGCCTTGAGTAGCACAATTGATCTTGCTGACTTTGATTCTAAACTCGAGAGAACACTTAGAAGCAACTTAAAGAAACTCTATGATTATTTTTTAGAATAAGCATTTTGTCATAAATTGAGGACGGTTCAGTCATGGTAGACACCGTATACTGTATTAAGAACCCTTAATTGGTTACCCTTCCAATCATGAACTCTTCACACAATATATAAGGCTCTACAACCACTAGCTTTCCAACAATATATAAATCCACATGATATCATCACATAAACATATTTATATAAAATTTAAACTATAAAGTTTATAGTAAATTGTAATTTAGTACATCTAGGTCTATATTTCTAACAAAACAAAAGTACATAAGTAAAAGTTTACATAATCAATTCTCTCAACCTACTGAATGGCTCACTCTTACCTAAATCCCTAAGCTAACCTCTAGCATCCTTTGGCTAACCTCAATGAGTAAGCTATCTTGTAGCAAAAGTTTACAAGCAAGTTATAAATACATTATATTCACGCATATGAACGAATGAACAAATAGAATGCTAAACAATACGTATAGTTAATTAGTCAATATACGCAACCTAGATTTAATACCCTCCAAAGTCAAAGTTAGAGTATTCACAACACTAGTCAGATCTGAATATCATACTAGAACTTACTTTACTACAAAACTCTGCGTTTTATATTTAAATCAAACATGTCCTTTATTTTCATAAAAACTAAGTTCTAGTATATTTGTGAATAGGCTCCCGCAGTCTACACTCATTCTTAAATGGAGGCCTTTGGACTCGACCCTTAGTTAGGCAGTTGATGCTCCAATGCTTAATATTCTCGTAAGCCAAGCTAAGGTTATTTTGTCATGACCCTAAAGGAGGCTTATAACATTATTTAAAATTTTCATATCATATGTGCACTCATGATTTGAAGATCATCTTGCAAGTCGGAAATTGCATGATTCTAAACAATTAGTCACTAAAGTTTTTGTTTATTTATTTATTTATTCTTAATTTAATTAACTTACAACAACATGTATATGACTATGGATATCCGATAAGCTACAGTCTATCAGAACAGTAGAGAATCAGTATCCTCTACCAAATGATAAGATTAGGTAGTAAAGTTCTAAAACTCAAACTTACTAAAGTTATAAAATTTAAATGTAGTATTAATAATTATATATATAATAATTTAAACAAAACATACAATCTGTCCTCAAATTCTAAGTTCTTTGTATCTTGACGTTGGCACTTAACTCTCAGTTCTTAACCTATGTTCGATGATTTAGCAACTTGCAAAAGAAAATTACTGGGGAGTAAGTTACGAGAGCTTAGTGAGTTATCCCTCATACTATATCAGTAAGGAAGTTATCAAACAGTTTATTACCAAACATATGAATGTATGAACAAACAATATATAGGCAGTTGACCAGTACTACATACAACATCGGATTTAATGCCCTCCAAAGTAAGGGTTGGAGATACATCAGCACCAATTACAATCAAGCTCTAGCACTTGGGGTTTTTAACCATATATAAATATATAAAGAAATTCCTTGTTTTACAAAACAGGTTCTTATTTCCAAAAGTCAGTAGTATACAAATATCTAGGTCCAGCGGTGAGGTGGCCCCCGCATTACACGCTTACACCTTACAACAGTGGTCTCTAGATGCGACTCCAATCACTCACGATTAGCGCCTTCGATGCCAATAGAACCTACGAGCCAATGGTAGGGTCTTATTGTACCCATACTTCGATACTATACTAATCAAATCATGTGGGAATCCATCTCTCCAAAGCCCTTCATTACCAACCGCATGAGGTGACAACCAGAACATTATATGCAATGTTTGTGTTCTATGCGTGATCCATTTCATTTTAGTTAAGTCGAGTGTGATTAAGTTGACTTATGAGGTGATCAACAAAAATCAACAAACCCTTCAATTATGTAATAATAAATCAAGTAATCAATTATTTAGCTATTATATTTCATAATCTTTTACACAATATACAATCAGTATTCAGACACATGTATATCTCACACCTTCATGCATTAAATTATTAATGTTTATTTTAGGTGTACTAATTATAAGCACAATACAAGTATAGAGTCATCGAGAGTACTCACTCGACCATGCTCTACTCAACGGTTGTAGTAATCTAATGGCAAATCAGGATCTAAGTCGTGATCACTTGAGAATAAAGAATATAGAAAATTGCAAGTTTGGGAATTTAAAGTTAAACTAATATCGTAATTTGTAATGTTTACTTCACCTAGTTATACAAAATTTTCGATTCGAACTTTTTGTCAAATCATATACAACTTTTTTGTTTTATCTCTGATCGTTATGAACTCATAGTCTATTTTGATCGTTTTCGAACGTATTTTCTTGTAGTAAGATCCATTTTGAATGTTATGACTCACAGTTTAAACTGTGATATAATAATATTACAAAATTTATTATTTTAATTTAAAAAGTTATAAAATATTAATTTTAGCTTTTTCTTAATAGATTTATGATTTAATAATTATTTAAATCATATAATTGATAATTTTATTATTTTAAGCTTATTTTACCTTAGTTACTTTTTTTTTACTTATTTTTGAGATTTTAGACTTATTAAAATTATTATTATTATTACTTTATTTTTATTATTTATTATTTTCTTATTATTTATTTGTATTTTATGATAATATATATACTTATTACTATATTTGATTAATTTTTCTAATTTACTTAATTAGCAAATCCTAATTTACGGTAATATATATATATATACCTACTTCATACATATTTATGAATTTATATTGTTTAGAAAATATTATTGTATTGTAATACTACTTAATGTATGGTATACATTATATACTATATGCTATAGGTATATCTACTATTATAATTGTACAAATATTTACACTACATAAATATATACATGTATGCATATATATATATATATATAGCTTACATGTATATATGAATATATACATACAAAACACATGTATATAATATACGAATACTTATATTTATATATACATACATACGAAAATAAAGATTGTATACATATATACATAAATAGTCATTTTTACGTATACACATATATGTATATATATCTATATTTAATTTGTGAAAATACTAAATACATACTTTATGTACCCTTATTTATATATACATCTATGTATTTATTTATTTTACTTTTTATACTTTTTTATTTTTTCCGTATACATGTATATTATATTTAAATAATAAGATTTCCAAATATTTACTATATATTCTTATTTATACATGCATGTATATACATATACCATATATTCTACCTAATAGTGTATATATATATATATATATACATGTCTACATACATATCTTTATACATACATAAGAGATACGTATATATTTGGTTATCTACTTATGCATACATATATGTATATGTAATAAAATATTTAATAAAATACAACAAAAATACTAAGTATATACATGTATATACCATATAATATACATATATACAACCAAAATAATTATACTTACCTAAATATATTTAATTTTCTTCTTCTTTTCCTCCTCCTCCTCCTCCTCCTTCTTCTTCTTATTTTCCTTCTTGTTTTTCTTAGTTTTCTTTTTGTTTTGTTTTCTTTTGTGTTCGGTTCGGTTTATAATTTTTTTTTTGTCCATATTTCGTCCTCTTTAGGATGTGAACCAGTAGAATTCTTTTAGGCAAATAAAATAATAAAAAAAAAAACAAGGAAGTTCATCCTAATAATCTAAGCATTAATTAAGATAAGATATTTACTTTATTACTTTGTCCTTTTCCCCTTTAATTTGTGACACTTGGACATTAAATTTGTACACATGGGCTACTAAAATTTTAGCTAGAATTCACGTATGGGAAAAGGAAAATAGAAGAGGAAAAGAAAAGAAGGAAAAAGAAAGAAAGGAAAATAGAAAAAAATGGAATAAAAGGAAAATTAGAATTAATTAAATGTAATTTTTATAAACATTAAAATTAAAAAATAATAAATTTAAATTAATTTTGGAATTTTATGAAAATTTATCAATTTAATTGGTACTCGTTACTATTACAATTTTTATAGGTTATTTTAATAATTTCATTAAAAAAATTTTGCAATTACGTAATTTAGTCGATAATTGCAATCAACTACAATTATATCACTATTGAGTGATATTTAATTATTTTATAAGCTTAAAGTTATAAGTTTAAGGTTTCGATCAAGTTCAAGTTTGATTTCAATTAATTGTACATAAATCAGGTTTAGGGTTTTAGTATGTAATTTAGGATTTCAATCAATTTCTAAGCTTTTTACTATTTATAATATATTCAAATTTATAATTTATTAAATTTTTATCTTGCTCAGCTTTAACGACTCATTAAGTCATATACAATATTAAGGTTCTATTCTACTCTTAAATAGCTAAATTTGTGAGGTTTACACATTTTGTACAGTACACTATGCAGAACCAATAAATTTATAATAACAACTTCCGAATGGCCTCTTGTTACCCCTGTGTAATGTGATGACCGAAATTTAAGTCAATATGATGCATGTTAATGTATGTACCAGTTTCTTTTTATTAGCCAAGTATGGTGAAGTCCAATTATATTATGACCAAACAATATTGTATACAATCACCATTTATACTATTATGCAACAACAATTTGTTATCCATATTTAAATTTAATTTACAAATCAACGTACAATAGCATACATCGACATTTGTCGACCCTACACAACATTCAATGAACATAATCATTTAAGTTCATTAGCTATAATCACATATAAGTATGGAATCATAGGGTAAATACTCACTCAACCATGATGACTCGCTTTAGTCATAATAATCAGTTTAAAGATCCTTGCCCACATTGAAATCACTTGATCATTATGATATAATAAAGATAATAAGTAATTGAATTAACTAGTAGTTTAGATATCTATTTACTTAATTCTACTTAGATTACTATCAATTTTTATCTAATTGAACCATATTACTAATCATACGTAACTTTTTCATTCTATTTCCAATATTTACAAACTTATAATCATTTTTCATCATTTTCGAATGTACATTAACACGGTAATATCCGTTTTGGACATTAAAACTCATATTTTACAATATGAACTAAATTCATTGAAATTTTAACTATTAAAGCTTAAATATTCTTATTTTTTATGTTTGTGTGCTATTTTTGTACTTAATGATTTAATTAACCATTAGATTCTTATACTTAGATAATTTTACATTGCCTTTACTAATTTATGTGCTTAATTAAGACTAATTCAATTTAAGATGTGTATTAGGAGTTTAAAGACGTTTTGGCCTTTATGTATATGTATACATATATATTATTTCCTTATGTCATCTTAGGCTTACATTATCGCTTATGTTATCAATTGCTTATGTCATTTACCACATATGTATACTTATCCTTATGCATTTATGTATTTTATACATATGTTATATATATACTTATATTTCTAATATATTAGTATGTATGCTTGTGTACTTATACATATACTAGTACATATACCTGTATTTACATACAGTTACATATGTATTTTTATACATATTTTCGTATGTCTAATGTATCCTCTTAAGAAAGCTTCACCAAATCCATATTTTTATACTTTAAGAGCTTATTTAGCAAGGTATATATATGTATAATTAGTATACTCTTCCTTTTTGGTTATGTACATAAATGATACTTATGTATAAGAGTATCCATTCATGTTTTCATCAAGTGTATTCCTATAAACACATGCTTAAGCATATATACATGTGTTCTTCTTCCATTTAACTAAGGATTTCCTACACT
Source organism: Lumnitzera racemosa (assembly GCA_024138005.1). Lineage (NCBI taxonomy): Eukaryota > Viridiplantae > Streptophyta > Magnoliopsida > Myrtales > Combretaceae > Lumnitzera > Lumnitzera racemosa. The sequence goes on along the minus strand of JAMXBC010000003.1, from coordinate 65,055,631 downwards.
TGTAAGCATAAATATGGAACTTTCTACCTTCAACAACATATATGTAAATATTACTCCAAGTTTCTACATTAACCTAACCTATACATCTAACTACTGAGTAAGATAGGAAATTACATAATAACATACCTTTTTCTTCTTCGTTTATGGTAGTAGGAATTGTGAAAGTGAAGTTGAAAAAGTGTGGGTATAAGGGAGCAAGGGGAATCACGATTTGGTGAGGGAGAAAAAAAATTGTTTTATGTTGTTTTTATGTTTAAAAAGATGAAGATAAGTGGGGTCTAAGTAGGGAGGGAAGTGGATGGCACAAGGAGAGTGAAATTGGAAAAGAAAAATTTGTATAGAAAGTTAAGGAAAAGAAAAGAAATCTCTAGATGAAAATGACATATTTGTTCAATTTTCAATATGTTGACTTAGTTAACCTTTGACTTGATTAACATTTGACTTGGTCAAATGTTGACTTAGTAAACTCCTTAGGTTTATATGTAATCTAAGTGTACATAATGAAATAATTAGGGAAAATTGGGAAGAAAATTAAGGAAATGAAAGGAAATATGGGGTTTATTGAAATGATTAATAAGAATAGGTAATGAGATCTTCCTTTAGATATTTATATTTGATATGAATCATTTGGTAAGCTACTTAATGTAATTATCACGAAAAGTATCATTTAGGATACTAATACTTACTATATGTAGTATAATCATCAACTATGCTCTTAACTCTATAAAATACTAACCTAGTTATATAATTGGAAGATGGAAGTGATCTATAAGGCAATATCCTAGTTCATTACAGATTACTTTAGTATTATATGTATTTATGAATTATTGAAAGTTATCTTTCATCTTTTACTAATGATTTGGCAAGATACTAAGGCTATACTATCAATTAGGGTTTTATAGTAAGTTATGATGAATTTATACTTTTATATCCTTCAAGTTATAATTTCAGAGTTTTATCACTTTTAGGCATAATCTCTAGTGTTTAAGTGCATTTAGGATATAAAATTTTTATATGCAATTGAATCTTCAGTTTTATCTTAAGGTTTTTATCTTAACCAGCCTTACTGACTCTTAAGAATATCTAACACACTTGAGTCTATTTCAGATGTTAGGTTGAAAAATTTAAGAGTTTACACATTTGGTTGTAAGGAAGGGAGAACACGTAAACAATTGAGAATTAAGAAGGAACCAAAGGAAATATTGTAAACCCCTCAAATTTAGCTTTCTAAGTATAGAATTAAACTCATGTACTATAGATGATCTCCTTAAGTCAATAGAGTTAGTAAAATTTAAAACTGACTAAACTTCCTATTTGAAACCTAAAGCGAATATGAAAAACCTTAAATTATTACTTTAAGAGTTTAACTAAGAACTTGAAAAAAAAAAAAGGAAACTTCAATCGCATATAAAACTCTTTGACCCTAAATGTATGTTAACACTAGAGATTGCACTTAAAAGTAATAAAAATCCTAAAACTATAACTTTAAGGATATAAAAATATTAATTTATCATAACTTACTATAAAACCCTAATTGATAATATATCCTTGGTATCTTACTAAATCATTAGTAAAATATCAAAAATAACTTTCAATCATTCATAAATATATATCATATCAAAGTAATCTGTTAGGAACTAAGATATTGCCTTATAGATCACATCCATATTCCAATTATATAACTAGGTTAGTATTATATAGAGTTAAGAGCTTAGTTGATGATTAGACTACATATAATAAGTATTAGTGCCTTAAATGATACTTTTTATGATAATTACATTAAGTAACTTACCAAATGATTTATATTGGATATAAATATCTAAAAGAAGATCCCATTACCTATTCTTACTAATCATTTCAATAAACCCCATATTTCCTTTCATTTCCTTAATTTTCCCTAATTACTTCGTTATGCACACGTAGATTACATGTAATTTTAAAATGTTGACCAAGTCAAAGGTTGACTAAGTCAACATGTTTAAAGTCAACAAAAATGTCATTGTCATCTAGAGAATTTCTTTCTTTTCTTTAACTTTCTATACTTATTTTCTTCCAATTCTACCCCTCCTTTGTTATCCACTTCCTCCTACCATAAACCCCACTTGTCTTCATTCTTTTAAACTACAAAACAATACAAACAAAACTCTTTTCTCCCCTTTACCAAACCATAACCCCCTTGCTCCCTTATTTCCACACTTTCACAAATCCTACTATCATAAATCAAGAAGAAAAAGTTATGTTATTATATATTTTTCCATCTTATTTAATAGTTAGATAAATATGTGAGGTTAGTGTAGGAAGCTTATGTAATATGTGCATATGTGTTCTTGAGAGTAGAAGCTCCATATTCATGCTTAGAAGTGTAGGAAATCCTTAGGAAATGGAAGAAGAACACAAGTATATATATACTAAAGCATGTGAACATAGGAATACACTTGATAGATGCATGTATGAAGACCCTTATACATAAGTATCCTTTATGTTCATAGCCTAAAATGAAGTGTATACTAACTATAAATACATATACCTTGCTAAATATGCTCTTGAAGTGTAAAAATATGAAACTTGTGAAGCTTTCTTAAGAGTGAACATTAGGCATACCAAAATACGTATGTAACCGTATGTATATACCGGTATATGTACTAGTACATATAGAAGTATATAAATATCCATACTAGTATATTAGAAGTATGAGTATATACATAATATATGTGTAAAGTATATGAATACATAAGGATAAGTATACACAAGTGTTGAGCCTAGTTTTTCACTATCCCGATTCTTTTATAAATTTAGGCCTTCTCTAAGCCGACTAGTATTAAACCCTTACCCATTTAATACTAGCCCTCCATTAGGGTTTAAAGAAAATTATTTTTCAACTTTAAAGGATTTAGAGTCGCTACCTGACCGAAGTCGGGAAAAGAGGTTAAGTTATAACCAACTAGGTAGATTAGTTATAACTTAGCTACCAGTCTATCGATTAAAAAAAAAAACAATTTGTAAAACAGATTTTTTGAAAACCAAAGATTGTAATTCGAAGGCTAATTTAGTAAACCCTAAACGGGTACCACATTCTAACTTTCGAAATTTAACTTTACTTTTCAAATACACCCTTTTGAATTTGTAAAATAGATAATTATAATACACACGACTAAATTAATCTATTCATATAAATATCAAAAAAGGGAAAAAATAAAACTTCCACATTTTAAGTTGCCCCGTACTTACGAGTGGTGCCTATGTACCCATTATTCATGATTCAACGTACATAACACTTTTTTATAAAACTTTAGTAGATTGGTTTTGTTTTAATTTGAAAACAATCAAGTTTATGTTTGATTCAATTTTGATTTGTTGAAGGAAATTCCAAAAACAAGACCTAATCGTTTTTTATTTTTATTTTTGGAAACTCTAAAATGGTCTAAATTTGGAAAGAGGTCTATTTATTTTCTTTTATTTTTAGAAAATCAATTTTTCTAAGTGCCAAAAAGAAATAATAATCTTTTTATCTACTTATTTTTTTTTATTTTATCACTTAATTTATTTATCACTTATTGCTCATTACTTATTATATCTTACTTATTTAAACTAATAAAATAAAACCAAATTACTCTTTTTCCTTTCTTTTTTTTTTATTTATTTTCTCTTTATCCTATTTTGTTACCTAATCTATTTATTACTTATTATACATTATTTAATAATAAAAAATTACGTTTTTCTTCTTTTCTTTTGTCATCTTTTTTTTTCTTCATTTTATTTTCTTTCCTTTTTTATTTGAATACATTTACAAAAATAGGTAAAAAAATAAATAAATAAATAAACAAAATAAAACAAAAAAAATAGAAAAAGAAAAAAAAAATCAGGTAGATTTGGACACGTAAGTTGGACCTAAGTAGGTCAGATCGGGTCATCGGGTTGGGTTTGGGTCGCTGTATGAATCCAAGTCGGGTTATCTTCAACCCCTCTTCAATAGCAATAATAAGACGTGCTTTAGGCCGATTCATACGCTAAATTAAGTAGGGAAAGGCGTTTTCATGAGTTTTTTATTGGGTTTGGGGGTACTTGTTCGATGCCATGGTTAATGGACCTTGTTTAGGTAATTTTAGAAGTGGCGGTCGGTGATGGTGTTCGCTCCTCCGACATAGTAGTAGCTGAGCATGAATGAAGTGTTGGCTTGGGGATTTAAGGGTATGAAGAGAGTGGTCGTGATGTTAGTCTAGGTCGAAGGACATTGCGGGTAGTGGTTCGAGGAGAGAGAAAGAGGGGCGGTTGTTAGGTTTTGGTGATAGATGACTTGGTGGAGCTGCTAGGGGTCATGGTAGAGGTTGAAAGCAACTGTGTTGGGGAGCCTAAGCTGTGGGTAATCTTCCTAGAGTGGTAACCTAGCTTAGGTTAGAGTGAAGAGAGAGAGAGTGGGTTAGAGAGAGAAAGTGATTGAGAATGGATAGAGAGAATGTGGGAATTGATTCTGTTCGTTGTGTGTGTTTGTGAGTACTCCTTGAAACTCCTTAATTACTCAAATTGTTCCCATAAAACATGAATAGCTCGGATCGAATTAATGAAGAATGCCTAGAGAAATAGCCTTTTTCGGATTTTTGGAGCACAAATTGAATGCTCCTTTGATTGTATTTAGACATATTTTTTGTACCGATTCATAATAGGCTATGTTTGTTCTGCAATTTCGCCATTGATTTGATAAAATTGCAACAAGAAAGGGTTTAAAAATTGTGTTGAAGCTTGCAGTCCGAAGTGGAAGGTGCTGGAAATCTAGAGAAAGGCAAGGAAAATAGAGGGAAAAAGAGGAAAATGAAGGGAAAAGGAAAGAAGGGGAGAGAAAAGTGGGTTGATGTAGCGCCATTTTAACTGTGCTAGCCAACCCCGGCGTGCCGAATGTCATTTGTGACATGCGGCAATTGACATGGCAAGCCATGTGGTGCTATGTTAGTGGGGCCATGAAATTCAAGGATGTTAGGTGTCAAGATATGTAGCGCAATCAGATCCTGACACATGGCAATCCCTAACGTAATTGAAAACCAGAAAATAAGAAAAAGGCTCCTTGCCTTTCCTAGGTTTCGAACCCAAGATCTCATGGGTAATACTAGTACTATGTCCATACACTTAACCGTCAGGCCATTAGCCTGTACCTTGTCCATATGTGTAATTGACTCGATTAACTTGAGCTAGATTTAAGTTTAAGCCTAGGTTCTACAGCCCAACTTTTAAACCAAAATTAAATAAAAAATCTACTCTAACATAATGTTATTTTCTAAATTTTTTTTTTCAATTTTGTTACTTTTCAAAATTTTTATTTACTTTTCCAAAATTTTCCATTTTTTGTATTTTTTTATTATTATTTTTATTTATTTTTTTCTAAATTTCCTATCTTTTGCATTTTTCCCTATTTTCTTATTTTTTTCTAAGTTTTCCTATAACTACTATTTTTCTAAATTTCTTCATTTTTTTTGGGTTTTTCATTAATTTTCCATTTTTTCAACTTTTCTAATTTAGGACCCTATAATCTAAACTGAAAAATAAAAAGGGGAGAGGGAGGGCAAAATTTAGGTGTCTATAGCTGCCCCCACCCCCCTCTTTATGATAAAGTTTGAGCAAAACTTTGTCATAAAGATAAAACAGATATTATTTTTGCCCTAAGAAGCACTGAAGCGCTACAGCTAGCTAACTATTCTATGTCCAATCCAATAAGGATTTGGAGAAGAGAAGGGTAGTGCTTTAAGAGCTGCCTGAAAGACTAAAAGAAGAATTGAGGTCTAGTTGTGCTCTTATGAACCTAGGTAAAATGGGCAAAGCACTCCTAGAGCTGGTTAAGACCTTAAGAAGAATGAGCAAACTTGGTTGTATTCTAATGAGTTGACTAACTAAGGTAGGCAAAGCGCTTCTAGAGTTGGCTAAGACTCTATGAAGAATGAGCAAACTTGGTTGTACCTTAATGAGCTGATTAACTAAGGTGAGCAAAGTGCTCCTAAAGCTAGCTAAAACCCCAAGAAAAATGAGCAAACTTGGTCGTGCCCTAATGAGCTGACTAACTACGGTGGGCAAAGCGCTCCTAGAGTTGGCTAAGACCCCAAGAAGAATGAGCAAACTTGGTTGTACCCTAATGAGTTGACTAACTAATTAGGTAAAGCATTCCTAGAGTTAGCTAAGACCCTAAGAAGAATGAGAAAACTTGGTCGTGCCCTGATGAGCTAACTAACCAAGGTATGCAAAGTACTCCTAGAGTTGGCTATGACCCTAAGAAGAATGAGTAAACTTAGTTGTACCTTAATGAGCTGACTAACTAAGGTGAGCAAAGCACTTCTAGAGCCGGCTAAGACCCCAAGAAGAATGAGCAAACTTGGTCATGCCTTAACGAGCTAACTAACTAAGGTAGGCATAGCGCTCCTAGAGTTGGTTAAGACCCCAAAAAGAATGAGCAAACTTGGTCATGCCCTAATGAGTTGATTAACTAAGGTAGGCATAGTGCTCCTAGAGTTGGTTAAGACCCCAAGAAGAATGAGCAAACTTGGTTGTACCCTAATGAGCTGATTAACCAAGGTAAGCAAAACACTCTTAGAGCTAGCTAAGACCTCAAGAACAATAAGCAAACTTGGTCGTGCCCTAATGAGCTTATTAACTAAGGTAGGCAAAGCGCTCCTAGAGTTAGCTATGACCCTAAGAAGAATGAGCAAACTTGGTCGTGCCCTAGTGAGCTTACTAACTAAGGTGGGCAAAGCGCTCCTAGAGTTAGTTGTGACCTTAAGAAGAATGAGCAAACTTGGTCATACTCTAATGAGTTGACTAACTAAGGTAGGCAAAGCGCTCTTAAAGTTGGCTATGACCCTAAGAAGAATGAGCAAACTTGGTCGTGCCCTAATGAGTTAACTAACTAAGGCGAGAGTGTCTCTTAAAAACTAGCAACCCTAAAATTTGATCGATCTGGAAGACTTGGTAGTGTTCCTTTGAGTTGACTATCTTAGGAGGGATGGGTAAAGTGCTCCTAAAGCTAGGTAAGACCCTTAATTGAAAATAGATGAAGAGAAGCACCCCTTGGGCTTGAGAATTAAAGATAGTGCCTAATGGGCTCGCTAAAGACCCAATATAGAGTTGGTGACAGAGGGGTTAAAAGATGGCTAGGAGCTTCAAAAGATAAGACGATGCCCTAAAGGCTTAACGAGATCCTTAAAATGAAAGATAAGATAGCACACTAAAGGTTGGCTAGAGCCCTAAAAAGAATAAGAGAGGTTAACACTCTAAGTGCTGACTTGAACCCTAAGAGAAGCATGGGACAATGCCTTAAAAGCTAGCTAAAACCCTAATAAGAGAGGGATCAGTGCTCTAAGAGCTGACTTAAACCTTAAGAGAAAGATGAGACAATGCCCTAAAGGTTAGCTAGAACCATAATAAGAGAGGGATCAATGCTCTAAGAGCTGACTTGAACCCTAAGAGAAAGATGAGACAGTGCCCTAAAGGTTGGCTGGAACCTTGAAAAGAATAAGAGAAGGATTAAAGCTCTAAGAGCTGGCTTGAACCCTAAGAGAAAGACAGGACAATGCCTTAAAGGCTAGTTAGAGCCTTAAAAAGAAATAAAGGAAGGGTTAGTGCGCCAAAAGCTAGCTAACACTCTAGAAAGATGAGGCAGTGCACTAAAGGCTAGATATAACCCTAAAAAGATTAACAAAGGTTAGTGCTTTAAGAGCTAGCTAACCCTAGAAAGACAAGATAGTACCCTAAAGGCTAGCTAGAGCCCTAAAAAGAATAAAAGAGGGATCAGCACTCTAAGAATTGACTTGAACCCTAGGAGAAAGACAGGACAACGCTCTAAAGGTTGGCTGGAACCTTAGAAAGAATAAGAGAGGGATTAGTACTCTAAGAGTTGGCTTGAACCTTAAGAGAAAAACAATGAAGGGTTAAAGAACTAATGTAAGGCAAGCAACCAGTTTCAAAAGACACTTTTGCTTAGAAAAGTATTTATAGAGAGATTGTTGAAAAAATATTTATGAACAAGGAAAAGAGTAGGGATAAGCCCCTTGATTTGAAAAAAGAGTTTAAAGGATGTTAAAAACCATAATTGGGGAAGAATGACTTAAACTAGAAAAATGACAACCTTAGAAAGGAAATAGATGACATAGATTAAAAACCTGCCTATTTAAGCCAACATGGATTTGGATAAAGGATTTTGTGACGAGCCTTTACTTTCTCTCTCTTCTTTTTTTATTTTTTATAATAGTTTTGCCAATACGTATAACTCTTATTAAGGAACAATCTTATAAGCAACCCTATCTTTGGTAATCATGTGGAATTTCTTAATGCCCCTGACCTTCGGGCTTCTCTTGGGGCTTTTGTGATCTTAAGCCATTCCTTTCTTAAGGAGAAGGTAACTCATAATTAGTTTAATCAAAGAAGTCTTCCTTACTAGCTCTCGGTCTAGATTACACTCTCAACTTTAGCTCCAAAAATTATAGTCCATTTTATAAGTTATACTACTTAACTAATCCATTAAGTTTTCTTTTTTTTTTTATTTACTCTTATGAATTTAGGTTTTTGGTCTAAGGGTTTTAGAAAAGATTAATGAAAAGGATTGTTTTAACATAAACACTTTAACTAATCCCGGTTGTACAAATCAAGAACCTTAGGGAAAATTAGAAGCATGCTTGCCCCTGTTTAAAAAAAAAAAAATTTATTAAAGATAAATTATCTTTTAAGATTTAAAGAAATTTTACATGTATAAGGGTAGTATTGTGGGTGGGGAGGCCTTATGTGATTTAGTAAAGGTAGGAGAGGCTTTAAAGTATCAGTGAGGATATAGAAATTTAGGTTTTCAGGCTCAAGAGTGTGATCTAATGCCTTGTGTTTTCTGAGGCTGTTTGCGCATTGACTCTTAGCCCTTTTGATTTGGTTTGGTTGCCGCTATTGGGATGTGAAACATTTCTCGGGGCTTTTTATCCTATACTCCTAAGCCCAATTCTTTGGCTTTTTTTCTTTTCTTTTTTTCTTTTTTAGTTGCTTCACCCTACTATCTCTTATTATTTTTCTCTTTCCTTTTGGCCCTAAGAGTGACTGTTTCCATTAATGATTCAGGGCCTTAATTCCATGGATTTTAAGTGTGTCGGCGTGAAGTGGTTGAAATAGGAAATTGGCTCTTCGTCATTTCAAAGAAAAATAATTTATCAGAATTAAAAGTCATTTTTGAATTAATGTTATTTAAAAAAGCATAAACCAATCTTACCCTTATCTTCTACTCAATGACCCCAACCTCCGAATTACCCCATTACGGGGTGGTTCTTGATAAGGTTTAAATTTAGAAATTCTCTAATATAGTCTAACAGGGTAAACAATAGATGATTGTGTTTAGGATTTAGAAGTGAATGCCTAACTTCACTTCAATCTATGTATCACATTCAAAGTGAACGTCCTTTAAGGAATGAGTCCAAAATATCCTCATAATTATGTCACTCAACTCATAAAGGGTTTCAGGTCAGTGTATAAGATATAGCTTGTTGCTTCTCATCCTAAACTTTTCAAAAAGTGAGTTACTGGTTCCTTATAGAGGAGTCCATTTTTTTATTTTCCTAGGATGGGGTTTTGCCCCCCAGTTTCTCAAATCATCCCCCAATATTTGATGTTATGTTCTAGTTTGATTCATGATTGAGCTTGGCATTCTAAACAGATCATGGGTTTTGGCTTAGCTTGATTGCTTTTAGGAGTTAAGGATTGTACTCAGGTCAGTAACCTTGATGAGTTATGGCTCATGTTTGGATTGGTTGGCTAGCCTAACGGTTTGTGTTTGGGTAAGCCAGTCTTTAGTTTCAATGCTTAGCTAGGTAGCCTATGTTTGGGTACGTTACCAAAATGGGCTTAAGGTTGGTGTTGGCCAAGTAAATTGTGTTTGGATTAGATGGTGGTACAAGGCTAGGTTTGGTGTGGGTTAAAAGCCAAATGTTTGTGCTAGCTGCTTGAGTGGGCCAAAGGGCTCATGTTTGTTCAAAGGGCTTGTATTTGGGGTTGAATGGGGAAGGGACTCATATTTGGCTTGAATGGGCTAAGGGGCTCGTGCTTGGCTTAAATGGGCAAAGAGACCTTGTGTGGTTTGAAAACCAAGTATTTGGGTTGGTCACTTGAGTGGCCTAAAGGCCTAAGCTTATGTTGGTTCCTTAGGCCCATAAGCTTTTATAACTATTGGCAACTTTTATTTTCATTTTTTTTAATTTTTTTAGAGAGAGAAAGGTAAAGTTTATTTTCAGAAAATAATTTACAAATAAGGATGGTGGTTTTTTTTTATTTTTATTATTTTTAGTTTCAGTTTACAAGTCTATGGATTTTATTTACATTTTTCTAAATGAGATTGAATGGTGGTTAAATGGAAGACTATTTATAAAGAAGGGAATTTTAAAGAATGATGAATGATGAACTAATGAGAGCTTTATTATTTTTGAAAAAGGAAGATGAGAATAGAAAAAACAAAGGCAGAGTACCTAAACTTTATTCATGAATTTTATTCTAGGCTCCTTAAACTTGAACTAGAAAGACCCTACACTATGTCTCGTAAACAAGCCTTAAGGTCTTCTATCATCACATAAATATTCCCAATGACCTATGTCAAAAGGGACCTTAAGGCTTGGTTGTGAGCTTCAAAACATTCGAGCTTTTCTTTCAAATAGGCGATTTCATCTCTCAGTACTTGCTTGCGGAACCTAGAAGCATCTACTAGCCTATAACTTGGCTGATCATTCGCTTGGTTATCTGCCATCCTAAGTCTACACATTTTATGGATAAGGATCAGTAATCGATGCAATGATAGAAAAACAAAAACGTGGAAATATGCAGATGCTAAGGTCACTTGGGTTAATATGTTACTCTTTAAGTTGCAACCGTACTGTAATTTTCAAAAACTTATCTGCAAAAATTCTTGAATGATCAGTAGGGCTCCAATTTCTTAAGGGTAGTATATTAACTCAAGTTTGGAATGAAGTATATGCAATTAAGGTGGGTTTTAAAAGGTCCTTAAGCTTTATAACCTCACTTGTTTTTAAAAAACACTTTCATTGGTCACATGAGCTTAAGTAAGGTGGCCTAATCAGCCCCCAATGGTGGTTGCCCCACTACACCCATAACTAACATAATGGCTCCCTTCCTAGGGTCCTAAGATGGCCTAAGTTTGACCACATTTACCCTGCATCTTTGATACAACAAATGAAACTCCATGCCCAATTGTATGTTATTTACAAAATAAATATGCTAATTAAAACAAATATATACACGAAGCCAACAGTAAATAAAAAAATCAATATATAAAGAAATAAATAACTAAATAACATAGGTAATTTGAAAAGTGATTTTAATTTCTAAATGTTTTTAAGTGGTTAGCCCTCTTGACGGTCCCTAGTGGAGTCGCCAATCTGTCGAGCCTGATATTTCACTCTCTCGGTTCTTTTATAATATTAGGTCTTCTCTAAGCCAACCAATATTAAACCCTTGTTAATACTAGCCCTCGACTAGGGTTTAAAAAAAAAAAAACCATTTTTCAACTTGAAAAGATTTGGAGTCGCTACCCGACCGGAGTCAGGAATAGGGGTTAAGTTATAACCAACTAGGTAGATTGGTTATAACTTAGCTATCAGTCTATTGATTAAAAAAAAAAAACAATTTATAAAACGGCTTTTTTGAAAACTAGAGATTTAGGTCCAGGGGCTAATATATTAAACCTTAAATGGGTATTACTTTTTAACTTTCCGAATTTAACTTCGCTTTTCAAATATACTCTTTTTAATTTGTAAAACAACTAATTATAATACACGTAAATAAATTGATCAATTCACATAACTATCAAAAAGGGGAAAAAATAAAACTTTCACATTTTAAGTCACCTCATACTTACGAACGGGTGCCTATGTACCCGTTATTCGGGATCCGACATACGTAATACTTTTTTGTAAAACTTTAGCGGATTGGTTTTGTTTTAATTTAAAAAAAATCAAGTTTACGTTTTATTCAATTTTTTATTTGTTGAAGGAAATTCCTAAAAAACGTCCTAATTGTTTTCTTTTTAATTTTTGGAAACTCTAAAATGGTCCTAACTCAGAAGAGGTCTATTTATTTTCATTTATTTTTAGAAAATCAATTTTTCTAAGTGACAAAAAGAAATAATAATCTTTTTATTTACTTATTTATTTATTTATTTTATCACTTAATTTATTTATCACTTATTACTTATTATATCTTACTTATTTAAACTAATAAAATAAAACCAAATTACTCTTTTATCTTCTTTTTCCCTTTTTTTTTCTTTTTTATTTATTTTCTCTTTATCCTATTTTGTCACCTAATCATTTATTGATTATTATATATTATTTAATAATAAAAAAATTACATTTTTCTTCTTTTCTTTTATCTTTATCTTTTTCTTTTCTTTCCTTTTTAATTTGATTACATTTACAAAAATAGGTAAAACAAAATAAATAAAAAAAAAAGCATTGGGCAGATTTAGACATGCGAGTCAGACCTAGGCGGGTCAAATGGGGTCATCGAGTCGGGTTTGAGTCACTACACGAATCTGGGTCGGGTTATCTTCAACCCCTCTTCAACAGCAACAGCAAGACACACTTCAAGCTGATTCGTATGTTAAATTAAGCGGTGAAAGATGTTTTGATGGGTTTTTTATTAGGTTTAGTGGTGTTTGTTTGATGGTATGGTTAATGGAGCTCATTTAGGTGGCTTTAGAAGTGGCGATCGGTGATGGCATTTGCTCTTTTGACGTAGTGGTAGTTGGGTACAATGGGGAGAGTGGCTATGATGTTAGTTTGGGTCAAAGGACACTGAGGGTGGTGGTTCAAGGAGAGAGAAAGGGGCAGCGGTTAGGGTTTGGTGGTAGCTAACTTGGTAAAGCTGCTAAAGGTCACGTTGGAGGTTGAAAGTAGTTGGGTTGGGGAACCTAAGCTGTAGGTAGTCTTCTTAGAGTGGTGGCTCAGCTCAGGTTGGAGTGAAGAGAGAGAATCAAAGAGAGAGAGAAAGTGATTGGAAATAGATAAAGAGAGTGTAAGGATTGATTATGTTCATTGTATGTGTTCGTATGTACTCCTTGAAGCTCCTTTTATACTCGAATTGTTCCTAGAAAACATAGAAAGCTCAAACGGATTAATGAAGAATGCATAGAGAAACAGCTTTTTTCCAATTTTTGGAGCTCAAATTGAATGCTCATTTGACTGTATTTAGACATGTTTTTTGTACCAATTCATAATAGGATATGTCTATTTTGCAATTTCACCATTGATTTGATAAAACTGCAACAAGAAAGGGTCTAAAAATCGTGTTGAAGTAGGCAATCCGAAGTGGAAAGTAGTGGAAATCTAGAGAAAGGGGAGGGAAAGAGAGGAAAACGAAGGGAAAAGGAAAGAAGGGGAGGGAAAAGTAGGTTGATGTAGCGCTACATTAGCTATGCTAGCTAACCTCGGTATGCCATGTGCCATTCTTGACACGTTGCGCAATCAGATTTTGACACATAGTAGTCCTTAATGTGATTGAAAACCAATAAATAAGAAAAAGGCCTCCCTACTTTTAGTAAGTTTCGAACCCAAGATCTCATGCTCAATGCTAGTACTATGTCCGTATACTTAACCGTCAAGTCGTTAGCCTATACCTTATCCACATGTGCAATTAATTTACACATATAGACTCGATCAACTTGGGTTAGATTTATATCTAAGTCAACTTTCAATGGCTCAACTTCTAAACCTAAATTAAATAAAAAATCTACTTTAACAAAATGTTATTTTTTAAAATCTTTTTTTTTTCATTTTTGTGACTTTTCAGAATTTTTATGTACTTTTCTAAGTTTTTCCATTTTTTGTATTTTTTTTATTTTCTAAATTTCCTATCTTTTGCGTTTTTTTTCCTATTTTCCTATTTTTTCTAAGTTTTCCTAGAACTCCTAATTTTCTAAATTTCTTCATTTTTGAGGTTTTTTCTTTAATTTTCCATTCTTTTAAGCTTTTCTAATTTAGGACCCCATAACCTAAATTAAAAAATAAAAGGAGGGCAAAAATTAGGTGTCTATAATATATAATAGATGATGTAAGCAATGACATAAGCCTCTATAATAATAAACTATAAGATTATCTAAGTATAACAATTTAACGGTTAATAGAATCATTAACTACTAAAATAGAACATAAAACTAGCCAATAAGAATATTTAAGCTTCAATAGTTAACATTGCAATAAATTTAATCTATATCATAAATCACGAGTCTTAACGTCCGAATTGGACATTACTGTATAAACATGCATCCAAAGACAATAATAAATGACTATAAAATTGTAAAAATCGGAGTTAAGATGAAAAATTTTCACACGATTAAAGATGTAAGGTAAAACTAAAAGGAATAAATAAGATAACTAAGTAATAGACCATGTAAATTGATAATGAGAAGAAATAAGTAATTAAATACATAAAGTACCATAACATATAAATATACAAATATAGTTACAATTGTTCCCACTAAAGTACGATAAACCCTGTATACGCTATATTTGGGTCATATTGGGAAATAAGATGAACTACAATAGACTTTTAGTTAATTAAGGAGTTTATTTCTTATGATACTTATAAGTTTTATTATCTTTTAAGCATTTTGAGATCAAGTTCTGGAAACCCCAACAGCTTAGAGAATGAGCAATAATCCAGGTGAGGGCGTTCTAATGACCTACTACTTGCTTGTGCATGTTATTTATATTATGCTTTATTACTTATTATTGCCTATATGTTTAAATGACTGTCTTGTTTATATGCCACCATCTATGTGATTACCTTTTTTTAAAATTAATAAATATAAATATCTGACCAGAAAAACCGGTTCTATTCATCGCATGTCTATGACTTAGTAAATGTATAGATGGAGAGTGCTAGCTTTGCAAAATTTTCAAAAGGGTATTTTTTTGGAGAAAGCTTTTCTAATCTTAATGTATTTTATACAATTTTGATAAGGGTGTACTAGAAATGATATTTTATTGTTAAGGCAAAGCTAGTATGAGATCTCTAATTGATTGCAAGAGGACTTGTTTTATTATGCTTGTGAGGCCTTGGATAATTTTGATTACGAGAGGATTCGCTTATTTGTGCCCAAGAGTCCTTGGATGGTGGATGGTTCTAGTTTAGGATCTACCTATTTAGACTGGAACTCTTTTCTCTACTAGGGTAAAAGTTAAGTGTCACCTAGAGAGGTGGTGCCTCTAAGCAACCTCATGCAAATAAGTTGAGGTGCCCTATACGTCAAGTATAGGAGATAATCAAAGTATAGACGATGTAATTCTACACCTTTCTTAGTTTTAGACTCCTATGAATGTGTTGCTTGCATTCATTTTATACATAGATAGCTTACATGTGTGCTAATAATGTATGACAACTTACTTGAACAATAATGTTAAGGAACAAATTCACTATACTATTTTATGCTCATTCCCTCTTAGTCTCTTTTACAGGTTTACTTATGTTGGGATTGGGATAAGTCTTCAGTACCGAATGCAAGATGAAAATATGTATATTAGTGTTAGAATTAGCTGAGTTCTTTATAGATGATACATAAACATCCTTTGTAGAAAATATTTATATGTTAGAATTTAATTTAATTTAATTCTTCTTACAGTTTTCCAAAGTTGGTAAGAGATACCAATTTTCTATAGTTCCAAGAAACTATGAGATAACAGAAATCTATAGTGATTTATATTTATATTTTACAATCAATTAATTACTTAAAAATCAGTAATCTTAGTAATTTATTATTTAGAGTCTTGCAATCTCTAACTTGCAAAGCAATTTCCATATCATAGGTACACACGTGATATGAAAATTTTTAGGCAATTCTACTAGGCCTCCTTTAGGGTCCTAACAAACATCTAAAATGAATGAATAAAACGAAAATCTAGATCTACCACTACGGAATAGTTCTTGAATCTAAAAGACAATATCTTAAGAGTTTCACCATTGAATTTGGACCTACCTCTTGATGGGAATCAAAATGCAATACACCCAAGGAATGAGCTAGGAGTAAATCCACCTATAGCTCCAAGAAAAGTGATGGATTATTATAAACCCAACTTAGATGGGGCTCACATTAGCATCACTTTGCCTTGTGTTCAAGCGAACATTTTTGAGATAAAGCCAAGTGTTATTAAGATGATTTAACATTGCGTCCAATTTGACCAATTCAATGATGAAGACCCTAATAATCACTTACAACAATTTTTGGAAATATTTGATGCATTCAAAATAAGTGGTGTATTGGAAGATGCCATTTGCTTAAGATTATTCCCGTTCTCATTGAGGAATAATGCTAAGCAATGGATGAACTCTATGCTAAGGAACTCCATCAATACTTAGTAAGAGATGGCAAAGTTGTTTATGAGGAAATATTTCCTACCATCAAGAACAGCTAAGAATGGATATCTCTACATTTAGACAATTATACATGGAAACATTATATGAGGCATGGGAGAGATGGAAGGATCTGCTTAGGAAATGTCCTCATCATGGCCTTCCAAAATGGCACCAAGTTTAGATTTTCTACAATGAGTTGAACCATACAACTAAGAAGCTCATTGATACGACTGTTAGTGGGAGCTTAAATCACAAATCATCAGAGTAATGCATCTAACTATTTAAAGACATGGCCAATAACTACTATCAATGGTCTTCTACAAAAGTTAGAGAGAAAAGACTAATGGTAAAGTACGAGTTAGATGCTACTTCTTCCTTAGGTCATAAGGTAGAAGTGTTAGCAAGGAAGTTAGATAGCCTAACCATGGGCTAGAACAAAGCTTTGGTAGTGGTAGATTTTGACTTCACAAGTATATCTAAATCAAATCAATTGGAGCAAGTTGACTATATAGGAAATCCTATCCAGCCTCGCAATGATCCATTTAGCAACACTTATAACATAGGTTAGAGGAAAAATCCAAAATTTTAGTGGAGTAGTAATAATAGGTAGATTTCAAACATCCAATCTCCTAGATTTCAAAGATAAGTTCCTTTCCCTCAAGCTAAACTAGGATCATGGGAAGAAATGTTAGTTCAGTTTATCAAGTCTTCTAAAGCATGCCACTGGGTTACTAAAACTACTTTAAGAAATTAAGGGGGTATCAATTCATAACTTGGAAAACTAAGTTGGTTAGAATGCAAAAACACTTTCTAAAGGGACTTTAGGATGTCTTCCGAGAAATACTAAGGCAAACCTAAAAGAATAAGTTGAGGTTGTGACTTTAAGGAGTAGGAAAGAGTTGCAAGTTCCTGAGAGAGTCAAATAGAAGAAAGAGAGTGAGGATGTTGATTTGGAAGAGCAATCAAATTAAATCAATCAACTAAAAGAAAAGGAGCTTCCTATCCTAGTTAAGGAAAACAAGCCACTGCTACCATATCTAACATGGTTGAGAAAGGTAAGAGATGATGAATAGTACAACAAGTTCTTAGAATCATTCAAGTAACTACACATCAACCTACCCTTTGTGGAGGCATTGGGACAAACGCTTAAGTATGCCAAGTTTTTCAATGAAATGTTATCCAATGAGAGGAAGTTGGAAGAGCTATCTACGATCACCCTTAGAGAGAGTGTTCTACTTTGATTTTGAATAAGCTACCTACTAAGCTCAAGGATCTAGGTAGTTTTACCATACCATGCTTGATTGGTAATCTACTAGTAGAAATGGCTTTGACAAACCTTGGGGTAAGTATTAATTTGAATTTAGGTGAACCTAAGGCAACAAGGATGAGTTTGCAATTGGCCGATAGGTTTATGAGGTTTCCAAGAGGTATAGTGGAGGATGTGTCGTTAAAAGTTCAAGGTTTTATCTTCTTAATAGATTTTGTAGTCCTTAATATGGATATTGATGGAGATGCTCTACTCACATTGGGTAGACCATTCTTAGGTACAATAGGAGTAGTAATTGATGTTAAGAATGGTAGACTTGTCCTCAGAGTGGGAGGAAATGAGATGGTGATTCAACTGATAATGAATGTTTTGCTATTGACTCTTTTGATTTCATGGCTAATGATTTTATGTAGGAATTTCTAAGCCAGGACCCATTGGAGTTATTTTTGATAAAGAAGGAACCTTTACATAAAATAACAGAGATGCATGAGGTGATCCCCCATTTGGAAACTCTAGTTGTATAAAAGAATGATATGAGGATAAAAGAGATCAATAAGAGCAACATCACTTGATTAAAGCCCTCAGTGAAGGAACCACTCAAGGCTATCAAACTCGTAATTCTACCTAGAATTATTAGAGGGTTTGTGAAATCGAAACATAGAAACGTAAGTTTCTATAGCTTATGTAAAATAGTTTTAAAAAACTATGGATATACTTATAGTAGTTATTCAAAACTTTAAATATATGATGAAAATTTTTTAAAAATGAAGAAATTAAGTTTTGTTTTTTCATAAAAATTCTTAATATATAATCTAATATGTTTAGAAAAAGGATAAATAAAGTTGCAACTAAACTTTTTTCCAATTTTTTTTAAAGCTATTAATTAAAGAGAACCAAGCACTTCAACTCATTTTAAGTTATTGATAGTATAAAATAAAATATATAGTTTTCTTTATAAACTTTGTTATTGAAGTTGAAACTTAGATAAAAGCTATGAACATAAAATAGGAAATTGAGAGAGAAAGAAAATGGTAAAAAAATGGAATAGAAGATGATAGATGTTGGAATGCCTTGATAGTTGATAGCTTATAAAAGGCTAGTTGTATTACTTTTTTCTTTAATTTTTTAGTCCATTTAACTTAGATATGTAGAATCAGTAAACTTGGTCAAAAACGTAGGTTTCTACTAAGTTTATATGTAGACTTGATTAAAATGTAAGTTTTTATACAAAAAAAGATTCTACACTTGAGTTTACTTGGAAGAGCCATCTAAAATCGTAAACTTGTAGAATCACATGGATAAAATTGTGATTTTGATTGCTATAGAACCACGTAAGTAAGAGTCAAAACAATTACCTTTTCACTTGGAGTATGCAGTTTTAGCTAATAATTCAAGACTCTCCGTTATTATTTCATCATAACTTAATTCAGCACAAAAGGAGAAGCTTCTATCAGTTTTGAAGGAGCATAAAAGGGCAATAATATGGAAGATATTAAATATTAAGGGGATAAGTCCATCTTTTTGTAGTCATAAGATATTGATGGAGGAAAATTATAAGTTCATAGTGCAATCACAAAGGAGATTCAACCTAAACATAAAGGAGGTAGTAGAGAAAGAAGTGGTGAAATTACCAGATGTAGGACACATTTACCTAATTTCAGATAGCTCATGGGTAAGCCCAATTCAAATAGTTCCTAAAAAGGGCGGTATGATTATGGTATTAAACAAGAAGAACAAACTAATCCCAATGCGTATAGTCACTAGTTGGAGAGTATGCACTGATTATAGGAGACTCAATGATACTATTAGGAAGGACTACTTTCCATTACCTTTTATTGATCAAATGTTAGAAAGGTTAGTATGTCATGAGTACTGCTGCATTTTAGATGGAATGTCTGAGTATTTTCAGATTCTAATTGGACCTAAGGATTAAGAGAAGACCACTTTTACTTACCTATATGGGACTTTCGCATACTATAAGGATCCATTTAAACTTTTTAATGCCCTAGCCACCTTCTAACGTTATATGTTGGCTATCTTTGGTGAATTGGTAAAAGATGGGATGGAAGTCTTCATGGACAATTTTTCTGTATTGGGGGACACATTTGAGGGATATCTTGCTAACTTGAAAAAGGTACTTCAAAGATGTAAGGAGATAAGTCTAGTTCTCAATTGGGGGAAGTGCCATTTTATGATACAATAAGGCATCGTCTTGGGTCAAAAGGTATCAAATATGGGGATTGAGGTTAGCATGGCTAAGGTTGATGTGATCTCAAGGCTACCGCTACCACCATCAAATAAGGCTGTACGTAGCTTCTTAGGACATGTTAGAATTTATAGGAGATTCATTAAAGATTTCTCTAAAATAGCTAGATCCTTAACCAAACATTTGGAAAATGATGCACCATTTGATTTTAGTGCTAACTATTTGGAGGTTCTTAATGTATTAAAAGAAAAATTGACAAATAATCCTAGAATAGTAGTACTAAATTGGACTCTACCTTTTGAGTTGATGTGTGATGCAAGTGATTTTATTGTAGGACCAGTATTAGGATAAAAGGAAAGATAGATACTTCCAACCTATATATTATTTTAGCAAGATACTCACTCAAGCCTAAGAGAATTACACCACAATTGAGAAAGAATTATTAGTCTTTGCTTTCAGCAAGTTTCAATCATATGTCATTCTTTCTATACAAATCATTCAGCTTTGAGATATCTTCTAACTAAGGTTGATTAGATGGGTGTTACTGCTATAAGAGTTTGATTTAGAGGTAAGGGATAAGAAAGGAGCTGAAAATTTGGCTGTTGATCATTTATCTAGATTGGATAACTAGTATGCCTAGGAGCTCCGTTATCACTAAGGCTTATTGTAGGAGGTGTAAAACTAACGGGTCATTTGAAATATCGAAGAAAATGGGGTAAATAGGTCAATGAACGGAATATAGTAGTTAACATGAAGCTATTCGAAGGCTATGACCCACCAGCAAACATCACATGACTTAACACTTTACTTGATATGATACATAAGTTAATGTTAAGGTCTACCCACTACTAATCTCGAGCTACTCGGTAAGATTAGATAAGAGTATAAGAAAATGGACTTGGAGAGGCTTGTCTCACAAGAATAATTATCTTTAATGTTTGTAATGAATGTAAGATATTCCAATTACAAAGAGAACGGGCTATTTATTGTAAATCCCTAAGGCAACATTATGATTAAAGAAAATTACAAAAAGACATACATAAAAAGGATACCTAATACATGTGAAAAAGGGGTAAATAGAACAAATGACAAAAAGGGGAAATAGTATAGTGTTAGGTGAAAAGGAAAAGTGGCAGCTTATCAATAGTCCCTTACTAAGCAATCTCTAGACATAACAGCTAAGTGGGATCAAGATGAGATAGCATCAAGGACTATCGAGATGAGAAAGGGATGTAAAAGTATTAGTAAGAGGCCGGAAGAGAGGAACTTTACTAGGAGGAGTATATGTCTCATCACTCAACAAAGATCTCTCAGCAGCTAGAGATCCAATCATTTGCGATAAAGCCTTTAGCAAGATGATAGTTAGCTTCGGCATAAGAGAGAGAACAAAGTAGGGACCATCTAGGGTTCCTAAGGAGTTCAGCCACCCTTCTTCTATGTACAGCTTCTTATCATTTGTAGGTTTAGGAGAGAGAATTACTTAGGTAAGGGATTAGAGGCCTTTGAGGTGTACGCAAGTAAGTAGGCCAGAGGCCATCAAACCATCAACTCCTTGTGTTTGTCGAAGATTTGCCTTGAAATCATGATCTTCATTGGCATTTGGCACATGGGGAGTCAGGTTGGCAACGTTGAATGTGGTAGACATGACGTACCCCTCGAGTAGCTCAACTTGATAGGTATTATCAATAATATACCAAAGGATCTTGTAGGGTTCATTAGCTTTGGGAGATAGTTTGTTTATCCCCCTACTAGGGAAGTGTTCCTTACTAAGATGGATCTAGATAAGGTCTTTAAGGGTATAAATGACTCATCTCCTCCTTTGGCTTCCTTCCTCCTTTTGTTGAGCCATAGTCTTGGCTAGTTATTCAGTAACCCTTTGATGTAACTTCTAGAATTCCTTGGCACGCTACAGGCTGCATTGGCTTTCCTTTTGTGTGGTCAGGCTAATAATTAAATATATGGGTAAGAAAAAGTTAAGTCCATAAACGATGTCAAATGGTGATTTTCCTATCAAGTTGTAAGTCAAGTGATTATAGGCGAACTCAATGATAAGTAGGCATAAGTCCTAGTCATGTAAATTCTTCCCAATAGCTGCTTGTAAGAGGTTGTCGACTATCCTATTCATAACTTTAGTTTAGCTATCTATCTGAGGGTAGCAAGAAGTATTGAACATGAGCTGATTAATGCTTTTAGCACATGATTCATGAACCGCATAAAAATACTAGGTGCATTAGTCAGACCAAATGAAATCATCATCCATTCAAACAGACTGTCCCTTATCTTAAAGGCAATCTTCCATTCATCTCCAAGTGTTATTCATATTTAGTAGTAGCCACTCATTAAGTCAATCTTTGAGAAGATGTGGGAACCATATAGCTCATCAAGCATATCATCCAACTGTAGAATTGGATATCGGTACTTAATAGTGATTTTGTTGATGGAACGACTATCAATGTACATTCCCTACAACTTATCTTTCTTAGGTACTAGTACAGTGGGTATAACATATGGGCTCATGCTCTCTCAGATGTATCCGTAGTCTACCAACTCATCTACTTGTTTCTTTAGGTCGATTGCCTATAAACCCCACCAATCTAGTTTTCTAAGTATAGAATCAAATGCCTAAAATTGTAGATGATTTCTTAAAGTCAATAGAGCTAGTGAGATTTAAAACCGATTAAAATCTCAATTCAAAACCTAAAGAGAATATGGAAAACCTTAAATTATTAATTGAACCTCTAATTGCATACGAAGACCTTAAAACCTCAATTATATGTAACCGTAAAAATTAACCTTAAACTTCATCAAAACCCTAAGATAATAATCGAAGACTTAATTGTATATGAATATATTAAACCCTAAATATGTAAAAACACTAAAGATTGTACCTGAAAGTAATAAAAATCCTAAAATAATAACTTTAAGGATATAAAAGTACTAACTCACCATAATTTACCTTAAAACCCTAATTAATAATATAACATTAGTATTATACTAAATCATTAGCAAAAGATTAAAGATAACCTTCAATCATTCACAAATATTTATAATACTAAAGTAATCCTTTAGAAAATAAGATATTGCATCATAGATCATATTCATCTTCTAAGTATATAACTAGGTTAGTATTATATAAAGTTAAGAGTTTAGTTGATACTTATGTTATATATAGTAAACATTAATACCTTAAATGAAACTTTTCATAATAATTATATTAAGTAGCTTACCAAAGGATATATATAGGATATAAATACATAAAGGAAGATCTCATTAGCTATTTTTACTAATCATTTCAATATACCTCATATTTTCTTTCTTTTCCTTAATTTTTCTCCTCATTTTCCCTAATTAATTTATTATGTACACTAAATGACATGTAATTTTGAAAAGTTAACAAAGTCAACACATGTTGACTAAGTTCAAAAGGTTGACTAAGTCAATATATGGAAAAGTCAACCAAAATTTCATTTTCACTCTAGAATCATCTCTTTCTTTCTAATGATTTATTTTCTTTTCTTTAGATTTTTTTCCCTTTTCTCTTCCTTCATGCCGTTCACTACTTTCCCCACTTAGGACCCCACTTGTTTTCATTTTCAAAACACAAAAACAAGTCCATTTCTTCCTCTTCTAAACCGTATTCCCTTTCCCTTTCACCGTTTCTCAATTTTCAAACTTTATAACCACATTTCAAAGAGAAAAAAAAGAAATATGTTATTATGTATTGTTCCATCTTATTTAATAGTTAGATGTATGGGTTAGGTTAGTATAGGAAGTTTATGTGTTATGTACATATGTGTTGTTAAAGGAATAAAGTTCCAATCTTTATGCTTAGAAGTGTAGGATAGCTTTAGTAAATGAAAGAAGAGCATGTGTACATGTATCTAAGTATGTATATATTAGAGTATACTAGATAAATACATGTATAAAGACCTTTGTACATAAGTATCCATTATGTACATAGCCTAAAATAAGTCACATACTAACTATACATACATGTACCATACCAAATATACCCTTAAAGTACAAAAATATGAAAATTGTGAAACTTTTTTAAGAGGGAACTTTAAGCATACGATAATATATATATCACCGTATGTGTATATGGGTATATGTACTAGTGTATGTTTAAGTATATAAGTATACATACTAGTATGTTAGGAGTATAAGTATATATATATATATATATATAACATATGTGTAAAGTTTATGAATACATAAGGATAAATATATATATATATGTAATAAAGGATGATGTAAGCAATGACATAAGCCATAACATAAGCAAATGATGACATAAGCCATGATGTAAGCGTAAGCTTATAAAATAATAAATTATAAGATTATATAAGAATATAACATATATATGCATACATGTACTTAGGAGTCGAAGATCCTTTAAATCCTAATACACTTCCTAAATTAAATTAAACTTAATTGTGTAAATTAATAATACAATGTAAAATTCCCTAAGTGTAAAAATTTAATGGCTAATTAAATCATTAAATACTAGAATATGATATAAACATAAGCAATAAGAATAATTAAGCTTTAATAAGTTAAAATTTCAAAAAGTTTAGTCCATATTATAAAAAATGGGTCTTAATGTCCAAAACGGAAATCACCACATAAATGTACGTCCGAAAATAATAACAAACGACTATAAGCTTGTAAATATCAGAGATAAAATGAAAAAGTTGCATGTGACTAAAGATGTAAGATAAAACTAAATAGAATAAGTAAGGTAACCAAGTAATAGACCTGTAAGCTAATAATAAGGAGAAACAAATAACTAAATACATAAAATATCATAACTTACAAGTATACAAATATAGTTACTATTGATCCCAATAAAGTATGATATAACCTGTACATGCCATACTTAAGTTATATTGGGAAACTAGACAAACTATAATAGCCTTTTAGTTAACTAAGGAATCTGTTTTTTAGGATACTTATAAGTTTTATTATCTTTTAGTTGTTTCGATATTGAGTTCTAGAAACCTCAAAGGCTCGGAGAAAGAGCAATAATTCAAGTGAGAGAGTTCTAATGACCTGCTACTTATTTGTGCGTATTACTTGTATGATGCCTTGCTACTTGTTGTTGCCTGTATGTCTGAATGACTGTTTTGCTTGTATGACATCATCTATGTGATCACCTTTTAAAATTGATAAATATAAATGTTTAACCAGAATAACCGGTTATATTCATCGCATGTCTATGACCTAGTAAATGTATAGATGTAGAGTGCTAACTTTGCAAAACTTTGAGGAAAGTATTTTGTAGAAAATAGCTTTTCTAATATTAAACATATTTTGTATGATTTTGATAAGGATTTATAGAGTCGGAAATAATATTTTTATCACTAAGACAAAGCTAGCATGGGATCTTCAATTGATAGCGAAAGGACTCGCTTTATTTTGCCTATAAGGCCTTAGATAATTTTAGTTGTGAGAAGACTCGAAGGTTTGTACCCAAAGGGCCTTAGACGGTGGATAGTCCTAGTTTGGGATTTACCTATTTGGATTGGAACTCTTTTCTCGACTAAGGTAATAGTTGAGTGTTGCCTAGAGGGTTGGTTCCCCCAAGTAACCTCATGTGGATAAGCTAAGGTGCCCTGTGCGGGTAAGTACAGGAGATAATCAAAGTGTAGACGATGTAATTCTATACCATTCATAGTTTCGAACTTCTATGGATGTGTTTCTTGCATTCATCATGCCTGAATTCATTTTGTATGTAGATAGCTTACATGTGTGTGAATAAGTTTTGATAACTTGCTTGAATGGTAGTGGTGAGAGACAAACTTACTGAGCTGTTTTATGCTCATTCTCCCTTAGTTTCTTTGTGTAGGTTTACTTACGATGGGATTGGGATAAATCTTGAGTGTTGAGTGCAAGATGATGTTATGTATATTAGTGTTAGAATTAGTTGAGATCTTTGTAGGTGATACATAAACATCTTTTGTAGAAAATATTTATATGTTAGAATTTAATATAATTTAATTTTTCCTGTAATTTCTTAATGTTAGTATATCTTGTCTTATTATTTAGTAGGTGATACTGATTCTCTACAGTTCTAAGGAACTATGTAATATTAGATATCCATAGTTACTTATATCCTATAATATGTTAATTAATTAACAATTCAACATCTTTAGTAATTAATCATTTAGAGTCCTACAATCTCTTATTTGCAAAGCGGTTTCTATATCATCAGTGCATATATGACATAGAAATTTTCAGGCAATCCTACTAGGTCCCCTTTAGGGTCTTGACATTACTTACTTGAGATTAAGCCTATAAGTAGGTCGATTCGATAGTGTAGCTTTAGGCTGGAGGTCAATGTAATGCTTAATGCCCCTTAAGGGAGGTAAACCTTTTGGCATCATGGTAGGGAATAGGTTAGCATACTCTTATAGTAGCTAATGCACCTTGGTAAGTAAGCCCTTGGCTTCTCTTAACTCCAACAGTCTTTGAACTAAAAGGATTACACATTCCTTTGCCTTAACTTCTCGAGCAAATTATGCTCGGGAAATCACTAAGGACTTCTAATGTAGTGATCTAAAAACCTTCTCTTGTGCCTCCTACACTTCATTAGGATGCATGGGGGTTAGTATAATCTTCTTCCCAACCTTCTAGACATGTCGATGTTCCTATACCTATTGTATAATACCCTCAAGTCAAATAGCTAAGGTCGGTTAAGTAAGATGTAAGAAGCATACATAGGTAAGACATTACACAATACCTTGTCTACGTACCTATCACCAATGGTAATCAGTACTCTAACCTACTCAGCAATGGGTAAGCCTTCTTTCTCATCCAACTAGTGAATCTTGTATGGCTTAGGGTGTAGAATGGTTGGCAATTTTATGGCCTTAACTACCCCTTGTGCTATGACGTTGGTATGGCTTCCTCCATCAATGATTAAGGTGCATAGCTTACCATTCACTCGATAATTTGTATGGAAGAGATTATCCCTTTATGCATTCTCGTAGGCCATAAAGGTGCTGAGAGACTGATGCACAAGAAAACAGTACTCAGCACCACCCTCAAGTGGTGTCGTGACATCGGGATCTTCTTGAAACTCTTCCAACATCTGTTCAACTCCCACTACTTCCTCTCCTTTGCTAGCACTTTCAACTTTAAACTAGGGCTTGTCTCCCTTAATCATCATGACACGTTAGTTTAGACATTAACTAGATATGTGTCCATAACCAAAACATCTAAAGCATTTTATCTCTTAGGTCTTCTTTCCTATGATTTGACCTTAGTCTCTTCGAACCTCAATCTCCTCGACCATTCCTTTAACTTGGTTCTCTTTAGGTTAACTCAATACTTGTCTTCAGTGGTCCACCTCAATACTATTTGGTGCTTGGTCATTTCTAAGTCTGTTTGGCATGCCACTTCTATTTGGTAACCCTGGTCAAATATTCGACATTCGACTAATCTAATTCTAACTTCTTTTTTTCGACTCTTTGTGCTACTCTAATGGTTTTGTCTAGAGTTGCAGGACTCTGTAGCCCTACTATGTTACCAATCTCAATTCTTAGGCCGAAAATGAACCTTGTTATGGTTCATGTCTTAAGCTCGTTAACATCACATTGGATCATGAGCAATTGAAACTCTTAGACATAGTCATCCACTGATCTGCTATCTTGCCTCAAGTCTTGGAGACATTAGAAAGTATCTTGCTCATAGTATATGGGAACGAACCTACTTCTCAAAACTCTTTGTATCTCATCAAGTTTGGACTTCTCATTTGGCTTTCAGACAAAGATTCTGTAACTTCTTCCACTACAGTACTACATATTTAGAAAATTCCAATGTAGCCACCTGAATATGAATAGCATCTTCACAGTCATAAAAGTCAAAGATCTTTTCAATCTTCTCCTCCCAATCTAGGTAGTCATCGGTACTACCAAACCCATTAAAGCTCCAAATGTATGCTTTGAAATGCTCGGTTTCCTTAAGAGCTCTAAGCTCACGTTCGTTTATCCCAACATATTTCTCCTCCTCCTCATACTCATCGACTTCATCCAACTGGTGTCTCCTCTTCACAACTCTATTAGCACGATGGGGTGGTGCTTAGTTCATAAGAATAGGTTCGAAAGCTTGTTGCTCATTCATCTATCATCTCACCCTATCTCCCATTTCTCAACCCTA
This sequence comes from Lumnitzera racemosa, assembly GCA_024138005.1. Lineage (NCBI taxonomy): Eukaryota > Viridiplantae > Streptophyta > Magnoliopsida > Myrtales > Combretaceae > Lumnitzera > Lumnitzera racemosa. The sequence goes on along the minus strand of JAMXBC010000003.1, from coordinate 65,027,633 downwards.
TTCAATGACAACTCTCTCTTGTGGCCCAGTCTGTAAGACCTTTTGTATTATAACAGCTAGATTGGCCATAATAACGGTAGGGTCCTGTATTTGCTTATCAGTAGTACATGGTATTTGTTAGGCAACATAACCATGACCATGAGCATCACTCTTGGCATTGTTAATATCTCCCTAAACACTAGGATTTGACATTCTCAAAACGAAGCTTCAAAAAATACTCTTAATACAAGAAACTCTTATGCCATAGAAAATGCCAAACGAATAATGAACTATGAACTAGCTCTGTTCTTCCAAATGAAAACAAAGTATATCAAAAAGCAAACTAGTAGGAACTATCATAACACAACTCTCAATCACAACCTCAAGCTTTAATACCAAGATTATATAGTATGCCTAGGATCTAAGTTATCATTAGGGCTTACCATAGGAGGTAAGAAACTAATGGGTCCTTCAAAATATTGAAAAAAATGGGGTAAGTAGATCAACAAATGGAATGTAATAGCTTATGTGAAGTTGCTCAGAGAATATGATCCACCAATGAAAACAACATGACTTAACACTTTACTTAATATGACATAGAAGTTAATGTCAAGGTACACTCACCACTAATCTTAAGCTAATTGGCAAGATTAGATAAGAGTGTAAGAAAATGGACTTGGAGAGGGTTATCTCACAAGAACAAGTATATTTAATGTCTATAATGAATGTAAGATATTTTAGCTAAAAAGAGAAGGAACTATTATAGTAAGTCCCTTAGGCAACATTATGATTAAAGAAAATTACAAAAAGACCTACATAAAAAGGATACCTGGTACATGTGAAAAAGGGGTAAATAAGACAAATGAAAAAAAAGGGGAAATAGTACAGTGCCAGGTGAAACAGATAGGTGGTAGCTTGTCAATGTCCCTTACTACAGAATCTCTAGACATAACAATTGAGTAAGATCAAGATATGACAACATTAGGTACTGTCGAGATGAGAAAAGGGCCTAGAAGTACGAGTAGGAGGCCGGAAGAGAAGTACTTAACCAAAAAGAGTATATGTCCCATCACTCAGTAGGGATCTCTCGATAGTTGGAGATCCTATCATTCAATACAGAGCCTTTAGCAATGAGATATTTAACCTCAGCATAAGAGAGAGAATAGAGCAAGGTATAACCATCTAGGGTTTCGAAGGAGTTTAGCCACCCTTCTTCTACGTATAACTTCACATCATCTGCATGTTGAGGAGAGAGAATTCTTTGGGTAAGGGATTGAAGGCCTTTGAGGCATGTATGAGCAAGTTGACGAAAGTTTGGTAAAAAATCAATAACCCACATTTGAAGACATTACAGGAGGAAGATATCAATGACAAATTTCCAAAAGAGAGTTTGTTTGCTCTTCATATGACTAAGGATTAAGATACTTTGTAGTTTGTTGATATAGCAAATTACTTGGTAGGAAAAGTTTTACCATAAGAATTGCACTATCACAAAAAGAGGAAGTTCTTCTAAAATTTAAAATATTAATTTTGGGAGGATCCATTTCTATTCAAAGTGTATGCTAGCTAAATCATCCGACATTGCATTTCACATTAAGAGGCATAAAGGATCTCAGTTCATTGTCATAATGGTCTAATGGGAGGCTATTACAATGCTAAGAGGATAGCTCAAAAGGTATTAGAGGTTGGTTTCTATTGGCCAAGCATATTTCAAGATGCTTATAAGTATGTGATGGCTTACAATAGGTGCCAAGGGATAGGGAAAGTTTCCAAGAGGGATGAAATGTCACAAAATTATATTTTAGAATGTGAAGTCTTTGACATTTGGGGAATAGACTTCATAAGGCTGTTCCTTAGTTCTTTGGGAAACAAGTACATTCTAGTAGCAATGGATTATGTATCAAAGTGGGTTGGAGCTTAAGCTTTGCCAATGAATGATGCTAGACTGGTGGTAAGATTCTTGAAAAAGTTATTTACTAGATTTGGAGCATCTTAGGCATTGATTAATGATAGGGGGACCTACCTTTGCAATACTCAAATTGAGCTAGTTCTTAAGAGATGTAGAGTACATCATAGGATGGCTACTCCTTATTATTCACAAACTAGTCGCTTAGTAGAAGTATCTAATAAGGATTTGAAAAGAATTTTGGAAAAGATGGTGGGTCACAACAAAAAGGGCTGGATTGACAAGTTAAATGATGTTTTGTAGGCATACCAAACTGCTTACAAGACTCCATTAGATACTATACCTTACAAATTGACTTATGGAAAGGCTTACCATTTACTAGTAGAAATCGAGCATAAGGCTTATGAGGCTATCAAAACAACCAATTTAGATCTTAGAGTAGCTGGTAGATGTTGAAATCTCCAAATCAATGAGTTAGATGAATGGCGCTAAATAGCTTTTGAAAATAACAAAGCATATAAGGATCGTGCTAAGCAATTGCATGATTCCCAAATAAAACACCCCAAGCAATTCAAAGAAGGTGATTTGGTACCTTTATACAATTATAGACTCAAGTTATTCCCTAGGAAACTTAAGTCTAGATAGTCAAGTCCATTTGAAGTAAAGAGACTATACCTTTACAAAGCAATAGAGGTAACACATATGAAAAAAGGAACATTTAAGGTTAATGGACAACGGTTGAAAGTATACCATGGAGAATTAATTAGAATGACAGGAGTTAAAACTTCTCTAATTCAAGGAATGAAGCTGAAAGCCCTTAGGAACATCAAGCTAAAGATGTTAAACAAGCACATATCCTTTAAATAGATTTATCTACTCTTATTTTGTTTTTATCACTTTAAGTTTATTAAGATGAGATCACATGTTGTTTCCATTGTTAATTGTTTGTTTTTTTTTAGTGTATGTGTAGATTGTTTGATGTAATAAGAAAGAAAAGATCAAGTGGAGTCATGGTAATTCAAAGGGAAGAGAAAGTTTTCACTAAGTATAGGGATATAGATAGGAGATGGAACGCCAGGATCCAATCACAACCGTGATAGAAGGTAAGTATTTAAGTTTTTATGCACAACATCGATCACGAATCCAATCACAACTGTGATTAATTAAAAGGGTTAATCTACCTGTTGGTCACGACTATGATGGAGTCTATGAGGATATTCACACCCTTATTTACGATCATAACCAGAATGCATGCCCTTACAAGTTGTTGTACAACGTTGGTCACAGGCATAATCACACCAGTAGCAAATAAAGTGTGTAGGTTATGAGTATGCAAGATTTTTTCATCACAGCATTGGTCATAGGATTGATTATGACCATAATCAAACTTAAAGGAGGCATCACTCCCCATGTCACAAGCATGATCAACTCCCTAATACGCTACTATATAAGGAATTTCCCTCTCTCTCTCTTCTTATTTCTTACACTTTTGGAAACTCTACCTCATGATATTCCCAACATGCTCACTTTGCAAAACTCCACCTTCATTTTCACGACTTCAAATCACTAATCCAACCACTTCTAAAACATACACAATCACTCGCATCAACTTGTATAAGCTTCTAAGGTATGATCTCTCCCTTTTTCCTTAGTTTTTATCATTTAGCTATTTTTGGTTCATGTAATTTTAGGGTTTGTACATCTATGTTCGTTGTAAATTGTTAATGTGTTAGGATCATACTTATAGTGTTGTTTATGTAGAAATTAGACTTCGATTGGCATGAACTTTGTGCTGAAATTGGAATGACTAAGTTAAACTCTAATTTCCATTGAAAATTTCCCAATTAGGGATTTCTACAATTTGAGTCTAGATGATTTATTCTTGTCATTAATAGTTAATTGTTATGTAGGTTTATGCTGCTAGTTGGTTTTGCATATGTTATAGTTTCATATGTCAATTGGCGATTTAGTTATGTCTATGTGTTATCCTGAAATTAGAATGTTGTATTCTCATTTGATAAAAGGGGAGATAATAATACTTAGTTATAGTTTTGGTTTACAAGTTGAGTTCATAAAGGACTCACATGTGTAAGTCATGCTTGGAATAAGGAAGCTTTGATCATGTTTAGTTCTTGCATCATTAAAAGCCCGAGGTTCCGACGAATCCTATTTGCATTATCCTGATCAACCATACAGATTTGTTAAAGATTATACATTCTTTTAGGAAAGTTTTATCGCTTGTTTGATATGTTAAAAATCCTAACCCGGTTCCACCCCACTCTTGCTCACTTAGGAGGGGATTCCTAGCGTCTAAGGTCCAGTTTTACTTACTTTAACATTAGTTTAAACCTAATGCTCTGATACCACTTAAACCTATAACGACCCAACAGTATTGTTGTCATGATAGGTCTCCATGTACCGTATAAAGGTCTATTATCAATCCCCTTGCTGATCATAGGCCTTTCATACGACACACAAGGCTCCTTCCACTCTACGTTACCACTAGGCCTATAGACAAGTAATATAGAGCAATTTAACTAAATTACTTCTATGTTATAAATTAACTAATTATGTGGGCTCGTGAGACCCATACCAAAACAATATTACAAACGAATACAGTTCATAACGAAACTGCAAAAAATCTAAGTTATGCATAAATATATAAAAGTATCTAAATATCTATAATCTATTACAAAATGTCCTCTTCGCTCTCTGATCGCTCCAACCCATCTCTACCCGAGACTTACCACGGGCATGCCTCGGCCCGGATTGACGAAGAAGTTCTCTTGCACCAACAAAATTCTATAGAGGAGTAAGCTTACGCTTAGTGAGATAAATGCCCTCATCAGTACCACACGACAGAAATTTATTAGATGTACAATCATATGAATGCATGAACAAATAGTATGCCATACAACACATGCAGTGACCTAGGAACTGCATACGAGTCAGAATTTCGCCCCCTGAAGTCAGGGTTTGGAGATAATTAACCGACCCAAACCAAAATTCGGGTTCTAGGCCTTGGGTTTTATTTCATTTGCACTATCGTGCTCATACTAAAACAAAACTCTACATATATACATATATATATATACTTCCTTTACCAAAATCAAATTGTATCCTTTAAAAATCCCAAGTCTAGCAGTGTGGTGGCCCCCGCAGTCTACAAACACACGCCCTAAGCAGAAGCCACAAGACTCAGCCCCTCGCCGATGGTTGGTGTCTCCCAGCGCCTAATAAGCCCATCAGCTTAAAACAGAGACTCAATATATATGATGGCATAACTAATGCCCAATCCTGTAGGAAACTCGTATTCCTATGAGTCCCTTCCCATCTCCTGCATGAAGCGGCAGTCGGTGTTACCCGTATGATTCATTTTGAGTTCTTAATCATATAAGTGATTAACTTGATTTTCAGGGTGATCAACCAATTTCATTTAATACAATTCACAAGTATATATTCATGCAAACAATTCCCATTATTATATATAATTAACAAGTCATCACATTCATCCATAACTTCACACACATGCATCTCGCATATCCCACAAGCATCCAAATTTATAAATATAAGATTAGGTGCATCTACTTTACAAGCACAATCAAATAAAGAGTCATCGGGAATTTACTCAGTCTGCCATCTGGTTCAATCAAAGTAGTCCGGAGGCAAGTCATCTCCGAAAACAGTGTCCCCTGGTCATTGAAATAATTTTTATAAGGAATTGAAGAAAACTTAAGAAACTATGTAAATTTTCCTTAAGTTATATTCTTAGCTAATTTTCGTAAGTTTTCCGGTTTTTTACCTAAAGTTCAATCGCGTATAACTTTTTCGTTTTAAATCCGATTTTTATGATCTTATAGTCAATATTCATCATTTTCGAGTGTACTTTAACGTGGTAAGGTTAGATTTTCGAAATGAGGTATACAATTCTGTCCATGGGTCAGAACAGTAGCGTTCCTTATGTGTTGGAGTGTTTTTGGGCCTTGTTTGTTAAATGGGCTTTTGATAACTTGAGGAATCCTTTGGGCTTGGCCTTTAAATTTTATCCTAAGCTTAAAATAATCTTTGAGATCAGATTTACAACTTTGATTTATATTCCTAAGGCTAACAGCCACTTCTTGGGCCCTTTAGTGAGCTTAAGTTGTCAAATGGGCTTGTTTTTAGTTCAAACTAAGGTTAATGACTTTGGTGGGCTTATGGGGCCTTAGGTCGATTTCTTATGGGCTTCCAAACAACCTTTCTTGATACTTTAAGGTGCTGATCAGATTTTTATTGAAGGCCCATCCTAGAGTTTTAGGCTCGTTTTGGGAGTTTTAAGCTCGGTTTTGAGTTTTAGGCTTTATATGCTCACTATACTTGCTTTAGTTAATCTTTTCACTCTGTTCTTTTACTTTTATCATATTTTTAGGCCTCATTTTCCCATGTTCCAGATCTGTTCATGTTGGTCCTAAGGGGTCCTCACTTGGTTTTTCAACTTGTTTTATCATTTCCTTAAGTTTAAGGGGTAGATTATGCACTTAACTACTTGTGTACAAATCTTGACTTAAGTTTCCTTCCATCAAATGATCCTTTAACTCATGTTCCTCATAAAGAAATAAAAGATCTCATACTTAATACAACTCCCATATCATGGCTCATGTCATACAAAGTTGGTTTCTTCATAAAACTTCATGTGATGGATTTTTCCTTAACTTAAATCTAGATTTGAGCATGTTTAACTAAATGGAAACAAAATCAACATTCAAATGGCCATGGAACCCTCACGTCCAGAATGCATATCCTCCATTAAAGTTCTCATTTCAAGGTTTCCTTAGCTTAAAATCTTCCATTAAACAAATGTCTTTACAAAATACCAACTTTACATGCTCATATTTCAACTTCATGCAAGGGTTTTATGGTTTGTTTCTTAAAACGATTTTTGGACATTCTAACAACTTAAACCTTTCTCACATCTTCAAGAAATCCAAGTCTCCTAACATAAATATTAACCCACACATCACAAGGAATACTTACTCGTCCTTAACACAAAGTTTGGTGGTTGTGCACTAAGGTTCCTCTTAAGCCTTTAACTTTGCTTCCTCCTTTTTGCTTACCTTTTGAAACCCGAGTCTTTTGGTCTTTTGAAAAGGGGTTTATGGAAGATTCTAATGGTCTTAAATGATGAAAGAAAATGGCACAAGAGCAAAGGAAAAAAATGCCGTGAGTTGAAGCTTTCAAATGGAAGAAAAATTGATTTTGTGGGGTAAGGTTGTTTTCGCTTTTTATGTTTGTTTCAAAAGAGAGAAAGATGAAGTGAAAGTGAAAGTGAAAGTGAGAGAAATGGGGAAGAGTATGGCCGGTTGAAAATGGAGAGAGAAGGAGTGTTTAAATGTCTTGGAAGTGTTGCCTTGTAGCTTACATAAAGTTAACAATTGCAACTCTTGATGATGTAAGCATTAAGGGGTGAATAGTGATGTGTAAGAAAAAGTGATTGATGGGTGAATAACTAATGCATGGCCCCTCTTTCTCCCCTTTTTAGATCTGCCATTTTAAGTCCTTGCATGCCATGGAGTGGTCTTGTCTCCTTTATTAAAGTTAAGCTTATTAATTCTTGTGAAAAATTGTCCATATTTTGTATAAGTGAAGAGGTGATAAGGAAATCGTCTTATCACTAGATTTTAATAAGTTATCAATTGATAATTGATTCCAACTCTCAATTGATAAGTTATCTAAGGTGATTAGTTGGTCTACTTATTTATGTGTAAGGCTTATACATGAAGATAAGGACATAGCCTTATAGAAAATTATTTTAAGATTTTTATCCTACATTGTTTTGTAATTTATGATTTGATTTTTATAAAATTGTGAAATTTTCTAAAGTTAGATGAAATTATTCAAATTAAATTATCAATTAATTATTTAGGGTTAAAATTTTTTAATGGCTTTAAGGTTTATGGTTTTAAGTAACTTTAGAGCTCGTAGTTCTTCAAGCTCAGGTTTTCTCGACAATTGGCTTTTGAATTGTAAAAGTTTAATTCGTTTCTAAATATAAACTTAAGTTTTTAGTTTAGTTGATCTTTAGGAACATTCGGAAAGTACTCTTAATTGAGTCTTAGGCCCACTAAAAGTAGGGTTTACAGCTACTTTAAATGTATGAAAAGATAAAAGGGTATTCTTACAATTAGGTTAAATAAAATATTCCAAAAGAGATAAAAGAGACAAAGAATATTTAATACAAAAAAGAATCATTCTAGAATGTTATATTAGAAGACACATGTCACTTGGTGGTTGGATATTAGAAATATGATACAAAGTAGGTAGAAACAAAAAAGCATTGTAGTTAAGGGCCGACTTGATTTTAATCAGGTTGGGAGCCAATCGGTTCTTGAAAGAAGTCAACTAAATTGGAGTTAGATATCTATGGACGGTTTGAGAGCTTGGCTTGGCTTGTCCTAGGTTATCTTCTAGAATAAAGCACCGTTGCTAGGTAAGAGTAGATCTAATACACATGAAGATCTAATAGCTAGGTCGGTAGGAGAACAGTTCTATATAGGAATCCCCATCTCGGATATAGCTTCGAGCTAATATTCTCTATGTGAGTCCTTCGAGTCCTTTAACTCGGCTACATATGATTTGTCTAAGGGGCTAGTTCCTATCATTTGCCTAGCGGTAGGAAAGATTTTCCCTCAAATCTAGAGTAGTTTCTGCTTCTTCTCCTAGGGCACTCGTAGGGTCTTCTTCTACTAGTTAGTAAGGGATCAGATAGGATACATTAAAAGTGCAGGAAACACCATAGTCATCAAGTAACTTGATTTGGTAGGCATTACAGTTAATCTTCTTTAGGACCTTGAATGGACAATCAACTTGAGGAAATAATTTGTTACATCTCAAGTGTGAGAATCGTTCTTAGCTGAGGTAGATCAATACTAAGTCTCCTAGTTGGAAAGCAACAATTCGATAGCCTCGACCACCAATCTGACATTTTTTTATTGAACTTGGTGATCTTCTTAGTTATAGACTGGTGTAGCGCTTGCAATTCTTAAGCTCAATTAACTCTGGATTGACTCTCTTCAGTAACTGTTGAGGTGCTAATTATATCTAAGGGAATTGTTAGATTAAGGCCACATACGACCTTGAATAAAGTCTTCTCAATAGTACTGTGGATAGTCTAGTTGTATGGGAACTCCACAACTGATAGGCATAGATCCCAATCCCTCAAGTTCTTTCCCATAATAGCTTTGAGTAAATTGCCTACCATCTTATTCGATATTTATTCTAGCCATCAATCTAAGGGTAGTTACTAGAGTTAAACACAAGTTTACTTCCAAGCCTTCTCTAAAGAGTTTTCCAAAAATAGCTCCAGAATTTTGTTTCTTTATTTGAAATAGTAGTCTTCTGTATTCCATTTAGTCAAATAACTTCCTATAAAAACAAATCAACAATATATGAAGCATCGTCAGTCTGATGAAATGGAATGAAGTGTGCCATCTTATTGAAGTGGTCTACTACAACAAATATAGAATCTTTCCATCTAGATGTCTAGGGTAACCTTAAGACAAAGTCCATGTTGAGGTTGACCTACAGTAAGGTTGGTGTCAACAAAGACATGTATTCTTTACGAGGTTCTCTCTTCCCCTTAGCACACTTGTAAACTTCATAACTACCAATTACCTTATGGACATCCTTAGCAAAACCTAACCAATAAAAGTTCTCCTTCAACAGATTGGCTATCTTAGTCTCTCTAAAGTAACTTGATAATCCACCACTATAAGCTTCCTTGATCAACAACTCATGTGTAGAATAGTTTGATATGCACAGCTTTCGGTCCTTGAATAGATAGCCTTCCTTAAGATAGTATCCCTTAACAGCAATTCCATCCCTACATTATTCTACAATAAGGCTAATAATTTTGATTTTAAAGTGGTCAGCAAAGCTTGTTGTCATGACAAAGCATCAATGAGCACATTTGCCCTTCCCTTCTTATGTAGAATGACCTATAAAAACCTTTCCATAAACTCTAACCACTTGAGTTGTCTTTTTGAGAGTTTTTTCTAACTCCCAAGATGCTTCAGAGACTTATGGTCTATATAAATAATAGACTCTTGTAGTAGCAAATAGTGTTGCCAAACAGTAAGGGCTCGGTATAGAAGGTATAACTCTTTCTCATACATAGAATAGTTTGGGATAGGACTACTAAGCTTTTCATTATGGTAGGCAATGGGTCATTGCTCCTGCATTAGGGCAGTGCCAATTCCAACTCTCGATGCATTATATTCCAACTCAAAGGGTTTTTCGAAGTCTAGTAATGATAATAAAGGCACTAAGGTGAGCTTCACCTTAATTTCCCTAAAGCTCTATTAAGCTTGTTCGTTCCATTGGAATCCATATCCTTTCATTGTCAGCTCGGTTAAGAGAGCAACTATTATACTGAAGTCCATAATAAATCGCCTATAGAAAAAATCTAGGCCATGAAAACTTTAGACCTCAATGACACTCTTTGACGTTGGCCATTCTAGAATAACTCAGATCTTTTCTTCATCTATTTAGATTCTTTCCATTAACAATACAAACCTAAGAAAAATAACTTCATCCTAACAGAACATACACTTTTTTCAAATTTCCATATAACTTCTCAATTCATAAAAATGTCAAATACTTCGTAAAGATGTTAAACATAATTGTTTAGGTCAACATTATATACCAATATGTCATCAAAGTATACAATCACACATCTTTTGATTAGGGGGTGCATCACATAGTTGATTAACCTCACAAATGTGCTCAATACATTAGTAAGTCCAAACAACATAACTAATCATTCATAGAGACCATGCTTAGTGTTGAAGGCAGTCTTCCACTCATCACCTAGTCTCATACGAATTTGGTGATAGCTACTTCGTAGATCAATCTTTACGAATATTTTTGCACCATAAAGCTCATCTAACATATCATTGAGCCTCGGTATCAAGTATTTGTACTTGAAAATAATTTGGTTGATTACTATGTTATTGAAGCACATACACCATGAACTATTTTTCTTCGGAACAAGAAGAGCTGGTACTACGCAAGGGCTCATGCTCTCCTTACATATTCTTGCTTTATGAGCTCATCTACCTATCTCTTCTACTTGGTAACCTATAAGGGTTCGTTTAGTATGCAGGTTGGTTTAGTAAAGTGACGACTGGCTGTAGATCTATACAGTGCTCAATTCTTTAGACAGGAGGTAGTCCTCTAAGTAGTTCTTTAGGAAATAGGTCGAAAAACTCATTTAGCAAGCTTCAAATTTCATCAGGAATGTCCTTTAAATCTCTCATCTCCAACAGTTTTCTAATCTATAAGAACATAGGCTCTTCAGCTTTTTCAATAGCTCAGAGCTCTCTTCGACTCATAACTAAGGTCTTCTTCTTAATGGCTCAAGTGAGCTGATGATGGGTGTCATTCACTTAGGATGAGATCATAGGTTGCAACATAATCCTCTTTCCATCTTTTAAAAAATCATAGGTGTTCTTGTATCCATCATGAGTAACACATCGATCAAATAACCAAGGTTGTCTAAGTAATAAGTGTGAAGCTCCCATGGGGACAACACTGCAAACTACTTTGTCTTAGATACGTTCCCAATATTGAATGGTACAGTCACTTGTTCAGTCGGGTACAAAGTACTCTTATCATGAAGCCAATCTAGTTTATAAGGTCAAGGATGTTTTGAGGTCGGTAGTCCCAACCTCTACACAAAGGACTACACAACAACATTAGTACAACTTCCCCCATCTACAACAATTGTGCATAATTGGCCCTTGATGGTGCACTTGGTATGGAATAAATTCTCCCTCTAATCTTCCTTGAAGTTTGGTAGGGAACTCAATACTTGTCTCAAGACTAGGGTTATTACTTCTCCCTAGTTATCATAGACACAAGTCTCCACTTCCTCCTTAGCTTCAGATTTTTTAACATTCCTTTCCTCCTTAACCTCACTCTCATCTTGGTATCCACTACATCTGCTCTAAACACCATGATACATTGGTTTGGACACTCAGCAGCCATGTGTCCTGATGCATCTCTGAGGTCGGACACATGGAGAGATACTACAACAAAGCAAGTTGAAAAGAACAAAGAAAAAGCTAGTAAAGTCTGAGCAGCTACCAAAAGGATATGACACACCACCTCATCTTACTTAGCCAACAATTTACTGGATATGACACACCAGTTCAAATTGAAGGGTCACTTACCACTACTCCTTACTAAAGTAAAGAGATAAGAGTTGAATGATAACGAGAACACTAAGGTTACTCAAGTGAATAATTCTGTATTGAAAGTTAGATGATTTCATATATAAGAAAGTAGGGGTTTATATACCGGTCTAATAAGGTTGCTTTACATGTATGAAAAGACAAAAAGGGTATTCTACACTAGGTTACATAAGACATACTAAAAGGGGTAAAAGAGACAAAGAATGTTCAATACGGAAAAAAAAAAAAGAATCATTCTAGAATGTTATGTTAGAAGACACGTGTCGCTTAGAGGTTGGACATCAAGAATATGATATAATGTAAGTGGAAATAGGAATGCGTTATAGTTAAGGGCTAACCTAATCTAGATCAAGTTGGGAGCCATTTAGCTTGGTAAAAAGGTCAACTGTCCAGAAGTCAGATGCCAGTGGATCATGTTGGGAGCTTGACTTAGTTGGTTTTGGGTTGTCTTCTGGATTAGGACTTCGTCATTAGGTAGGAACATGTTGAACACACATGGGGATCTAGCCTATAGGTCGGCTAAGGGTTAGATCGGGATAAGAGTACCTATCTCAACTATGCCTTGGAGTTAGTATTTTCTGTATAAGCCCTTGGAGTCCCCGAGCTTGGCTTCTTGTGATTGGCTTAAGGGGTTGATTCTTATCATGTCCGAAGCCTAAGAATTTAAAGCACTTCACCTCGCTAGTCTTCTATCTAGAGGTTTGTCCTTTCTCATATGTTCTCAAGGTCAGCTTAGGCTCAATTCGGCTTAGTTAACCTATTCAACCTTGTTGGCTTGCTCAGCTTTCATTAAGTCAGTCACTCCTATTCTTGGCTCAATATGGCCTCTTCAGCTTGGCTTAAATAAGTTTATATAAAACTGAAGTCTAGGAGAATGTTGGCCTGGGTTGGCTTAGAACACTTTTCCTCTGTTTTTCAACTCTCTACGCTATCTTAATCGCCTCTTTGAAGGTATAAAACCTTTACAATTCTACAATGTTGTGAATCTTGAATCTAAGTCTAGAAATAAACCTTAATACTATGCAAGCCTCGAGTTCATCTACGTTGGCCTAAATCATAAGAATCTAAAACTCCCTTACATAATCATCAACTATTTGGCCTCCTTGGTGAAGTTCTTGCAACCTTGCAAATGTAACCTGTAAGTAGGTCTCAAGTTCATTTCATTTCCTCTCTAGTTCTAACATCTCATCTTCCATCCCTTAACCTAGTTGCATTCAAATTTTTGCACCGCATTGTGGCATACCCAGTAAACTCCAGTGCAGCAAGTTTGACTTTAATAGCATCAGTATATCCATAATGGTCAAACAACGTCTTGACCTTCTCTTACTACTCCAAGTATTCATCTACATCTCCACTATCACTAAAGGACGACATTTAAACCTTGACATTGTCTAACCCTCAAGGAGCTTGACATCATCATCCCTATGCTTGGTAATAGTCAGTTTCTTCTTCTTCTTCCTTAAACTCTTCAACATCTAGCCCCTCATCATCTTCCTTAATGTCCTCTAACTCTAGTCTTTATCTAGTAGCTTCGTCTGCTAGTCCTCCAACTCACTATGGTCAAACTGGGAGATTGTTTTGGTTACCTTAGCCATATTGTCTCTTAGAGGCATTTTCTCATAGGTTATGGTGTTGAACACCTTGGGGTCATTGTCTATTAACTTGCATCATTGTGACTAGACTCTTAACAAGGATTATGAGTCTATCCAGTTTATCATCAACCGATCTTAGGGTATTAGTATCATTATGACCATAACTAAGTTGAGCACCACTACTATGGTCTCCAATAACACCTTCAACACTCGAATTGGACATGATACAATACTTCTTAAACAGATTAACAACACAATAAACTGAAAATAGTGCTTCCTCACTACCTAAAAACTTCAACTAATATGCTAACAACTTTAATAACCAATAATCACTTAAATAAGATAGAAAAATTACTTGCTCTATTTTAGGGTAAAAAATAAAGTGAGAATAGTATAATAATGGAATCACACTTACTATACAAAGATCTTCACTATACAGCTTACACACTAAAGTTATTCTACATGAATACACTAAAATAGCTATGGAAGGAATATAACAGCCACTAACGGTAAGGTGAACTAAACGTCACTATAACTTCAGACATTCCCTCTTTGAACCATGCTTTGATACTAGCAAAGATTATGTGTCTCTATGGTCGAACATATGGAGAAGCACCACAATAAAGCAAACCGAAAGAAACATAAGAAAAAAGCTAGCAAAGTTCTGGTAGCTATCGTATGGATATAATGCACCACTTGATTATACTTAACCTACGATCTGCCAGATGTGACTCACCAATCAAAAATGAAGGGTCACTTGCCACTGCTCCTTGTTAAAGGGAATAGATAAGGGTTAAAGGATAATGAGAGTACTAAGGTTACTCAAAGGAAATGTGAATAATTTCTCTATTGATGATTCATTGTTTACATACAAGCAAGTGAAGATTTATATACCCATCTACTAGTGCTACTTTACATGTATAAAAAGACAAAAAGATATTCTTACAATTAGGTTATATAGAATTATTGATAGTTAGTTTTTGCTCATCTAACATACTTTTTCATTCAGCCGCCAATATGTAGAGTATTCGAATCTCTCGGCATACTACTAAATAGATGACACACGACATTTCTATCAAGTAGAATAAATCCTTTCCTGATTTTAATTCAAGTCCATGGTACAAACGGTTATCATAAGCACAGTTATATTACATAATCGCCTACTCCCTTACATATCTAGAGAGATGTCAAATCAAGAAGCTTTCACGTGTCTTAATAGTTATTTCGACAACTGCTTTAAATACTATACCTACCTATAAATAATGGAAAAAAACTTTGTAAGAGCTCTCTGATACTTTTTACCACATACTTTCCATACAAAATCACCCTACTAACTTAGGCATTAGAGTGGCTACACCGGATTGGCCCTGGTACCGAGCATTTCATTTTCTTTTGTAGGATTTTCTCTTATCCCAAAATTGATCAACAACATTTATCACCATCTATTTTTTCCTAAACATACTTACATGGCTAAAACAAGATATCTAAGAGTGCAGGTGTTGGCACTAACTCCCAACACCTTGAAGGGGGGAGTCAGCATACTGATGAGTAGCGATTAGCTAGACTGAGCAACTCTACTGCGACTTAGCCAAAGAAAAATAGACTTAAACAAAAAACACAAGCAAGTCCTTCACCTCCTCTATAGTAATATTCACCCAAATCTGACCCAAAATAAATAATAAGGCGATTACGATACAAAAAAAGGCGATGATTCCATTTATTCACCCAAGTTGCAAAAAAAGCAAGCTAAGAATATGATAGGACCTTTGGCTCCTGCTTTTAAAAGGAATGACAAAGGCAAACAGCCACAATAAGTGCACCATGTGGGTCCTTTGCATGTTAGCACCCTTGCTCCCTCAAGTAAGCAGTTTCAAATTAAAATGAATCCCTTTATTCTAGAGATTTTGGAGGAAGTGATACCTCGGCACATCAAGTTACCATAGTTTAAAACTTATGATGGAACAAAGGACCTCAAAGACCACTTGGAGTACTACCATATGTTGGCCAAGTTTCATGATTTGAGTGATGCAGTAGCCTATCAAGCTTTTCCTTCAACATTAAGGAATGTAGCCAGTACATGGTTCAAACATTTGAAACCAAACACCATTTTCTACTTTGATGAACTAACAGAAGTGTTCCTTTAACACTTCTTTGTGAGCAAACTTCTTGTTAAGGACTTCTCAATCCTTAACACCATTAAACAAAAGTCTGACGAGTCAATCAAGGACTATTTGGCTAAATTTATGGCCAAGATGATTCAAATCCCAAAACTAGATTTGAATGTGGCCCTCAACACCGTAATCAATGGAGTTAAGCCCCATGGAGACTTTTTTAAGTCTTTCCCAAAGAACTAGCCAAAAACTTTTGCTAAGTTTATGGCTAAAGCTACCTCATACATCCATCAAGAAGACAACATAAAGGCATGATGACAGGCCAATCAAAGTAAAGAGATAGAAAGAATGACAAGAGAAAAAGTACAAAAGATAGACTCGGTACGGACAATGACCACAATTTAGATGCCAAGAGGAAGAGACCGAGGATCCCAAGATACTCATCCTATATGCTTGTTAATCATCCTATCTCAAACCTTTTGATGGAGGTACATGGGGAGAGAGGTGTCCTCTAGTGGCTAGAAAGAATGAGAGGGAATCCATTAAGGAGAAACTCTAATAAATACTATTATTTCCGCCGTGATAAAGGTCACAATACAGATGAGAGGATTCAACTCAAGAATCAATTGAAGATGTGATCTAATGTGGGTACTTATGCAAGTTCTTAGTGCATAATACTGAGAATATAGAGAGATCGTCTCAAATGAGACGTGAAGAACAACAAAATGACACACAACTGACAATAGCGGTAAGAGATGCAAGGACATAAATTTTAGTAGAGCACCCAATTGAGTGATCAACATCATTGTTAGTAGACCTACTATAGGCTAATCGAGCTCTTCGAACTCAATTAACACCAAGAATTTGATTTGCAATATTGAAGGCAAAAAGGTTAAGATAAAAAATACAATATCTTTCGAAGAGGAAGCTTTTGAGGGCATCTAAAGGCCATACGATGACACACTCGTCATCAATGCAAGAGTCACCAACTTCGAAGTCAAGAAGATTCTTGTTGATACAAGAAGATTCTTGTTGATACAAGAAGTTCGACCGACATCATTTTTTAGTATGTTTTTTATCAAATGAGGGTAAGATCAAAGCGCATCTACGATCTTACGAGTATGATCTCTATGCTTTCAACAATCAACCCGTCCATGTAACTAGAGTTATTTCTTCGCCAATATATATTGGCGATGACAAGCAAGTTACAAAGGACAAAGTAGAATTTCTCATCATCAAATGTTGGTCCTCTTGCATCATGATAATGGGACGGCCATGCTAACATCTATTCAGCATTGTCCCTTTAACTACACACCTTAAGACTCAGCTCCTTACTGCCACGAGGGTCGGCATCTGTAAAGGGGATCAATAATTGGCATGGTCCTTGTACATAAGGGCCTTGAGATGAGAAGAAGCATTTCAAGTTGGAAGCTATGAGGAAGGCAAGTCAGTTGGCATCGAGAATGCCTAGAGTGATACTAAGGAAATTCCTTTGGGGGATGACCTAAGGAAAACAATGAAAATCAAGAAACCTTTGTTAACAGACACTTGGCAAAGTTTGATCAACTTCTTGTAAGCCAACACTAACGTGTTTGCATGGTCTCCTTTAGACATGCTAGGTATCCTAAGAGAAGTTATGGTACACAAGCTCTAGATTGATCTGAATGTAAAGGTGGTCTAACAAAAGAAGAGGGATTTTACACCAGAGCGACAAGCAGTAATAGAGGAAGAAGTCCAAAAGTTACTGAAGGTAGGATTCATTTGGGAAGAGCTTTATCCAACTTGGCTAGCCAATTGTGTACTAGTCAAGAAGTCTAATCGCAAATGGAGAATGTCCATAAACTTCATAGATCTTAACAAGGCTTATCCTAAGGATTGTTTCCCACTACCAAAAATTGATCAGATGGTAGATGCAACCGCCGAATATACGTTACTTTCCCCTATGGATGCTTTCTTTGGTAATAATCAGATTAAGATGGATAAGGAAGATAAGATGAAGTCCATACATCTTTCATCACTAACTTTGCAATGTATTATTACATGGTGATGCCCTTTGAGCTCAAGAATACCAAGGCAATAATTAGAAACTTGTTACCAAGATGTTTAAACCCTAAATTCATAAAAACGTCAAAGTATATGTCAACGACATGATTATGAAGAGCATAAAGGAAGATCGGCATCTTACCAACCTAGAGGAAATGTTTGCAACATTGAGGAGATATAGAATGAAACTCAACCCACAAAAATGAATCTTTAGCACAACATTAGGGAAATTTCTCAAATACATGATTACGCAACGTAGTATTAAGGCCAATCCAAGAAAGATTGAAGCTATAAGGAATATGGAATCACCTTGCATGGTCAAAGAAGTATAAGAACTCACTAAGTGAATTGCTGCCCCTCAATAGATTCATGTCAAGAAGTGTAGATATGTAGGCAGAATTCTTTAAAATTTTAAAGAACCTAAAAGAAGTCAACTAGACCGACGATTGTGAAAGTGCTTTCAATGAGCTTAAGGAATTTCTTGCATTACCCCTGATACTCTTGACACCCATTTCTGGAGAAATTAATATTTGTACCTATCGGTCAGTTGCGGAGCTCTATCTTCTATACTGGTCAAACTTGATGGCAAAGAATTTTAACGTATTCATTATATGATTCATGTTTTACAAGGGCTAGAGCTTTGGTATATAAAGTTTAAAAAATTTTTACTAGTAGTAGTTCTCTTGGCATGAAAGTTACAACCGTATTTTGAAGCTCATCAAATCATTATTCTCACTGATCAAACATTGTGACAAGCCTTAAAACGGCTTGATTCTTCAAGGAGGATGATGAAGTATGCCCTAGAGCTTAGGGCCCATGGTGTACACTATAAACCCAAAACGGCATTAAAAGCTCAAGTATTGGTAGATTTTGTAGCGAAATTTACTAGTGAGGAAGATTATCTAGACATTGCTAAGAAGCCGATTTGGTTCCTTTATGAAGATGGTTCTTCAACGCGAGAAGGAAATAGTGTAGTTCTAGTTCTTCAAGGCCCCCATATTGTCAAGGTTAATTACCCTCTGAAATTTGGATTCCTAGCCAGGAACAATGAAGTAGAGTACGAAGCTCTAATTACTGAATTGAAACTGGAAAAATAAATTAGTGTCAAGAAACTTGAAGTGTTCTTTGATTCCGAACTGGTGGTAAATTAGGTCACTGAGAGTTACATGGCAAGGGAAGAAGAGATGAGCAAGTACCTATTAGTGGTATGAACGCTTGTAGAGGAATTCCAATCTTTCTCTATTCATAAAATTCCAAGAAGCAAGAATATTGATGTCAATAAGTTGTCGAAGTTGGCCAGTATGGCATTCCCTAAGCTAATCAAGAAACTTTTCATTGAGTTTCTTCTATAGAAAAGCTTATCTACTTTCTCGTAGAGCTATGAGTTGGCTCCTTCCTTGAGAGAAGAATCATGGCTAGATTCCCTAATGAATTATCTAAATGATGGTATTCTCATTGACGACAAAAAAGAAGCTGGGAAGATTGGCATATGAAGCCATGAACTACACACTACTTGATGGTCAATTATATAAACACGGAATATCACAACCCTATCTTCAATGCATTCCTTTTAGAGATGCCTAAAGGGTTTTGTCTAAGCTATGTGGTAGCATATGTAGTAATCATGTAAAAGTGTAAACGCTATATGGCTAAGCACTACGACTCAGCTATTACTGGCCGACTATGAGAGAAGATACAAAGGAAGAAGTTCGATACTGTCTTTAGTGCTAGAAGCACAAGTCGTAGAGTCATATGCCTACAACTAAGTAGTGTAGCCTAATAGGGACTAGATATTCTCGAACCCTTTTTGAAGTCTACCGCTCAGTAACAATTCATCATTATCACTGCAGATTACTTTACCAAATAGGCAGTGGCCAAGGCCATAGTAAAGATCACTAAGCAGAAAATGGAAGTGTTCATCTTCAAATCTATCATATCAAGATTCAAAGTTCCTTACATGATAATTACAGATAAAGGCCTACAGTTTGACAACAATAAGTTTTAGACATTTTATGAGAAGCATGGCATTTGCCTCAACTATACAACTGTAGCGCATCCTTAGATGAATGGACAAGTTGAAGCCGTAAACAAGATCATACTACACAGCCCAAGACAGAAAGTAGATCAAGTTAGGGGGAAATGGGCCCATGTACTACTAAATGTTTTATGGAGGTACTAAACCACCTACAGAACTGTGACTAGGAAAATGCCCTTTAAGTTAACATACGATACGAAAGCCGTATTGCTAATTGAGCTGGACTTACCTAATTTGCGAATGCATAATTTTGAGGTTATGCTTAATAAAGTTAAAATTCGAGATATTGTAAGAGCTAGGGTTGCAACATACTAGCATAAAGCGGCAAGGTATTACAATTAGAAAATGAAGTACAAGGTTTTCCAGCTTAGAGATTTGGTTTGTTATAAGATAGAATCTATTGGTGTGCAAGTGATTCAGGGAAAGCTTGGCACGAATTGCCTGGATCTTATCAAGATCCAAGAAGCCATTTGCGAGGGAACCTATCGACTAGAAAGGTTAGATGAATCTATCATCCCTCGAGCGTGGAACGTTGGAAATTTGAAATTATATTTCAATCGATTTATCAAATGATTTTTATCATTACTCATTTGGTGACAGCCAACTTGTTTATAAGACTATAGTACTTAGTTATGAGAATTATATTTGAAGTCTCATTATGTTTGTTTTCTTTATGATTAGCGAATTAATGAGTTTTAGGCTACACAACAAACGAACTGATCTAGGTTTTAGCCTAGCACGGTCAATGAACTATACAAATAAACCTTACGACTAAGTAATGTGGCTAGTCCATGCCTCAAATGGCTAACAGATTGTCTACAAAGAAATAGATGAGCATGTGAAATAAAACATGCTAAGAACTACCTAGCATGTGAAATAAAACATGCCAAGAAATAACTAACGTATGAAATAAAACATACTAGCAAATAAGAGTATGAAGCAACATACCTATACCATACAGGTCGTGAAAGTGTAGTATGTGAAATTAAACATATTGGAGGCTCGTAAGAAAAGTATTTTTGCTCAACAAGGGTTATAAGCGCTCAGCACTATCTTAAAGATATTTTGATTGATAATTACACAAGAAAACAATGTGCCAGTACAACAGAAATCCTATGGCCTATTCTCAAATTCAATAGATGTGATTTTTAAATCAGTGGTTGGGGCTTCCATAGCAACTAAGGTCTTAAATCAAGCAATTTCCTTGGCGTGAGCCTCATTGTCACCTTGATTCATAGTCTCGGTACCTATCTTATCTCCTTCGTCTTTGTCAACACTATTGACTTTATCGTCAACATTGGCAAAGTCAAGACATGAGAGATGGTAATCTAGGTGAAGCTTCAAGACCTCCTCTCTTACCACTTTGACCCCCTCCAATAACTTCTTCCATAGAAGCTTCTTGTATTGTCAATTGAGAATGACTACATCGAGAGCCTCTTCAACTAATGGTCCTTTCCTTATAGTCTCTTCTAACTCGGCTATACGGCTTTGTAAGTTCAAGTTGTTGGTCTCTAACTCCTTTATCTGCATTCTGAGCTTATCTTCATCTTCACTTATCATAGAAATAGTTTGATTTAAGCCCCAATACTCTACTTTCTTCTTCTACAGCTCCTCTTTTAGGCATTTAGACTTTTTGTACTACTCTTCCATTTTAGCCTTCAGGCTTGAGATTTCATTAGTAACAAGGTCATGTGCCAACTTCTCAGCAGTAAGGTCTTCTTGGAGCTTTCTCGATTCCATCTAAACCCTTATCCTTAGATTCTCTACAACAGTAGTTTGGGCTTTCAATCCATTGTATGCATCCTCAACTCTTTATAGAAAATTCGCTTGTTACAATCGAGAATGATTAGGCATAACACATAGATACAACTGAATGATATTACCTTCTTTGTATCTTTGTCAACTTCGTCCAAAGCCATCAGAATGTAGCTGTTCATCTAGAAAAGGAAATGTGTTAACAAGCCGAACAAATTCAATAATTAAAAGTAATGATTATAGATACTCACATCATAAAGTTTAGCCGCAATATGGGCTTCATTGCAACTGTTGACCTATCAACATCCTTCTTGATGATATATCTATCTTTTGGAAGAATAATCCCTTCCATTAAAGCTAAAGATTTCATTGTCGATCTCATTGTTAGGGATGAATTTGCACTACTAATGCCAAGAGCTTTAGACCGCATTGTCTCTTTTTCCCTTTCATCCAAGCCCTTAGATTTCTTGGTAGGTGGTTAGCCAGCAAGTTCCTTCCCTAGTCTTTTATCAGCACTTGGCGCTACCTTAAGAACCAATGATGACCCTTTTGCAGCAGTGGTGTTTTCATCCTCCTCGCCAGGATATGTCTTTCGACGTTCATCATCCCTTAACTCGACAAAAGTTTGAATAATCTCGACCGAAGGCTCCTCAGAATGAATAACTTCAATTGATAGTATCTTCTTACTCTCATTCCGCCACTTGGCCGGACGGGAGGTCCTTTGTACTGCCACATACTTTGCTACAGCCTCCTTTGTTACCTTCTTTGCAACAACAGGTTGAGTGGTAGTTGCTGAGGTAATTGCCCTCTTATCAACCTTGGATTTTTTTTCCTTGGCCTAAGCTAGTAACTTAGCTGGATTTACCTCACAAATACCTATATCTATGATACGAGTAAACGAATTAATATAAACATGGGAAAAAGATGAATTTACAATTTCCATGTCGAGTAAGGCTCAAAAGCCACAATTCTCTCCACAAGTCTCTAGAATGGCTTTCCTCTTGTAGCTATACTTGGCACAACGATAACTCATTAGTGTACCTTCATTTTTAGAAAATATTAGGTCTCCATTTTCATAACACTATCTAATTCTCTCGACATCTTAGAAGAACATTTTGTTCTTCCTCTTTTCTTAAATTTTCCTTGCTGCTACTGCAACATTTGGCATCAAATCTATATCTTTTGTATGTATCAACTCAATCCATTAGGTCCAAAAGTCTAAGTCCTCGTCAGATACTATTGACATAAAATTGTCATGCCACTTATGAATCTTAGATTCTAACCCATCCATGAACTTATGCCCATAGCTCACAACATCAAAGTACCACCCATTAGACTGCCTTCGAATAGTGAAGAAAAACCAAAATAGCTGAGGCAAAGCCTTGACTTTGACTTTTTCACAAACTATCTCAAAATTTGCTAGAAGTCGATATTTGTTAATTGAGAACATACTTAGTGCAACTTTAAAGTAATTAAAGAAGCCCTTAACAAAAGCCAAAAAATGGAAGTGCATACCTTCTCCCCTTGTCTTGACCTTCTCAAGTTCCATGTTCTAGGAAGGGCTCACTAGTATTGATTATACTTTGTGACAAGAACTCTATTGACAAAACTGGCGGTTCCATCTAGAGAGTCGCGAGAGTAAGCCATTATGTTGTACATATATCTTACCAAGGACCTCCCTTCCTTATCTTCGGGATAATTATCCATAGGAAGCTTGTTAATCTAAGCAATTTTATTCTACCTTGCCTCCATACTATTGGTTAAACCGCCCAAGAAACATGCTGCCTCGCTCCTTATTTAAGGGGGAAAAAGTGGCCTCTATTTCTATTACCTCAAAATCAAAGAGGACAAGTAGACGAGCAACTTTGGGAACCATGCCCAAATGATTATATGAAATGATATAACACAAGTTAAGGAATGTGAGGTTAAAGATGAGACAGCAAATGAAATTTTAAGATGCAACTAGAGAAATGAATTATGATTGTGAACAATACTTTATATATGGACAATTTATCCCCGTAACTATAAATCTACTTCTAATAGTAATGATGCACTAATTTGGTAATGGCGTAGATTGCTAATGTGTGTTTTGTGATAGAAATCTGACGACTTACAACTTTTAAACAGTTATTAGGCTTGCAACAAAATGATAACTTAATCGACAGATGTCATACCTCCAATTTCTTGTTTTCTTGAATAAGTAGGAGTTTTAAAATTGCAATCTTTCAACTGGGATGTGATCCATCCTACTTCCCAGCTTATTTGACATTAATGTAATGAATCACTCTCCCACTTAGCTTCTAGTGTAATATATATATGCAACTCCCTTTATCGATTACCCGAATACGGGAGTTGGGGGAAAAATGTTGATAGTCAGTTTTTGCTCATCGAGATACTCATTCATTCTATCGTCGATATGTTGGGTATTTGAATCTCTTGGCATACCACTGAATAAATAACACACGACATTTCTACTGAGTAGAATAAATTTGTTCCTAGTTTAAATTTTAGTCCATGGTGCAAATGGTTATCATAAGTATGGTTATATTACATAATTGCCTACTCTCCTTACATATCAAGGGAGATGTCAAATCAAGAAGCTTTCACGTATCTTAACAGTTATTCTGACAACTGCTTTAAACACTGCACCCACTTATAAATATTGGAAAGAAACTCTGTAAGAGCTCTCTAACACTTTTATTTATATACTTTCCATACAAAATCACCCTACTAACTTAGGCATCGAAATAGCCATAGCAGATTAGCCCCGGTACCAAGCATTTTATTTTCTTTTGTAGGATTTTCTCTCATCCCAAAATTGACCAACAACAAGAATATTCCAAAAAGGGTAGAAGAAATAACGAATATTTAGTACAAAAAAGGAAAAAATCATTCTAGAATGTTGTATCAAAAGATACGTATCGCTTAGTGACTAAACGTCAGAAATATGGTACAAAGTAAGTGAAAGCAAAAAAGCATTACAGTCAAGGGCTAACCTGATCTAGATTAGGTCACGAGCCAATCAGTCTTATAAAGAAGAAGTTAACTGAGTTGGAGTTAGATGTTTGTAGTCAGTTCGAGAGCTCAGCTCAGCTGGTCCTAAGCTATCTTCTAGAATAAAGCATCGCTACTGGGTAACAGTAGATCTGACATACATAAGGATCTAATAGCTAAGTCGGTAAGAGATCAATTCGACATAAGAATCCCCATCTCAAATATGGCTTCGAGTTAGTATTCTCCGTATGAGTCCTTAGAGTCTCAAACTCAGCTACATATGATTAATTTAGGGGGTTGATTCCTATCAGCCTTAAGGTACTTCTTTGAATGAATTTTTTAGGGAAATCTCCAATGAAAGCAATTTTTAAGCAAGTCAAAAGCCTTTACCCTAAAGGCAATCAGTGCCTGAATCTTTCACTACATTCTAGTAAGGACCATTTATAGGATGCATGAAAGTCCTAAGCTAGTAAAGAAACGTAACCTACTACCGTTATATTATGTGCTCAAGGGATATCCTACGAATGTTGGTATTCTCATTGCATTTGGAATTTACCAACAAACTTTTGACAAGAGTACAGATACCTAGTTTTTGCACCCCCCCCCCCCTTTTTATTTTTAAAATTAGGTTATAAGGTCTCAAATTAGAAAAAAGTTCAAAATAATAGAAAATTAAAGAAATCCCCAAAAAATGAAGAAATTTAGAAAAAATACAAAAAAAAAAGAAATTTGAAAAGCCACAAAATAAAATAGGATATTTAGAAAAGAATAATTTTTTAAGTTGTTTAATTAGAAAATAATTTTAATTTCAATTTCAATAGTTTTGAATAAAAAACATTGGGTTTAGGCTTAGATTTGAATCTACCTTAAGCTAACTTAGTCTATATGTGCAATTAATTACATATATAACTAAGGAAAAACCAATAGCTCAGCTGGATAAGCATCTGGACTTGATATTGCATATGACTAGGAGATCTTAGGTTCAATCCATGGAAGGTGCAAAATGTATCTTCTATTTTCTTTTCTCACTTTATTGCCATGTCATCGCCATGTCACAGGCTACTTCATCGCCACGTCATTTGCCAACTCACTTCTAAGTATGGTAGACACATTCCGGCTCATTCATACATGTACAGCTATGTATTTGGTATCACATATTGTCCAGGTTCGTCCAATCGAAAATAGGAAGAAAATCATATTGCATTTAATTTTTTCCATTCTTAATACGATCATGACACCTATAAATAGAGGTCTACTCTTCATTTTTAAAACACAACAAAAACTTCGAAACACTTTAAAAAAAAACAAAAATTGAAGCTTCCTTTCTTTAACACGGCATTCGCTACAGTGTTTTTACAAAAACCACCACCATCAGATTTCTTGAGCCGCCTAAGCCAACTCCAAGTCGATCCAAGCCAAAGTGAGCCGACCGAGCCAAGTTAAACCGAAGTGAGCCAATCTGAGCCAACTTGATTTTTCTTTTCCTTTTTTTATTTATTTATTCATTTGTTTATTTGTAAATGTTATAAATGAGACAAAGAAAAAAGAATGAAAAAGAAAAAAGAAAGAGAAGATAAACAAAAAAAGAAGAAGAAAGAAAGTAGTCTATTTATTTATTTTAAAAGAAATAGATAGAATAACTATAAAATAAATAAGATAATATAGTAAAAATAAAAATAAATAAATAGGTTAGTAAACAAAAATTGTTTTCACACTTAGAAAAATTGAGTTTTCTAAAAATAAATGAAAATAAATCAATCAATTTTCAAAATTAAAATCATTTGGAATTTCAAAAAATAAAATCCAACTTAAGACCCCTTACAATCTTTTCTCAAATCAACTCAAAATGGGTAAAAATGTAAGCCCGATAATTTTTTCAAAATTAAAATCAAACCACCCACTAAAGTTTTTATAAACGAACTACGAAAGTCTGACCTCGAATAGCGGGTACGTAGGCACCCGTACGCAAGTATAGGGCGACTTAAAATATTGAAATTTTTATTTTTTCCATTTTTAGATATTTATGTAAATTAATCAATTTAGTCGCATGTATCATAAATAGATTTTTTCAGAAATTAAAAAGTGTATAATTGAAAAGCGAAGTTAAATTCGGAAAGTTAAAAGTAATACCCGTTTAGGGTTTAATAAATTAGCCCCCGGATCCAGATCTCTAAATTTTAGAAAACAATATTTATAACTTGGTTTTTTAATCGATAGACCGGTAGTTAAGTTATAACCAATCCACCCAATAGTTTATAACTTAACCCCTTTTCCCGACTTTAGTCGAATAGCGACTCTAAATATTTTTAAGTTGGAAAAATAATCTTCTTTAAACCCTAATTAAGGGTCAATATTAAATAGGTAGGGTTTAGTATTGATCGATTTAGAGAACACCTAATTTTATAAAAATGAACCAGGAGGGTGAAAAACCAGGCTCGACAGCTTGGCGACTTTACTGGGGACCATCAAGAAGGCTAACCACTTATAAACATTTCGAAATTAGAAACACTTTTCAAATTACCTGCATTGTTTAGTTATTTATTTATTTCTTTATATATTGACTTTTTTATTTATTGTTGGCTTCGCATATATATTTGTTTGAATTAGCATATTTATTTTGTAAATAGCATATATAGGGGCATGAGGTTTCATTTGTTGCATCAAAGATGCAAGGTAGATGCGGTCAAACCCAAGCCATCTTAGGATCTTAGGAGGAAGGCCATTGTATAAGTTCTAGGCATAGTAGGGCAACCACCGTTTGGGGCCGATTAGGCCACCCCATATAAGTTCATGTGACTGATGAAAGTGTTTTCTAAAAATAAGTGAGGTTACAGAGCTTAAAGACCTTTTAGAACCCACCCTAATTGCATATACTTCATTCCAAACTTGAGTTAATACACTAACTTTAAGAAATTAGAGCCTTACTAATCATTTAAGAATTTTTGCAGACACGTTTTTGAAAATTATAGTAAGGTTGCAACTTAAGAAGTAATATATTAACCCAAGTGACCCTATCATCTGCATATTTTCACGTTTTTGTTTTCCTATCATTGCATCAATGACTGATCCTTGTCCATAAAATGTGTAGACTTAGGATGGCAGACAACTAAGTGAATAATCAGCCAAGTAATAGGCCACTGGATGCCTCTAGGTTCTACGAGTAGGTGTTGAGAGATGAAATCACCTATTTGAAAGAAAAGCTCGAGTGTTCTAAAGCTCACAACCAAGCCTTAAGGTCCCTTTTGGCATAGGTCATTGGGAATATTTATGAGATGATAGAGGACCTTAAGCCCGTTTATGAGACTTAATGTTAGGTCTTTCCAGTTCAAATCTAAGGAACCCAGAATAAAAATTCCTGAATAAAGTTTAGCTTCTCTGCCTTTGTTTTTTGTATTCTCGTCTTCCTTTCCTAAAAAAAGTAAAGCTCTCTTTAGTTCATCGTTCATCATTTTTTAAAATTCCCATCTTTGTAAACAGTCTTCCATTTAACCACCATTCGATCTCATTTAGAAAAATGTAAACAAAATCCATAGACTTGTAAATAGAAACTCAAAAAAAGATATATAAAAAAATCACCATCCTTATTTGTAAATATTTTGAAAATAAGACCTTACCTTTCTCTCTCTCAAAAAAAAAATGAAAATAAAAGTTGCCAACAGTTATAAATGCTTATGGGCCTAAGGAACCAACACAAGCTCAGGCCTCCAGCCCATTCAAGTAACCAACCCAAATACTTGGTTTTCAAACTACACAAGGTCCCTCAACCTATTAAGGAATCCAAATAGTAACCCCTTAACCCATTCAAGCTAAGCATGAGCCCCTTAGCCCATTCAAGCCAAATATGAGTCCCTTGGCCCATTCAACCCCAAATATAAACCCCTTGAACAAACATGAGCCATTTGGCCCACTCAAGTAGCCAGCCCAAACATTTAGCTTTCAACCCAGACCAGACCTAGCCCTTTATCACCATCTAATCTAAACATAAGCTACTTGGCCAATACCGGCCTTAGGCCTATTCAAGTCACCTACCCAAGCACAGGCCACTTGGCTAAGCATTCAACCTAAATACTGGCTTACCCAAACAGAAGCCATTAAGCCAGCCAGCTAATCTAAACATGAGTCATAGCCCATCATGGCTGCCAACTTGAGCATAATCCTCAACTCCTAAAAGTAACTAAGCTAAGCCAAAACCCTTGATCTATTTAGAAAGCCAAGCTCAATTATGAATCAAACTAAAACACAAAATCGAATACTAGGGCATGATTTGAGAAACTACAGTCAAAACCTAATCTTAGGCAAATAAAAAAGAAAACTCCTCTTTAAGGAATTGGTAACTCACTTTTTGAAAAGTTTAGGAAGAGAAGAGGTAAGCTATATCTTATACACCAACCTAAAACACTTTGAGAATTGAGCGACATAATTGTGAAGATGTTTTGGACCCACTCCTTAAAGGAGGTTTCACTTTGAATGTGATACGTAGATTGAAGTGAAGTTAGGCATTCACTTCTAAATCCTAAACACAATCATCTGTTGTTCACCCCGTTGGACCTATTTGGAGAATTTCTAAATTTAAACCCTATCAAGAACTACCCTACAATGGGGCAATTTGAAGGTTGGGGTCATTGAGTAGAAGATAGGGGTAACATTGGTTTATGCTTGTTTAAATAACATTAATTCAAAAACGACTTTTATTTCTGATAAATTATTTTTCTTTGAAATGAACAAGAGCCAATTTCCTTTTTCTATCACCTCAAGCCCATATACTTGAAATCTATAGCCTTGAATTATCAATGGAAACAGTCACTCTTGGGGCTAAAAGGAAAGAGAAAAATAATAAGAGATAGTGGGGCGAAGCAATTAAAAAGGAAAAAAAAAAAGAAAGAAGAAAAAAAAGCCAAAAGTATAGGATAAAAACCCCAAGAAATATTTTACATCTTAATAAGGGCAACCAAACTAAATCAAAAGGGCCAAAAGTCGATGCCCAAACAGTCTTAGAAAACACAAGGCCTTAAATTACACTCCTAAGCCCAGAAACCCAAATTTCCATATCCACACTAACATTTTAAAGCCTCTCCAACCTATACTAAACGACATAAGGCCTGCCACCTACAATACTACCCTTATACATGTAAAAGCTCTTTAAATCTTAAAAGATAATTTATCTTTAATAAAAATTGTTTTTGAAATAAGGGCAAGCATGCTTCTAAATTTTCCCCAAGGTTCTTGATTTGTACACCCAGGATTAATAAAAGTGTTTCTATTAAAACAAGCCTTTTCCTTAATCTTTTTTTGAAACCCTAGGACTAAAAGCCTAAATTCATAAGGGTAAACCCAAAAAGACCTAACAGATTGGTCAAGGATATCAGTTACAAAATGGACTATAATTTTTGGAACTAAAGTTGAGAGTATAATCTAAACCGAGAGCTAATAAGGAAGACCTCTTTGACTAAACTAATTGTGAGTTACTTTCTCCTTATGAAAGGAATGGCTTAAGATCATAAAAGCCCTAAGAGAAGCCCTAGGGTCAGGGGTATTAAGAAATTCCACATGATTACCAAAGATAAGGTTGGTAATAAGATTATTCCTTAATAAGAGTTTATACCTGTTGGCAAATCTTTCAAAAAATAAAAATAAAAAGAGAAGAGAGAGAAAGTAAAGGCTCGTTGCAAAATCTTTTATCCAAGTCCATGTCGGCTTGAATAGCCAAGTTCTTAATCCATGCCGTCCGTTTCCTTTCTAAGGTCATCATTTTTCTAGTTTAAGTCATTCTTCTTCAATTGTGGTTTTTAACATCCTTCAAACTCTTTTTTCAAATCAAAGGGCTTATCCTTACTCTTTTCCTTGTTCATAAATGGTTTTTCAACAATCTCTTTGTAAATACTTTTCTAAGTAAAAGTGTCTTTTGAAACTGGTTACTTGCCTTACATTAGTTCTTCAATCCTTTGTTGTTTTTCTTAAGGTTCAAGCCAGCTCTTAGAGCGTTCATCCCTCTTTTATTCTTTTTAGGGTTCCAGGCAACTTTCAAGGCACTATCTCATCTTTCTCTTAGGGTTCAAGCTAGCTCTTAGAGCTACAATCCTTCTCTTATTCTTTTCAAGGTTCCAACTATCCTTTAAGGCACTATCATATCTTTCTATGGTGTTTGCTGGCTCTTAGAGCACTAACCCCTCCTGTATATCTTTTTAGGGCTCTAACTAACCTTTAGGGCATTGTCCCGTCTTTTTAGGGTGTTAGCTAGCTCTTAGAGCTGACCCTTCTTTTATTCTTTTTAGGGCTTTAACTAGCCTTTAAGATGTTATTCCATGTTTCTGAGGTGTTAGCTAACTCTTAAAGCTAACCCTTCTTTTATTTCTTTTTAAGGCTCTAGCTAACCTTTAGGGCGTTGTCCCGTCTTTCTAGGGTATTAGCTAGCTCTTACAGCTGACCATTCTTTTATTCTTTTTAGGGCTCCAACTAGCCTTTAGGGTGTTGTCCCGTCTTTTTAGGGTGTTAGCTAGCTCTTAGAGCTAACCCTTCTTTATTCCTTTTAGGGCTCTAACTAACCTTCAAGGCGCTATCCCATCTTTCTCTTAAGGTTCAAGCTAGATCTTAGAGCTTTGATCCTTCTCTTATTCTTTTCATGGTTCCAACCAACCTTTAGGACATTGTCTCATCCTTCTCTTAGGGTTTAAGTCAGCACTTAAAGCATTGATTCCTTTCTTATTAGGGTTCTAGCTAGCCTTTAAAGCATTGTTTCATCCTTCTTAGGGTATTAGCCAACTCTAGGAGCGCCTTGCTCGCCTTGGTTAGTCAACTCATTAGGGCGCGACCAAGTTCGCTCATTCTTCTTAGGGTTTTAGCCAACTCTAGGAGCACTTTCTCGCCTTAGTTAATCAGTTCATCAGGCCACAACCAAGTTCGCTCATTCTTTTTTAAGGTCTTAGCCAGCTCGAGGAGCGCTTTGCCCACGTTAGTTAGTCAAATCATTAGGGCACAACCAAGTTTGCTCATTCGTTTTTAGGGTCTTAGCCAGATTTAGGAGCGCTTTGCCCGCTTTGGTTAATCTACTCATCAGGGCACGACCAAGTTCGCTCATTCTTTTTTTAGGGTCTTAACCAGCTCTAGGAGCGCTTTGCTTACCTTGGTTAGTCAGCCACCTTGGTTAATCAGCTCATCAAGGCATGACCAAGTTCACTCATTCTTTTTAGGGTCTTAGCCAGCTCTAAGAGCGCTTTGCCCGCCTTAGCTAGTCAGCTCATCAGGGCACAACCAAGTACGCTTATTCTTTTTAGGGTCTTAACCAGCTCTAAGAGCGCTTTACCCGCCATGGTTAATCTACTCATCAAGGTACGACCAAGTTCACTCATTCTTTTTTTAGGGTCTTAACCAGCTCTAGGAGCACTATGCCCGCCTTAGTTAGTCAGCTCATCAAGGCACGACTAAGTTCGCTCATCCTTCTTAGGGTCTTAGCTAGCTCTAGGAGCACTTTGCCTACCTTGGTTAGTTAGCCCACCAGGGCACAATCAAGTTTCCTTATCCTTCTTAGGGTCTTAGTTAGATCTAGGCATGCTTCACCTACCTTGGTTAGTCAGGTCATCAAGGTATTACCAAGTTTCTTCATCCTTCTTAGGGTTTTAGCTAGCTCTAGGAGCACTTTGCCCGCCTTGGTTAGTTAGCTCATTAGGACATGACTAAGTTTCCTCATTCTTTTTAGGGTCTTAGCTAACTTTAAGAGTGCTTTGCCCACCTTAGTTAGTCAGCTTATTAAGGTACGGCCAAGTTTCCTCATTCTTTTTAGGGTCTTAGCCAGCTCTAGGAGCGCTTTTCCTGCCTTAGTTAGTTAGCTCATCAAGGCATGACTAAGTTTGCTCTTTCTTTTTTATGGTCTTAGCCTGCTCTAGGAGCGCTTTTGCCCTACCTTGGTTAGTCAGGTCATCAGGGCATGACCAAGTCTGCTCATTCTTTTTTAGGGTCTTAGCCAGCTTTAGGAGCGCTTTACCTGCCTTACTTAGTTAGCTCATCAAGGTAGGACCAAGTTTGCTCATTTTTTTTTAGGGTCTTAGCAAGCTTTAGGAGCGCTTTGCTCGCCTTGGTTAATCAGTTCATTAGGCCACAACCAAGTTTACTCATTCTTTTTTAAGGTCTTAGCCAGCTTGAGGAGCACTTTGCCCACGTTGGTTAGTCAGATCATTAGGGCAAGACCAAGTTCGCTCATTCTTTTTTAGGGTCTTAGCCAGCTTTAAGAGCGCTTTGCCCGCCTTGGTTAGTCTACTCATCAGGGTACGACTAAGTTCACTCATTGTTTTTTTTAGGGTCTTAACCAGCTCTAGGAGCGCTTTGCCTACCTTAGTTAGTCAGCTCATCAGGGTACGACCAAGATTTCTCATCCTTCTTAGGGTCTTAGTTAGCTCTAGGAGCACTTTGCTTACCTTGGTTAGTCTACTACCTTGGTTAATCAGCTCATCAGGGCGCGAGCAAGTTTACTCATTCTTTTTAAGGTCTTAGCCAGCTCTAAGAGCGCTTTGCCCGCCTTGGCTAGTCAGCTCATCAGGGCACAACCAAGTTCGCTTATTCTTTTTAGGGTCTTAACAAGCTCTAAGAGCACTTTGCCCACCATGGTTAATCTACTCATCAAGGTACGAGCAAGTTTGCTCATTCTTTTTTTAGAGTCTTAACCAGCTTTAGGCGCGTTATACCCACCTTGGTTAGTCAGCTCATCAAGGCACGACCAAGTTCGCTCATCCTTCTTAGGGTCTTAACTAGCTCTAGGAGCGTTTTGCCTACCTTAGTTAGTCAGCCCGCCAAGGCACGAATAAGTTTCCTTATCCTTCTTAGGGTCTTAGCTAGATCTAGGATTGCTTCACCCACCTTGGTTAGTCAGCTCATCAAGGCATGACTAAGTTTCCTCATCCTTCTTAGGGTTTTAGCTAGCTCTAGGAGCGCTTTGCCCGCCTTGGTTAGTTACCTCATCAAGGCATGACCAAGTTTCCTCATTCTTTTCAGGGTCTTAGCCAACTTTAGGAGCAATTTGCCCGCTTTAGTTAGTCAGCTCATCAGGGCACGACCAAGTTTCCTCATTCTTTTTAGGGTCTTAGCCAGCTCTAGGAACGCTTTGCCTAACTTAGTTAGTTAACTTATTATGGCATGACCAAGTTCGCTGTTTCTTTTTTATGGTCATAGCCTGCTCTAGGAGTGCTTTGCCCGCCTTGGTTAGTCAGCTCATCATAGTATGACTAAGTTCACTCATTTTTTTTAGGGTCTTAGCTAGCTCTAGGAGCACTTTGCTTCCCTTGATTAATTAGTTCATCAAGCCATAACCAAGTTCACTCATTCTTTTTTAAGGTTTCAGCTAGCTCTAGAAGTGCTTTGCCTACCTTGGTTAGTCAGGTCATTAGGGTACAATCAAGTTTGCTCATTCTTTTTTAGGGTCTTAGCCAGCTTTAGGAGCGCTTTACCTGCCTTACTTAGTTAGCTCATCAGGACACGACCAAGTTCGCTCATTCTTTTTTAGGGTCTTAGCTAGCTCTAAGAGCGCTTTACTCGCCTTGGTTAATCAGTTCATCGGGCCACAACCAAGTTCGCTCATTCTTTTTTAAGGTCTTGGCCAGCTCGAGGAGCGCTTTGCCCACCTTGGTTAGTCAGATCATTAGGGCACAACCAAGTTCCCTCATTCTTTTTTAGGGTCTTAGCCAGCTTTAGGAGCGCTTTGCCTGCCTTGGTTAGTCTACTCATCAGGGCACGACCAAGTTCACTCATTCTTTTTTTAGTGTCTTAACTAGCTTTAGGAGCACTTTGCCCACCTTGGTTAGTCAGCTCATCAAGGCACGACCAAGTTTGCTCATCCTTCTCAGCGTCTTAGCCAGCTCTTGGAGTACTTTGACCGCCTTGGTTAGTCAGCTCATCAAGGCACGACCAAGTTCACTTATTCTTTTTTAGGGTCTCAACCAACTTAAGGAGAGCTTTACCTACCTTGGTTAGTCAGCTCATCAGGGCACGACTAAGTTTGCTTATTCTTTTTAGGGTCTTAGCTTGCTCTAAGAGTGCTTTGCTTGCCTTAGTTAGTCAGCTCATCCAGGAAAAACCAAGTTTGTTCATTCGTTTTTAGGGCCTTAGCCAGCTCTAGGAGCACTTTGCCTACCTTGGTTAGTAAGGCGCCTTGGTTAGTCAACCCATCAGGGCACGACCAAGTTCACTCATTCTTTTTAGGGTCTTAAACAACTCTAGGAACGCTTTACCTGCCTTGGTTAGTCTGCTCATCAGGGCACGACCAAGTTCACTCATTCTTTTTCTAGGGTCTTAGCCAGCTCTAGAAGCACTTTGCTTGCCTTGCTTGGTTAGCTCATTAGGGTACAACCAAGTTTGCTCATTCTTTTTAGGGTCTTAGCCAACTCAAGGAGTGCTTAGCCCGTTTCACTTCACTTTGTCAGTTCATGCGAGCATGACTAAACTTTAATTCTTCTTTTCTACTTTTTAGCCGTCTCTTAGAGCGCCACCCTTCTCTTCTTAAAATCCCCTATGGATTGGACTTAGGATAGTAAGCTAGTTGTAGCACTTCTTAGCATAAAATCTACTCTTGGGGCAAGAATAGTATCTATTTTATCTTTATGGCAAAGTTTTGCTCAAACTT
The DNA here is from genome assembly GCA_024138005.1 of Lumnitzera racemosa. NCBI lineage: Eukaryota > Viridiplantae > Streptophyta > Magnoliopsida > Myrtales > Combretaceae > Lumnitzera > Lumnitzera racemosa. The sequence goes on along the minus strand of JAMXBC010000003.1, from coordinate 64,992,383 downwards.
TACCACAAAGAGAGGCAGTTGTAGACACTTAATTTATGCCCCCCTTTTATTTTTCAAGTTAAGTTATAAGGTCCTAAATTAGAAAAAGTTCAAAAAAAAATAGAAAATTAAAGAAATCCCCCCAAAATAAACAAATTTATAAAAAATACAAAAAAAAAAGGAATTTGAAAAGTCATAAAATAAAATAGGATATTTAGAAAATAATAATTTTTTAGTTTGTTTAAATAGAATATAATTTTAATTTTAATTTCAATAGTTTTGAATAAAAGGCTATTGGGTCTAGGCTTATATTTGAATTTAGTTGAGGCTAACTTGGTCTATATGTGCAATTAATTGCATATATGAATAAGAAAGAACCAATAGCTCAGCTAGATAAGCATCTAAACTTAATGTTGCATATGACTAGGAAATCTTAGGTTCAATCCATGAAAGGTGCAAAATGTATCTTCTATTTTCTTTTCTCACTTTATTGCCATGTTATTGCCACATCATAGGCTACGTCATCACCAAGTTATTTGCCAACTCACTTTTAAGTATGGTAGACACATTCCGACATACTCTGGCACATTCATACACGCGCAACTATGTATTTAGCACAACATATTGTCCAGGTTCGTCCAATTGAAAATTGGAAGAAAATCATATTGCATTTAATTTTTTCCATCTTTAACATGACCATGACACCTATAAATAGGGGTCTACTCTTTATTTTCAAAACACAACAAAAACTTTGAAACACTTTAGAAAAACAAAATTCGAAGTTTCCTCTCTCTAGCATGGAATTCCCTGCGGTGTTTTTACGAAAACCACCACCATCGGATTACTTGAGTAGACCAAGCCAACTCTAAGCCGATCTAAGCAAAAGTGACCCGACCAAACAAATCCAAGCTGAAGTGAGCCGACTCAAGTCGACCAATCCGATCCAAGATGAAGTGAGCTGACCAAGCCGATCTAAGCTGAAGTGAGCCGACTCAAGCTGAAGTCAGCTGAGCTAGCCAATTTAAGCCGAAGTGAGTCGACTCAAGCCAAAGTGGGTCGATCGAGCCGATCCAAGTCGAAGTAAAACAATCCAAGCCAACTCAGTTTTTCTTTTCCTTTTTTTTATTTATTCATTTGTTTATTTGTAAATGTTATAAATGAGAAAAAGAAAAAAATAGAAAAAAGAATGAAAAATAAAAAAGAAAGAGAAGAAAAACAAAAAAAAGAAGAAGAAAGAAAGTAGTTTATTTATTTATTTTAATAGAAATAGATATAATAAGTATAAAATAAATAAGATAATATAATTAAAATAAAAATAAATAAATAGGTCAGTAAACAAAAATCGTTTTTATACTTAAAAAAATTGAGTTTTCTAAAAATAAATGAAAATAAATAAATCAATTTTCCAATTAGAATCATTTAGAATTTCCAAAAATAAAATCCAACTTAGGGCCCCTTATAATCTTTTCTCAAATGAACTTAAAATGGGTAAAAACATAAACCTAACAATTTGTCTAAAATTAAAATTAAACTACCTACTAAAGTTTTTTATAAACGAACTACGAAAGTCTGATCCCAAATAGCAGATACATAGGCACCGTACGCAAGTATAGGGTGACTTAAAATATAGAAAGTTTTATTTTTTCCATTTTTAGATATTTATGTAAATTAATCAATTTAGTCTCATATATCATAATTAGATGTTTTTTAGAAATTAAAAAGCGTATATTTGAAGAGCGAAGTTAAATTCGGAAAGTTAAAAGTGGTACCTGTTTAGAGTTTAATAAATTAGCCCTTGGATCCAAATCTCTAGTTTGTAAAAAACCGTATTTATAACTTGGTTTTTTAATCGATAGATCGATAGCTAAGTTATAACCAATCCACTCAATTGGTTATAACTTAACCCCTTTTCCCGACTTCAATCTAGTGGCGACTCCAAATCTTTTCAAGTTGGAAAAAATGATCTTCTTTAAACCCTAGTTGAGGGTCAATATTAAACGGGTTAGGTTTAGTATTAATTGGTTTAGAGAAGACGTAATTTTATAAAAAAGAACCAGGAGGGTGAAAAACCAGGCTCAACAAAGAGCAAGGATAGCTTCATTGGGGCTTTGATTACTAAAATTCTAAGGAACTTAAGGTTGTAGCCTAGCAATGATAGGCCAAGAGACTCTTATGCTAAGCTAAAACCACTTCCAAGAAACGCTATCAATTAGTGGAGTAATGTAAGAGTCTCTAACCCCAACTTAGACATTAAGGATCCTAGTACTCTAGACTTCACACCAGCTATATCAAGTTTCTCAGTTCGAAATTTGAAGTGTTTAGAAAATAAAGTGGCTAAGATTAAAGGAACTGAGAAGGGGATTATCAAATTTTTAAAGAATACTACCATAGCTGTAGACGTAGCCATTCCCTCTTATTTTTCTCATCCTCATTCCCAAGAGGATGCAGGACCTAGTTAACCTCTAATTCCCCCATTAGAAAGTTCCCCCATCATTACCTAATAAGCAAAAGGAGATAGATTAGAAGAAGAAGATTCAAGCAATGAGGAGGATGGGTCAGAAGAAGAGGATAGTGATGATGTCAAAGAGACCTAAGGAGCCTAATCAAATGTTAAAGTGCAAGATGCTAAGAATGATAGCAAAGAAGAGTCATCATGGGAAGAGGAAGATGGCTTAGGTGAGGAAATAAAAGCTGATGATGACTGATTGTATTTTCCTTCTTTCGTTTTAATTTTTTTTTTTTTCATTTAGACTTACTAACTATTTGAGAGCTTAATGTTATTGATGTATTTTGCCAAAGACTGTTACGTCGAATATTATTATGGTTTGTTTTAATGTATTTAATAGTTAGGTTTCTTTTATATTCCAACTTTCATAGTGTTTGAAGGATGTCCATTCTAACAATGTCTAGCCTAAATGCATTGATCAAACTTCAAATAGGGGAGTCTTGTTCTGATTGTTATTTGTTTTTCATTTTTCCCTTTTTATGCCTATTCTCTAATTCCTTTCCTCAAACATTAAAGGCAATATCTCTTTGTAAGTATGGGGAAGGGTTAACCATATTTATCAAAAGTCCCCCAATTAAGTAGTTTGCTTGCTTTCAAGTTGTGAATTGACTTAATAGATTGTGAATTTGACAATATAGCCATCAATTTTTTGTTAATTTTGTACCTTACTCACCTCTTTTGGACTTAGTGTACCAAATCAAAATTAAGGGATAAAATCTAAGTGAAGCACACTTACTTACCATTTAATGAATGAATTTAGAGATTAGAAGTGATTCAAAGTCTTTAGCTCAAGGTTAAATGGTTGTGTTTCTAATTTACTAAGTAGTATATCTACTTGTCAATTACTTTTGGAGCTCATTTAATCTTAAATGGATAATGCAAATGAAATAATTTACTTGTTAATGCTTCTTGACAATCTCTTCAAAATAAAGTAAAATGAAGTGTTTTGGGACTGAATTAGTAAGGCTACGCTTTGGTCCTTGAGAAGAGCGAAGTCTGACCCTGCTACTAATTTTTGTCCCTATAATAAAGTTAGTAAGAGTAAGTTTTGGTCCTTCAAAAGAGAAAAGTTTGACCCCACTGCTAATCTTTGGTCTTTACTAAAAAAAACAGAAGAAAAAAAGAGAAGCAAAAGAGATTGTATAAGAAGAAAAGAAAAATTGAAAATGTACTGTGTAAGTTGTCCTTCAAGAGATCAAATAAAAGAAGTAGAAATACAAGAAAAAAATGAATGCAATGTACTTTTCTTCTAGATTATTGTGCTTAAAAAGTAATTGAAGGGTTTTAATACGTATATAGCAGTTGATGAAGTATAACCAAATTTCTTTTGTTCTATTTGAATTTGTATTTACTTTGTACCTTTAGTAGCTATCATTAAATAGTAAAGGTGAAGTTTCTTTTACTTCGATTGGTCTTAGAGTATTGCTTGTTGTATTCTAAGATCATAATGTAGTGGGCACAAAATTAAGCTACTATTATTGCTTTGATGAATATACAATCGAAATGTTGCTGAGTTTCATTGATTGTTTTTAATTGTTTACTTAGGGATAAGAAAAGCTTAAGTATAGGAAGTTTAATAAACATAAATCACTATACACTTTCTAGTTATATTTAGGTAAAAATTGATCATAATTTTGTTCATTTCTCAAGTTCTTGGTAACTAATTGTGCAATATATCAATTTTAGATAATTCAAAAGTAAGGAGATGAAGTTTGTGATTTAAGGCAATCACATCCGTGAGGAATGGAAAACTTTATAGGAAGAATATCGCTCCCTCCATTACAGGCATGATCATAGAAAAATTGGGTTGTCAATGTTTGTCACGGTCTCCATCATAGGCGTAACCAAAAGTGAAGCCATTTCCTACCTGTTCATCACGATGGTGACTCCACCTTAGAAAGATGATCATTCCCTCCATCACAACCATGATGATGTGAATGAATTGAGACAATAAGATCACATCCTTCATCATGGGCATGGTGAATGAAGATAATTCTAGTTTGAGAAGATCACTCGTCGAGTAACAGGCATGATAGGAGTAGGCACATTGATTCCTTTTTAATTGTTTTATACAAACCGGTGTGTTTAATGAGTCTAAACACCAGGAGATGACTTGAAATGGTGTATTTTGAACCTTTTGATGAGAAGATTATAACTATATCGATTTTTAGACAAGAGACAATATATATTACATCACATCATAAGATAACAAGCATCACTAAAAGAGTGAACATCAAATTCCTTGCATTTGAAACCAAAACCTGTTACTCTAATTCGAAGCCACAACACTTCTGTAAACCTAGATTATATCAATTGTCTCTTTACATGCTTAGCATAATTTTCTACTTGTAAACCGTACCTTTCTCGAAATTGCTCAAGAGAGCCAATAAGAATTCATTGTTCATGCATTTGTAAGACTTCTACAGTTAAATCAAAAGGGTAGTTTTACTCTTCTACTGATTCCATGCTTTATTTCTTATTAGTTTTGAGTTTTGTTAATTTATGTTACTGTTTTAACATGCATGAGTAATAATTTAGGACTTGCTACATCAACTTAGTATGATCAAGTGCATTGATTAGTAAGTTCCTAATATTTGTTGATTCCGATGAATTGAACTAAATGAATCTAAGTACAGTTTAGTGCACGACACTAACTTTATATAGATTTTGATAGAATATGTCAAGAGACAATCTATTGAATAGATCAAATTTATTGGAACAACTTAATCTTGATAGTAGATATATTATTAGGAAAGTTACTACATCCTTAAGGGAATCGATAAGTGATTCTGATGTTAAATGCAATACTAATTGGCTAGTTTAGAAGAGATTCTAATAGACACAATTAAGGTCAAGAGTAAGTATTTTTGAGAAGACCACTTACAACTAATGATTCCCTATAGATAACAAACGTTAAGATAAAAGTGTGTTAGTAATACCATGCTAGGTAAGGAAGTAAGTCTTCATGTTAATTATATTATTATGAATTGTTTCTATAGTTGTTATGTTGGATGAAAGTTTGTGTGGATTAGTGTAATTTAGTTAGAAAATTACAATTTTTAATCACTAATCACATGAAAAATTTGGTTGCTATATCATAGGGAGATTAATTAGTACTAGTACTTATATCTATTCCTAGTGAAGACAACCCTATACTCATCTATACTAATAATTGATAAGTACACTTGCCTGTTGAACCAAGTTAAGGATAGATATAAGTTTATAAATTTTAAGATTCAGTAGCTCTAATCAGTGGTGATCAATGGGTTTACTAACTTCCTTCAATTCTAATAGCCATATTAGTATTTCTCATCCCAAAAAAGGATGGTTCATAGCGCATATACATTGATAACCATGCTATGAACCACATTATTGTCAAATACAGATATCCTATATTGAGGCTTGATGACATGTTAGATGAGCCATATGGTGCTCAAATATTTTCGAAGATCGATTTATGAAGTAGCTACCATCGAATTCGCATGAGACATTGATAGGAATCAAACTACCAAAGCTTTAACCCGAGCTCGACCATGAGGACTTAAAGGACTAAAGAAATGGATTCTATTATTTCAACTAACTCCTACCGAGGCTAAGTTGATCCTCACTATTGACCAACCCCATATGCCAAACTAAGTAACTTTTCATCTCTCAATAATCATGCAGTAACCTAAAGTATGCTCTATTGATGGTCCAACCCCTTATACGTCTACTCCGTCATGACCATACTAACCTCCAGGTTACAGTATTGGTGCTAAGAACCCTAATACACATCTATAGCCACGACTTCTCAAAAGGACCCCTAGGTCTGCTTAATAGTCACTAACCTAATCATACAGTTTATCTACTTTTTCTAAAAATGTCACCCATCCATAAAGAGACATGTATCCAAGCAATCACATGATAGAATCCTTTGTATAAGACAAATATTTTTCTTAATTTTCTCTTTGTGCCCATTTCCATTCTTTGTACATTACTTCTTTAGAACTTTACCCTTTTTGGTCATTTTCTATTTATAGCTACTACCCTAATATTTTAGGTATATATACCTATTATAAAGGTAGTTGCATCATCATACATCAAATATTGAATATACTTCCCCTTTTATGAGCTAAGTATGCTTACTTCCCTCTTCTTACTCTTATCCTAACCCTTAAGTAAGGTTAGGCAACGAGTACTCTTATTGGACCAACTCAAGCATCACATCGAGTTAAGCTACGAGGTCACGCAGTTTCTTTGGTGCTCACATCCTCATAATCGTTCATGGTTTTTCTTGTTTACTTTCATTGTTATTCACATATTTCCCCCTTCTTCATTTTCAAACTTTCTATATGCATAGACCCATCCCAATACCATCGCCCTTATTAGCTCTTAGCACAACGCATCAGACCTAGTGACGAGTGGAAGACTACATTTAAAATGAGGCATAGTCTCTATGAATGCCTTGTTATGCCATTTGACCTTATTAATACACCTTGCACATTTACGAGGCTCATGAACCATGTAATGCGCCCTTTGATTGTATGATGTATGGTCATGTACTTTGATGACATATTAGTGTACAATGCTAACTTAGTTCAACATTTACAACATCTTTGAGCTATTTTTGATATTTTGTAAGTTAAGATACTATATGGGAACATAAAGAAGTGGACATTTTGCCAAGGTAAAGTTATCTTCCTCTATTATGTAGTGTCAAGAGATAGAATTCAAGCTAATGAGGAGAAAAACTAAGCTATCTTAGAGTAGCCGATGCTAAAGAGCATTACTGAAGTATGAAGCTTTCATAGCCTCACTTCTTCCTATAGAAGGTTTATTAGGAACTTTAGTACCATTTTTGCCCCATTGACTGAGCTTACTAAGAAGAGTAAAGGATTCCATTAGAATGATTGCTCTAAGTAGAGCTTGAAGGAGATCAAGGAGAAGCTTACCACTACCCTATCTTAACCTTACCAAACTTTAGCTAGCCATCCGGATTAAAATGTGAAGCAATAGGTATTGGTATTAGTGTTATACTAATGCAAGTGCACTAACCTATTGCTTATTATAGTAAGAAGCTTAATGGTGACACACTGAATTATTCTATATATGAGAAAGAGTTATATGTTCTTTTTCGATCTTTTATTATATGGCAACGTTATCTATTACCGCAAGAGTTTATGATTTATACAGACCATGATTCCAAAAAGCATCTTGGGAGTTAAAACAAACATTTAATGAGGAAAGAAAAACACTTAATGTTTATGGAAAGCTTTTCTAATAGGTTACCAACCACTAGCCCACTCACTTGCGCATGCCTTAAAGGCTTCAAATCTCTCACTTAAAGAATTCTCTCTCATCAACTTACTAATGACAAGAAACAATACATAGAAAGTGTATGGCTAAATTCCCTAAGAGCTCTGGGTAGTTATATTATGCTTTGTTGTGCCAATGTTGACTTTTCTTTAGCTAAGGACTTTGTGTCGAGTGATCTGACCTATTGCTGAGAGTACCTGCTAAGTAACAAGACCTAGTATCATACTGGCCAAGTACTTCTCTCTCGACCTCCTCCTCTTAATTCTTACGGCAACCCTTCTCATCTTGGCCTCTTTGTTGCTATAACATCGTGATTCCTTTCACCTCCTACAATCAGAGAATCTTTGTATGGAACCAATGTTGCGCTACTACCTATTCATTTCGTCTAACACTGTATTATATTTTTTTTCCCTTTTGTCGTTTGTCCATTTTGCTCTTTTTCGTAAGTACTAGAAATCCCCTTTTTGTAATTTTTTTTATTTATAATGTTTCCCTAATGACTTACTATAAATTCTATAAATCCCTTCTCCTTATAAGCTGGAATCACTCTTACCCTATATAATAGACTTTGAATATACTGTTCCTACGAGACAGCCTTCTCCAAGTCCATTTCCATATACTCTTATCTAATCTTACCAAGTAACTTAAGATTAGTGGCAAGTAGACCTTGACATTAATTTGTGCATCATATCAAATCAAGTATTAAGTCATGTTTTGTTCGTAGGTTGATATTATCCTCCAAGTAGCTTTATGTTAGCTACTCTAGTTAGTTCGTCGACCTATTCACTCTATTTTCTTCGATATTTTAAAGGACACACTAGTTCATATCTACTACAATAAGTCCTAATGATAACTAAGCTCCTAGGCACATCATACAATACCTAGTATCAAAGCTTAAGTTTGTGACCATAAGCTATATGGTGATAGTCCCTATTAGTTTGCTATTCGTGATACTCTGTTTTCATTTGGAAGAACAAGGTAAGTTTACAGTTCACGGTTCATATGATATTTGTGTGTGTAAGGATTTCCAATGTGGAGAGTATTTTCTGACACTTCATTTTGAGAATGTTGAATCCTAGTGTTCAAGGAGAGATTAACGATGTTAAGAGTGATGCTAATGGTCATGGTCGAGTTACCCAACAACCACTACATACTACTAATGACTTGATATAAGACTATGCTGCTATTGTGGCCAATTTAGCAGATTCAATATAGAGAGTCTTAAAGACTAAGCTGTGAGAGAGAGTTGTTGAGTAGGGCTGAGAAATAAAAGATAGGCAAAGAAGATAGATGAATGAACCACGTATACCAAAGCCCATTCCTATGAACCAAGCACCACCACGACATGTCGAAAGAATGGTGAGAAGGAAGTTAGAATTGGATGAAGTAGAGGAGTATGAAGAGGAAGAATAGTAAGTCAAAGTTGATGAGCATGAACTTAGGGCTCTTAGGGGCACCAAATACCTCAAAGTACAAATTCTAAGCTTCAACAAGTCTAATAGTGCTAACGACTACTTCGATTGGGAGGAGAAGATGGAGAAGATATTCAACTTCTATAGTTATGAAGACGTTGTCCGTATTTGAGTAGCCGATGTAGAATTTTTTAGATATGTGGCAATGTGGTGAAAGAAGTTCAGAATGTTCACCTAAGGGCTTGATGTAAAATTCGAACATGGAACAAGATGAAGAGAGTTCTAAGAAGTAGGTTTGTTTCGTAACACTACGAGCAAGACACTTTTCAACGTCTACAAGATTTGAGATAAGGTAACTGGTTGGTGAATGACTATGTCCGAGAGTTTCAGTTACTTATGATTCGATGTGATATTGATGAACTTGAGATGTAAACTATTGTAAGGTTTTTTTCTAGGCTTAGGACCGAGATTGGTAATATAGTAGAGTTGTAGAGTCTTGCAACTCTAGATAAAGCCATCAGGGTGGCATAAAGAGGCGAAAGGTAAAGGTGGAACCAGGTTAATCGAATGTTGAGTAGCTGACCTATGCTACCGAACAAGAGTGGCATGTGGAGCCAACTAAGGAATGACCGAACACAAATATTTCCAAGGTAGAAAGTCGAGGGCAAGTGTCAATCCAACTAAAAGAAGGCTAAGGAACTTGAGGTTTGAAGAGACTAAGGATAGAGCTCAGGAAGAAAGACTTAAGAAATCAAATGCTTTAAATGTTTAGGTTATGGGCATGTGACTAGTCAATGTCTGAACCACTGAGTCATGACTATGAAGAGAGACATGCCCCAGTTTGAAGTAGAGAGTGTGAGCGAAGGCGAGGAAGAGATGGGACTTGAACAAATGCTGGAAGAGTTTTAAGAAGACTTCGATGCTAAGATACCTCCTAAGGGTAGTGCTGAATACTATTTTGTTGTTCGATAGTCACTTAGTACGTTTGTAGCTAATGAGAATGAATAGGGGGAGAAGCTCTTCCATACAAATTGCTACATGAATGGCTAGCTATGCGCCTTGATCATTGATGGAGGGAGCTGTACCAATATCATAACATAAAGGGTAGTTAAGGTTATGAAATTGCCAACCCTCCCATATCCTAAGCCATATAAGATTTACCAGTTGAATGAGAAAGGAGGCTTAAATGTTACCGAATAGGTTAGAGTACCAATTACCATCAGTAATAGGTACAAGGATGAAGTGTTATGTAATGTCCATGTGCTTCTTAGATATTACTTGGCCGACCATGGTTGTTTAACTTGAGAGTGTTGCATGATAGGTATAGAAACATCTACATGTTCTAAAAGGATGGGAAGAAAATTATGTTAACACCCATAAGTCCTAAGGAAGTATAGGAAGCCTAAGAGAAGGTTGTTAGGTCACTGTAGTGGAAGTCCTTGGTGATTTCCTAAGCTCTACTTACCTGAGAAGTTAAGGCTGAGGACTATATGCTCCTTGTAGTCAGGAGACTTTTAGAGGTTAGAGTCGCCAAGAGCTTACCTGCCAGGGTGCAACAACTACTTCAAGACTATGTCGACCTATTTCCTGATGAGATGCCGAAAGGTTTACCTCCCTTAAGAGGCATTGAGTATTGCATCGACCTTCAGCTTTAAGCTACCTTATCGAATCGACCTGCTTACAGGCTCAATCTTAAGCTTGTAGCCAAATTGAAGAAACAAGTTATCATGACCCAATAGTACCATTCTCGTGGTCGATTGCCATGTACCGTATAAAGGTCTACTATCAACCCCGTTATTGATCGCAGGCCTATCATATGACACATAAGGCTCTTTGCACTATACGTTACTACCAGGCCCATAGATAAATAATATAGAGCAATTTAACTAAATTTAAAAGTTTAATCACGTATAACTTTATTGTTTGAAATCCAATTTTTATTATCTTATAGTCAATGTTCATCGTTTTCAAGTGTAATTTAACGTGGTAAGGTTATATTTTTGAGATGAGGCATGTAAATCTGGCTATAGGTCAGAACAATAGCGGTCCTCATGATTGAGAGTGCTTTTGGGCTTTATTTAGTTAATGGGCTTTTTGGTAACTTAGGAATTCCCTAGGGCTTAGGCTTAGGACTTTATTCTAAGCTTAAAATACTTCATAAGGATATATTTACAACTTTGATTTACACTCCCAAGGCTATCAACCACTTCTCAAGTTATTTAGTGGGCTTAAGTTACCAAATGGGCTTGTTTTTTATTCAATTCAAACATGGTCACTATCATAAGCTTAGGGAGTATCTTATGGGCTTTTTGACAGTATTAAAACGTCTCTTATTGATGTGTCATGTTACTGGTCAGAAACTTAAGGGTGGTTCAACTTGACATTTGAGGCTTATTTTGGAAGTTTTAAGCTCGGTTTTGAGTTTTAAGCTTAACACATTTATCATGCTTGCCTTAGTTGGTCTTTTCACTTTGTTTACTTACTTTTATCATATTTTTAAGTATCTTTTAGGAGGGTTCCAGATTTGGTCGGTTTGAGTACGAAGGCTTCAAACTTGTTTCATCATTTCCTTAAGTTTAGGTGTTAGATCATGAACTTAAACTACTTGTATTCAAATCTTAACTTGACTTATTTTCCATGAGATGATTATTTGGCTCATACATTACATGAAAATAGAAGATCTCACTTTTATCATACCTCCCATATCAAAGTTCATGTCTTACAAAGTTGGTTTCCTCATAAAACTTCATGTGATGGATTTTTCCTCTACCTAAGTTTAGAATTTAGCATATTTAACTCAATGCAAGTGAAAACAACATCCAAATGACTTCTAAACCCTCACGTCCAGCATGCTTCTCTTTCATTTCAAGATTTTCTCAACTTAAAATCTTCCATTCAAAGTGTTAAATAAGTATTTCTAAAATACTAACTTTACATGCTCATACTTCAACTTTCATGTAAGGTCTTCATAAGTTTGCTTCTTAGGGTAGTTTTAGATGTTTCATCAACTTATGATCATACTTATATCTTCAAGAAATCATGGTCTCCTAACATGAATACTAAACTACTAACACAAGATATACTTACTCTTCCTCAATAGAAAAATATGGTGGTTATGCACTGAGGTTCCACTCTTGCTCTTTATCTTACTTTCTCCTTCTTGCACCCTTTTTGAAACTTGAGTTGTAGTCCTTTGAAGTAGGATTTAAGGAGTGTTCTAAGGTTCGTAAAGGAGCATTGAATGTTGGCAAAAGCAAGACAAGAAGTTGAAAGTGTCGTGTGTGTGTGTATGCTTGGAATGTGGTAGTAAGTGAAGGATTTTGTGGAGTTTGGTCGTTTCTTCTTTTGTATTGTTTTCAAAGTGAGAGAAAAGGAAGTGAAAATGAGAGAAAATGCGAAAAGAGTGGCTGGTTTGGAATATGGGTAGAAGTGTGCTTAAGAAGTTTAATTTTGTTGTCTTATAGTATGTACAAAAGTCAACAATTGCAACTCTTAATGATGTAAGTATTAAGGGGTGAATAGTGGAGTATAAGATAAAATGATTTATGGATGAAAAACAAGAGTATGGCCTCCCTTAAAGCCATGTTAGAACTAGGCATTAGGTGTCCTTTTGGGCATGGAAATTTCTTGTCTCCTTTATTAAAGTGAAGCATGTGAAATCTTGTGATAACTTATCCATATGTAGTATAAGTAAAAGGGTGATACAGAAAGTATCTTATCACTAGATTTTGATAACAATTGATAAATGACTCCAACTTTCAATTGATAAGTCATTAGGGTGATTAGTTGGTCTACTTATTCATATGTAAGGCTTAGGTATGAAGATAAGGGAATTGTCTTATAGGAAATTGTTTTAAGATTTAATTCTTGAATTGTTTTGTAAATTATGATTTAATTCTTATAAAATTATGAAATCTTCTAGAGTTGAATAAAATTATTCAAATTAAATTGTCAATTAGTCGCCTAAGATTAAAATTCCTTAATTGTTTTAGGGTTTTAGGTTTTAGGTGACTTTAGAGTTCGTTGTTTTTCAAGTTCGGATTATATTGATAATAGGCTTTCGAATTGGAAAAGTAAGTTCGTTTTCAATTGTGAACTTAAGTTCTTAGTTTAGTTAATCCTTAAGAACATTCAGAAAGTATTCTTAGTCTAATCATAGGCCTACTAAAAGTAGGGTTTACACAAGTGGATGAGTTAGTAGACCATAAATATGTCTGAGAAAGTATAAGCTTATGTACCACACTAGCCGTACTAGTACCTAAGAAGGATGGGTCATGGAGAATGTGTATTGATTGCCGTTCCATCAACAAAATTATCATTAAGTACAAATATTTGATCCTATCATTATATGATATGCTTGATGAGTTACATGGTGCCTATATCTTTTCAAAGATTGATCTGAAAAGTGGTTACTACCAAATACAAATGAGGCCTAAAGATGAATGGAAAACAAGCTTCAAGACAAGGAATGGTCTGTTTGAATGGATGGTGACGTCATTTGGTCTGACGAATGCACTAAATACATTTGTACAACTCATGAATGATGTAATGAGGGCACTAAGTAGCAAATATTTTATGGTTTATTTTGATGACATTCTACTCTATAGTGCTGACCTCATCACTCATGTTAAGCACTTAAGATAGATATTTGACATCCTCTATGCTGAGAGATTATTTAGAAAACCAAAGAAATGTATGTTCTATCAAAGTGAGGTTATATTCCTTAGATATGTTGTTTTAAGGAAACAAGTTCGAGTTAATGACAAGAAAGTCAGAGCTATTCTTGAGTGGCTACGCCGACTAGTACTACTGATGTCAGGAGCTACCATAGTTTAACTTCATTTTATCGGAGATTCATTCAAAACTTCAGTTCCATAACTACGCCTTTAACTGAATTGACTAGGAAGAAAATTGAGTTTAGGTAGTCAGAGAAAGCTTAGAAAAGTCTAAAAGAAGTAAAATCTAAATTGGCATTTGCCTATGTACTCACCCTACTAGATTTTGAGATGGTTTTTGAGGTGGAATGTGACATGTCTAAGGTCGGCATTAGTGCTATCCTTATGTAGGAATGCCAACTGATTGCTTACTTCAGGAAAAAACTCAGACCAGCTGCCCTGAATTACTCAGCTTATGAGAAGGAGTTTTATGCCTTTGTCCGAACACTACAAAATTGGCAACATTACCTCCTACTAGGAGAATTCATCATCTTCTCCCATCATGAATCTCTTAAGTACGTTTGAAGATAACAAAAAAATTCTCGGTGTCATGCCAAGTGGGTCGAGTTCTTAAAGACCTTTTGCTATGTCATCAACTATAAGAAAGGGAACACAAACACCATAGCTGATGCTCTTTCTTGTCGTCATACCCTCATCATAACATTACAAGCTAAGGTACTTGGATTTAGCACTCTACTTGATTAGTATGAGCATGACTCGCATTTTAGGCCCCTAGTGCAATGTTACTGGAGCACTAGATGGATTCTACTTGAATCAGGGATTCTTGATGAAGGGTAAGTAAGTCTGTATACCAAGTGGTTTGACAAGAGAACTACTCGTCCGAGAAGCTCATGCTGGAGGTTTGGCTAGCCATTTTGGGGAAAAGAAGACAGTTGTGATATTGAAAGAACATTTTTACTAGCTTTGGATAATGAAGGATGTGCACCAAATTCCTGAGAGGTACGAGGTGTGTAAATATGCAAAGGGAAAGAGGGAACCGTATGTAGAGTACATACCCCTACCTATAACAAAGCAACCATAGACCAACCTAAGCATGGATTTCATGACCGTATGTAGAGTACATAACCCTACATATTATAGAGTGACTGTAGACAAGCCTAAGCATGGATTTCATGCTCAGCCTTCCCTAAACGTTGAGAAAACATTATTCAATCATGGTGGTGGTTGATCGGTTCAACAAGATGAGCCACTTCATTTCTTACTACAAAACTAATGATGCTTTATTTATCGCTAACCTCTTTCTATAGGAAATTATGCAACTGCATAGAGTACCGAGAAGTATTGTGTCTAACCGTAACTTAAAGTTGATGACCTTCTTTTAGAGGACCCTATGGAGGAAGCTCAGCACTAAGCTCATGTTCAATATTTCTTACCACCCTAGGTAGACTACTAAACTGAAGTTATAAACAGGATAGTTGACAACCTCCTGCGAGCAACTATTGGGAAGAATTTACATGACTAAGATTTATGGTTGCCTATCATTGAGTTTCCCTACAACTACTCCGTTCATAGCTCGATAGGAAAATTTTCATTTGAGATCGTTTATGGACTTAACCCAAACTTACCCTTGGATTTAATTATCAGTTCGACTGCATAAGGAGAAAGCCAACCTAGCTTATAGTGAGCCAAGGAATTCCAGTAGTTGCATCGAAGAGTTGCCAAATAACTAGCTAAGATTGTAGCCCGACAAAAGGAATAAGGAAGCCGAGGAAGGAGATAAGTCAGTTATACCCTTAGAGACCTTATTTGGATCTATCTTAGTAAGGAATGCTTCCCTAGTAAGAGGGCGAACAAACTAGGAGTGGATGGACCTTATAAGATCCCAAGTCGTATTAATGACAATGTTTATGAGGTTAAATTGCCTAAAGGGTATGACGTATCTACCACATTCACCATCTTAGACCTAACTCCTTATGTATTAGATGACAACTAAGATCATGATTTGAGGGCAAATCTCTAAGAACCCTGAGGAGCTTGTGGGTTTCTGACCATTGGCCCGCTTACTTGCATATGCCCCAACGGCCTCCAGTCCTCACTTGAAGAATTCTCACTCGTCAACCTATTGATGATAAGAAACAATACACAAAAGGTTGATGGCTAAATTCCTTAAAAGCCCCACATTGTAATACTATGCTCTATTGTGCTGATGCTGACTTTTCTCTGGCTAAGGACATTGTGCTAAGTGATCTAACTTGCTATTGAGAGTTCTTGCCGAGTAATAAGAGCTAGTCTCATACTAGCCGAGTACTTCGCTCTTGACTTCCTTCTCTTAATTCTCATGTCAACCCTTCTCATCTTGACCTTTTTATTACTGCAACATCTTAATTTCTCCCCCCTGTTGTGATAAAAGAATCTTTGTATAAAACCAATATTGTGCTGTTACCTATCCATTTCATCTAACACTGTACTATTTTTTTTTCCCTTTTGTCATTTGTCCTTTTTTCCCTTTTTCATAGGTATTAAGAATCCTCCTTTTGTATGCCTTTTTGTAATTTTTATGCTTGTATTGTTGCTCTAAGGACTTACTATAAATAGCCTTTTCTCCTTATAAGCCAGAATCAATCTTACCTGATAAAATAGACTTTGAATATATTATTCTTATGAAGAAACCCTCTCTAATTCCATTTCCATACACTCTTATCTAATATTGCTGAATAGCTCAAGATTACTAACAGGTGGACCATGATATTCACTTGTGCATCATATCAAATAAAGTGTCAAGTCATGTTTTGTTTGTAGGTGGGTCATATCCTCTAAGCTACTTCACATCAGCTACTCTAATTAGTTCATCGACCTACTCACTCTATTTTCTTCAATATTTCAATGGACCCACTGGTTCAAATTAGCTACAGTAAGTTCTCGTAATAACTAAGCTTCTAGGAAAGTCATTTTCTTACATGATTAAGCATAAGAAGGGTAGTGCTAATGTGATCTCTAATGCTCTATCATGTTGGGATATTTTACTAGCCACCCTACAATCTATGTTATTGGGATTTTCTCTTACTACCAAGCAATATGCTCAAGAACTACACTTCTATCCTTTTTCTTGAGAAGTGCCAAAGAGGAGTTGCTATTGGAGGCTACTATCTAAAGGATGGGTATTTTAAGAGAAGAGGTTATGCATACTAAACAGTTTTATACGAGAGTTGTCAATTAGGAAGGTCATAGTGGTGGATAATTTAGCCATTTTTTTTTTTTAGAAAAAAAAAACAAAACAGCCAACCTATTGAGGGAGAACTTCTATTGGCCCAATTTAGCCAAGGATGTCCACAAGGTTGTTAATAGTTGTAATGTGTGAAAAAGGGTAGAAGGAAGGAAGGAGTCGTATGGAAGATATATGCCCTCACCAATGCCTATCTTACCTTAGGCCAACCTCAATATAGACTTTGTCTTAATATTGCCTCGAACATCTAAAGGGAGGGATTCGATCCTTGTAGTTTTGGATCATTTCAGGAAGATAGCATACTTTATTCGATGCTATTGAATTAACAATGCTTTATATATTACTAATATGTTTTTGCAAGAAGTTATTTGACTACATGGAGTTCTAAAAACCATTATACTGGATTGGGATACAAAATTTCTAAGCTATATCAAGAAGACACTTTAGAGGAGGCTTAGGACTAAGCTCGTGTTCATATCTAGTAGCTACCCCTAAACTGTTAACCAAACTGAAGTAGTGAATAAGATGTTAAGCACCTTCCTTCTAACTGTTATGGGGAAGAATTTGAGAGATTGGGACTTATGCCTACTATTGTAAAGTTTGCATAAAACCAAACCATCCATAATACTACTGGGAAGACTCCTTTTGAGGTCATCTATGGCCTCAACCCTACTATCCCTCTAAGTATGATATGCACTCCTATAGCTACTAAAGAGAGCTAATCCACAGTTGACAAAGCCCAAGGATTGCAAGAGCTACATTGATCCATAGCAAGAAAGATTGATAAGTTTATTAAAACATAGAAAGAGATAGGTAGTTGTGGCTACTAAATTGTTTCTTTCAAACTAGGTAACCTAGTATGGATCTACCTCAATTAAGATAAATTTTGGCACCTAAGATAGAGTAAACTATCTCTATGAGATGATGGTCCATTCAAAGTCCTAAAGATGATCAACTACAATGCCTACTAGATTAAGCTAAATGAAATTTGTGGTGTCTCCTCCACCTTTAATGTATCTAACCTAATCCCACATCAATTAAATGAAGTCCTATCAAAAGCTAGAGAAAAGAAACCCTAAGAAGCCTCTTCAAATTTGAGGACAAATTCTTCTCACCCCTAGGTAGATAATAGGAATCAACTTCTCATACCAATCACATAGAGCTAAGCTAAAGCATTGCTAGGACTAACTCAACGAATACTAGCTCAAGAACACTTTTAAGATGAAGATTCCTTTGTTAATCCCAAACTTTTACTCTTCTGTCGACCTAAGTTACGAACCCTAATAGAGATCAAAACAACTATTGAGCTTCTAAGTACTAGGCATCTAATTAAGCCGAGCCACCAAGTTGCTAACCTAAAGAGGCTCTAGATAACTATGAACATTTGAGCTTCGACCTAACCCAAATTAGTAGTGCTCAATTCCTAAATCTTCTACTAACCTCATTAACCTTTTAGCAAAATTCCTTAGGTACCAAGCTACCTAAGCACTTACTTCAGCTTAGCTAACCATACCACAAACCTTTAATCACCATCTGATACTTATCTTCTAGTGCAAAATTTCAAAAGGATTCTTTTCTTTCTCTTACATAATATCAATTTTCATTTTTACCTTTTTTAGTATGTTTTAGGAATCTTTTCATACCTTATCTATTTTGTCTTTTCTTTCATTATTGTAACCTTAATTTAAGTCATATAAAAGCATCACTTCTTTTGTATGCAGACAAGTTACTTCATTATTGAATCATAGATTTTCCTTATTGAGTAACCTATGTGTTCTCTGTCATCCTTAGATCTTATCTAACTCCTTTAGCAAGAATTAGTGGCGAGTGACCCTAATTTGACGTTCGAGTATCATATCAAGTGTCTATACTAAGCCGATTAAGAATAGTTGGTGTGTCATATCCAACTAGTAGCTCTTCATATCTACTAAACCCTCTTTTGTTTTCTTTTCATTCTTGTTCATAGTGATGCCCCTCCATATGTATGGCCTTGGAGACGCATCAACAACCCTAGGATAGTCCTAAGCAAGTCTTACAGCATGTTCTTGGTGGTAGTAGCGTTTGTAATGGATTCCTATAGGTATGTTTCTGAATCATGCAATTATACTCATTGTTCCTCAAACTTGTATATGGTTTAGGTGAGTTGGAGTGTGATTTGATTACAAAAGTGTTGTGTTTGATGTTTTCATGCAACATGGAGTTGTGTTGGTATTAGGTTATCGAGTTGAAAGGGGTGGATTTCAAAAGGACAAGAGGTGGTGTTGTTGTTAAGGGATAAAAGTCTAAACACCATCTCCCAAAGTGTCCAAATGCTAAGGGTATTTGTATACCCCTTCGAGCATGGTGTATAGATGCCACTTAAAGTAGCATCTAGACATCATGTGCCTAGTTTTATGTAGTGACATTTCCTTGAGTTTTCTATTGCATTCTGAGTTTATTTTCCTATTATAAACCCTTTCCAACGTGTTTTTAAATGTAAAAATTCACCCGAATCATATTGTAAATCAATATATTCTTCTAGCAATCTTAATCTCCTTAAGTGTTTCAAAAGAGAATGAGAGTATTATTTAGTAGATGTGTTATTCTTTTATGGTTAGGTTGTAAGGCACTTATTTCAAATTTTAGGTAAACACTACATTCAAGTACAGGGTTTGTTTGTTGCTTATATATGTATAAGATTAGTAACTGTTATTGAGCCTAATGAATGTTTTAGCTTAAATAAGTGTTGTATATGCTTAGCTAGGCCTAAAAGACTAAGAGGACCAAACCTTGAGGCGGTACCCCAATGATCTTAGAACAATAGTATCCTAATTAGAGTCTCACTTTATAATAATCTGAGTAGATTAGAAGATCTTTAGTTACTAAGGTATTGGGGAAGACCCAATACCAATACTTATATGTATGTGTGTGTGTGTGTGTGCATGTGTATATATATATTAATGTGCTAAGGTCATGAGTTACTCCACATTTTAAGACAATAAAACCATTTTGCTTGTTGGGCTTAAACAAAGATAATAAATGGTGGTTATGTATTTAGTTATATTGAATTATTAATGTGTATGCTTGTGCATTACTGTATGAATTTATATACCGTATATTGGGCTTTGCTCACCCCTCTAGGGAAATGTTATTTTTAGACAAAAGGATAGGATATAGGGACTATGAGGAATACTTTAGCGATTATGGCTACCATGGAGAGGATGCTATTTACTATGACTATTTTGACTATGGAGATGGATCAATGTAGTTTTAGTAGGGGTGTTGCAAATATTAAAAAGAGTTTCCAAACTTTGTTTTAGCTTTTATTTTTATGTTGTTATTTGGGTTATGAGAAGTCACCTCATACTTCTCCTATTATTGTTCAATTTAGTTGTCATCTTTCATATATAGTGATTTTGGAAACGCTTAAGCTTTGGTATAAGGTTCCTTGAAATAATCTATAATTTAATTGTGAGGTTAACTCTATTTTCATGAAATAAAGCAATCTAGGTGTTGATCTTTATGTATAATTGATGAACTAAGGATGTCTAAGACATCCTCGATTTATTGTGTTAGAGTTATTACAAGTGATTAATGACTGATGAATTATGTGGAGATATGAACAGGTGGATTTTAGATGATGTGTCAGTAGAGTTGAGAGATACGTGAGAAACTATAATCTCCTAAGTTCTTAAGCATTATAACCTAAGAGTACTTTTATGATTTAGGTTATCTTGCAATTCATATGAAAATTATTGATTACGACATAATTTTAAATATATTATTACCTCAATATGCCTAATAAGAACTTTTAATTAGCACTCCTCTAATCTAGGTTTGTATATAGATATATAGATATAGATAAATAGATAGATAAGAAATCCAATTTTGACAACTTTTCATCTATGATATTTCTAACAATATATGCTAAACGAACAAATTCCTATTCGATCTCACAATCAAGAAATTGTAATTTAAAGTACTAGATTAATTTTAGCCATACGCATCACAAGTGCATGGTTAGCCAGTATTTCCTTTAATTTCAACTGAAATTTAATTTAATTTATGAGCAAGCAATAATTAATAAGATTCTTAAAAGATCATGAATTCCATAAAAATAAAACTTAAATGATATTTGATAAAATAAAAGATTAATGCTATTAGAGTTGGCCTAACTTAGACATATCAAAGGATTAAGAGTTAAAAGGTCGGACTAGGTTCATTTAGAGGTCATGGGGTCAATAAAAAAAATAAAAATGGTAGTTGTATTTTAATTACAAAAGAGAAAGAAATATAAAATTACACTATGAAATCCATAATTAGACTAAATCAATCCATAAGGCATTCAATCAATAAAAAAATATGTTGTTCTTATGTTTCTTCATAAAGCTAGTTGATTATCAAACTTATGAAGACTTCTCATGTAGATAAAATTCATCATCCTACATTATAACTTATACATAAGCAGTGTCTAAACATATATTACTTAGCCCCTTCTACACCATAGAGTAGTATGTTCCTAAAAGGTAGGAGGTAATATGTAATGTAATTGATACCTTAGCTAACGTTGTAGTTACCACTTCTTTATCATCTAAGAAAAATTCATTAGGCATCTCAATGCAAAACATAAAAGAATAAGTTGAGTTAACTGGTGATTATCCATTCTGTAATGCCTTGTACTCAAAGTGCTTGATATAGCTTAACTAGAGTGGCTAAAGGCTAATGTTCATGTTGAACATAGCTAAACTTACTAACTTAAGTGGTTTCGACTTTCTAAACTCTTTTAAATGGTGGTGATTTAATGGGTTATAAAGTTAAGCTCCAAAGATAATTTTCATGTTTCTTTTTCATTTTTACAAAAAAGTACTTTATTCCATTAAAAATTCCAATAGGGTTATTTGTCCAATCTTGAAGCCACAACTCTAACAATTAGGATGAGGGCCAGGTAACCTAGATGCTACAACACATCCCTAACTTGACTTGAGCAACTACCCAATGAGTATAAGCATTGGCTTCACGAGCAATCTAAGAAAAAACATAAGAATAAAAGGAAAGTTTCAATACAAAAATATCATAAAAAATGAAACTAGTTTGCTAAAAAGGTAAGCTTCATGATTAATCTAGTCAAAGCAAAGTCTTGAATCAATTTCTACTTGAATCTTCTACCACCCTTTAGCTTTAGCATAGCAAATGCTTTACATATCACATAAGCTTCCATAATTTCTTTTGAGTCAACTTCCATACTAAGAGTAACAACATCTAAGAGATTTCCTAAAGAATTCTAACAAACAAATCTGACTCCTACTTTTTTGGATAATGGATAGAAAGCTACATCATATTTTATTTTAACTACTCCTTCCTCTAACATTTTCCATCTCCTCGGAGCAGATTGGTTTGTTGCAATTCTTGCAGCCTAGTTGTCTTTAACTACTGCCACTACTATGTCTATTAAAGAACAGATGTCTCAACTTGGTTGCTCCTTATTACTATGGATTGATGAAGTACATGAGCTTAGACTTAGTTGCTATCTACTACTACATCATTCTAATGAAGAGCCCCAGCTTGAGCTTGATTGTTATCCATTATTACATCATTATTTTGTACTACTACTACATCTTGAAGACTGCTGGTTGCAAGCTTCAAATTTTGACACTCGCTTTTAACAGCATAAATTAGTTTGGGGGTTTTCGATTCTTTCTATTGAAAACAAAGTGATTTCTTTGCAACCAAATATGTTACAAAGTTAACATAACCTCGTTCATCTACATCCCCATATCTTCTCTAGACTAGCAATCAACAAAAATCAAATCATGGACCCATTTATCTACTCTTGAAGTCAAATTGCAAAGTTTAAACCAAATCAACTAAACCAATGAACAATTGAAAAATTAAATGTTATGTTGATTCTTCCTTGCCATAAAAATAACATAACCCATCTATTTACCATTCTTAAAAAAGGATTAGCATTAGTAACAAGAGAGCTAGTACAAACCTTGCAAACATGATGCTACTATTTTAGCGCACATTCAAGGCTCCAAATATATTTCCATACTTGTTTATCTATGAAAGGACGTTGAGGCCACATTTGTTGGCTTGTCAATATTTTTATTTAAAATATTATAATTTCCAAATTTAGTAATATAAACTCTACTTCTCTTTTTGTGGCTAAACAAGTTTATCTAGCAATTAATTTGTTGATATGGGTATCATACGGATAGTTTTCTTTCCTCTTCCAAAGGAAAGTGTTCTATTAGACTCAAGTCCCACGATATGGAATGAAGGTCAATAAGATCACTAAGCATCAGCTATTGCTCATCTTTTGAAATGTGCTACTTAGTTACTTTATGGCTTTTTAAAGATGGAATGAATGGTTAAGACTAAACATTGATGGAATCTTCTTTCCTAAGTTACCAAACTAAATTCTTTGCAATAGAATCTCTTCCCATCAAAATGCTTTACCAAATCCATAATGCTCTTTGTCCTTTTCTTAAATAAACTCATCATTAGAGAAATCAATACTTTTTAGAAAAGAAACCCAGAAAACATCAAGGTTTTCTAATATTCTCGATGTTAACTTACCTAGAAGTGCTTTAGTGAAATTTGAAGATCTCTAAACCCTTACCCACCTTCAAACATAGATTTTTTCAATACTCCCTAGCTCTTATAATGGATTTTCCTTCCTTTATTTGACTCTCCACACCCTCCACCCACCCAAAAGTCAAATATTATTGTAATCACTTCCTTACACCATCTCTTAGGAAAGGAAAAAACACCCATTGAGTAGGTATCTATTATACAGGCTACTTGCTTAAGCATTACTTTCCTTCCACCTATAAATAAAAGCTTTTCTTTCAAACCTTACAACTTGAAAGCTATTTTTTCCTTCACTACCTCTAATACCTTATATTTAGATCTTCCCCATGTTGCTAGGAGACCTAAGAAATTTCTAGGTTTGTTTTGAGGATTAATATCCAAAAGATCCCAACATGCTTATTTAGTTTCAACAACTAAAGAGGAACTAAAGAAAATTGATGATTCCTAAAAGTAAAACAATAAGCTTAAAATATCTATTTTGAGTTCCGTATGTTCAATCAATTTGCTCTCAAAAAGAATAAAGCATAATTGGCAAAATAAAAAAGAGTAATTTCACGGCTATTCCTTTTTACTTGAATACCTTCTAAAAGACCTTGACTTTTACCATTTATAATAATCCTTAACAAAGAATTCACTACAAGAAGAAACAGATAAGGAGAAATTAGACCTCCTTGCCTAATTCCTCTAGTAAGTTGAATTTGTCCTATTATAACTCCACTTACCATTAAGTTATAAGATATTGAAGGGACACAATTTATTATCCAATCTATCAACCTTTGATGAAATCCCATCTTAACCATAACCTATTCCAAAAAAAGACCATTTCACTCTATCATAGGCTTTTACCATATCTATCATTCAAGCAAAAAAGTCTTATTTTCCGTTTTTTATGAATTTTAAGGAAATGAAACAAGTTATGGCCTAGAATCACGTTGTCATAAATTTGCTGACAAGGAGTAAATGAACTCTAAAAAGGAGTGACTATAGATTCTAACAAAGAATTAAGCCTATTTGATAGGATTTTGGAAATGATTTTATATGCAAAGTTACAAAGGCTTATAAGACAAAATTGTGAAACTTCTTTAAGATAATGTACTTTAGGAATTAGAACAAGATCAAAATTATT
The DNA here is from genome assembly GCA_024138005.1 of Lumnitzera racemosa. Taxonomy (NCBI): domain Eukaryota; kingdom Viridiplantae; phylum Streptophyta; class Magnoliopsida; order Myrtales; family Combretaceae; genus Lumnitzera; species Lumnitzera racemosa. The sequence continues at coordinate 64,967,593 of JAMXBC010000003.1, read as the reverse complement.
AAAGGTGAAAGGAAAACTACCTTTTTGCCAAAAGTTTATGCCTAATTCAACCATGACTTTTCCAACAATAATCTAATATGTTTGATAAAATTGGCCATTGAACACATCTGGACCTGAGACTTTATTACTTCCCAATTGGAATATAGCCTCTTTCACCTCTTCCTCTTCAAAAGGTCTTATCAACTCTTCATTCATTAATGATATTATGACTTCCTCCATATGCTTTAATACAACATCTTTATAGGAAGTGTTTTCAACCATATAAAACTTCCTAAAATATTGTTAAAGCTTTTAGATACCACATCTTCTTCAAAAACCCAGTTGCCCAGATCATCTTTAATGGCATTGACTCTACTTAAGGCTCTTCTCCTTGTGACACTTCGGTAGATAAACGTACAATCCTATCCCTACAGGATAGCTAAGCAATTCTTGATCTTTGCCATCAATACATCTCTTCCTACTCTATTACCGTACTTAACTATTGCTATAGAATTAACTCTACATCATGGACATATTCTTCTAAAGAAGATGCTTAGATCTCAACTATTCTTATATGCAACTCTTCAATTCTTTCACATTGTTACGTATTATAAATCTACTCCATCATATCAAAGCATTTCTTATGTTATCCAAACATTTCATTAAGTCTTCCATATTTGCTATTTCACTATACCCTTGTCAAGCTTCTTCGACAACTTGATAGTATCCTTCCTTTCTCAACCAAAAGTTTTCAAATTTAAATCTTCTTGGTCCTTTCCTTCCTTCCTTATTCATATTGATGACAATTAGGGCATGATCACTAACATGCACTAGGAGATTTATTATTTGTGTATGTAGAAATACCTCTAGCTACTCTGGTTTAACTAGTCCTCACGTTAAACTTTATCTTATAAGCTTTCTATTGTAACATCTTCTACTTAATGTGTAAGGTTGCCTTTTACAACCAAAATCAATTAAGTTGTAATATGAGATCATCTTTCTAAATTTTATCATCTAGTATATAGGTTTATCTCATCCTCTTTCCTTTTACTACATGCAACTAATCTCATTCAAGTCTCCTACCAACATCTATGGTTTATTTACATCATATGATATTTGCCTCACTCTATCCTATAATTGTAATCAACTAACAAAGTTAGGGTTTTCATAGCAATGTGTTATTATAGCTTTACCTTCCCTTCTTAAGCCTTTCACTATCATGGTTATGAGATTGGAATTAGCTTACTAAATTTGAACTTCTACATCCTCCTTCCAACATAATGCTAAACCTCCACTTAATCTAATAAGGTCTACAAATAATTTATTATCAAAGCCATTTCGTCTCTTAACATAATGAATATTTTCCTCTCTAGTTCTAGTTTCCATCAAGAAAACTAGTTGAGGCTTAAATCTGCTAATGAGGCAATAAAGCTCCCTAACTGTCAAGGGTTGCCTCAGACCTTAGCAATTCTAAATTTCTTTCACCTCTACTACTTCCACTTCAACTAAATTATTTGAAAACTTTAACTTAACTCACACTTTCTTCTTACTATTGATGTAACTTTTTACCAAACCTTTTTTAGAAGAGCCTTCTACTCCTCCACTTGTATGCCCTTGCCTTTTTTCAATGATGGTTCTTCATTACTTTCAAGCTCGACTTGGTTTATGGAATGCTTAAGGGACAACTATTGAAAGGCCTTGCTATTGGTGAACGAATGGATACTGCATTGATAGAGGGGGATCCAGACTTTAAGTGCTTCTTTCTCTGTTTTAAGTAGTTAAGGATGGTCAGGTATTTTATAAAAGACAATTGAGCTATCATTTCTAGACTCTATGGCTCCTCAACAAGGTACTGTTCATTTGAGTTTGATTATGATTGGAAAAAGGCTCAACAAGATGTTATGATGACGTATGAGTTTGAAAATAGTATAGGTGGTCTAAACATAGCTATTTGGTCAAGAGAACCATGATTTCAAGTTTTTCTTAAGCTTTTTTCAAGAATAAGAGAGATTAGGTTGGTTGGGTTTATCATAAATGCTCTTGGCTCAATTAGTGAAGGAGTTTAGGTCTCAAACATTTAAGCCTTGATTTGCTTATTCCCACTATGATCTCAAGAAAAAGTATTACTTTCAAGAGAAAGTATGTATGCCGTTATAGATGGCTTAAACATTCTTAAGCACCACCATCTAATGAATAAGGATATGTCAATGTCCATAGGCTTGTCAAATGAGGTCCCTATTTCCTAACAAAATTGTCATACCAAAAGCCTACATCAACAAAGATTGACTCCATCATTACTTGCCTCATCCTTAAGTCAAAATCTTCATTATCCTCTTTTATTATCAATATTGATTATATTTGGATAGTTTACATTAATTCTTAGCTAGCCTTGCTTGATTTGAATTTTCTTTCCTTTTGAGATACATTGTGACATCTTACAAAAATTGGTTTTTAACTTACAATCAATCAATTTGGAACTTTCAATCAATCAATTTGGAACCAATTCGTAAAATTTAGAGTAATTGCATAAGTTATTCAATTGAGCCAAAATTTTATGTTGAAGTTAAGAATATTACTTAAAATAGCCCTACAAGTTTAGATTTAAGAAAATAAAATAATTAAATATTACATTTAGAAAATATATGTATTTTACTCGCTTTTTTATCGAAAATGTGTAAAATGAATTTTGATAATTAACAAATTACTATACATAAATTACATGTGTACTAAAAATAAAAAAGTAACATTAATAATATTTAGGAGTATTTATTTGTATTATAAATGAATTTACATGTAAGAATAAATACTTGAAATTTCCTAAAATACCTAACAACTCCTAAAATATGCTAAAGTAACTATAGAAAATTAATGAAAAGATTCATAAAAAATCATGTGTCACTTAGAAGTTACTACAATATGGCGTAGAAACCTAATGGATAAGCTTGGAAAAATGTAGAAGTGAGTTGGACATTAAAGTTGGATAAAGATAAAGACAACATGACACTTAGAAAGGGAGAAAAATGACTATGGACGTAACATAATTCATTTTGAGAAGTAAAGAACTTAGAAAAAATGGTGAAGAGGGAAATTAGATAGAGAGCAATTAAGAAAATTTTTTAGAAAAATAGAGGAAATAAGGTGGAATTTGGGGTGCAAATACTTTGATAAGACCTAGAGCAATGCAACTACCACCACCTGATAAGTAAAACAATGCTTAGAGCTACCAATAAAGGTAGAGGCACTGTCAAATGCTAGAGTTAGGTTTGTTGATGAGTTACAATTTCTCATCTGAATTTTAATATTTTATTAAAAATACCAAATAATGTCCAAAAATTATGAATTTTGGTTTTCCTAAATAATTTTATGTGTAGATTTAAAAAGTGAATCCTATTTTATAAAATTTTTAGTGCAAATATATGTTCCTAAAGAAATGGCATGCGTACACTAATTTTTTAGTAAATTTTAAAACCAAATGATGTAGTTTCAATCTCAACTTTTGAATATAAGATGCTTACATATTATATTTTCATGCTATGTGTTAAAATTTTAAATTTCAATTTTGAAGAAATTTTGATTTACACAAAAATAGTACATTATTGAGGTATTTTGTGAAGATAACCTAACTAATTAGCGTAGTTTATGTTATAATCAGAATATTAACAAGTTATAAAGATAATTAAGTGAAGAGAAATGGAGTTGCCTGGAGTAAAAAGTCATTTGTCCAGTCATATTAAGTATTAGAATGAAGAAATTGCATAATTTCTTAATTTAAGATTGGAAAATAATAATTTATAGTTATGAGTATAATCATAAGATGAGACAACAGTTAGAAATAGTACTTAAGTAATGATCTTGGCTATAGAAGTGAAATTATGTATATAGAAGATGTGGAAATTTTGGTTAAAAAATGGAGCATGTCTTCATTAGAAGTAAAATCAAAAGCTAGATCAAGAATATGGCATATAGGCTAAACTAGGGGGTTGACTAGGAACTAAATAAGAGACTTAGTATATACATAAAATATGGTTAGTTGAACAACACAAAATGGACTAGGTGGAGTTTCTAGGATTTATGTGTAAAATCGTAATCAGAAGCTAAATTAGAAGCCGATTTAGAAGTAAAATCAAAACCAAAGAATATACTAGTATACTAGGGAATCAATAAAAAACTGAATTAGATACCCTTTTCACTCGAATTAGAGTTAGATAAACTTTGTGAAATTCGTTAGAAAGAATGTTTGATATTTAAATGTAAAATGAAATTAGAAGTTGAATCAGAAGATCGGTTAAAGGTTAGGTATGTAGAATGGATAGGAGTAGAATTAGTATATAATTCAAAGACTTTTATACCTATAACGTAGTTAGATATGCTCAAAGGATAGATTAATAGATGGTTTAAGACTTGTGAATAAAATATAATTAGAAGTTAAATTAGAGGCTAAATTAGAAACCGATTAGAAGCTGAATTAGAACTTAGCTCGAAATAAGAATAATTGTAAGAGACTTAAAACCTAAATAATTAGATATAATAAAACTCTAAACTATAGATAATAATAAAAGTTATAGAATAAAGCCTATATATAGTAGTTATATGAATACTAAAATGACATCTATTTTAAGGATTATTAGCAAAAGCCTGTTACTAGTCATACCTTAAATGAGAAAACAGGACATCCAAGTAAGTTTTAAATCAATACATTATTGTATTTTGGAGTACCGTTTCACAATACTAGGAAGCTTAAGATCGTACTTGGTTGTGTTTGCAAGTAGCCTACTTATGCACTTACTTGTATGTGTATGTTTCTAAGTTTGACTGTATACTATTGTCTTAAGGTGTGGTTTGCAATTTTTTGTATTACATAAAGTTGATTGAATGCCTCAAATTGGACTTGACTATACATATGACTTGTAATCTTAATCAGACATGCATTGCACCCCATTAGGAGAAACGTTTAGAATTCTCCAACCAAATACCAATGCCTTTGAAAGTGATAACGTCAGAGCATAATGGTCCCTTCTTCATCCATAGTTGACTTAAGTGATAGGAGAGGAGGTCACAATAGGAGTGAAAGTAGTAGTTCAAAGGTAGCTGTAGGAAGAGAGATGTCTCCATTACACAAGCTTGAGTTTAGTCATAAGCTATTAAATGTGCACTAAACTCCTTAACCTAGATTAGAGTAAGTGTAATTTCTCTAATTTAACAAAGGATCAAATAACGTCATGCGATGGCATTCGTCTGTTGCATTACATTTCAATAATTGATTGATTACCATACCTATGCTTAATGTATAGTCATATCTCTATCCTAACTTCTTAAGCGATTGGTTGCTTACATCCCTATAGATATTAATGTAAGTGCTAGCTAAGAAGCAGCATTATAACTATTCTGAAGTTAGCAACTGTTGGATCTTAAGAAGTGAGGATATAAGACTAATGATTAGTTACATTTTTTAAGTTAGTTTTTACTTTTAAATCTTCTAATATCAAACTATGCATTACTTAAGCAGGATAAGGTAATTAAATCATGTAAACATTACTTAGAATACTTAAACCTTAGTATATAATTTTCATATTTCCGCAAGTAGATAACATATTCAATTTGTGAACCGTTTACTTCAAAATAGTTCAGTCATGGATGTCTTATATAAATCAGGTATAAGATAGTAGCTGTATAGTCAGCTTCTATCCTATAATGGTTTATATGATGAAATTATTACCACTCTACCACTTCGGGACATAACATACAATCTTTCTCAATTTGTTGTAACTTCCCTTTTTCAGTTTCCCTAATCACTTACACTACCTTACCACTACCATCTTGGTGGAGCTTTAGCTTAAAGCGATTAATCTAACTATCTTGAAACAAAATTTAGATCATCTTTTAATGCACATAAAGATTTAGCATGATTTGTCATACCATACCTGAAAGAAATCCACTTCTTCATGTTACTAGTGTCCTTAATCCATAAGCCATTAACCATGTGTAAACCCTACTTTTAGTAGGCCTAAGATTTGATTAAGAATACTTTCTGAACATTCCCAAGGATCAACTAAACTAAAAACTTAAGCATACATTTGAAACAAATTAAATTTTTCCAATTCAAAAACCAATTATCGATAAAACCTGAGCTTGAAGAACTGCGAGCTCTAAAGTCACTTAATACCCTAAACCATAAAACCATTAAGGAATTTTAATCCTAAGTAATTAATCGATAATTTAATTTGAATAATTTCATTCAACTTTAGAAAATTTCATAATTTTATAAAAATCAAATCATAAATCACAAAACAATAAAAGATGAAAACCCTAAAACAATTTCTTATAAGACCATGCCCTTATCTTCATGTCTAAACCTTACACATCAATAAGTAGACCAACTAATCACCTTAAATGACTTATCAATTGAGAGTTGGAATCATTTATCAATTGATAACTTATCAAAATCTAGTGATAAGATATTTTCCTTATCACTCCTTCACTTATACTACATATGGACAATGTTTCACAAGATTTCCCATGCTTAACTTCATTAAATAAGACAAGATCATTCCATTAGCCCAAAGGAAACTAAATGGTAGATTTGAACAAGGAGAAAAGGGGGGCCACACTCTTGTCTTTCAACCATCAATCACTTTCTCTTATACACCACTATTCACTTTTTAATGCTTACATCATCAATAGTTGCAATTGTTGACTTTTGTATAAACTACAAGACAACACTTTGAAGACATCTTAAACACTCATTTTTCTCATTCCCAACTAGCCGCTCTTCCCCTTATTTCTCTCACTTTCAATTTCATAAAAGGAGAAACAACCTTACCCGATAAAATCAACTTTACCACCATTTTTCCAAACTTCACTCATGGCATTTCCTTCTCCTTTTCTTGTGTCATTTTGTTCCAACATCTAAGCTCTTTTGGAACCATTAGAACCCTCTACAAATCCCATTCTAAAGGATCAAACAACTCGGGTTTCCAAAAGGTGGCAAAAGTAGGAAGTAAAGTTAAGAGCTTAAGTGGAACCTTAGTGCACAACCACCGTATTTTGCTTTAAGGAAAAGTAAGTGTTTCTTGTGATTAGTGGGTTAGTGTTTATATTAGGAGACTTTGATTTCTTGAAGATATAAGTATGATTTAAGTTGTTATAACACTAAAGACAACTCTAAGAAACAAACTCATGAAACCCTTACATGAAGTTGAAATATGAGCATGTAAAGTTGGTGTTTTGTAAAAATACTTGTTTAACACTTTGAATGGAAGATTTTAAGTTGAGAAAATCTCAAAACAAGAACTTGAATAGAAGATGAGCATGCTGGACATGAGGATTCAAAAGTCCTTTGAATGTTGATTTTATTTCCATTAAGTTAAACATACTTAAATCTAGACTTAAGTTAAGGAAAAATTTATCACATGAAATTTTATGAACAAACTAACTTTGTATGACATGAGCTATGATATAGAAGTTGTAATAAGTATAAAATCTTCTATTTCTTTGTGTAAAGCATGAGTTAAATAATCAGCTTATGGAAGAAAAGTTAAGTTAAGATTTGGATACAAGTAATTTAAGTGTATAATCTAACATCTAAACTTAAGGAAATGATGAAACAAGTTGAAAAACCAAGTAAGAACCCCTTGGAATCATCATGACTAGATCTGGAACATGGGTAAGAGACACTTAAAAATATGATAAAAGTAAATGAACAAAGTGAAAAGATCCATTAAAGAAAGTATAGTAAGTATACAAAGCTTAAAACTCTTAAAACAAGCTTAGAACTTTAAGTTAGGCCTTTAATAAAATTCTGACCAGTACTTTAAAACATTAAGAGAGGTTGTTTTAAAACCTATAAGAAATCCACCTAAGACTCTATAGGCCCAACAAAGTCATTAACTTTAGTTTGAACCAAAAACAAGCCCATTTGACAACTTAAGCCCACTAAAGGGCCCATGAAATGGTTGTTAGCCTTAGGAGTATAAATCAAAGTTATAAATTTGATCTTAAGGAGTATTTTGAGCTTAGGATAAAAGATTAAGACTAAGCCTAAAGGATTTCTCAAGTTATCAAAAAGCTCATTTACCATATAAGGCCCAAAAGCACTCCAAAACATGAGGAATGCTATTTATCTGACCCATGGATAGATTTGCATACCTCATTTTGAAAATATAACCTCACCATGTTAAAGTACACTCGAAAATGATAAAGATTGACTATAAGATCATAAAAATTGGATTTAAAATGAAAAAATTATACGCAATTGAACTTTTAAGTAAAAACTGAGAAAACTTACGAAAACTAGTCAAGAGTATAACTTAAGAAAATTTAACTTAGTTTCCTAAGTTTATTTCAATCCCTTGTAAATATTATTTCGATAACCAGGGGATACCGTGTATAGAGACGACTTGCCTCCGGATTACTTTAATTGATTCACATGGCAAAGTGAGTAAATTCCCGATAACTCTTTACTTGATTTTGCTTGTAGAATAGATGCACCTAAACTTATATATATATATATATATATATTTGGATGCTTATGGGATACGGGAAATGCATGTGGATGAATTTATGGATGAATGCGATGACTTGTTAATTATATATAATAATGGGAATTGTTTGTACTAATATATACATGTGAATTATATGGAATGAAATTGTTTGATCAACTTGAAAAATCGAGTTAATCACTTATATGATTAAGAAATCAAAATGAATCATGCATTCCTCATATTGCATATGGATAACACCAATTGTCGCTTTACGCAGAAGATGGGAAGGGACTCATGGGAGGACATACTTCCTGCAAGATTGGACACTAGCTATGTCATCATATATATTGAGTCTCTACCCTAAGCTGATGGGCTTACTAGGAGCTAGGAGACACCAACCGTCGGTGAAGGATTGAGTCTTATGGCTTCTGCTTAAGGCGTATGTTTATGAATTGCAGAGGCCGCTACATCGCTAGACTTGGGGTTTTAAAAATATGACTTGTTATTCGGTAAAGAAAGTATACATATATATAAAGAGAGAGTTTTTTTTTTTTTTTAGTTGAAGCACAATAGTGAAAATAAAATAAAACCCAAGGTCTAGAACCCGGATTTTGGTTTGAGTCGGTTAATTATCTCCAAACGCCGACTACAGGGGGCATAATTCTGAGTCGTATGTAGTCCCTAGGTCACTGCATGTGTTATTTAGCATCTGATTATTCGGCATATTGATTGTTTATGCATTCATATGATTATACATCTAATAAATTTTTGCCATGTAGTACTAAGGAAGGTATTTATCTCACTAAACTTAAGCTTATACCCCTATAGATTTTTGTTGTTATAAGAAAACCTCTTCACTAATCTAGGTCGAGGCATGCCCGTGGTAAGTCTCGTGTAGGGACGCATTGGAGCGATCAGAGAGCGAAGAGGACATTTTGTAATATATTTATAGGTATTTAGTTACTTCTATGTTTTTGCTCATAACACAAATTAAAATCTCTAATGCAGTTCCATTATGAATTGCATTTGTTTGTAATATTCTTTTGGTGTGGGTCTTATGAGCCCACACAATTAGCTAATTTATACCATAGAAGTAATTTTAGTTAAATTGCTCTATATTACTTGTCTATAGGCCTAGTGGTAACGTAGAGTGAAAGGAGCCTTGTGTGTCGTATGAAAGGCCTATGATCAGTAAAGGGGTTGATAATAGACCTTTATACGGTATACGGCAACCTATTACGACAACGATACTATTAGGTCATGATACCAAGGGTTTATCAACTATGAAGGAGACTTTGATTTGCAAGAACTTTCTTAGGATCTTTTTTGCATCTTCTATCTCAACAATCTCTCTAATGTTCGATCTAATTTGCTAAGAATTATTCATTGTTAATTCGTTGAGTGGCAATCCATGTAATTGCAACAAATAACTTAATTTTTCAAAATTTAAATCCTCAATATTCTTGCCTTATAACTACATACATAATACTATCGAATAACCTTATATAGACCATGGTTCATGCACCATCATGTTATCCATGATCTCCTTCCTCTTTGAAGTGATTTGAAAATAATTATCATGCAAATGACCGATTTGTCAATTGCTGTATATTTCCTAAATTCTATTTAAAATGTTCATGACTACCATTTGTAAGACTAATTTATCTAAGATAACCTTCCCTACCATATGAAATTAAGAGACACTAGCTTCAACTTGTAGATCCTATATGGTCAATTTTATCTCTTTTTGTCTCTAGACTACGTTCAACTTCGTCATAGTTGAAAAATATCACCTTTAATACAACAAATAGGTGATGTGCAATCTACTACAAAAACCAAAAAACGTAGAGGAAAGGTTTTAATTAGAATAGATAAGGGGATAGACTTAAATACCAGCAAAAGACGAAGAAGATTAGATAACATAATAAGAAAATGGATAACAAGGGTGGAACCAAAAAGAATATACTTATAGTCACTGCATCAAAGGAAGATAGATACCGAAAATAAACCCAAAAAAAAAAATAATATCTAAGGATATTAAAGAAACCATTGTGATAAATAATAAATTAAGGAAACAAGAAAAGAAATAACACTAAAAAAGGAAAAAGAAGATTCTCAAATCTTGTGATCGGGACCATTACTTACAAAGTCTTGTGGGAGAAATTCTCTATCTAAGGTGCTAAAGATAGAGAGAAGGTCTTCTCATATGTCAAACCTTTTAAATTTTATTCTTGGCTTAAAGTGAGATATGCTTGTTAAGGAGTGGTTAAAAATTATAGTTGCATAAGATCTATTTAATAAAAATATGGCATCTTATTTGGTCTTCTTCCATATAAAAAGTTATGATTTAAGAGACCTTTTACTCTAGTCTTATGTTAGCTACTTGAGAATAATAGCTTGCAACAAGAGTTAACTTAATGGAAGTTTGTGACTTGTTGAAATCGTGCAATTAGCTTTCTATTGGGCTTAATATAACTTATAATTTTACCTATCGAGTTATGATGGTTACATAATAAGATCATCTAGGTTACAAGTCACATTAAGTCGATGTAAATCTAGTTCGATGAATGGTTGATGCCGCATGGTTGGACCACTAGGGTTGCTAGGTGGCACTAGTAAATCTATGCAAATTAGGATAATTTGCTTTGCCTTGCATTTACCTATGGTTTAACCAAGTAAACTTGCTTACATATATTAATTGGAACTTCTAATCCAACTTACCTACTATAGGTTAGTGTTTTAAGCAGGCCAACTTGTTAACTTGTAATGTTTAAACTATTTGCACAATTTAGGGGGTTAAGTGGGCCAATTGTAGGCTAATTCAATTTTTTCACTATCGATTAATACCACCTTTACAAATGAGTTTTTCTTTATTTGCATTAATTGTTCTGTTTATTTCAATCCCATACACATTCTTTCTTTCTTTTTTTCTTTTTTTTTTTTTGTTCTCTTACTCTTCTTCCCTTCAATATAGACATTCCTTCTCCTTTGAATTTTTATTGTTAAATTTCATTTATGTCATCAAATTCTATCCACTTCCTTCCTTCATTCATCATCATTTTTTTTTTTACCTTCCTCTTTATTACATATTTTGCACTTGTTTTCTCACTCATTGTAGGGATAATTTGGTTACTTAGAAAGTCATAAAATTTTTGCAAAACAAAGCTTAAACATATCCCCTTTGATTACTTTAGCATGTATGGCGTAAAATAATATATAAATAATAAGCAAAACACAAAATAAAGGAGAGTAGGGAAGAGAAGATCAGACTCAGTAATTATAGTGCTTCAATCTATTATCTATTACACTCTTCCAACTCCATTATTGAGGACTAGCTATTCTACACTGGTGTCATTCTACTAGCCACTTTTCACTATTTCAAATAAGAAAAAAACAAATACAAGTCTTTTGCTCTGTCTTACTAGGTTAGCCTTACTTATATACAGATTTATAGAATTTTGAATCTCTCCACTAACATAAATCCAATCACTTGAAAAATAAAGTTTACAGTAACAATGAGGACATAATACAATAATTATCCCTATAAAAGTAAAAGATAAAATTAGAACTTTAAACTATAATTGACAATGTTGTCTTTTATTTAGCTTCTAAAAGTGCCTTTGAATTTTATCGAATATGGAGTTTTTAGTAAATAATTGTATATCAGTATTACTCGAAGATTTCAACTACTTGGCTGATATATTCTTCAATTGCAATGTTTCTTTACTAAAATATGGGATAAGTCTTTAGCATAACTTAAGAGATCTTGATATATCTTGATTTAACTAAAGAAAGTTGTAATCCCCTAATTTATGGAAGCTATATTACTTTTTTTTATTAGTTCAATTTGAATGTTCCATTGCAACTAATATATGATTGAAGTTTTACTTGTTTTTTTTTTTTTTGTTTTTTTTTACATATACTCTAGCTCCTTCACATAATTCATCAATATACCATTTGAAAAATTGAATTCCTTAAAAAATATATCTATCTCTTAAAAATTAGGAGTAAATCTTGATGCTTGATAATCTTTGAATTTGAACTTCGAGTATATTATAACAAATCTAATATCTTTGAATAAATATCCTTTGAAAATGTTGTTATAATAGCTCAATTTAAATTTGATAAAAATCTACAGCAACATAATTAAGATTCATCCTTATCTTATAATATTCTCATGCATATGCCCTCGTCCATTTTATAAAATAATTTGATACATTCAAACAATTAGAAGTCCAATATATGTTATGGATCAAACTGTTTATAATACTTTAACACTGTATCTAGTTTAGCAAAATGTGTTGGATATATTACCCAAATATATCCCATAAGTAGAGATAGTTCTTCAAACAATTAAAAGTCCAATATATGTTATGGACCAAATTGTTTTACAATACTATAACATTGTTCTCCATCTTTGAATTAGTCTTTGAATTTGTTCATGATTTTCAAATTTTAGTTCTAAAATAAATTATTATCTTTTGCTTAATGATTTGTATACTCAACACTCTTTTTTATTTCCTACTAACTTTGCTCATTATTACTTCTTTTAAACAACTTCAAAACTTTGCTATAATCAGTGAAACATTAAACCTCAAGACCCAAGGCTTGAAGCAGCTAATGAAAATCAAAGTCATGTAAGTGAAAGTGAAAGAAGACTAAAGATGTTAAAGAACATGGAGCAAAGAAAAAGATCAAATAATGTCTAAAGCTTGAAATTGTAAATGAATACCAAAATTAAGCCACTACTAAAGAAGATGTAAACTTTGAAGAGTGTAGCTACCTTAAGAAGATGATAAGGAAGACAAAATTTGAAGCTTCTTTCGGTAGTGACTCGTTACTTTTGTTTTTCTTCTTTAATTCTTGTGGGTTAGCTGGCTAATATGCCCCATAATAAGTTGTCTTACTATAACCTTCATGTTAAGTGAAGCAGGCTAAAAAGGGCTACATTTAAGCAAGTTAAAAGTTGTAAGTCCAACATGCCTTTTCTTATTTTTTATTTTTTTGTTAGTTAAATGAGTTAGCCTACGTGACTCATCTTGTTTGCATAGCTCTAAACACCATGTCAATGTGAATCCAATTTTTAGTGATTGATGGTTAGAGTAATATGGTTAGATTGCTCGAGTTGCTAAGTGGCACCAAGTGAATGTGAATATTGTTCTTAGTGATGGACCGTCTCATTCCTATAATTGGTTCAAGTTAAATCGAGTTGAATTAGTCTGGCTGGTTTGAGTTAAACAACCTTGAAAAAGATATGTCAATGCGAATCTAGTTCTTAGTGATGGTCTCATTCCTATGACTAGTCTTGGTCGAATCGGGTTAAACCAACCTAACTGGTTTGGATTAAACAACACTGAAAAAGATATCAATATAGACTTTAAACTTATTTTAAGGATAAAGGGAAAAGGAAAAATAGATTATTCTTTTAAAAAATTCCAACAAATATGGTGGTCTAGAAAGTATTTGAAAATTACATCACTTAAAATCATGATTTGAAATCATGACTCTAGAATAGCTTGAAATTGTGACTTTAAAGTAATGTTTAGTTACTTAAATTGAATAGAATAAGGAGAACTAGACAGTACAAACATAAAAAGTACAGGATAGTACAATATTATTATATCACATTTGGTTTATATAATATTGTATAAAGAACTTTGTGATGTTCATCATTTGGTATGCCTAAGTACTAAACCTAATATTATTCTTAACATTTATACCCTTAATATTATCTAAAATTAATTTAATAATATTTTTATATTATTAAAAAAGTATACGTTTTAAATTATTATCTAATATTTACACCCTTATTAATGTCTAATATTTATATAATTACATTTATATCCTCAACACTTATATTTTTATTCAATGAAATTAACTTTTGTACCATGTTATGATGTAAAAAAATTGAACATTTTGTACAATCAATCAAGTCCCTTTTTTTTTTTTTAATCTAATGACTAAGCTCAAATTATAAATTAAAAGTGAACAAAACATTTTGTTCAGTCTTGTTCTATAAATTTGTGCAACCAAACGAGACTTAAAGATATAATTGTCAAAATGTAATATTAAGTTTAATATTTATGAATACCAAATGAGAGACGTTAAGAAAAATTATGTTCAATACTATTTAAACCCAAATATAGTATAATAAGCTATACTATCTTATACTCCTTATATTTGTACTATCTAATTCTTTTTATCCTATGTAATTTTATCAATCAAATGTCACCTAAGGCATGGTTTTGTGTACCATCACTAATATAGTGAGTGAAAATCATGATTTCTTTTACAATTTTTTTAATTAAATTAATAAAAAGAGAAAAAGAAGAGAAGAGAGAGGGTAAAAAATCCATACAAGATAAAGGAGTAGAGAGAGGGGGGAGAGAGAGAGTGGAATTTCAAAAGAAAAAGAATAGTGAGAGATCAAAGAGAGAGGATTTGATGAGCATTGTACAAGTATGAAAAGTTGAATGCATAGTATTACTATTGATTTCAAAATGGAGTGTTTAATCGTACTAAAAATAAAATTTTAGTGCAATTTAAAATGGTGTATTTACTGCATGATTTTATGTCTCATGCTTTTGGGATTATTTGTTTGATTGTATTTGTGCGATTATTTTAAAAAACTATAATATTTTTTTTTTGTTTTCGCTTTTATTCTAAATACAAAATAAAAATTCCAATTGTATGTTCATTTCAATTGAAATTGGCAAAGCCATAACAGCATTACCATTCTTTACGAATGGAAAAGATAGTTATAACTTATTACATTATTTAGTTAGACTAAAATATATAGTGAGGAATATACTCGTAATAGAATATTAAATCTAACCAAATTTCCTTCTTTGAATGTACTTTCTATGCTGCAAGTCATAGCCATCATTCGTAAGTTGTTACCCTAAACTTAACCACCTTAGCAACCCTAAATGTAGCATCCAATAAACCTATTACAGTGGTTGGCATACAAGCCAAGTGGTTTGTGATCATATAAAATCAGTAATGGTGGTTTGAGCTTATGTCTAATTTAGTTGCAACTTTGGTCTATAGATGTAATTTGTATGTTCATTCTAGTTTAGTGATTGATACAGCCCATGTTAGCTGTTAGTGTGACCCTTAATTATGGTTTGTTGTGAAATATCTTGTGTTTAGCATCTAGTTTAATTCAATGGTAAGGACTTGGTAATCAGTAATCATGAGGTTGGGGCATTTAAGGGCATCCATGGAAAGAGCCTATACATGGGGCATGAATAGCTATTCATGATTTTTTTAAGAATGATTACTCCTTATTTAATATAAAATTTCCCTATTACTAAAAGGTCATCCATTACAAGTAAATATTGTAATAAAATCTTCATTAGAAATCAAGTTTGAATAAAATAGTTATTTCCTCTTATAATGTGAAGTATGTACTATAAGTTGAATTAGTAACATAAACATGACCATGATATGGTTGAGAGCACAACTATAGAGAGAAAACACAAGAACGACATGATGCATGGCACAATTATGATACAAATATATATAATTATATTTTGAATTATTTATTTGTATTGGTTATTCAATCTAATGTAGTTTGGTATTAATATAAAATTGATCATTTATATGAACATGAGGATAATATAACTCTCTTTTTTTTTAGCCAAAAGAACTTCCTCTCTTTGTGGTAGATTACCCAAATAGGATTGACCACTTGTGGTAATGGGTCATGTTCATATCTCTATTTTGTGATGAAGAAGCACCAATTCAAAAATATGTGGTATCAAACATAGATTATAAATAATTAAGTTATATTATAATTATGTCTAAATATCGTGTATTGTATTTTCATCTATATTCGTTTTTACAATCCTATTATTCGTGGCCGTATTATTGTATCATGGCAATAATTGCCGGTCCTATACCAACTAAATCTTGAGGAAGAATTATCCTTAATTCACATAGACTATATTGTCGTTGGAATTATATTATTATTATGGTAAGTTCTACCCGCCCAAAGCAACAAATGGAGGAAAAAGAAGAAATCAGACATGATTGCAACCTATATCTACAAGCCAATAGGCTATAACTGGATCCAACAACATATACTACACCGTGAAGTGAAAAGAACACCACCTGTTCGTCCTCCAACCCTCCCCCTCTCGCTTTAGTTTACCTCCTCTTTAATATTCTCACACTCCCTCCTTTAGTCTCTCCTACAACTTGCAATGCCATAAGAGCTCGCACCCAAAAATAATACGCTCCAAAAACAACTTCCAAACACCCCACCCTGTTTCCTCTCTCTCTCTCTCTTTGCAATGTCAATTTCCCCATTCCGTCCACTCTCTCTCTTTACCACGATCACATTCCTCCTCTTTTTCACCACCAATCTCTCTCCTACACCCTCTCTCTCTACCCCGAACCCGGATCCCGCCACCATCCAACCGCTCCTCCTCACTCCTTCCCTCTCCCCTCCCGCCACCATTCCGGCCTTCCCGGAACAATCTGCCACTTCAACCTGCCCTCTTTCTCTCCCGTCCTCTCTCTTCCCTTCCCTCTCCTCCGCCTGCTCCACCTCCCCTCTCCACCGCCTCCGCTGCTGCCCTCTCCTCGCCGCCTTCCTCTACTCTGCCTACTCCTCCACTTCTCTCTCTCCTCACTCTCTTTCTTCCTCCTCCTCTTCTCGCTCCTACGACATGCCGCTCCTTCCAGATGACTCCGAAACATGTGTAAATGATCTAGGGAAGGAGCTTAAGCTTAAAGGGATCAAATTGAATAACCCAAATGAGACATGCGACGTCGTGTATTGTTATTGTGGAATAAGGTTGCATCCACTGAGCTGTCCAGAGGCATTTGGGGTTAATGAGGATGGGAAATTGGAAGGGAATCATAACGTGAAGAAGTTGGAGAGAGATTGTGTTAGTGGAAGCACTAGTGATACATTTCCTGGACTTGGGGGATGTACTAAATGCTTGAACACACTCTATTTGGTGAGTCCAATTGAATTTTTCTTCTTTATTTTTGGTGCTTTTGAATTGGTAAAGTTAGTTTTATGTTTTCTTTTTTCTTTTTTCTGCAATAGTGGCAACAATGATGAGTATGATTTTTACAGAAAAAAATATTGGCTCTTTTTGTCTCTTTTTCCTCCCCTTGCTGGGCACCTATTAATTTAACTTTAGGAAACTTCCTCTACAAGATAGTAAAAAGATTAAAAGGTATATCTAATTGGTTATTTACACAATCAAGAATTTAGGTAGAAAAAAGAAAAAAATAAAACAATGGTGTTACCATTTATCCTAACGTGTATATATATATATATATATATATATATATATATATATATATATTTGGAGGAGTATCCAAGGCGAGATAAAAAAGAATAAAGTTTTGGACATTTCCTTGATATGGTGTTGAAATAATGTTATGAATGTACTAATGTCTGGTTTGAATTCTCAATTCTCTATATTGGTGCTGGCTTAAGGCGCAAAGTTGTAGATGGAGTCTGCATTAATATGAATTAGCTCAAATAAAGTTTATGTAACCCAGATCTGATTTATTTTAACATGTAGCTTGCTCCCATTTGCTACTTTCGCATTTTCCATTTTCAGTTCTTGTACGAAGTTGACACGTAGAGTATACAAAAAATATTAAAACATTCGATGTAGATGCTAAACGATAACACTAGGTGTAAACATAAGATTGATTCTCTAAATTAAGTCCTCAGATACATTCGTTAAAGAATCCTAATGACAGAAGCTGCCATGTCGTGAAGTCCTTTTGTTTCTAAGTGTTGTAATATGTGTGCACTTATATTATCTGTGCATTTACGTGTTTGGGGGTTTGCTAGTGTTTTCTGCGGGTTAAAAATATGTTTTTCTTGTTGGGTAATGCATATATTACTGGCTGTTAAGGGGAAGGGTTAAGTTGGAGCAAAACATTGATTCCTTTTTTCATTGTTTAATGTTGTACCTACTTCTACTTCTACTTGAGGCCAAAAGGTCACCAAACTCACCCTTAGTCTGCCCAATCACAACACAACTCTGATATGCTTGTTTTGCATTCCTTAAAACAGCTTAACAAGAACACTTCACAATCTAGCAAACTGGATGACAACAGGACCACCAAAATGCACAATAAGGACTGCCAAATAATGGGTCTTACATGGCTCCTTGCCAAGAGCCAATCGGCTTACATCCACACGGTTACTGCTGTCCTACGAGCGCTCATGATGAGCCCCGATGGATCCCATCCACAGTCTTGTACCCTCAACACCGACGGCATGCCCCTAGCTGTAGATTCCTCTGAAATTCCAAACACTTGCTCGCGGGACATTCTACTATCATCCTTCTATTTGTTTATTGCTTCGGTTTGTTTCTTGTATGTGCAGCTCTATGTATGATTGATTCGGAACTACCTAGGCATAAGCCATCGAATTTAGTTGTTTTTTGATCGGTGAAATCAATTGTATTGCCACTGTAACGATTCTTGTACTGGCCCTTGTTCCTTGCAACATGACATTTGATATAAGTCAAGTTGCTATGGTTTTTCTGACTTCTCTTCTTTTGTAATTTTGTGGGAATGGATAATGTATGGATGGAATACTAACAGAAATGTTGAGCGTATCTAAAGATATATAGTTGTAATAAGTGTACAATCAATATCATAATTTTTTTTTTAACTTTTAGTAAGTATTTTAAAAATATCTCCTATCGATATATAAGGAGATATAACGAAAATTATCGGTGGGTCTTCACAATAACATGCTTCACAGGGACCGTTGTATGGTGCATGGGTGGTTGGTTGGGGTTGTGGGGGTGGGGGTGGGGTGGGATTGTTCATGTATTGGCAACTTGTTTGATTTAAAATTTTGTAATAGCATGGTGGATATTGTTATGGATTCACGGGATATAATTTGATATGTCAGTATCAGAAACTGAAGGGTCATGGAATTTTTGTTCTTATTGTTTGTACGATGGAGATGAGGATCCTCGATCTATAAGAAAACTGTAACATTATACTGTGTAATCACAGGGTCAGGATGTGACGTGGATGAGCAAATAATTATATTTATTGTCGATAAGATCATAGGGACATAGGTCCTGTCGAGTCTATATTAAAATTCGGTGGACGAAAGGTTATAACATTTATTTATATATATATATATATATATTTAATGGGGCTTGCTTAGTTCAATCTTTTTAATAGATTTAAACAAAGGTAGTTGAAACGAAAGATAAAATAGAATATATATATGAATTTCATTTACAATACGAAACATGCTCCTTTTGTACAAGGAAAAAGTACACGTTCAGTTTTCAATCTTTGTCATTTTTTTTAAATTAAATTCTCAAATTGTATTTATTTTCTATTTCAGTTTTTAACTATTTTATTTTATTAAATAAGTCGTTCTGTTAAAAAAATTGATAAATATAACAAATTTAATGGAATGGATTTGTTTGATAAAAAAAAAAAAGGTTTGAGAACTTAATAAAAAAAATAATAATAAAGGTTGGGTCCATGATGTTACTTTCTCCATCACTTCGGGAGCCCTGTTTGCTTGAGGATAAATAGTTATCATAAAAGTTTTTCACTATTTTTTATTATTTGTTATGATGATTTAGACTCTTAAGTGGAAAAAAAATTTCTTTATAAGGGAAAACATTTTTCAATTAAGAGAAATTTGTAATCATAATGATTCACCCTTTTCAAAATGGAAAACCGTTTTCCAAATTAGCCTCATCTATGAGAAAATGATAATAAATTGATTTTTATTTAAATTGACCTATGAATTATATTTTAAACGTGAAAGAGTTTAGTGAGTGAAAAAAAAAAGACATAAAAAATTATATAGCAAATTGACTAAGGAGATTGTAAAATATGATTATATAAAATAAAATTAAAAGGTATAATTTGGATGAATTGAGAAAGATCCAAATGTATTAGTGACGTAACGTAGAAATGGGTCATCAAAGAAAAAGTATAAAGGAAGTTTTTCAATGCATTCGGGAATTTTTTAATTCTTACAGATTTCTTAAGAATGTAACCTTTTGCTGATTTAAGTTGAACATGTGTAATATTATGATCACTTAAGTTATGGTTCTTTAGAATGGACGTCCTAAATGAATTTGCAACTATTTAAAAGTAGATTCTGTGATTGGTTTTAGTAGTTATGCGCTTTTGAAGTATTGTAACTTGGAAAATACAAATTTAATTTTAATTCCTGTATTTTTATTTCTAATTGATTCCTTAACTTTTTTCCTTTATTTTAGTTTTTAACATTTTCGTTGTTTTGTCAAATAAGTCCCTCATTCAGATGTGTTGTGTTTTCCATCCATTTTTCAAACAGAAGGACTTGTTAGACAAAAATAGAAAATATTAATAATTGAAATAGAAAAAAATAAAGGTTAATAATTGAATTAAAAAAAGTGATAAAGTTTCAGAATCGAAGATGTATTGTTCTCTTTACAAATATAAAACTGCATAAGATATATTCTATAAAACTGCATAAGATATATTCCAAACCTATACTATCAAGTTATTTACCTTTTCAAATTCACCACATATTGGAAAAGGTTTTTCCAATTGAACTAATTCTTCTTTTAAGATTTATCTATTTTAAAAAATTTATAGCTTACTAATTCCAAATCTTCATATTCTTATTCAAAATATTTTTTTGAATAATTAACTTAATTTTCTTGTGATTAAAATATATAGACAAGGAAATGTATTCAATGTTAGTTCAAATAAAAATCAAGCAAATATAAGTTGCACAATATTCTAAACATCAAATTCAACATAGGAAAAAAAAAATCAAATAACATATAGAAACAAAATATTCTTAGCAAATCCTTCGGGAGACATAATTAAGTAATTTATCAATACCACAATTATTGAAAACAAGTTTTATATGATAAAATATACTTTGCATTTATTATACCATTGATTAACTATATTTTTGCCCTAATACTTGTCATAACCTTGCACCACCATCATTACCAATTACAACACCCACTATTCTATCCATTCCGTCTTATTTTAATTGCTATCTCTACTGCACCACTATTTTCATCATCACCACAAAACCATTATGATGTAGTTTTGTGATGAAAGTAATGGTGGTGTGCTATCAACAAGAGTAATAATCCATCAATTGTAGTAGTATCAGTGTTGGTGGTGGTAAAAAATGTAGTAGTATCTAGTAGCATACGACCTTAGATGTCCTTAGTTTAATAATTATAACAATGAGATATGAATACTAATATAAGTATATAGTGTGATGTTATTCTAATTGGACAAGGCTTAGTAAATTTGAGTCATGCATGTATGTACCTTATTTGAGTTACATTGAATGAGACTCGCTCAAAGATGATACAACAACAAACACCTCATTAGTCCTTCCTTTTGTTATTAATTAATGTGATTAATCTTTGACATGAGGCTTTCATGCAATCTAAGCATAGAACACTCTCTTTTTGTAGTAGTTATTGTAATCTTGAAAGTAGATTGCAAACTAGATATACCCTAAACATTAAGAGATTATAATAAGTTAAGATGGAATTTTGGTACCCTCATTCTTGTGAGTTAATGCTTCAGATTAGTTGGAATTTAAATGACTCCTAAAGTTATCGTAAACTCTACAAATTTAGCCTTTTGAATGTAGAGTTGAACTCGAATGCTGTAAATAATTTCTTTAAGTCAACAAAATCGATAAACTTAAAACTAATTAAAATTTTAATTTCGAAACCTAAAATAAATATAAAGAACACTGATGTACTGTTTAAAAGCCTAATCACTATGAAAACCCTTAACCTTATGTGTACATAAATATAAGAGATAAAGCTTGAATTTGATAAAAACCCTAAAACTAGAATTCTAAGCTTATAAAACACACAAATTTACCATAACAGTGATAAAACTCTAATTGGATACAATTATTAACTAATATGCATAATCGCATAAAATTGCTAACAAATAAATAGAGCTAACTCCTAAATACTAATAAGTGTAAAGGGTAACAAATTAATTAAATAAATTAACAAGATTATGAATATTATTTTACAATTATTTGTGACTTCAAAGACGAACATATGTGTGCTAGTTTTATATTTATTTAATTATTTTGATTTAATTTTAGTACATATTTTATGTTTATGTATTATGTAGTTATATTAATATATACCCTACATTTTCTTCTATAAATACATTTTATTTCATCTTAAATTTTACTTAAAAGTTGGGAAAAATATCAATAAAAGTTAAAAGTAAAATTTATAATTTCTTTTAATTTTCTTCCTTTTTCCTTTCCTTCATTCTTTCTTTTCTTTTACTTTCCTTCTTTCTCCTTATTCTTCTTCAATTTTCGATTGACATGTGTCCGACAAGAATTGTTACATCAGGAAAATTTTTTTAACAAAAAGTCAACTTATGTCAGTTTCATTTGTGTCATTTTTATCTCTTTATCCTTCTTTTCTTTTTATTTTCTTATCCTTATCTTTTCTCTTCTCTTTTTCTTTTCTTTCCATCACATTTGGCCACGTTACTATCTAGAACACTCTACTTTTCTCCTTCATTTTCAACTTTTAAGTTAAAGTTAATTCTTTCTTTCTTTCTGTTTTTTTTTCTTTCCTTTTGTTGGACCGACCCTCAACACTCTCTCTTGTTTTTAATTTTCTACTTTCTCCATTTTCTTTTCCTCTCTTTTACTCCATCTTCTACCATCTCTATCCTTAAACACAAAATTTTATCTTCATTCCAAGTAAGTAGAGAGCTTCAAAAGGAAATAAAAAGGATTTCTTCTCAAGGTTTTCAAAATTAAATACTTTATGATGTATTAGCTTTATATTTTTATAGAATAAGTTATGTGTATGTTTCTTATGTTGAGATGTATTTAGCACTTTTTATATATTAGGAGATATATGTACAAGAGTTAGGTGTATTTTAATATCCTTTGAAATAAAACTATATGTACATGTAATTAAATTATATGAATAATTCTTCTTCTTCATGTTCATGTATTTATGTATATATATACTTGAATATTTTTGGCTATATGTACATATATGTTATGTTCATTTAGTTATGTATATACATATATATGGCTTACATATATAGTACATGTACATACATATAATGTCAAATATATTTGCTATATCATACATATATGTTAAATATAGTATGAAATAGTATAAATATATATAAATAATTAGTAAATTAAGGTATATTTATGTGTCCATATGTATGAATATATATATATATATACTCTCTTTATTTAGTATTTAAGTAATATGTATATAGTATAAGTACATATACATACCTAAAGATACAAGAATATGTATAATAAAACCTTAATTTCTTAAAATAAGTTAATAAGTAAATACATACACACGCACACACACATACACACACACACACACACACACACACACATACACATATATATATACATATGTTGGGCGTGAACATCATAAAGGAGATAGAAATGATTTTTCTAATATTTAATTATTTTAGGATGTAATACATGTGTATATTAATAATATAAATTGGAAACAAATGTAAAAATTGGAAGAATTAAGAAATTTCCATGTAGACCATTAGGAAGTTGCCATGTCGGCTTTCCTAATTTTCTAATTAAAATCGTAAGTTACAAAAATAATAAGAAAATAATAATAATTAATCAATTGTTACAAAAAGTAACATAATTAGTAATTTAAGCTTAAAATGGTGAAATAAAGAAATTGTTACAAAATGAAGCTAAAAATAAAAAATATTTCGAAATGTAAAACTCAGAAATTGATTAACTTATAAAATCAATAATGAAAAGTTTAAATTGGTAAATAAAACATTTGGGCCAAAATAACCAAATTTTGCAACATTTTAGGCTCATTATAGAAAATGCGGGTTTCAATATCCAAAATGAACCTTCTTACGTAAAAGTAAAAATTAACAATAAGCTCATAAAAATCGAAGTTAAAATAAAAAAGTTATATGTAACTAATGATTTAAGATACACCGACAAAAATAAGGAGGATAACTAAGCCAATTATCCCTATAAACTATTAATGAAGATAAACCCTTAAAGTAAGTGAATAAATAGATAAGATATAATCATTTACAAATATACTCGTATATTTCCTATTTACCCTAATAAATAAGTTAAACCATGTTCATGTCATACTTGGGTTATAATGGGAAATTAGGCAAATTACAATAGACATTTAGTTAATTGAAGAGGCCAGCTTTTCTAAATACTTATAAGTCTTATTATTTTTCAGGTACTCAATTGTCAAGTTATAAAAATTTCAAAGGCTTAGAGAGTGAGCATTAATCTAGGTGAGGGAGTTCTACTGACTTGCTTTCTACATGTGCATAGTGCTTACTTGATGTTTTGCTAGTTGTTATTGTTCGTATGTATGAATGACTGTTTTGCTTATATGTTATCGTTCGTATGATTGCCTCCTTTAAATATAAATATCTGGTCAAAATAACTGGTTATATTTTCCATATATCTATAACTCAATTGATATACTTATGGAGAGTGCTAGCTTTGCACTTTTTTAGAAAAGTATTTTTGGAAATGTTTTTCTAATCTTAAATAGATTCTTGTATAATTTTCATAAGAGCTCATAGTGCCTATTGATGATATTTTTACCATTGAGGTAAAGCTAATATGGTATCTCTAATTAATAATGAGAGGATTGGTACAGTTATGCCTAAGGGGCCTTATATATGATTTGTTAACAATGGATGGCCCTAATTGGGGTCTACCTGTTTAAATTGATATTTCTTTCCTGGCTAGGGTAATAGTCGAATGTCGTATAGAGGGATGATACCCTTAAGCAGCTTCATGTAATTAAGGTGACGTACCCAATGTGGTAAATATGGGAGATAACTGATGTGTAGACAACATAAATTCACATCTTCTATAGTTTCAAACTCCTATGTATGTGTTGCTTGCATTTACTGTGTATGCATCCATTTTGTGTGATTTATATGTGCTAATAATATTTGATAATTTACTTGAATGATATTAGTGAGGAAAGAGCTCATTGAATTATGGTTTGCTCATTCCTTTATGCCTTATTTTGTAGGTTCATCTAAGCTAAGATTAGGATAAATTTCGAGTGTAGAGTGCAAATCGAAGATATGCATGATAATGTTAGAGTTAATTAAGAATTGTATAACTATTATAGAAACATCCTTTATAGAAAGTATTTGTATGTTAAGGTTTTATATTATTTAGTATTTCTTGCAATCTATAAAGTTATCTTACTCTTTCGTATTATTTGGTAAGGAATACCAATTTTCTATGGTTTTTAGAGACTATGGAATATCAGATATCTTTAGTTATTTATATTTTACAATCAGTTAATAAATTAAAAATAAAAAATCCTAATGATTAATTAATTAGAGTTTTACAATCTCTAACTTGTAAGGTAGTTTTCGTATCACAAGTACATACGTGATATGAAAATTTTAAGCCATCCTACTAGGCCCTCCTTAAGGCTATGACAGTTACAGCAACAACACAATACTTTAAATCTTATTTTGAGTCCAATAATTTTGGATAACATGGAAAAGAATTGGTTTAATGACATTGTATTTTGCATTAGATCAATTTACAACTACTTTAATGGAAGAGATTAAATCACATAGGTCATTATATCATCAATGTTCTTAGTTAAAGAGTCTTAAACAATTATAATTAAGGTTGTCAAACTTATGATCTTACTTAGAATTACCTCATTACCGGTACTACAATCAAATATACCTTCTAATTCTTAATCTTTTAAAGTACTAATTCATACATCATCTTCAAAAACATTAATATTTTGAATCTCCAAATCAACTTAAGTCTTAATACATGACTTTAAATCTATATGCATCAAGATACTCCATAGTATCATTTGCATCTTTATCCTTGCACATTTGGACTTAAAAAAACTAGAAAAAAATCCTCATATAATGAATCAAGTATATCTTATTCCTCAATTATCCATTTATCAATAAATAAGAGATCTTAAACAGTGAAGTTAGTGATGTAACTAGTTAATAAATACAATTTTCACTCATATTTTCACGGGTTTATTTTTAATTGTTAAAGTAGAACTTTTTTTTTTGTTGAATTTTAATAGGCCATTAGACCCAAATAAAGTATAATCATTTAGAATAGTAAAAAGTCAATAAAATTGTATAGAATAAGTAGAATTGTAATAACTTAGAACCAAACACCTAAATCATGATTCCACCTTAAGTCTATACCTAAATGATTTTTCATTCATTTTAAATTTTATATGACTGTAAACTTAAAGAATTATGCTAGTTGACTTATGATTTTAACAATTACTAGTATGATGACGATAATTGTTGTTAGATGTTTATCTCATTTATTTATCTATTTTGTCAAGAAAAACATTATTCAAAGAGAATAGTTTGGAGGATGGGAAATCCAATCCTAAGATAAAAGCAACAATATCTCTAATGGGGGTTTTAAGGCCTAAGAACTATAGCATATCCTTGTTTATATCAGGCTGTGGCTAAATCAACAAATTTATTTGCATCACTAGAAATAAGTGCAAAAATACAAAAATTAAAGAAATACATAAGAGATAATGTCCTTTAAATCTTCTAATCTTACACAAAGGGGATACTATTGAAGAGACTTCATCAAACACCACCTTGTTTTGTATTTAAAATGTACAACTTCATTCCTATTTGGAGACTTAGAGGGCTTACATACAATAACACAATGTTTCAAAGCATGTCTAATCATTGAAGGATTTTGATGGATTCTAGAATTGCAGCAAAAGCTGTTATAATTGAATCAATAAGATAACTAATTTGATTAAAAAAATTCTAAAGTTTCAATACGTTTATGGTAAAGACAAATAATGGACTTAAGGAAATAATACTAAAACTGGGCAATATGACCAATGAGATTAGTCCAATGGCTAATAGCTAAGTTAAGTCTAAGTGGTTTAAGTAGTAATAAGGCCATTTAAGTTAGCTAAACTTGGACTTTTACAATTTTTGAGCATCTAGTATTCAAGTGTTATTAAAGTTCCTTTTCTGTAGCCTCTAAGCTCATGTTTTAGAGTATGAAAACTTTAGCCAATTATGGGTGAAGAGGTAACCATGTTGTGCAAGGTATCTAACTATATCCTACTTAATTGTATAGGTTTCAAGTGGGTATTAAGAGTTATAGGATAGGTCCTAGATATAGATTTTTTGGAGCCTACTCCCATAGGATGGAATTAGGATATGAAGTCTTCTTACCTTTTACTATCCTATAACTTATGCTCCAACATATAAAGGATATAGGTTTCCTGGTATCTTGTATCTATGCCATGAAAAATGATCAAATAATATTAATAAATGAATATAATGATAATATTATATTTTTTGACCAATAAATGTTTTAGTAAAAAGAGGAAAAAAAAAACAAAGAGTTTAAGACTATAAGTTAATAACCTAAACGGCTAACCTAATACATACAAATCTCATTTTACATTTTCCATTCATTTCCTTTTTTCTTCCTATTTCCTCTCCAACTTTCATTGTTTTCTCCTTCTACTTTCATAAACCTTAAACAATGAAAGTAAGGAAAATTATTTCTTTTTAATTTCATTGATTTTACTATAAGTTTAATGAGTTTTCCATATGAAGAACCTATAATATCGAATATATATTATATTTTTTATATAATATTGAATTGAAACTTATAAAAAGAAAGATAAATTTATAGGCTCCATAAGATATTTTATACCCTATAGTTTTTATGAGGTATAAATTCTAAGGTAGCTTTAAGGTGCTACATGGTAAGTTCCAATTGGATATTTTAGTAATATAATACTACATTAGTTTTTTCTCCTTATTAATAATTAATTTTCCTTCCTTTTCTTTCCTTTGCCAAATAAGTATGTATCAAGGGATCAAATATCCAACTTTTTCCTCTTAATTCTTTCCTCATACTTTCATTCTCTTCTAACTCCTTCCCTCTTTCTAAACATAACATAAGAGTTGCTTATGTAAGCTCCTCTAAAGTCTCACATTTATGTGATTAGAGATTGTCCCTCTTAGACTTTATTAGAAAACTAGGTAAAGGGGGTGATAGGAATCGAGCTACTAAACCCTTAACCTAAGCTCTAGTACAAGGATATAAGAGCATTGCAAAGCGTATCCTTTCATCCCAGCCTACACATGAGGAGTTTGAGCTACTTTTGATTGTTGACCTGCCATAGATGTCAAGTTAAGCACCTCCCTATTTGTTAATGATCGAGTACCCACCTGAGGATTGCTCTATTAACTACTCAACTAACTTCTTAATTACCTTGACCATACCTATCTTAAGCTACCCTGTTACATTCGAGTTGGCATAGCCTTACATAGCTCATAGATCAACTTAGAATCTAGCGAACTAAGTTATACTCTTTTGTCTAATTCTACAGGAACCTCCCCAATAACTACCTGCTATATGTCCTTGTATACCTCATGAAGGAATTAACCAACAAAGATTCTATTCTTGCAATTTCTGTTATACCCTTTGTCTATTCCTTATATTTCACTTATTTAGAATTGCACCCTTTTTTGTCTTTTCCATCTTTAACGGTTGCCCTGATATTTCGAGTATAAATACCGTCTTGTAAGTAGTCACAAAGATCATCATCTTGACTAAAATATACTATATTTTCCTGTTGCTATTAAGTTGCTCCTAGCTTACTATCTCTTTTACACTTATCCTATTCCTTAAATAAGGCTAAGTGATGAGTGACCTCACCAAGCTGCTTATGTATCATATCAAGCCAATTTGTAAGTCTATAGAGGTTTCTTAGTGCGTTATGATGATATAGCAATTTTGCTCCTTACTATAGTGATAAGAATCACCCCCTTGGATTGATCACATGTAGCCAATCTAAAGGACTTCAAGAACTTGCTTGGAGAATACTAGTTCAAAACCTCATCTAAGATGAGAATTCCTATCCTATACATAGTTGAGCTAAAGGACTCTAAGGACTCGCTCTAAGAATAGTAGTTTGAAGCCTCATCTAAGACAAGAATTCCTATCCCATATGTAGCTAAGCTAGAGGACCCTAGGGACTCGCTCGGAAAACATTAGTTCGAAGCCTCATCCGAGATGAGAATTCCTATCCTAACCTCTATGTTTCTTTTCTTTATCAACCTCTATGTTTCTTTTCTTTATCAACCCAACTGTCGAACTATCACTTGTGTTAGGATTGTTGAATAGTAATACCATGAAAGAATATCTGAGCAAACAACTGCAAGACTGTTCGAGCCAAACTCTTGAGCTGACCACATCGACCATTGACGTCTAACCCCAGCTAATGTTGATTACTCTATAGCAAATGGTTGACTGAGCTCTAACTTGATCCAAATCAAGTTAGCCCCTAATTGCTAATGTGTATCATAGGCAGTAGATCTCTAAAGGAAGGTGATGCAATCTAGGTTTGAGTAAGAATGAGAAATAAAGAATGAGAACAGGGGGTTTTGAATGTAAATGTGTATGGATATTACACACTAAGACATAAACATAATCAGGGGCTTGAGCTCGAAGTAGGTTTTGATATAACTCATAAACACTAAATGTTGCTTAGGATTCAAATGAGGGTTAGATGCAACTCACTAATCGGCTTAAATGAAGGTTCACTACAATCTTAGGGTCCAGATTGATAAGAATATAGGAAAGATTAAAGAGTTTAATCAACACTCAAAATCTGATAGAAACAAGCTTTATTAGCTTTAATATAAACTTTATTGAAAGAGGAAAGTTTCACTCTTTATATGGGAATATTTTATGACTATGTGTTCTCTGTGTAATTACAAATGTAACTATTTATAGCAAGTCCTAAACCTTAGTGACAAAACTATAAATAATATACAAGGCCTTAAACCTTAAAGAATTGAGCTCATAAATAAAATAAAGGAAAACATGTACAAGAATACAAAGTTATGCATTTTATAGGGAAGGTTGCCATCCAATCACTTGGCATGTCTTAGAAAGAGTAGTATTCGAACTAGATAGGGTTAGCATTTGGATATACAGGTTCAAGAAGGAGTCTTTAAAGTCTCATGTGGCTTAGCCAAGATACTAAAGAGGTTAGGCCATAATTGTCGAGCTCTAAAGTTAGTCGGCCCTAGTCTCTCTATACCATGCCTAGTGGATCCCATTTTCGACAATGTAGTCTCTTGGCTAATTAGTCGATGAAAAACTTGTTGCTGAGTGGTTATTTTTCCTCCCCTCATCCTTCTAGCTTCAACTTGGCTTCGGTAAGCATTGATTGGCCGTAGCTTTAGACAGGCCTACCTTAGCTTAAATGTAGTCAATGGCTGCTTCCCATCATCATCGTAGGTTTAAAAGGAAGTTATCCTCGACATTAAATGTTGAGATAGGCTGGGATGCCAAATAAACTCCTCTTTCCTCTTTGCTTCACCATGGGTGCCGAGGGTCTCTAGATTTCCTCAATGCTTATGGGGGTTAGCAATAGCTCTTCCCCTCTTTCCAAACAGTGCAAGTACTGAGGAAACCGTCATGGATCACTTTTCGATCATATTCCCATAGTCAGCCAACAAGCAAATTTGTGGCATTCATAGGGACCACATCGAATTCAATCTCATCCTCATACTGTCCTGCTTTGAAAGTGATTCGACCTCGCTTATGTACATGGACCATACCTTTGTCATTAAACCACTTCAATCCATAAGGTCGGGGATGCGAGTAGGTCGGCAATTTCATCTTTTTTATTAACTTAGTAGAAACGATGTTGATGTAGCTTCCCCCTTAACAACTAGGGAATAGGTATTCCTATTCACCAAATACTACATAAGAAATAAATTTTCCCTTTGTCTGAAATCTACCTTGAAGTCATTAGTTCTTGTCACCATAGTTAAGAGTTCATCCAAATCATCAGCATAGACAACTCCTTTTATTAACTGCTCTTCCGAACTCTTGTCACTCTAACTTTCGATTTGAGCCTTGGCCCTTCATCCTTCAAGACCATGACCCTCTTATTTAGGTATTAGGATGCAATGTGTCCATAGCCTAAGCATTTGAAGCATTTCACATCTTGGGCCTTATTGTTGGGTGCCTTCTCATTCTCAGCAATCTTCTTCTCGGTATGGATTGGTCGACTAGGCTTTCCTTTCTCCATCTTCTTCTTTAGCCCTTTTTCTCTATATATAACTCTTAGGCTTAGGGCTACTTTGTTGAAGTTGACTACTTGGCCTTTGATTCCTCCTCCCCCTCTATCTCTCTACTCTTAATGCCAAATTGATTAGCTCATCCAAAGAGTTAAACAGTTGCAATTTAACTATGTCGACAATGTCATAGTGGAGTCCACTTAAGAATCTAGCCATTGTACGATCTTATGGCTCGGAAATTTAACATCTCATCATTAGGGTCTCAAACTCTTGCAAATACTTTTCAATAGTATTTTGACCTTGTCTCAGGTCTTAAAACGCATGAAGCATCTCTTGCTAGAAGTAGGTTGGCACAAAGCATTGATTCATCAATCGCTTCATAAGCCTCTATGTTCTGATCAACTCCTCTCTTTAAGCATCTTGCTTAACAACCAACTTATCCTAAAAAAGGCTTGCATATTCAACGAAGGATAGTGAAGCCAGTTTAACCTTTGTTTGATCATCACACTAATAGCACTCAACCGATATTTTTGTCTCAAGTTCAATTCCTTCTTAGTAAAGAAATACTTCAAACTTTTATGATCTATGTATATGTCAAGAATTAAGGATAGTCTAATCGTGGTAGATGCTGTATACTGTACGAAGAACCCTTGATTGGTTACCTTTCCAATCATGAACTCTTCATACAATAGACAAGGCTCTACAACTACTAGTCTCATAAGAACATACAGATCCATATGATATTGTCACACAAACATATTTATATAAAATTAAAACTATAAAGTTTTCAATACACTGTAATTTAGTATATCTAAGTCTATATTACTGACAAAACAAAAGTACATAAATAAAAGTCTACATAATCCGTTCTCCCAACATGCTGGATGGTTTGCTCTTGCCTAAGTCCCCAAGGTAACCTGTGGCATTCCCCGGCCAGTCTCATTGAACAAGTTATCCTACTGCAAAAGTCTATGGGGGTGTAAGCCTAAACTTAGTAAGCAAAACCCTCAACTATACCACAAGCAAGTTATAAATACATTATATTTATGCATATGAATGAATGGTTAAATAGAATGCCAAACAGTACGTATAGTTAACTAGTCCATATATATAACTCAGATTTAACGCCCTCTGAAGTCAAGGTTGCAGTATATACAACACCAATCAGATTTGGATATTATATTAGAACTTACTTTACTACAGAACTCCACGTTTCGTACTTAAATCAAACAAGTTTTTTATTTTCATAAAAACCAAGTTCTAGTATAATTGTGAATAAGCCCCTATAGTCCACACTCACCCTTAAACAAAGGCTTCTAGACTCAACTCTTAGCTAGGTAATTGGCGCCTCCAACACCTAGTATTCCTGCGGGCCAGGGTAAGGTCATTTTGTATGAGTGCACCGCATAAAACCAATAAATTTATAATAACAACCCTCGAATGGCCTCTCTTTACCTCCATGTGATGTGACAACCGAAATTATGTCTATGCAATGCATATTGATGCATGTACCAATTTCTTCTTATGAGCCGAGTATAATTAAGTCCAATTCTGATGTGACCATTCAATAATACACATAATCATTTTCTATACTACCATGGAATAAACAATGTATTTTTTGTGCTTAAGGTAAATTCACAACTCAACACATAATAACATATACAAGTATTTCCCGATCCCACACAATAGTCAATTAACAATAACATTTAAGTCTACTATCTGTAATCACATACAAGCATTGAATCATAGGGTAAATACTTACTTAGCCATGACGAATCGCTTTAGTTGTAACAATTAATCGGGCAATCCTTGCCCACTTCGGGATCACCTAATCATTACGATATAATAACACTAGTAAGTAATTGAATTAATTAGTAATTCTAAATATCTATTTACCTAATTCTACTTAGATTACTATCGATTTTTATTCGGTTAAACTTTATCACTAATCGTATATAACTTTTTCATTCTATTTCTAATATTTATGAATTTATAGTTGTTTTTTATCGTTTTTGAATGTACATTTACACAGTGATGTTTATTTTAGACGTTTAAACCCATGTTTTATGATATGGGCTAAATTTATTGAAATTTTAACTATAGAAGCTTAATTATTCTTATTACTTATATTTATATCCTATTTTAGGACTTAATGATTTAATTAGCTACTAGATTCATACTAACTTATGTACTTAATTAAGTTTCATTCAATTTAGGAAGTGTATTAGGGTTTACTAATTCATGTACCTAATTCTTATGTACCCTTCTTATTTCTTATTTTATGAACTTATGCTTGTGTCATCGCCTATGTTATTAATTGCTTGTATCATTGCCTATATCATCATTTGCTCATGTCATGGCTTATGTCATTATGTAATTACATCATTGCTTATATCATCCTTTGCTTACATAAGCTTTATCTCATGCCTAAGTGTTTTATGTACACTTATGTACACTTATACATATGTTAAGTATATACTTATAACTTTACTTTACTTGTATGTATTTTAGTATACTTATATCGTATTTATACTTATACATATGCCCATATATACATACGGTCACATACGTATTGTTATAGGAATTTCGTATGATTAAAATTCCTCTTAAGAAAGTTTCTCAAATTTCATTCTTTTTGTATTTTAAGGGTATATTTAGCATGGTATAGGTATGTATAGTTAATATATGTCTTAGTTTAGGTTATGTACATAATGAATACTTATGTACAAAGGTTTTTATATATGTATTTCTCTAGTATACCCTTATGTACACATACTTAAAGATATATACACATGCATCTTCTTCTACTTTATAAAGATTCCTACTCTTCTACACATAAAGATTGAAGCTTTAAGCTTTCATCAACATAAATGTACATAACACATAAACTAGTCAAAATAACCTACCTCTTCATCTAACTGTAAATAATATGAAGCAATACATAATAACATACCTTAGTTTGCTCTTGAAATATGGATGCAAAGTTGAAAATTAAAAAAAAAAAAAGACTGAAAGGGAAAGGGAAGTCACAGTTATGGAGGTAGGGTAAAGGACTTAGTTTGATTTTGTTTTGTGTTTGAAAAGATGAAGAAAAGTGGGGTCTAGGAGGAGAAAAGGAATGGATGGTAAAAGAGGAAGGAAAAAGGAAGAAAAGTCTAAAAGAAAAGAAATCATTAGAAGGAAGAGATATTTCTAAAGTGAAAGTGACATTTTGTTGACTTTTCCACATGTCGATTTAGTCAACATTTTGACCTTGTTCAACATGTGTTGACTTGGTCAACTTTCCAAAAGTATATGTTATTTAGTATATATAATGTAGTAATTAAGGAAAATTAGGAGAAAAATTAAGGAAATGAGACATTTGATGAATTGATTAGTAAAAATAGATGATGAGATCTTACTTTAGGTATTTATATCCTATATACATCATTTGATAAGCTACTTGGTATAACTAGTATGAAAAGTATTAATTAGGGTATTAAGAT
Organism: Lumnitzera racemosa; assembly: GCA_024138005.1. Lineage (NCBI taxonomy): Eukaryota > Viridiplantae > Streptophyta > Magnoliopsida > Myrtales > Combretaceae > Lumnitzera > Lumnitzera racemosa. The sequence goes on along the minus strand of JAMXBC010000003.1, from coordinate 64,932,519 downwards.
TTACTACATATAACCTAAGCATAATTAAACCCTTAACTTTACGAAATACTAACCTAATTAGATATTTAGAAGATAAATGTAATCTATGATGCAATGTCTTTGTTTCTAAAGGATTACTTAAGGATTCTAAGTATGTATGCATGATTGAAAGTCATCTTTAATCTTTCACTAATGATATGGAAAAATATGAAGGTTATATTATCAACTAGGGTTTTAGGGTAAATTATGATGAATTAGTGCTTGTATACCTTTAAGGTTATAGTTTTAGGGTTTTTATCACTTTTGGATGAAATCTTTAGTGTTTACATATGTTTAGGGTAGAAAAATTTTATAAGCAATTGATTAGTTCTTTTAGGGTTTTCGCTTTCATTAGCCTTATCAACTTCTAGATTATCTAACACACTTGAGTCTACTTTAGAGATTAGGTCAAGAAATTTTAGGGTTTATAGTATATCTCTTACTTTGCTAATATTAATAATATCTTCAAAGCAAATACTACAATCGCTAACTCTAAATCATGAGTCAGATAATGTAGTGACCCTAGAAGGCGCCCAGTAGTATTGCCTAAAATTTCCATATCACGTGTGCACCCATGATAAGAAAATCGCCTTGCAAGTCAGAGATTACAAAACTTTAAATAGTTATTTACTAGAGTATTCAATTTTAGTTCATTGACTCATTATATAATATAAATAATTATGGATATCCATTTTTCCACAATTCCTCAGAACCGTAGAGAATCGGTATCCTCTACCAAAATAATGAAATAAGATAGACAACTAGAAAATTCTAAACTTACTAAAGATACTAAACTTAATTGAGACATTAGTCGTTTTTCGAAGCATTTTGAATTAACTACATAAGCTTTTCATCATACTGATTCAATGGTAGCACTTTGCACTCGATTCCTATCCCATTCCTAACTATCGATCAACCTACAAGGAAAAGAACTGTTGGGGTGTAAGCTTACGCTTAGTGAGATAATTACCCTCATCAATACTGCATAATAGAAATTTATTAAATGCATAATCATATAAATGCATGAACAATCAGTATGCCAAACAAAGCATGTAGTGACCTAGGAATTGCATATGACTCAAAATTATGCCCCCTGAAGTCAGGGTTTGGAGATAATTAACTGACCCAAATTGAAATCCGAGTTCTAGACCTTAGGTTTTATTTCATTTGCACTATCGTGCTCATGTCAAAACAAAACTCTCTCTCTCTCTATATATATGTATACTTCCTTTTACCAAAATCAAATCATATCTTTTAAAATCCCAAGTCTAGCGATGTGGTGGCCTCCATAATCCGGAAACACTTGCCCTAAGCAAAAGCCACAAGACTTGGCCCCTCGCTGACGGTTGGCGTCTCCCAGCACCTAATAAGCCCATTAGCTTAAGACAGAGACTCAATATATATGATGGCATAGCTAGTGCCCAATCTTGCAGGAAACTCGTATTCCTATGAGTCCCTTCCCATCTTCTGCGTGAAGCGGTAGTTGGTGTTATCCTTATGCAATATGGGGAATGCATGATTCATTTTGAGTTCTTAATCGTATAAGTGATTAACTTGATTTTTAGGGTGATCAAACAATTTCATTCCATATAATTCACATGTATATATTAATATAAACAATTCCCATTATTATATATATAATTAACAAGTCATCACATTCATTCATAAATCCACACACATGCATCTCCCATATCCTACAAGCATCCAAATTTATATATATAAGTTTAAGTGCATCTATTCTACAAGCACAATTAAGTAAAGAAGAGTCATCGGGAATTTACTTACTCTGCCATATGGGTCAATCAAAGTAATCCGGAGGTAAGTCATCTCCATAAAAAGAGTTCCCTAGTCATTGAAATAATTTTTATAAGGAATTTAAACAAACTTAAGAAACTAAGTAAATTTTTCTTAAGTTATATTCTTGACTAGTTTTCATAATTTTTTCTCGGTTTTTACCTAAAGTTCAATCGCGTATAACTTTTTCGTTTTAAATCCGATTTTTATGATCTTATAGTTAATCTTCATCGTTTTCGAGTGTACTTTAATGTGGAAAGGTTAGATTTTCTAAATGAGGTATACAATTTTGTCCATGGGTCAGAACAGTAGCATTCCTCATGTGTTGGAGTGTTTTTGGGCCTTGTTTGGTAAATGAGCTTTTTAATAAATTAAGAATTTCTTTGGGCTTGGTCTTAAGATTTTATCCTAAGCTTAAAATACTCTTTGAGATCAGATTTACAACTTTGATTTATATTCCTAAGGTTAACAACCACTTTATGGGCCCTTTAGTGGGCTTAAGTTGTCAAATGGGCTTGTTTTTTGTTCAAACTAAAGTTACTGACTTTGGTGGGCTTATGGGGCCTTAGGTGGATTTCTTATGGGCTTCAAAACATCATCTCTTAATGTTTTAAGGTGTTGGTCAAAATTTTATTGAATGCTCAACTTAGAGTTCTGAGCTTGTCTTGAGAGTTTTAGGTTTTGTATGCTTACCATACTTGCTTTAGTTGATCATTTCACTTTGTTCATTCACTTTTATCATATTTTTAAGCTTCTTTTTCCCATGTTCCAGATCTAGTCATGATGATTCTAAGGGGCTCTCGCTTGGTTTTTCAACTTGTTTCATCATTTCCTTAAGTTTAGGTGTTAGATTATGCACTTAAACTACTTGTATCTAAATCTTAACTTAACTTTTCTTCCATAAGATGATTCTTTAACTCATACTCCACACAAAGAAATAAAAGATCTTATACTTAATACAACCTCCATATCATAGCTCATGTCATACAAAGTTGGTTTCTTCATAAAACTTTATGTGATGGATTTTTCCTTAACTTAAGTCTATATTTGAGCATGTTTAACTTAACGAAAATAAAATCAACATTCAAATGACCTTTGAACCCTCACGTCCAGCATGTTCATCTTCCTTTCAAGTTCTTGTTTCAAGATTTTCTCAACTTAAAATCTTCCATTCAAAGTGCTACATAAGTATCTTTACAAAACACTAACTTTACATGCTCATGTTTCAACCTCATGTAAGGGTTTCATGAGTTTGCTTCTTAAAACGGTTTTTTTCGTTATCACAACTTAAATCATACTTTTATCTTCAAGAAATCAAAGTCTCTTAATGTAAATACTAACCCACTAATCACGAGAAATACTGTGAAAGGTTCTAATGGTTCTAAAAGATCGTAGATGGTGAAAGAAAACGATACAAGAATAAGAAGAGGAATTGCCGTGAGTATGGAAGCAAAAATGGTGGCAACAATGTTGGGAATTTGTGGAGTTTGATTTTTTCTTTTGATTTATGTTTAAAGTGAGAGAAAAGCAAGTGAAAATGGTAGTGAAATAGCGAGAGAGTGTTAGATTTTGAATGAGGAAAGAAGTGTGTGCAAGAAGCTTTAATTGATTATCTTGTAGCTTACACAAAAGTCAACAATTGCAACTATTGATGATGTAAGCATTAAGGGGTGAATAGTGATGTGTAAGCGAAAGTGATTGATGGTTGAAAGACAAGAGCAAGGCCCCCCTTTCTCCCTTGTCCAAATCTGCCATTTAATGTCTTTTTGAGCCATGGAGTGGTCTTATCTCATTTATTAAAGTTAAGCTTATGAAATCTTGTGAAAAATTGTCCATATGTAGTATAAGTGAAGGAGTGATAAGGAAATTGTCTTATCACTAAATTTTGATAAGTTATCAATTGACAAATGATTCCAACTCTCAATTGATAAGTTATCTAAGGTAATTGATTGGTCTACTTATTTATGTGTAAAGTTTATATATGAAGATAAGGGCATAGCATTATAGGAAATTGTTTTAGGGTTTTCATCTCGCATTGTTTTGTAATTTATGATTTGATTTTTATAAAATTGTGAAATTTTCTAAAGTTGAATGAAATTATTCAAATTAAATTATCGATTAATTACTTAGGGTTAAAATTCCTTAATTATTTTAGGGTTTAGGGTTTTAAGTGACTTTAGAGCTTATAGTTTTTCAAGCTCGGGTTTTATCGATAATTGTTTTTTTTTGGATTGGAAAATTTTAATTCGTTTCTAAATATAAACTTAAGTTTTTGGTTTAGTTGATCTTTGGAAATGTTTGGAAAGTACTCGTACTCAAATCTTAAGCCCACTAAAAGTAGGGTTTATAGATAATTTCTCTCATAAGGCCTCAATTTATTAGATATATATGCTATCACTTTTCTATCCTACATCATATACATCCTAGTCCATTTTTGGAAGCATTGCTTTATACACAATTAGATTTACTTAGATATGCCAAAATAAGTATTTGTGCTAAAATCAAACAACCTTTCAGTTCTTGGAAACTTTGTTCACATTCATCACTCCATTCAAATTTAACATCCTTTTACATCAACCAAGTTAAAGGCTTAGCGATTTTTGAAAAGTTTTTTATAAATCACCTATAATATCTTGCCATTCCAAGAAAACTTCTTATTTTCGTTATTGTAGTTACCTGTTTTCATTTAACCACTACTTTGAACTTTTTAGGATCCAATGAAATTCTTTCACTTGATATGACATGTCCTAAAAATGAAATTCTTTCTAGCCGAAATTCACACTTACTCAACTTAGCATACAGTTGTGTATCTCTCAACTTCTACAAAGCCAAACGTAAATAATTAGCATGATACTTTTTAGTCTGTAAATAAATTAAAATACCATCAATGAATACCACAACAAATTTATCTAAGTGAGGTTGATAGATTTGATTCATCAAATCCATAAACAGAGCTAGCACATTTGTCAAATCAAAAGGCAATACTAAAAACCTGTAGTGCCCATATCTAGTTCGAAAAGCTATCTTTAGTATATCCTCAAGCTTAGTTTGTAACTAATGGTATCTAGATCTTAAATCAATCCGTAAAATACAGTGACACTATGCAAGTTGATCAAATAAACCATCAATTCTACGTAGTGGATATTTATTCTTGCTAGTCAAGTTATTTATCTCTCGATAATTAATACACAACCTCATGGTTTCATCTTTCTTTTTCACAAATAATATCTACACTCCACAAGGAGACATACTAGGTCATATAATCCTTTATCCAATAGTTCCTAAAGTTGCTTCTTTAACTCCTAAAGTTCTATTGATGACATTTGGTACAAAGCTTTTAACATTGGTTCAGTTCTTCGCACCAATTTTATAGAAAAATCTAATTCTCACTATGGTGATCACATAGTTAATTCTTTTGAAAAGATATCAAGAAATTCATTTATTACTGATATTTCTAATACTTTTGGGGTTTCCTTCTTTTCTTCTATAGCAAATATCCAAATGAATTGCCATTTTTTAGTAATTTCATTTACTTCCTCGCTTTCTTCAATTACTGATAATCTCAGGCTTCGCTTACCTATCTTTCCTTGAAATATTACCTTAGCCTCATCTAAGATTATATTCTTAATTTGACAATCCACTTTAGCTCTTTGTTTGAACAACCAATCTATTCCCATAATAACATCATATCTCTTAATTGGTAATATTATAAGTTTCATTGGGAATTCTTGTCCTTAGATTTGCAATTTTTCATTATCTACTATTTCCCGTATTAACACTTGCTCTCTTTTAGGTGTTATTCCATAGGTAGATTTAACTTCATTCATCTTAATCCCATTTCTTGAGACAATCTTTTGACTACTAAACCAATGTGATGCTTTAATGTCAAACAATGCATAAGTCGTTCATCCATTTATAAGTATGTTTCTTGAAACAATTAGTATTACTATAGTTGTCTATCACTTAAGTATATACTTAAGTTATGTAATTTTACAGTTTGTAGTACTATCTTCATATACAAAATTTACAACCAGCTCATGAGTAAGTAAAAGTTACAAGTTAGTTTATGTACCTATTACTAAGCCTTAGTCAATTTCATTGATATCCATTTCATCATCTAAGCCATCATGAAAATATTCTTCTATTCATTCATCAAAATCATCAGTATCTTCTTTTGTACCCTCAATTGCAAACACTTGAGCTGGTACAACAGTTGTCTCTACTTTAGATTTCTTACCCCTTTGTTTGGCTTGACCATAATATCTTAAAAAAGTTTCATGTCATTTCACAACTATAACACTTCGTTGTTTTCATCTTTAGACACTCTTTCGACATATGATTTGGATTACTACGTAGAGAATATTTGCCTCTTAACTAAGGGCATTGCTGAGGAAAATGTTGTGCTCTACACTTCCAACATTTCAACATTTTTTACCTACTCATAGAAACTAAATCTTATCCTATTTGAAGTAAGGCCACTATTCACAGTAGCTAACTTCTTTCCTTTAGCCTGAATTACTATTTGCACCTAAGAGTGTCCTTTTGAAAATAGGTTTATATTGATTAACTCTCCTCACTTTCTTATTCTACTCTTTTTGCATGGCCAATCGATTATTCTCCAATTAATACGCCTTATCCACAATTTGATGATAAGTGGTGAATCAATAATCCATTGACTTACTTCACATCATTGTGTTAAATCCATTAAGAAAAAGATCCTTCTTCTACTCTTGATTATCCCTGTATGACTCAAGCACATATGGTAACAACCTATTAAATTCATTTACGTATTACACCACTCATAGTGCCCTTCTTTATCTCCATTAATTGTCAGGTCATCTGATTTTGCACACTGATAGGGAAATATTATCTCCTAAATGCCTCCCGAAATACTTGTCATGTGATGGGGCCAAGCATTGTTCATGCTATCGTATTCGACTAGACTCGTGCTCCCATTTTAAGAGGCCATAAGAGACTTTTTGATTTACAGGAATCTTGAACGCTTCAAAACTATGCTTGATCTCTACTAACCAATCATCGACCAAGGTAGGCTTACACATTTCTCCTTCAAAATAGTAATTCAATTTCATAAACTCGAGGACTTGACATGCATTTTGGGTTCGAATTCCTCTAAGTTTAGCCTTTGGTTCACTACGTTTCAACTTGTGATCAAATGTTGAATTAAAGCTCTTGTTTATTGGATCATGGTATTCATATTGGCTAGCATTTATCTAAACTAAGTTATGTCCATCATATTCAAAGTAGGTGGTGATACATCACTTTTAGGTGGTTCTGGTGGTACTACTCTTTCAGGCTAGTTGTTTCCATTTCCATTTCTATTTGCTTCCTTTACCGTATTTAGATTCATAACTCACTAACTGTGAACCTTGCACTTATAATATGCATATTGGAGGTTAATATCTTATCCAAGTGACTCATATTCACCTATAGCTTAATTATTCTCTACATTGATAGTATAAAACTATAGATTTCCTCATCAAGGATTTCAATCAACACAAAACCTATAATATTTCATCTTTGTATATAAGCAATGATATATTCATATACTACTCATTACATACTCTATATGTGATCAAATATATTTGTACGCCATGGACTCATTAAGTTTCACTTGTAACATTATATCATATCTTTGCTTCATTCCCTTGCCATTCATATTCCTGTCGATATCTCATACATATATTGGAAAATAAAGATATTTACTTTACAATAGTACATAGGATGATTGAAACTTTACATTCAAAAGATTACATTGCTTTATTTATAACATCAGATTCTACAATTCATCACTTACTTACATCATTTTCAACTACGTACAACTTTATTTACATAATTTACATATTTAGTAACCATAACGTCAAAAGTGAAAAGGCCAAGTTAAAAAAGTCAAAATTACATCAAAAGTTGGTAAAGGACATAGGTACATCAAAACAACTAAGCTAGATAATATCAAAAGCCCTGACAAGTCTTCTCACTATTTTCTTAGACTTTCAGTTACTTGAACTTTTGAAAGTTGTTGCTTCTTCAAAAGGAAGCCAATCATTTACTCCATTACCTTTAGAATCTAAACTTATCTTTACTATAATGAGAGTGTTTGGTATAATAACCACTTCGTGTACCTTACTTCCACTATCCCGTGCACTATTTTCAAAACCAGCTTCTACTTTAGCTTATACTTCCTCTAGATACTCCATAGGATCATCCTTATCGTTAAACCTTATATTCGGATGAGCATCTTGAGGTAGATTCTCAAGTAGTGCTACAAGGGGTTTAAGTTCATGAGAATGTAATAGTACTTCTATATCGACAGTCTCATTTATGTGATACTTGGTGATGTGTATCATGGTACTGGATCTCAATAAGTAAAAAGAAGGCAATCTGGGTTCGAAATGAGAATGAGAAACAGAGAGTAAGAATGGGGTTTTGAGTGTGAATGTGGATGGATATTACATACTAAGAAACAAACATAATTGGGGAATGAGCTTGAAATAGCGTTCAATACAACTCATAAACACCAAATGTTGCTCGAGTTTCAAACAAGAGGTTAAATGCAACTCACTACCTCATTCAAATGAAGGGTTCGCTACAATCTCGAGGATAAGATCGATAAGAATGCAAGAAAGATTAAAGAGTTTGTTCACTACTCAATAATCCGGCAAAAAAGGTAAGCTCTAAGAGCTTAAGTGTGACTTTGCTTGAAAGAGGAAAGTTTTCAATGTAAAAATGATTGTCTACATATATTCTAATCTCTCCTTTGATCTATACAATTGTTGCTATTTATAGTAAGTCCTAAATCCTAGTGACAAAACTGTAAATAATGTAGAAAGCCTTAAATCCTAAAGAATGGACCCATAAATAAAATAAAGAAAACATGTATGAGAATACAAAACTATATGTTTAATAGAAGTCAGCATGCAATCAGATAGCTTATCTTAGAAGGAGTAGGATTTGAACTGGGATAAGTTGGCAGTTGGATGTCCGAGTTAGAGGAGGAGCTTTTGAAGTTTCGCAGTACTTGGCTGAGACACCAGAAAGGTTGACCCATAATTGCCGAGTTCTATAATTAGTCAACACTAGTCTCTTTGTGCCGTTCCGAGTGGATCCCATTCTTAGCAATGTGGTCTCTCGACTACTCAGTCGACAACAGACTTGTTGCTAAGTGGTTATTTTTCTTTCTCTTGTCCTTCTAGCTTTAGCTTTGCCCTAGTAAGCATTTATTTGCCTTATCTTTGGACAAGTTTTCCTTAGCTTGGATGTAGTAAGAAGATGATTCCCATTAGTACCATAAGTCTAAAGGGAAGTCATCCTCGACGTTAAACATTGAGCATGGATCAAGATGCCAAATAAGCTCTTCTTCCCTTTTTGCTTCACCATGGGTGCCAAGTGTCTCTGGATTTCCTCAACGTTTATGAGGGTTAAACAATAGTTCTTCCAATCCATCCGAACAGTGTAAGTGTTGAGGAAGCCATCATGGATTACTTTCTAATCATACTCCCATGGTCGGCTAAGAAGTAAATTTGTAGCATTTACAGGGACCACAGTGAATTCAATCTCATCCTCATAACGTCTTACTTTGAATGCGATCCGACTTCGTTTATGCACATAAACCATACCCTTGTCATTAAAATACTTCAACCCATAAGGTTAGTAGTGTGGGTAGGTCAACAATTTAATCTTTTCTACTAACTCGACAAAGACGATATTGGTGTAGCTACCTCCATCGACAATTAGGGAATAAGTCTTCCCATTTACTAGGCATTGCATGTAAAATAAATTTTCTAATGGGGATCAAAGACCAATTGCTTGCTCTTAAGGGCAAGGACTTTCTCACATGGTCTGCCAATTTATTCGAGGAGAGTTAAGCACTGAGGAGCAGTGTTTTCCCTAGTTTGATCTACCAAGCTACTTTGCTCTCTACACCATAAACGAAGCTGCTAAGGTGATTAGCCTATACATGGAGCTGACCCTTCCTTGCGCCCTAGTCCAAGCACCAAATTAGAAAAATAATCGTCTTTAGAGCACCGAGGCTAAGCTAACAATTGCCAAGGGCTAACCAGCCATGGCCAACCTGAATGTGAGTTGTCCTTTATCCAACCCCAGCCGTCAGGGCTCCAAACTATTGATGCTGAACAGACCTTTCTAATAGAGGACATTCTTTTGCATGATTTCATTTCCTTGTAAATTATTCTCCTTTTTTGTTTAGCAAATAGGGATCCATAGTTTGTAATTTCTATAACTTAGGACTTATCCCAACAAGGTACTATTAATATTTACATAATGTAATAGCTACATAGTCTATACATAGAAGAATACATTAAACCTTTTTACTCTCTCTTGAGTTAAGTGTCATTTTTGCTTACTTTTAAGCTACTCTTATTTAGCTCATTTGAGTGTAGACTAGAGGTGAGTGGTTTGTTACTGCTCCCATAAGATAGCAATTCTATTGTTAGCTTTGAAGTTTAGTGGTAGACGGATGTTTAGTACTTTGTTAATCCCTGTTTTCGATACGCCAAACAAAGTGTAGTTGACTATTCAATTGTTGTGTAATTATCATTGTGAAGTAACCAATAATGCCAGATTTTAGTGTTAAAAATCTTTGGGGAACCAAGAAAGTGGTACTTAACAAGGCTAAGGACAGAAAGGAAGCTTCACACTTAAGTTAGTAGGTGACCGCTTGGATAAGCTTACTGACTTGGTAGCTATCTTGGTGACTATTATCCAAGAAGACAAACAACAAGTTAGAAATAGCCCTACTAGGGAATGCGAGTAGTAAGGATGAGGTAATGGCCAGTTTAGTCGAGTTAACGCCCTAACTTGACTAGCCCGAGTTGAGGGAATTGGTAGGGATGCTAAACAAAGACTAGCACTTAGAGAGATTTAGGAGGAAGTAGAAGGAGATGATGATGTAAAGGGGTACTATGAGCCTGTGGAAAGAAATGTATGAGACTCTAAAGTTGAGGGATTGACGATGCATATTCTAGGTGTGTAATACCTTAAGATTTCGAGTTAGTTTAATAACCATAAGATCCAAGCTTCTAAATTTAGGGCGTTAGACTAAGTTATCAATTTTATTTCAAACTTTACAATAAAGTTAGAGAAGTTAGACAAAGTAATTCAAGTAAATTCAATTTCTCAAAATAAGCTATATAAAAATATTAATTTAAGAAAAACGTTAATTTATCGATAAAATTGATAATCGTAAAATTCAAGTTTTTAGATATAGCAAGATATTAGAGATAAGTTAATTAACTTTCAAAAATAATAAATGAAGTTGAATTATACATAATATATACGTATTTATATGTTATATGCATTATATGTATTAAATATATACATATCATAATAATAAATTATTAAAATAATTGAAATTAATATAAAATAAGGGAAAATTAATTAAAAAATTTGAATGGATGTGCCACTAAATGATGTGTCAAGCTAGGATCAATTACCATTGATTAGTCAACACCTGGTTACGAGAGAATGACACATGGTGCTTAGGAAAATGTAAAATTGAAATGTGTAATTTCACTTTTTACATGCAAAAAATCCTTAAACCTATAAATAGGGCTCCAAACATTGTTTACAAAATTTTGGGAACCTGGAAACATAAGAACATAATTTTAGAAAATTAAAACAAAAATAGAAAAAATTAGAAAAAAATAAAAAAGTAGGAAAATATAATGAATTACGGTTCTTAAGGTTATAGAAAACTTGATAAGGACCCATATGGGACTTAAAGTTGGGATGGAGAGAGAAGGTACACTAACATAGAGTGGTGGTTGGATAGTGGCTGGAGTATCATGTGCTAGTGAGTTAAAATTTATTGCTTGATTTTCATTAATTTACTAAAAATATCAAATTAGCTCATAAAATTATGAAATTTGTTTTCTCAAGGTCATTTCCATTTAATTTCATGTGGTAATTTTATTTTATTAAAATAACATTGATTTATGGGTTTTGCTTAGGAATATGCCCTATTTGGACGAATTTTAAATAAAATTTTCAAAATATTAAATAATGTTACTTTAGCCTGAAAATTTTGTTATAATACACTTATATAATGTATTAAATTTTAGTAATAATAAATTTTCAAAATCTCTATGTTTACTATTTTTTGTAGTTATTTTGAATAAAACTATCAATTTTGCCGAATTATTGAAATAATTAATTTTTGATGAAATTAATGAATGAGCCTTACATGTTTAGTCTTCTGGATGTTTATAATGATATTTAGATTATTTAATTTTTATCTCAAACATAAATATTTTTATTTTCCCTAATTTTTCGTTATTTCAAGCTAAAATCATTATTTTCGTAAAAATAGATAATAGCCAATTTAGTGTAATTCATAGTCAATAATTAAACTACATATTTTTGTAAGTGTATAGGATTTTTCATGAAGTTAATTAGGCTCATATACTATTTATTGTATACTTTCCTAGTATAAACCTATATATTAGCTTAATATGTATTGTAGTAATTAGTGCTAGTAAAATACTTGTCAAATTCACGTAAAATGAACATATTGGGGTATACTAAGACTTACTAGATAAGTTTGGAACGTGTGATTGTTAGGGTTTTAGTTTAGTATTAAGGCTTAATCGGATTAATTATAAAGTCACGATATCGTACGATTGAATTGGTAATACAAAATGGTATTTTTGGGTTTTTGAAAATATGGATCAATCTTGTTTCTTAATATATCTTAAAAGTACTCAAAATAATGATCATGACAATACAAAGTTGATTAAAATTGAATAAGAAATGAGTAAGATATGCACAAATGAAGTTTAAAAACATAGAAATGAAAACTTATAATATTTTGGGTTCAACCTATATTTAATTTGAAGACCGTGTTATATTTTCATTAGTGTGATGAGTAAGGAAGGACTACATGGTAGAGTTTAGGATTTTATGCTATTAGTAAGCTTAGGTAAGTGGATCTAACCCATGATTGAAGTAGATATATTACTACTCATAACATAACATACTGTTTGATACTATGCTGATTGAATATGAGCATATCCTAGTTGAATTGATATGCTACAATAGTGCATGCTGATGTGTTGATTTGAATGATAGTAACTGTACTTTGGTTAAACTGTTATGTTGCCATGTTAGGTGATGATTTGTGCTTACGAATGATTGTGTTAACCAGGGAAGTTGAGTAATTGCTAACTCAATCTTTTAGGTGTTCACCTAAGTAAATCTTAAGTAAGATACTAGAATTTCACTAACGAGAGTTCAAAAACTAGAATCAGATCATTGGGTTGAATAAAACTAGAAGATTGATTGTGCTGATTGATATTCTAGAGTTGCTATTACATATCATAGCATGGCATGGCATAAAAGGGGATATATGGGTTTGAACTTTCAAAATGAGGTTTCCAAATGATTATAGAAAAAGCATGGTTTTATGAACTCAATTTTTGGAAGCATATAGATTGCATTATCTGAACATTGTGACTATTTTGATAGTTAGATTTGGTAAGCTATAGTATGTGGTCTAATTTAGTAGTGTTGTCACTTTGATTTGGTAAACTACAGTGTGTAGTTTAATTTTGTAAAGTTAAGGGTTGTACTCCCAAGTAGCTTCTTATTGCCCTTTTTGATAATGGTAGATTAAAGTATGTAGTCCAATTTGGTCGGGGTTGTACTCCTAGGCAGCTCTTTATTGCCCCAAGTTCTTGGACGTTATATCTAGATGTCTAGCTATGTCGACTAACTGGAAGAAGTTTTGGAGGGCATAAGATATCGGTATCGATGCATACTACATACATGAGCATAGCATGTTGCATTGCTAATAGTAAATGCTTGATTGGGCGAATGCATATATGAAATTGAACTAGTGGGTTATAATTGAAATGTTTTAGTTGTAATATACAGTATTGTCTATCATATTATCTATATTATGTTGTTTGTTATCCATTATCACATAGCTTTTGAGGAGATAAAATGTTTTATCCTCAAGTTAGCTACATTGGGAAGGGCCTAATACTAAGGGGGTATATATATATACTAAGAGTATGAGTTGAAGTTAGCGACTTTTGTTTGGAGCTTGTACTAAGTTAGGAATCCTATTATTGTGAAGACAACAAAGGAAAAAGCTAGTTTATGTTTTGATGTAAATATTATATTATAGAAATAAGTTGTAATAAGAAATCCAGCTGAACTCTAATGTAGAAAGCCCTTTATTATGTAAACAATGTTGTCTTTCGATGAATGAGTAGGTTAAGTTAAGATTTCAACAAGTATTCTTATATGATGGTACATCCCGTACTATGTTATGATGGTACATCCCGTACTATGTTGGGATGTAACAAGGTTTCTCTAGAAGTAGAGATGTTGAGGATTACTTAGATTGGATAGATCATATTGAAAAATAGTTTGAATGCCATGAGGTGCCCGATAATGCAAAGGTTAGACTTGCTATGTTGGAGTTCATTGGTTATGCCACCTTATGATGGAAGAACTTGTAAGCCGATGGAAGAGCTTGTAAGCTACTAGAAGAAGAGAAGGAGAATGAGAAATTAGGAGTTAGGATGAAACAAAGAGGGTCATATGAGAAGGTTTGTGCCGAGCTATTATCTGTGGGATGCCTTTAAAAGACTACAAGAATTGAGATATTAAAGATAGAGTGTAGACGCTTACGTTATGGAATTCCAAATGTTAATGATCTGATGTGAAGTTATAGAGCCAGAAGACTGAACTATATCTCAATTCATCGATGGGTTGAAGTATGAGATTGGGTATGTCCTAGAAACCATGGATGTTAGTATACTTGATGATGTGATTCGAGCCACCCAAAGGTTAGAAAGGCATCGAATAGGAAGGTTCGAACCACTCGTCAACAGTCTTAGCAATAGTTGCCCTATTCCAAGTAAGCCTATGTAAATGAAACCAAGCAAGGCCATTGAGTCCTGACCTACTCAAACTACTTAAGTAGAGGAGAGGGAACCCTTAAGGAAGTTTAAGAAAGGCTGAAGTTCGGGGAGGAAGACAAGTAAGATCAAGTGTTTCAAATGCTAAGGATTTGGACATATGGCTACTCAATGTCTAAACAGGTGAACAATGGTGATCAGAGGCAAGGCGCTGACCGTTGAGGTCGATAATACTAATGAAGAAGTAAAGGAGTTGAAGGAAGATAAATAGATCAAGCTGTTCGAAAAGGAAGTCATCTATAGTATAGAAGGCAACTTTATGCTAACCGCTCTAGTGTTGAGAAGGACAATGAGTGTTAATCTTAAACCTGAAGAAAAATAGAGAGAAAATCTCTTTCATATTGGATGCAAGGTGAATGGCTCATTATGTGCATTGATTGTTGATAGTAGGAGTGGTACCAATCTAACCTCTATATTTATGGTCCAGTAGCTGAAAATGTTGACCATGCACCACCTGAAACCTTACAAGCTTTATTGGCTAAGTGATAAGGGAGCCCTATAAGTAAATAAACAAGTGTCTATGCTAATTTGCATTGGCAAGTATCGAGATTAAGTGCTTTGTGATATGATGCTTATGAGTGCATCCTACATTCTACTTGGACGACCACGGATATTTGATCGAGCCCTTATGTATGATGGAAGGAGGAATACATGCTCTATACAGCATGAAGGAAGAATGATGAAATTAAGTCTTATGACTAGCGAACAAGTGAAGGTCATGTAGTCCTAACAGAGTCGCGCCCTGAAGAAGGAGGCTTTAGTATTGACTTGAGCTTAATTGAAGAGAGAGATGGAGCTTGAAAGACTAACCTATCTACTAGTCTAAAGAAGTTTGGAGTTGAAGTACAAGGAAAAGTTGCCTATTAAGGTTAAAACCCTACAAGAGGAATTTGCCAACCTATTTCCAAAGGAGCTATCGAAGGGTCTACCCCTAATTTACGGTATCGAGCATGTAATTAAGTTGTAACCAAGAGCCGCACTACTAAATAAGCCTACTATAGGCTGAACCTCAAAATAGGCTATTGAACTGTAGAGGCAAGTGGACGACCTTATGAAGAAAGGGTATGTGAGGGAGTCTCTTATCCACTATTTCATTCTGGCCTTATTAGTGCCAAAAAAGGATGGTTCTTGGAGAATGTGTGTCGATAACTGAGCAACCAATCAAATCACTATCAAGTATAGGTATCCCATACCTAGGCTCATTGATATGCTAGATGAGTTAAGTAAAGTAAGAGTGTTCTCCAAGATTGACCTCAAATTTGGATATCATTAGATTCGAATGCATAAAGGTGATGAGTAGAAGACTACATTCAAGACATGACCCAGTTTATATGAATGGCTTATGATGCCATTCAAGCTATCTAATGCGTTGAGCACCTTTATACGCTTGATGAATCATATGCTCCAAGAATTATTAGGAAGATTTGTAATAGTTTACTTTGATAACATTTTAGTATACAGTCCCGACATGGAGACTTGCCAAGAGCATCTCTGAAGAGTCCTCATAAAACTCTAAGCTGAACAACTTTACCGCCAATATGAAGAAGTGTGACTTTTTATGATCCAAGGTGATCTTCTTAGGCTTTGTTATGAGTAAAGTGGCATTTGAGTTGATGATGAGAAAATAAGAGCGATCATAGAATGGCCTTAGTCGACCTATTTTGCTGATGTGAGGAGTTTTCATGCCATAACATCATTCTATCGTAGGTTCATAAAGAACTTAAGTACGTTTGTGGCCCCATTCACCGAACTCTCTAAGAAGAATGTTAAATTTAAATAGGGAGTGAAAGAGTGGAAGAGTTTTGAGGAAGTGAAAGATAAGATAACTATAACCCTTATCTTAGCTCTATTGAGCTTTGACAAGGTGTTTGAAGTTGACTGTGATGCATTTGGATTAGGCATAGGCGTTGTGCTAATGTAAGAAGGCTGACCTATTACTTACTTCAGTAAGAAAATTCGAGGTGCTATACTCAACAATTCTGTTTATGACATGAAGTTCTACTCCATAAGTCGAGCCTTGATGGTATGGTAACACTATCTGTTGCCTAAGGAATTTGTGATCTATACTAATCATGAATCCTTGAGATATCTAAAGAGCTACCTGAAGTTGTCTCAAAGATAAGCTAAATAGGTCGAGTTGATGGAGGATTTTTCTTATGTCGTAAAATACAAGAATGGAAGAAACAACGTAGTGGTAGATGCCCTATTGAGACGTCATACCCTCTTGACCGAGTTGTAAACAAGGCTACTTAGTTTTTCAACCATAAAGGAATTATATGCTGGGGATCTATTCTTTGGTCGTATCTATACCCTATGTGAAGAAGGACGAACATTGGATGACCATTACAGGGAAGATGGATACCTATTTAGGAAGAGAAGACTTTGTATCCTAACTTGTTCCATGAGAGAAATACTAGTGCATAAGGCGTATGGA
This sequence comes from Lumnitzera racemosa, assembly GCA_024138005.1. Lineage (NCBI taxonomy): Eukaryota > Viridiplantae > Streptophyta > Magnoliopsida > Myrtales > Combretaceae > Lumnitzera > Lumnitzera racemosa. Next base: position 64,915,311 of record JAMXBC010000003.1, on the reverse strand, counting down.
GGAGGATTAATAGGACATTTTTGCCAGTGCCGAACCCTTGAAGTACTATTTGTGAGATTCTTTTGGCTAAGAATGATTAGAGGTATGTAGTTTGTGCTGGAAAGGTACGCAACCTACAAGAAAGCAAAGAGCTAAGTTGAGTAAGTCATTACTTACCCTTGCCTGTCCCAACCAGATCGTGGTCCAAGCTAAGTATGGACTTCATGTTAGAATTGCTAAGGACATCCTCAAGGAAAGACTCCATCATGGTGGTTGTGGATCAGTTTAGTAATATGGCACATTTCGTGCCCTATACCAAAGCTAGTGATGCTTCGGCTATCTCTTTTCTTTTCTTATAGGAGGTGATCAAGCTTCACAGCATGCCTAGAACCATTGTTTCAAATCGAGACCCTAAGTTAATGAGCTACTTTTAGAGAACACTTTGGAGGTGAATGGGAACTAAGCTATTGTACAGTAAGTCCTACCATTCACAAACTGATGGATAGATCGAAGTTATTAACCGAACTGTAGGAACTTTGTTACAAGTTGTTGTCAGATGAAACATGCCCGATTGGGATTTATGTCTGCCAATCAATGAATTTTCCTAAAATAGGATTGCCTACAGTGTAACTAGCATATCTCCATTCGAGGTTTCCTATGGATTTAACCCTAAGCTCTGATAAACCAATCACCTTGATCGAGGGATAATGATGATGATCGAGCAGTTGCGGAAAGGGTCAAAGCTATGCACCAGAAGGTTGTGGAGTAATTAAGTTGGGCTAAAACTAAGCTTGAGAAGCGAAGCTAAGGACAAAGAAAGAGAGAATTTTAGCCAAGTGATTTCGTTTGGATACATCTCAACAAGGATTGGTTCCCAAACTTAAGGAATAATAGGTTGTCTCCTAGGGACGATAGACCTTTTAAAGTGCTTAAAAAGATCAATCCTAATGCCTATAGGATTGAATTACCTAAAGGATATGGAGTATCAAACTCCTTCAATATTGCCGATCTCTAACCTTACACTCGCATGAACGAGTAAGATGAAGTTGAACTAGATTCGATCCTAAATCTCAAACAACCTAGAGGAAATGATAGGGATGAAGGACTCATCACTCGCTTTCGAGCCCAAGGGCTTTCTCACATAGTCTACCAAGTTGTCTGAGGGGAGTTAAGCATTAAGGAACAACATTTTACTTAATCCAATCTGTTGAGCTACTTCACTCTCTACACCATCCAAAAAGTTTCTAAGGTGATTGGCCTATACATGGAGCTGACCTTTCCCCATACCCCAGTTCAAGCACCAAATCAAGAAAATAACCATCTCTAGAGTGCCAAATTCAAGTTGACAATTGTGAATGGCCGACTAACTAAGGTTAACCTGAATGTGAGATATCCCTGATGCAACCCCTGTTCAGCTCCAACTATCAGGGTGCCAAACTGTTGATGCTGAATGGACCTGATCAAAGGACTGCCCTTACTTAACTCAAAATATTACAGAGTAAAACGAATGTGTGCTGTCCTTTTCTAACAACCATAGTGTCCTTTCTAACAAAGGACGTTCTTTTGCACGATTTCATTTCCCTATAAATTATTCTCCTTTTTTGTTTGACAAATAGGATCTATTCTTTGTAATTTTTATAACTTAGGACTTACCCTAATAGGGCACTATTAATACTTACACAATGAAATAGCTGCATCATTAATACACTAAACCTTTTTACTATCTCTTGAGCTAAGTGTCTTTTTTTCTTACTCTTAAGCTACTCTTATCTAATCTATTCGAGTGTGGACTAGTGGTGAGTGACCTTGGATTGTACTTATGTGTCATATCAAGTGTGACCCGAGCTCGTATAAGGCATTGGTACGTCATATCCATCTTTGGTGTACATGAATCCTTATTCATCCCTCGACTATCATTTACTTTTTAAGCCATCTTATAGCTTAGACCCACCCCATTTGGTTATGCATGATATTAGGTTCATATGTTCATCTACAAATCCATATCATTTTTCGTTTGTTTGGGATCTACCTTCAGTTTAGCTTGTATCGTCAAAGTTAAGAGTTTATCTAGGTCCTTAGCATAGATATCTTCTTCTATTAACTGGTCTTTTGAACTCTTGTCGCTTTGACTCTTGATTGGAGCCTTCGGCCCTTCACCCTTCAATACCATGACCCTCTTATTCAGGCGTTAGGAGTAATGTGTCCGTAGCCTAAGCATTTGAAGCATTTTACATGTTGAGCCTTGTTGCCAGGTGCCTTCTTTTTTTTCTTGATAATCTTTTCTCGGCATGGACAAGTTGGCTAGGCTCTCCTTTCCCCATCTTTTTCTTTAGCCCTTTTCTCTTAGCATACCTCTCAAGCTCAAGGTTGCCTTATTGAGGTTGGCTACTCGACCTTTAATTCCTCTTCCGCCTTTATCTCTCCACTCTTAATGCTAAATTGATTAGCTTATCTAAAGAGTTGAATGGCTGCAATTCAACTATGTTGGCAATATCGCTTTGGAGTCCACTCAAGAATCTAGCAATGGTATTGTCCTATGGCTCAATAATCTCACATCTCATCATTAAGGTCTCAAACTCTTCTAAATATTCTTTAATAGTATTTTAACCTTGTCTCAAGTGCTGGAATGCATAGAGTATCTTTTGCTTAAAGTAAGTCGACACAAAGTGCTGATTCATCAATCGCTTCATAAGCCTCTAAGTTCTAATCAGCTTCTCTCCTTCAACATCTCGCTTGGCAACTAACTTATCCCATTAAAGACTCGCATATTCAATAAGGGATAATGAAACTAACTCAACCTTTGTTTGATCATCAAACTTGTAGTACTCAAATAACTTCTCAACTTGGGGAACTTAGTTAAGGAATTCTTTAGGTTGACTACATATACTAAAGGTCAGTAATTTAAGATTTATATTATCAAGTCCTTGGCTAGGTGTTCGGGGTTCATCCCTTGTATTTTAAGTTGGTTAGATCACCTCAGGTCGGCTGCTTTGTTGGAGCTCTGCTCGACCACTTTTCTTTTCGACCTTATCTCTCTCGACTAGGCTCCTTGGTTTAACTCAAGGTCAACACTCTTATCACTGCCTCTTCTTGGCATTGGTTGATGTTCTCTTTGTCTCAACTCGACAATTCTTCTCAGTTGTCATTCAACACCATCTAGTCCATTCGAACCACTTCCAGATGTGGGTATTTATTTCCTTCTTTTATCTCGACCATTACATTTGCAACCTCTGACTAAACTAGTAAGCTCTTAGATAGAGTTAGTGAGATTCTAAATCTGACATTCTAGGTTATCAATGTGTCTCTAGAAGCTTCCTCGAAGGCTATCACTACTATTGTTGACACTATCTTCTGACATTCTTGTACATATAGTAACTTCCAAAAAATTGAACAAACATGTTTTACAACAAAACACTACAACAACTAGAATCAACTAGTAAAATTACTATTACTCGACTCAATAACACAATACTACAACTATGAAAATACAAACAAACTACACTATAGAATGATGACTAATAGAAATGTCTAAACCATGGATCAAACTTTGAAGAATTATTAGCATACGTATCTCCCTAAAGCTCTGATACCAAGATGATGCGTATCATAACAGTGGATCTCAATAATCTAAAATGAAGGCAATTTGGGTTTGAAATGAGAATGAGAAATAGAGAGTGAGAATGAGGTTTTGAGTGTGAATGTTGATGGATATGATGTACCAAGACAAAAACATAATTGGGGAATGAGCTCGAAATAGGGTTCGATACAACTCACGAATATTAAATGTTGCTTAGGGTTTCAAATGAGAGGTTAGATACAACTTGCTAACTCACTCAAATGAAGGGTTCGCGACAATCTCAAGGACAATATCGATAAGAAAGCAGGAAAGATTAAAGAGTTTGTTCACTACTCAATAATATGGCAAAAAAGGCAAGATCTAAGAGCTTAAGTGTAGCTTTGCTTGAAAGAAGAAAGTTTTCACTGTTAAAAATATAGTCTTAATTCGTATATTTTGATATCTCCTTTGATCTATACAATTGTTGCTATTTATAGCAAGTCCTAAACCCTAGTAACAAAACTATAAAATAATGTATAAGGCCTTAAACCTTAAAGAATAGGCCCATAAATAAAATAAAGAAAACATGTACAAGATTGCAAAATTTTGTGTTTAATAGAAGTCAATAGGAAGTTACTTGGCTTGCCTTGGAAAGAGCAGGATCTGAAATGGGTAAGGTCAGTACTTGGATGTTTAGGTTTAAGGAAGAGCTTCTAAAGTCTCATAGTATTTGGCCAAGACACCAAAAAAGTCAACCCATAATTACGAGTTTTATAGTTAGTCAACACTAGTCTCTCATGTCATACCGAGTGGATCCCATTTTCAACAACGTAGTCTCTTAGTTACTCAATCGACGATAGACTTATTGTTGAGTGGTTATTTTTTTCTTCTCATCCTTTTAACTTCAGCTCGGCTCCAGTAAGCATTGATTGGCCTTTGCTTCAAATAGGTCTATCTCAGCTTGGATGTAGTTGGAGGCTGATTCCTATCACTTGGCAAATCGGCCAAATACACTAAAGGGATAGTTTCAAGGGATATGTAGAACACTTGTGGCTACCTAATCAAAACCTAGAGCATAATTCCTATCTACTTCTACAATAATAGAAAAGTGCTACATAGGAATCATTATAGATAAAACCCTATTTTCTTGAGAGTAGTTCTTCTCATAAGCAACTATAACAGTATATTGATTATATGTAGGTCTAAATTCATCTCTCATTATCTTCTAATCATCCTGTATACTAAAAGACATCTCATGCTATAGTTTTCTATAGTCTCATCAATAGTATAAAACATTCTCCAATCAGTCATATATAATAACAACTTTTGCATCCGAATCTTATACTCGATAGGTGTCTCATCCCCTTGCAATTCAAAATTCCACCATACATATAGTAAACCATTCCTACAAATCTGAAATAATTAAGTTAAAGTCAGTTTATAACCCGTTTTACATATATAAGCTATATATATCCTTATAAATCTAAGTTTTTTATATTCATTATCAATCCTACTCTTAGTGATCCTATTGTCTACTTATTTTAATTAAACACTTTAAAGCTTAGTTTTTTCATAACTATGCTCTAATAACAACTTAGAATTTTCATGCTTTGAATAAGAGAAATTGTAACAATCCAATCATATAAACTAACCTAAAATAAAAACTAACCTTACAATCCTATCATAAATATAATTCACACGGGGCATACACAACTCAACCAACTTAAAGCATCTATTTCGATACTTATGAATGTTCAAAGCTATACTCAAACCTATAGTATAGCTTTGTAAAATACCTGTTTTATATAACTAATTGTCTCATAAAACAACAGTACATACATAAATGTTTCATATTTAGAGTTATAATTTACAATTATAGTTTGTCAAAAGCCACAAGTCTTGAAATCTATTTACAATAAGATAGGAAACTAATGGGCATCTTAGGGAATTCCCAATTAGTTTTCTTAAAACTTAAAAGAAAAGTCAAAAGCTTAGATTTAGTAGATTATTCTTTTCCTTACTTTTGCTAACCAATAATACACTAACTTAGGAGTGATGATATTTGAACATTGTGACCTTCACTCATCAACTACAAAAGAGTCTATGAGGATATGAGCACAATTAGCTTAGTAAATGGGATGAAGTTAGAAGAGTACCGTACAATAATAAATAAAGTTTTTAATTATGATGAAATGTAACGAAATCAATCACTTGAAACATTAATAATGTTATCCAATCTATTGTGATGTTAGAGAAATTACATTCTCTCTAACCTCAACTGAGAAGTTTGATCATGATTCAAATCAAACCAAATTCAGGCTTATGCAATAAAGAATACCCTCCTCCCGTGACTACCTTAGAACTACCTTCGAACTACAATCCCTACGCTTACCGCAACCTCCTTGCCTGTCACATAGTTTGACTAAAGATAGGGAAATGATCATTTTAGCTATTCTCATCAAATAGAGTCGGTATTTAGCCTAACACTCCTAATCGTTCCCTAATGGTTGCTATGCATGTCCAGTTTTGTTAATAGTCAAATCACTATTAGTTTCATTTAAGGGTGACTAGACAAGTTCATACGATACAAAAACAATATAATCATTTAGAATAGCATGTTAAAAAGTTCAACTTCTGTCATAACAAAATATTAATCATACGCATAGCATGTCTACAAACAACTAATTATAATTACAAACAAAAGTTATCAAGACCCAACAGTATCATTGTCATGGTAGATCACCTTATACCATACAATGTTCTATTATAAACTCTTTTGCTAATTGTAGGCCTTCAATACGACACACAAGACTCCTTCCATTATACATTATCATCAAGCCCATAGATAACTAATATAGAGCAATTTACTAAAATTAACTATTAAGACATAAATTAATCAAGTAAATGTGTGGACTTGTTAACTTCTACACCAAAATAATATTACAATCAAATGCAATTCATAATGAGAGCTGCATCATAAACTTTAAACTATATTATGAATAAAATAAAGGTAAATAGTTATCTACAAATTTTTTTACAAAATCTCCTCTTTGCTCCTTGATCGCTTTAACCCATCTCTATGCGAGACTCACCTCTAGCATGCCTTGGCCTAGATTAACAAAGAAGTTTCCCTGTAATAAAAGGAATTTATCAAGGTCTAAGCTTACGCTTAGTGAGAAAAATACACTCGTCAATATCGCATGGCAAAAATTCATTAGATGCTTAATCATATGAATGTTTGAAAAATCAATATGCTAAACAATGCATGCAATGGCCTAGAAACTACATATGACTTAGAATTATGCCCCATGTAGTTGGGGTTTGGAGATAATTAACCGACCCAAACCAAAATCTGGGTTCTAGATCTTGGGTTTTATTTCATTTGCACTACTGTACTTAAGTAAAAACAAAACCACATATATATATATATATTGTTTTTCTTTCTTGAACAACAAATTATATTTTCAAAATCCTAAGTCTAGCAGTGTGGTGGCTCCCGCAGTCTACAAACGTATACCCTAAGCAGAAGCCACAAGATATAGCCCCTCACCAATAGTTGACATCTCCCGACACCTAGTAAGCTCATCAACTTAGGATAGAGACTCAATAAAATGATGACATAGCTAGTGCCCAATCCTATAAGAGGTTCTCCTCTTGTGAGTCCCTTCTCATCTTCTGTATGAAGTGGCAGTCAGTATTATCCAAATGTAATTATGAGGAATACATGATCCATTTAATTTCTTAATCATATAAGTGGTTAATTCGATTTTTCAAGGTGATCAGATAATTTCATTCCATACAATCACACGTATAAATTATCACAAAAAATTTCCATTATTATATGATTAACATGCCATAACATTCAGTCACAAATTCATACACATGCATTTTCCATGTCCCACAAGCATCTAATTTATATATATATAAGCTTATGTGTATCTATTCTACAAGCAAAATCAAGTAAAGAGTTATAAGCAATTCACTCACTCAGCCATATGGGTCAGTCAAAGTAATCCGAGGGCAGGTTGTCTCCGAACGTGGGGTCCCCTGGTTATCAAAATCATTATAATATAAGGGATTGGAATAAAACTTAGAAAACTAAGCTAAAATAATATAAGGGATTGAAATAAAACTTAGAAAACTAAGCTAAAACTCCTTAAGTTATACTCTTGACTAGTTTTTGTATTTTTCCCGATTTTACTTAAAAGTTTCATCACGTATAACTTTCTCATTTTAAATCCGATTTTTATGATCTTATAGTCAATCTTCATCATTTTTTAGTGTACTTTAACATGGGGAGGTTAGATTTTTGAGTTGAGACATGAAAATCTACCCATAGGTCAGAACAGTAACGGTTTTCATGATTTGGAGTGCATTTGGGTTTTGTTTAGTTAATGGGCTTTTTGGAAATTTGAGAATCCCTTTGGGCTTGGGCTTAAGATTTCATTCTAGGCTCAAAATAATCCTTAAGGTTAGATTTAAAACTTTTATTTATACTCTTAAGGCTATCAACAACTTCTTGGGCTCTTAAGTGGGCTTAAGTTGTCAAATAGGCTTGTTTTTTATTTAATTAAAAAATGATCACTTTCTTGGGATTAAGGAGTGTCTTGTAGGCTTCTTCAATGTCTTAAATCTTTTATTGTTGTGTTAAGTTGCCGGTTAGAAACTTAAGGGTGGTTTAACTTGATGTTTGAGGCTCGTTTTGGAAGTGTCAGGCTTAGTTTTAAGTTTTAGGCTTAATACACTAATCATACTTACCTTGGTTGGTCTTTTCACTTTGTTTAGTTACTTTTACCATATTTTTAAGTGTCATTTAGGAATGTTCCAGATCTGATCGGTTTGAGTATAAGGGCTTCCAACTTAGTTTTCCAACTTGTTTCATCATTTCCTTAAGTTTAGGTATTAGATCATGAACTTAAGTTACTTATATTCAATTCTTAACTTGACTTCTTTTCCATGAGATGATTATTTGGCTCATACTTTACATGAAAATAGAGGATCTCACTTTTATCATACCTCCCATATCATAGTTCATGTCTTACAAAATTAGTTTCCTCATAAAACTTCATGTGATGGATTTTACCTTTACATAAGTCTAGATTTGAGCATATTTAACTTAATGAAAGTGTAAACAACATCCAAATGACTTCTAAACTCTCACATCCAGCATGCTTCTCTTTTACTCATATTCTCATTTCAAGATTTTCTCAACTTAAAATTTTATATTTGGATTGTTAGATAAGTATCTCTATAAAACTTCATGTGATGGATTTTACCTTTACATAAGTCTAGATTTGAGCATATTTAACTTAATGAAAGTGTAAACAACATCCAAATGACTTCTAAACTCTCACATCCAGCATGCTTCTCTTTTACTCATATTCTCATTTCAAGATTTTCTCAACTTAAAATTTTATATTTGGATTGTTAGATAAGTATCTCTATAAAACACTAACTTGACATGCTCATATTTCAATTTCTATGTAAGGTTTTTATGAGTTTGTTTCTTAGGGTGGTTTTTAATGTTATAACAGCTTATAATTATACTCATATCTTCAAGAACTCATAGTCTCTTAACATGAATACTAACCACTAACACAAGATATACTTACTTATTCTTAAAGCAAAAATATGGTGGTTGTGTATTAAGGTTCCACTTATGCTCTTTGTCTTACTTCTTCCTTCTTGAACCCTTTTCAGAAAATTAAGTTGTGATCCTTAGAAGTAGGGTTTAAAGAGTGTTCTAAGGATCTTAAAGGATCTTGGAATGTTAGCAAAAGCAAGATAAGAAGAAGTTAAAAGTATCATGTTTGTGTACTTGCAATGTGGCGACAAGTGAAGAATTTTGTAGGGTTTGGTTATTTCTTCCTTCGTATTGTTTTTAAAGTGAGAGAAAAGGAAGTGAAAATGAAATTGAAAGTGAGAGTAAATGGGGAAAAGAGTGGCTGGTTGGAAATGGGGTGGGAAGTGTGTTTAATAAGCTTGATCTTGTTGTCTTGTAGTATGTACAAAAGTCAATAATTGAAACTCTTGATGATGTAAGCATTAAGGGGTGAATAGTGGAGTGTAAGATAAAATGATTGATGGATGAAAGATAGAGTATGTCTGTAAACCCTACAAATTTAGCTTTTTAAGTAGAGAAACAAATGTCTAAACTGTAAATGATTTCCTGAATTCAAAAGAGCCATTGAGATTTAAAACCGATTAAAATCTCAATCCAAAACCTAAAGTGGACAAGAAAAACCTTAAATCATCAATTGAACTCCTAACTACATATGAAGACCTTAAAACCTCGAACCTCATCAAAACCCTAAGATGACAATCGAAGATTTAATCGCGTAAGAATATATGAAACCCTAAATGTGTAAAAACATTAGAGATTATACACTAAAGTAATAAAAATCCTAAAACTATAACTTTAAGGATATAAAAGCACTAATTCACCATGATATACCCCAAAACCCTAATTGATAATATAATGCTCATATTTTGCCAAATCATTAGTAAAAGGTTAGAGATGACCCTCATTCATGCTTATATGATTCGAATCCTTAAGTAATCCATTAGAAAAATAAGATAATGAGTCATAGATTATATTTATCCCTTAAGTATGTGATTAAGGTAGTCTCACTTAGAGTTAGGGTTATAGTTGAAGACTAGGTTACATGTAGTAAACTTTAATGATCAAATTAGTACTTTTTGCATTTGTTATCCAAAGTAGTTTATCAAATGAGATATATATGCTATAAAGATTTAAAGTAAGACCTCATCAACCATATTTACTAATCAATTCATCATATACCTCATTTCTTCTCATTTCCTTCAGTTTTCCCCTAATTTCCCTTAATTACTACATTATGTGCACAAAATTGCACATACTTAAGGAATGTTGACTAAGATAACACATATTGACCAAAGTCCAAAAGTTGACTAAGTCAACACATGTTGACTAAAGTCAGTATTTTTAAAAGTTAACAAAAAACACTAAGAGATAAGCAAAAATATCTTAACTTCGTGATGGCTTTTCTTTTCTTTTTCTTTTGATTTTTCTTTTTCCCTTTCCCCTCAATTGTTGCCGTCCACTTATTCCTCATTTTGGTCCCACCATTTGTTGTCTTCCATAATCAAAAACAAAGAAAAAGAAACAAAACAAAAACATTCCCCATTGCCGTGAGCTTCTTCTTCCCATTTTACTCTCAACACTCCTCCTTTTATCTTCTTAATTTCAACACAATTAAAGGTATGTCTTTAAGTTATTTTATGTTGCTTTATATTATTCATTAGTTAATTAATTAGGTAGATTAGATAAGTAGTTATGTGTTTAGTGTTGTCTTGAAGAAAAGAGCACAAAGTTCTCCTCTTTAAGTGTAGAAATCTAGGAATCATGAAGAAGAAGAAGGATATGCATGTGCATATGTCCTTAAGTATATGTATAAAAGGATATGCTAGAAGAATACAAATATAAATACCTTTGTACATAAGTATACAATATGTACATAACCTAAAATAAGGTATATACTAACTATAAATACATATATCATGTCAAATATACTCTTAAAATACAAAAAGAATGAAATTGTGAAGCTTTCTTAAGGGGCTAGATAAGACATACGAAAATACGTATAAAAATATGTATTTCACCGTATGCGTATATGGGTATATATATTAGTATATATATTAGTATATATATTAGTACATATATTAGTACATAAGTACATATATTAGTATATTATGAGTGTAGGTAGGTATATAACATATGTATATGTATAAGTACTTAATGACATATATATTTACATGTAATAAATGGATTACATAAGCCATGACATCATCTAAACATTACATAAGCCATGACATCATCTAAACATTACATAAGCAACGACATCATCAATTGATTACATAAGTGATGATGTAAGCGTAGGTTTATAATAGAAGAAATAATAAGATTACATAAGCACATAACATAGGTATATACATGTATTTAGAAGTCGAAAATCCCTTAAACCCTAATACACCTCCTAGATTGAATTAAATTTAATCAAGTATGTGGATTAGTAGTACTAATGTAAAATTTCCTAAGTGTAAGAATCAAATAGCTAATTCAATCATTAAATCCTAAACTAGGGCATAAACATAAGCAATAAGAATAATTAAACTTCAATAAGATAAAATTTCAATAAATTTAGCCTATATAATAAAGCACGGGTCTTAACATCCAAAACGGACATTACCGTGTGAATGTACGTTAGAAAACGACGAAAAATGACTATATATTTGTGAATATTGAAAATAGAATGAAAAAGTTACGTACAATTAGCAATTAGGTTTAATCGAATAAGGGCTAATAGTAATCTAAGTAGAATTAGGTAGATAGATATTTAGAACCATTAGTTGAGTCAATTACTTATTATCCTTATTATCTCGTAATGATCAGGTGATCCCAACAAGGGCGAGGATCTCTCGATCAGTTCTTACGACTAGAGTGAGTCGTCATAGTCAAGTGAGTACTCCCGATGACTCCATATTTGTTTGTGCTTGTAGTTAGTGCACTTAAATTGAATATCAATAACTTGATGCATGGGGTTTCAGGATATGCGTGTGCTTGATATTGCTTGATTATTGTAAGAAATATTGTTAAATACGATAATTGATGATTTGATGGTATGATTGATTTTTATATGATTTGGATAGTTTGCTGATATTGATTGATCACCTCATAATTTGACCTAATTATATTTGGCTTATCTTGAATCAAAGGTGTCATGCATTATCTATGCATCGCATTACTTGTTCCGGCCGTCATTTCACGCGGTTGGTAATGAAGGGCCTTGGAGGGATGGATTCCCATATGATTTTATTAGTACCGTGCAGGAGCATGGGTACAACAAGACCCTACCCTTGGCTCGCGGGTCCTATTGGCTCTGGAGACGCTAATCGTGGGTTGCTGGGGGTCGTGTCTAGAGACCACCACTGTAGGGTGTGAGTGTGGACTTCGGGGGCCACCTTACCGTTAGGCTTGGGGCTTTATGAACTACTGGATTTTTAGAAATGGAAATGTGGTTTTGTGAAATACGGAATTCAAAGTTATGGGTAAAAACCCAGGTGCTAGAGCTCGGTCGTGATTGGTGCCGATGAATCTCCAATCCTTATTTCGGAGGGCGTTAAAATCTGATATTATATGCATTACCGGTCAATTGGATATATTATTTGGCATTCTGTATGTGCATGCATTCATATGGTTGTAATAATTTGTTTGATAACTTGTTTGCCAGTATGGTATGAAGGATAGCTCACTAAGCTCTTGTAGCTTATTCCCCAATAGTCTTTCTTTTGCAGGTTTGCCTACGATGGGATTGGGATGAGTCTCGAGTGCTGAGTACGAGATGAAGATATGTACATTAGTGTTGGATTATTTAAGATCTTTATAGGTGATACATAACACTCTTTGTAGAAAATATTCACATGTTAGAATTCAATATAATTTAATTCTACTTGCAGTTTATAACGTTGGCATATCCTGTCCTATTATTTGGTAGGGGATACCGATTCTCTGCGGTTCTGAGGAACTGTGGGATATCGAATAACCATAGTTATTTATATTTGTATTCTACAGTAAATTGATTACTTAAAAATCAGTAACCTTAATGATTAATCATTTAGAGTCTTGCAATCTCTGACTTGCAAGGCGATTTTCATAGCATGGGTGTACACATGTTGTGGAAAATTTTAGGTAATCCTACTAGGCCCCCTTCAGGGTCCTGACAACGACCCCCCTTAAAGTCATGTAAGAACCGGCCATTAGGTATCCTTTTGGGCATAGAATTGTCTTGTCTCATTTATTAAGGTTAAGCATGTGAAATCTTGTGATAATTTGTTCATATGTAGTATAAGTGAAGGGGTGATAAGGAAAGTGTCTTATTATTAGTTTTTGATAGGTTATCAATTGATAAATGACTCCAACTCTCAATTGATAAGTTATTTAAGGTGATTAGTTGGTCTACTTATTTACATGTAAAACTTAGACATGAAAATAAGAGAATTATCTTATAGAAAATTATTTTAGGATTTACTTCTTAAATTGTTTTGTAAACTATGATTTAACTCTTATAAAATTATGAAATTTTCTTGAGTTGAATAAAATTATCCAAATTAAATTATTGATTAGTTGTCTAAGGTTAAAAGTCCTTAATTGTTTTAAGGTTTACGTTTCAGGTGACTTTAGAGTTCGCAGATTTTCAAGTTTGGGTTTTATTGATAATAAGCTTTCGAATTAGAAAAGTAAGTTGTTTTTCAATTGTAAACTTGAGTTGTTAGTTTAGTTGATCTTTGGGAATATTTTGGAAGTACTCTTAGTCAAATCATAAGCCCGCTAAAAGTAGGGTTTATAAAAGTACTCTTAAGTCTTTAGATACTATAATACAATATCTCAACTAATAATAAAACTATGATCCCAACTTATATGTCTAAACACTTACTGTGGAAGACTCGTATCTTCAGTGCTCTAATAATAAGGAGTCTCTATATATATACCAAATCCAGTTTTAGTTTTCGTAAAAGTTACGAAAATATAAGGGTTTTATCTTAAAAAATTCCATTAAACGGTTATATATATATATATAAATATATATATCTAAGGTACATTATTATTTTTCTTATATTATAAAATATAGTTTTATTATATAAGCAAACTTAAATTATTAAATATTAATAATAAACGTAGTTATGCTATCATGTATAATATATCATTTTGATTATGCCGAAACGTATTTGTAATTAGTTAAATCACATTTCAATTACGGTAAGGTTATTGTAGTATGTAAATTTTTATAATATTACAGAGAAATTAGTTATATTACCTGAGATTATCTGATTTTAATAAAAGTAGTGTCATTGGGTTCATATATACCTAATGATACGTATTATAGGTTTTATTTTGAGAGAGAACTTCTAAAGGGTAGTTTGGGTTTCTAATATACTTATAAGTGTCTATAATGAATATTATTGTATTATACTTATTTTATATAATTAAACTATGTTTTATATAATTTGCTAATATAACTTAATAATATAAGTATTATCTAATCTTAATATATATGAAGCATATCCTAGTCATAAAACTATCATTAAATATATTAAAATTTCATTTTTGATCAAATCTAGCCAACATATATATATGTAGTTTTTATTTCATTATTAATCACATTTTGTTCTATTATTACTAAAATGAGTCCTAATTCTTAATTTAAGCTATTTTAATAAATAGTTTAGGTTACCAAATAATTCTCTAAAAATTTATATAGACTCTTAAAAATATGGGGAATTAAGTCATCACTTGGTTTCATGTTATTCGCTTATCACTTATACACTTAAAATTACAATTTTAACCCTAAATTTGCACTTAATTACCTAAATATTAATATTTTTGTAAAATATTTTTACAATATATCCTAACATCATTATAAATCACAAAAAGTCAATATATGTCATTTCCATCAATTAATTTTATAAAAAATGAATTATTTCACATTTTCACCCAAATTTTAGCTATTTTTAACACTAAAAATTACATTAAATATGAAAAATGCTTAAATTAAAAATAGTTTAAATTTAAATGTTAGCATAATAGTTTGAAGCTATTCTTGCTATAGAGTGAATGCAATTAAAATTTCTAATTATCAAGTGACATTACTTCCCTTGATATATTCATCAAGGACATAGAATGACTCGATTAGGACTTAATCTAACGTATTGCGTGATCACATCCTTTCCCTTTATTATTCCTGACCTCTTTTAATTCTAACCAAGTGCACAAGTTAGCTTGGGAAGGCAATTACTTAAATGCCTTTAGGTAAAACAACTCTAATAGAGTAGATCGAAACGACCTCCCTTAGCTTAGAGTAACTACCCATAGATCAGACTTTGACCTGGTTAGCTCTAAAAGGCTCAAATTCTAACACCAAGTATAAACAGTTAGCTCCTTTGTCTAAATAATCATCCACTAGTCATTGAGATGTCAACTATATCCCTAAAAATGGAGAAGTGGTCTTAAGTTTCAATTAAGTGTATGTACTAAGTTTGGAGGTAGTAGTTACTAAATTTAAGGTGACTTACAACTACAAAAGGAGATTGGAGCATAGGCAATAGTTTCTTTTAGACATTCAAACACTTTCTCTTTTTCCTTTCTTTCTCTAAAACACTTTGACTTACTTAGGTATTGGAGTAGTCTTATCGGAGTAGCCCCGGCATCCCATAGTGTAATTTCTTTTTCTTTTGCAATGTAACTTCAAGCTAAGTGTTTGAGTTACATCTCATCCCAACTTTTGATATCAACAATAGGAAGGCCAGCATTCTAGCCACTAGGATATAATAGTATTCGCGATTTAAGGAATGCATTAGCATATCAATTAGAGAATGAGTTGGATTATTTCATATTAAAACGGTTACAAAATAAGTAAATCATAGATCATTATTATAAATTGCCTAATCTTGTAAATGTAATTAGGATATCCAAGCAAATACAATAAAAATTTTGAAGATTTCACTTTCTTCCTTTGTTTCTTAAAGATGCTCATCTGGTGCAGAGGTTTTTCTTCAATTTACGTACATCAAATTTCAAATTTTGCAAAACCAAGCAGGAAAAATGGCTCCAATAGAGTAGTACCTTCAAGGGTTTATAGTATATTGCTTTAATAATATCACTTCATATATCATACGTCGCACAGCCCATGCGTACATGATGGGAAGCCCATTTGCTGCCAGCAATATCAGAAAAGGAACTTCATACATTAAGACCAAATTTGAAATTATAGAAAATTTGGACTACATATGGTAAAATAGAATTCGGATGAGACCTGGAGAGATATGCTTTCTCCTCTATATCTCACTCATAGTCCTTCAAACACGCATAAGAACAAGCACTACTACCAAAGACCCCAATACACCAAACATGGAAGGTCCTTATATAAACTGCATGGACTTACATATATATATATATATATATATATATTGATGCATAATGCCTACATAAACATCTGCTGATGTAATATGAACGTCTATATATATATATATATATATATATATATACGTATGTGTGTATGTATGTATCAACGGCGGCGATTGGCTGGCTCTTTCTGGGAGTTGAAGTAAACGGTAGCGACAGGAAGCCCTAGATCCAAGTGATTTGCGAAGAGACGAGTGTTGAAATTCGCCCTGGTGCTGGGTTGATCTATGAACCCTAGAGGCCCTTTTTGTTGAAACAGCACAAATATGTAACGGTGTATGCCCACCGGTGGCTTGGGACCCATATATGGCAATATCTCTTTCCCTGTAGCAAAACAAGTAATATAACTTTTCATTACGGGGGTTAAAGAGAAATGGATGTCATTTATGGCTATCTAATTTTGAGTAGCTTTTCTTTTTAAATTTCATATTTAGGAATTTTAATACATATTTTGCTATCATATTTTGATTAATTACTATTTTCATATCTCTTTAAAAATGATGAAGGAATTAAACTTTAACGGTAATAGTTGAATTGAATATAATATATAAGAATAACTTCAAACTCCAAACACCCAAAAACTCAAGTCGAAATAACAATTAGTAATATATTTTATGGAACCCAAAATTAAGTTAATGTGTTTTAACACTATATTTCCTCTTATATATATATATATATATATATATATATATATTAAGTATTCTTCTTAAGCGGTAAAAGATATATGTCAATCACAACTTTTCGGCTAGAGGCATAAAAAGTCGGGGGACATTAAAGTTGGTTCAAACCGAAATTATAATATCGTACATTACCTGGATAATAAATGGATGAGCATTTAGGATGTCGACAAATTATGATAACAGCTTCTATGTGTTCTCACTTTATTTATTTATTTATGTTTTAACTCTTTTATAAGATGTACCTAAACAGTAAAGGGATGAAGTGCACCTAGCACATAATGACAATCCTTCCATTATATAAACCTAAAAGACCATAGGCTCTTACATTGGAAAAATAAATCTTAAATTAATATATATATATATATATATAAAGCCTCTTCATCCTAAAAACATTAATAGCCACTGACCACGTTGACCCTTCTTGCTATATATGAAATGATAAATACAAAACAGTAGTAGCTATTGAGAGTAGTACATATAATTATAACTCAAAGTCGATTTTTGACCAAAACCGGCTAACTTTTCAGCCACTTGGCACCAAATGAAAGACTTACTCCATGGCGAGGAAAACGAAAAGTGGCATGCCCATGTTTGAGCTTATATCCATGCTCATGCAAGATATTTATCCGACTAAGCTTGCAACCTCTTGAGCTTAAACCCAACCACGTGTCCACCAATTACGTACGTAACTAATCAAATTCTAAATATATACAAAGTAATAGTAGTCTAGGGTTATCCTTAAGTGCAAAACTAAATAAAGAAAGCATTTACACTCTTCTAACACTTAATTTTTCGATGAACTACATAGTTGTTATTAGAAAATATGAAAAATTTTGACCTAAACATCCATAGTAGTCCCAAGGATCTCACAGCTCGTGTGAAAACCAGCAAATAGACACTTGTACCTATGCATCAGATGAATGTCACGACATGCCACTTGACAAAACTTGTCATTAAGATTAGTGTCGAAAATACATTGGGATATGTCCTATTATCCCCCTAGGAAAACGGACGGCATGTTATGATGTGACAAAACTTTGGATCATAGATACTATGCATAATTATTCCTTCCGGCAAAGGAATCTTTTCTACCCTACTGTCAAGCTAAAGAGAAAATAAGCCTGAAGACTAATACTATAGGGGGTCTTTCAAACGGCTTTGAAATCTCCTTAAACGCTGATCTAATATAAAAGCCAAGTGTTGAAAGAAAAATTTTCCTGTATGTATATGCGTAGATGTATATATTTACTTTAGCATTTTTTTTTTATAATGGTATTTTAAGAAATGAAAGAAAGGACCTTATTGTTTATATACTAGGAGTAAAGCAATGGGTTAAAGACAATATTATCTTAAAGAATATTATATGTTTTGATAATGGGGCTGAGCATGCATGCAACAGAGCTGGAGTGTAGGTCCACAAGAATTAGAGAGCAATGATCATCTAATAACCTTGAAATTGAAAATATTATAAAGTTATGGTTCGATTTTCGATACCGATTTTTCTTTGGACAAAGCTTAAGGGACCTAGAAATTACCTCTTGTTGGATTGGTGCCGCCCGGAATATCTAGCACAATCCTGTCGAAAATTAAATACTCGTGAATGATTAAAGCCAATTATGTGAGTATTATATTCGCGAATTCGATTAAGGTTTTAGGAATCAATGATTTCATGTCTTAAGAACAAAAGAAATCAGTTTGATTGTAATAGAATGCATTATGTATAGTACCAGTGAACCCACTCCCTCATGGTTGGCTCACTTGGACTTGGTGCGTCAGGATCAGTCATCACCTAGGAAACATCAAAAGAAAACAACCAACATAAATAACCATGCAAGCGTTCATGCACCCTTAGTTCTTGTATCTAATATATTGCATGTAATTATCAATGAATTAGTTAGGGTTAGGATATGCATCAAGGCAAATCATCAAGTTCCTCAAAAAAACTTTAAACGCCTTTCGAGACGAAAGTACAAGATCGATCAAAGTTGAAAGATTTCTTTAAACAATTATTGTGGCAAAGACTAATGTATTTAATATAATAAGGATTAGCATATATAGTGTACAGTTAAATACCAAGGTGTAGAGCTCATTAGGGCGGCCAGAAATGTTGACTTTTGGAGGGTTGACTGCCATTGAAGGTTTGATATCGCAGCCGTTGTTGACGTGCTTAGAGCCATAGTGAACGGACATATTAACACTAGGAACAAACATGTCCACAACATCTCCTATGACCCGTCCGACCACCAAAGGATTTACTGAAGAAGCCATGTAATTATTTCACAAAGACACAGCGCCAATCAATGATATTATATAGTATAGTAGTGATATATAATTATATATATGACAGGAAACAAGACAAATATGCTCCACCCTAATATTTGCAAAAATATTGTGCGATGGTGTTACGCTTATATAGGGGTTAAAAAGATACGTTGTGGGGTGGGGGTTTGTTTGGCCTGGATTTGTGTAATCTATAAGTATAGGCCATGCATAGGGCATCAAAATGTGTGATGAAGCAGAGAAGTGCACGTGTGAGGCTTGGTACCATGATGTGCATTGCATAACTCAGGAAATCATCATCCTTTTCTCCTCTTGAGACGCGTGGGCGCATCTCTGCCATCGGTTAGAGCGAGAATCTGGTGCGACCGTTTCAGGAGTTTGTGATGAAAATTGAAACCTAGATGACACATTGGATAATTGACTTTGTATTTTGAGTTATTCTAAAGTTTCAATTCGTGTAATTAATAGTTAAAGTCACAAAATAATGTTATAATAGTATTATAAGATATTTAAATAATTTCAATTATCGTTTTTGAAATTTTACCTAAAATATTTTAGCTAAAGAATCCATTTCCATGTAGATTCTACATAGGAAAATCTTCCCCTAGTAATTAATATGAAATCCTTGGTGGTAAAATGTGAGCACCGGTTTTATATGGACTAATGTGCCTAAAAATGCTCACTGGTGCCAAACACGATCAATTAGTGTTATCAATGTTAGTTTAGGTACTTTAACCGATGAAACTTCTATATTTGTAGTTCTTATATATACATAAAACAATCCAGTTTAAATAATATGAATAATTATGGTTTGATATGATGCACTAAAATTAAATCGACCAAAGAATATATTAAATATTGACATGACTCACAATCTCAAAAGTAATCTAGTGTTAATGAGAAATTTATATTATGCATGACATCTTACTAACGGTTGTTCATCGCAACCAAGAACGATCAACAAGAATAAGAGTTACAGTGACGATCTCAGTTATTCGTATACAATGCCTCCAATATGTAAACTTTAATGATTATGTAATTGTAACTCATAAGCTGATGACGGGGTCATATTCTTCATTCTTGCAATTTATTGTCATACGGCTGATCATTGGAGGATGATGGCTTGCTACATGGCTTACACTGCTCGAAGAGAGGCTTGCATCACCTAGTTCTCTTTCACTTGGCATGAACTATGGACTTTTACCACCTTTTTGCATGAGACTTCATGAAATTTGCATGGCAAGTTTGTTTAGGAACTTTAAGAATATTGAATGGGAATATTAGAAATAGCACAAACCTTATGGATGTGATGTGGACTTCAACATATGGAAGACTTATTATTTTAAGATTAGTTATTTCATGTTATTATTTACAATACTAGATCATAGGCATATTTCATATTAGACATTCACATTTATGTCCTTATTTTAGTAGTTAGATTCCAATTACGCCCTAAGGTTTTGGAGGGCTAGTCTATCTTCTTTCTTTTCATTCTTAGTAGATAATTGATATTATAAAATCACAAAACCCTTAAGAGTTTCTCTAATCTTTTCTTGTAATCTCGTAAAATCTTGTTAGAATTATGGCAGTTGTTTCTTTTGTTAAATCTAATTATGATGACCATTCTCTTTATGGTTAGCTAGAACACTGGGTAATTCTTTACAGTGAGCCATATTATAACAAGTTAGTAAGATCTTTTTAATTCTCTAATCATTCATAAAACATAAAAGTTTAAAAATGTAACACTTATTCCTAATACTAGTGTGATATCTTAAAATCATATGTATGTATTTCCTTCTTGAAATCTATTAATATCGTATTAGTAAGAGAACCAATTTGTTGGTTAAGGATTGATGGGAATGATGATACAAGGCTGTGTAAGAGGGAAATATTAGGATTTTTGTTGACCTTATGTGCTAGCATAAGGAATAAAAGTAGAGGTAATGGAAGATCTAATGTGTAATTGTGCACTATGTTGGTACTCAAAATCATCATTTTAAGTGCTCAACTTTGAGGGATTTTAGTTTAATAGCGATAGGTACCATAGGCATGTGTTGGTTACTTTGTTAGATCAAGTGGATAAGTGGTTTGGGATATTTGTCCTTACATTAAGGGTACTCATCGAAAGTGGCACGAGGAGTACATTTGTGTGACTATGAGCACTCTTCTCTAGTAGTAGATTGTACTCGATAGTATGTTTTGCAAGTACGTATAAGCACTTAGAATTCTGTTGAGGGGCATTCAACATATGTATTAGTAAGTGCTTACCTAGGAGTTTTAGGGTACATGTAGTATTACTACCTAAGCATGCAATGAAGTGTCAAAGGATGCTTATTGCTATGTTGTAAGTGCTCTTAGATATTCCATTGATCACTCTTGAAGTGTGTTGCAATGGCTAATAGGTGTTTGTGGAAGTATTGCTAGTAGTTGTACTAGTATGTCTTAGCTAGTTGTAATGGTATGTTATAAGTAGTGGCTAGTGTATGAAGAGTATAATTTATGAATTTAAATTTTAGTTCATTAAAAAAAATGGAGAAAAAGAAGAAATTATTGAAATTGCAATATACTTGAATATTTAGACGTAGGTGACATGAAGGGTGTTACCGATTTAAGGAGTGGCATAAGAAAAAGAATACTTAATGAGCTAAAATTAGAGCTTGAATGTATGTTGGTTCAACTCTCTCTAGCCATTTGAAATCTTACACACGGTAATCTTTGTAAAGGAAGAAGAGTTCTTTAGGAACTTTAAAGGTTGTATGGATGGCTTTATGGGGTCATGGCTATGGTGGTGATGTGTGAGTTATAGAGTTAATAAAGGTACACAAAGAGGTAACAATGATGTTAATGTAAGTGTAAGAGTAGGTGCTATGGGAAGTAATAATGTTGTTCATGGTGGTAATGTACTAGATATGGTAGATGGTGATGAGGCATGAGGAGGCTTAGATAGTTGGTGGGCTTGGAATTAGTGAATTTCAAATTTCCTTCATTTGATGGTTTGGTCTATTAATGACTACTATGATTAGTTTAATAAAATTATGAAGGCGCTTAAGTGCCATTATGAAGGTGTTGTAAAAGTCAAACTAGTTATAGCTAAACTCATAGGTTATGCTTAACTTTGGTGGAAAAATGTGATGAATAATATAAGGGAGCAAGGAAGGAGTGAGTTGCTTTCTTGAGGGAAGGTGAAAGAACTAATGCATTGCTAATTATTCCTTCCTATGATCGCCATGATTTGTTTATGAGAATGTAGACTCTATAAGAGGGGAATATGTGTGTAGTAAGGTATATAAAGGAGTTTGAAATGCTAAGAATCTATTGTGATTTAACGGAACCTTTAGAGTAAACCATAGAATATTTTGAAACATGATAAACTATACATTATCTCGTATTAGATAACTTTAGAGAGCTAGTATCTTGATTCATACAATGTTGTTGATAGTTACAATGGAGTAGCAAAGAAGTAGAACTCCTCACAACTATTAATTGGTTGATGCAATGTAGTTGGCGATTAGTATAGAGCAGCAACGAAATCAAATTCCCAGTAGATCTTAAGTAACATTTCAATTATCTACTTTTATCAAATTTAATAGGTTTAGTGATGATAATAGAAGAGATAAAAAAAGTTGAGAAGAAGTAGTTAGAAAGTTGAGAGTGTTGTTGAAAAGAATGTTGCTAAAACTATATAGAAGGGAAAATCTCTTACTAAAGGAGATTCAAGAGTGTAGCATGCTTAGGTTATTAGTAAAAAAAGGAGTAATCAACCTAGATTTTTAATTATTTAGGGTCTAGGAACATAGCTTCCCTATCCAAATTATGGGTTATTTATGGCTGAAGTTGATGAGTTAAGGTTGAAGAGGATGATGTGGAGGGAGATATAGAAGAAGAAGAAGAGGCAAGGATGAAGTGGAGGAAGCCACTTGTGGTGTTATAGTTGCAACTATATCAATAAATAGAGTTGCTAAATGAATATGGAATGTTATTCCTTCTATAAAGGATGAGTAGCATGTGAATATATATTTTTTATGTGGGTGATGTAGCTTGTTCAATTATTATTGATAGTGGTAGTTGCATGCACTTCAATAATTTAGCAATGGTTAAGAGGTTGAAGTTGTAAATAATCATGCATCTAAATTCCCATTGCAATAGTTTAATGATAAAGGAGATGTCTAGGAGGAGAAATGAGTTGAGGTATTAATCTTGATTCCTCTTCATTTTATGAATGAGATCTTAAGTGATGTTATTTCAATGAGTGCATCGTATATGCTATAGGGTAAGCCATGGCTATATGACCATTGAGTATCATATGACGAGTATAATAGTACTTACTTTAAGATAGATGGGAAGATGGGTAGAGATAAAAAATATTTATAAAAGTTGCAAGTGGGAAGATGAAAAATCATTTGATATGATGGAGGGATATGTGGAATGAAATTAATGGGATTTGTGTTGCAAGGATAGACATTTTAAATGCTTTCATGAGGGTTCATAAGGTTAATGGGTAGATGCTTTAGAAGTTATTGGTGTTATGGGATTTTGATGATTATGATGTTGGAGGTAATGTGGTGTGCTTAGGAACTTAGTTATCACTAGGACTTACCATAGTAAATTTAAACTAAATGGGTCTTTTGAAATATCGAAGAAAATAGGGGGAAATAGTCTACGGGCGAATTGGAGTAGCTAACGTGAAGTTGCTTAAGGGATATGACTCACCAATGAACACAACATAATTTAACACTTTACTTGATATTGCACACAAGTTGATATCAAGGTCTACTTATCACTAATCTTGAGTTACTCGGCAAGATTAAAAAGAGCGTATGAAAGAAAATGAACTTAGAGAAGGTTATCTCTCAAGAGCAGAATATTTAATGCCTAATTGTCCAATTTTTTGCGGCTTACAATGGAAGAGGACTATTTATAGTAAGTCCTTATGGAAACATTATAAATAAAGAAATTATAAGAAAAAATATATAAAAAGGTGATTCTTAGTACATACAAAAATGGCACAAAGGACAAAAGATAAAAATGGAAAATTAGTACAATGTCAGATGTGGTGGATATATAGCAGTGTAACATTAGTCCTGTATGACGATTCTTTAAACACAGCAGGCGAGAGAGATCAAGATGTTGCTGCAATAAAGGAGCTGAGATGAGAAGAGGGTGACAAGAGGAATGGTAATAGGCCAAGAGAAAACTACTTGGCCAGTAAGTGAGTCTCTCATCATATGACAAAAACCTCTCTGTAGAAGTTGGTCGAATTACTCGGTACAAAGTCCTTGGTAAGGGAATGGTCGGCATCAATACAACTGAGAGTATAAATCAACGTATAACAATGTAGGGAGCTTAAAGAGTTCAACCACCTTCATTTGGTGTAAAGTTTCTCATCATCAGCAGGTTGTTAAGAGAGGATTCTTCGGGTAAGGGATTAGAAGCCTCAAAGTTATGCATGAGTAATGGGACCGATGGTTAGTAGTTCATCAGTTACGTAGGGTTACTGAAGATTTGCCCTCAAATCTTAGTCTTCATTATCATCGAGCACATAGGGAGTTAGATGGACACATTGAATGTGGAAGACATGCCAAAACCTTTGGGTAGCTCAATCTAATAAGCGTTATCATTAATGCACCTTAGGATCTTGTAGGGTCCATCTATTATGGGAGATAGTTTGTTTGTCCTTTTGCTACATGAGTGTTCCTTGCTAAGATGAACCTAAAAAAGGTCCCTAAGGGTATAAATGGCTCATCTTCTTCCTCAGTTTCCCACTTCCTTCTATTGAGTTGCAATTTTAGCCAATTGCTCGACAATCTTTTGATGTAGCTTATGGAACTCCTTAGCACACTGTAGGTTGGATTAACTTTCCTCTTGTGTAGGTAGACTGTTAATTAAATCCAAGGATAGGTTCGGGTTAAGTCCATAAATAACCTCAAATGGTGATGTTCTAGTTGAGCTATAAGTTGAGCAATTGTAGGAAAATTTAATGATGGGCAGGCATAAGTCACAATCACGAGAGTTCTTTCCAATAGTAGCACATAAGAGGTTACCGACGATTCTGTTCAATACTTCAGTTTGGATATCTGTTTAGGGGTGACAAGAGGTATTGAGCAAGAGCTTAGTGCCTAGCTTCCTTCATAAGGTCTTCCAAAAGAAGCTCATGAATTTCGAATCAGGGTCAAACATAATACTCCTCAACATTCGATGTAGTTGCATAATTTCCTACAAAAAGAGTTTAGCGATGAATAAAGCATTATTAGATCGATGGTAAGGAATAAAGTGGCTTATTTTGTTGAATCAATCGACCACCACCATGATTGAGTTATGTCTTTTTGGTGTATGGGGAAGCCCAAGCAGGAAATCCATGCTTAGATTAGTCCACGACCACTCTGGAATTTGTAGGGGTGTATATTCTCTATAGGGTTGTCTCCTTCTCTTTACATATTTACACACCTCGCACCTCTTAAGTATTCAATGTACATCCTTCATCATCCCAAGCTAATAAAAATTCTCTTTCAATATCTTAATCGTCTTCTTTTCCTTAAAATGGCTGGCCAGACCCCCAGTATGGGTTTCTTGAATGAGCAGTTCCTTTGTAGAACTACTTAGTACACAAATTTTCTTGCCCTTCATTAAGAACCTCTTGCTTAAGTAGAACTCTTTTACAGTTCTTATAGCACTACACTTAGTTACTAAAGGTCTAAAATGTATGTCATGCTCATACTGATTAGGTAAAGTGTCGAATCCAAGCACCTTGGCTTGTAACGTGGTGATGAGGGCATGACGATGAGAAAGTACATCAGCTATTGTGTTAGCACTTCCCTTCTTATATTTGATGGCATAGCATAAGGTCTCTAAGAGCTCGAACCATTTAGTGTGACGCTAAGAAAGCCTTTATTGCCCGCGAAGATACTTGAGAGATTCATGATCCAAATAGATGATGAATTCTCTTAATAATAGATAATACTACCAGTTTTGGAGTGTTTAGACAAAGGCATAGAACTCCCTATTGTTGGTTGAGTAATTTAGGACAACACCTCGAAGTTTTTTGCTAAAAAAGGCAATGGGCTAGCGTTCTTGCATAAGGACAATACCAATGTCAACACCAAACACATCACATTTAACCTCTCAAAATATGGCAGGGTGAGTAGTAAATCAAACATCTGCTTACACTTCATGTCTTCAAAACTCCTCTAAGCCATTTCTATCCATTTAAACTTAGCGTTCTTCTTAGTCAATTCAGTTAACTATGTAGTTATGGAACTGAAGTTTTGAATAAATCTTTGATAGAATTTATTCAGAACGAGTCTAGTCTATGGAAGCTCCTAACTTCGACAGCACTAGTTGGTGTAGGTCACTTATTAATAGCCTTAACCTTTTTCTCATCAACTCGAACTCCCTTCCTTAAAATAACATATCTGAGGAATATAACCTCGCTTTGACAGAACGCACATTTCTTTAGGTTGCTGAATAATTTCTCGGCATAACGTACGTTAAACACCAATCTCAAATGTTTGACTTAAACGAGGAGGCCAGTACTATAGACCAGAATATCATCAAAATAAACTACAACACATTTGCCTATCAATGATCTAAGCACATGATTCATCAGCCATATAAATGTACTTGGCGCATTAGTTAGACCAAACGACATCACCAACCATTTGAATAAACCATCCCTTGTCTTGATGGCAGTATTCTATTTATCCCTAAGTTTTATTCGTATCTAGTGGTAGCCACTCTTCAGGTCAATCTTAGAAAAGATACAAGAACTATATAGCTTGTCAAGCATATCATCAAGCTACGGGATCAAGTATCGGTATTTGATAATGATCTTATTGATAGCTCAACTATCAATGCACATTCGCTACATCCCATCCTTTTTCGGTATGAGCGTAGCAGGTATGGCATAAAGATTCATGCTCTCACGGACATATTTACGATCCATTAACTCATCTACCTGTTTCTTCAATTCAACTACCTACTTTAGAGTGAGCCTATAAGTGGGTTGGTTTAGTAAGGTAGCCCCTAGTTGAAGGTTGATGCAATGTTCGATACCTCTTAAGGGAGGTAAACCTTTTGGCATCTTAGTAGGGAATGCGTTGGTAGAGTCTTAAAGTAGTTGCTACACTTTTGCTAATAAGTTCTCAGTTTCTTTAACCTATAAGAATCTCTTGACTAAAAGGAGTACATAGTCCTTAGCCTTGACTTCTCGTGCAAACTTAGCTTGGGAAATCACCAAGGACTTCTGTTGTAGAGATCTAACAACCTTCTCTTGAGCTTCTTACACTTCCTTAGGGCTCATAGGTGTTAATATAATTTCTTCCCATCCTTTTAGAACATGTAGGTGTTTTTATACCTATCATGTAATACTCTCAAATCAAATAGCTACAGTCGGTCAACTAATATGTGAGAAGTACATATTGGAAGGATATCACACAACACCTTATCCCTATACCTATCACTAATGGTAATTGACACTCTAACTTGCTTAGCAATATGTAGTCCTCTTTTTTTATTTAGCTAGTGAATTTTGTATGGCTTAGGGTATGGAAGGGTTAGCAATTTCATAGCCTTTACTACCCCTTGCGTGATGACATTAGTATAGCTCCCTTCATCAATGATCATGGCGCATAGCTTGCCATTCACCTTTCAATTCATATGGAATGAGGTTCTCTTTTTGCTCATTCTCGTTCAAAAGCATTAAGTGATTGTCAAACAACGAAGCAATACTCGGCTTTACCCTCAGGTAGTATCACGACATCGAGGTCTTCTCGAAATTCTTCTAACATCTGATTTGTTGCCACTTCTTCTTCCCCTTCACTTGCACTTTTTACTTCAAACTAAGGCTTATCTCCCTTTATGGTCATGACTCGACAGTTCGGATATTGACTAGTTACGTATCCATCACCAAGATATTTAAAACATTTGATTTCTTAAGTTTTCCTTCTTAAACTTTAACCAATATCCCTTCGAATCTCAAGCTCTTTGGTCTTGGTCTTACTTCTACCTTTTTCTTGTCAACTTGGCATCTAACCTCGATGTTTCTACCTTAAAACTATTTGATGCTTTGTCATTCCTTGGTTGGCTCAGCAAGCCACTCTTATTTGGCATCAATGTTTGGCTACTCGACATCTAACTAACCTGGTTCCACCGTTACCTTTCAACTCTCTAGGTTATATGGATGGTATCATCTAGAGTTGTAAGGTTCTACAGCTCTACGATGTTACCAATCTTAGCTTGTAGTCCAGAGATGAACTGTGTTATAGTTTAGGTCTTATGTTCATCGACATCACATCGTATCATGAGTAACTGAAACATCTAGACATAGTCATCTACGAATATGTTATCTTGCCTTAAGTCTTAGAATCATTAGAAAGTCTCTTATTCATAGTGTTCAAGAATGAACCTACATCTCAAAACTCTCTTCATCTCGTTCCATGTTTGAACTTTGCATCAGGCCCTTAGCTGAACATTATGTAGTTTCTTTTACTACATTGTTGCATACCTAAAAAATTCTAACGTAACCACTTGAATGTGGACAGCATCTTCATAACCATAGAAGTTGAATATCTTTTCGATCTTCTCTTCCTAATCCAGGTAGTCATTAGTACTATCAGACCCGTTGAAGCTTGGAATTTGTACCTTAAGATGTTTGGTACCGCTTGGCGACCTAAACTCATGCTCATCAATCCTAACATATTGGTGTTCTTCTTCTTCATACTCTTCTACATTGTCAATCTCCAACTATCCTCTCCCAACTTTATCGACACTTGCAGTAGTGCTTAGTTCATTGGAAAGGCTTCTAGAGTTCACTCATTCATTTACCTTCTTAGCTTATCTCTCATCTCTTGGCTAGGCTTAGCAACTCACTTACGTAGTCTAGTCTCTAAGACTTTGTTTAATGAGACAGCTAGGTTGGCCACAGTAGTAGTAAGATCTTGTATCTGCTCAATATTAGTATGTGGTGTTTGTTGGATAACTCGACCATGACCATGAGCATCACTCTCAACAACGTTAATCCTTCCCTCTATACTAGGATTCAACATTATCAACACAAAGTTTCAGTAAATACACTTCACACGGATGCCTTCAACATACATACATAAGTATCTCAAACAACAGACTAACTATCACTACATAACTCTCGGTCTCAATCTCAAGCTCTAATACGAAGATTATAGGTTTTGCCCGAGAGCTTAGTCATTATTAAGACTTATCGTACCAAATTCGAACTCTATGGGTCCTCTAAACTATCTAAGAAAATATGGGGAAATGGTCCATAGGTGAATTGGAGTAGCTAATGTGAAGCTGCTCAAAGGATGTGACTCACTAATAAACACAACACAACTTAACACTTTACTTTATATGATATACAAGTTGATGTCAAGGTCCACTCACCACTAATCTTAAGCTATTCAGTAAGATTAAATAAGAGTGTATGAAAGAAAATAAACTTGGAGAAGGTTGTCTCTTAAGAATAGAATATTCAATCTCTAATTGGCTAGTTATCCATAGCTTATAACGGAAAAGGCCTATTTATAGTATGTCCCTAAGGCAACATTACAAATAAAGAAATTACAAGAAAGTACTTACAAAAAAGTGATTCTTAGTACATACGAAAATAGGAAAAAAGGATAAAAGAAAAAAATGGAAAAGTAAGACAAAGTTAGATGAGGTGGAAAGATGGCAGTGCAACATTGCTCTCATACGAAGATTCTCTAAATATAGTAGACGAAAGGGATCAAGATGTTGCGGCAATAAAGGGGCCGAGACGTGCAGAAGATGATGAGAGAAAAGTTAATGGGTTGAGAGAAAACTACTTAACCAGTAAGTGAGTATCTCATCACTTGGCAAAAACCTCTTCGTAGAAGTTCGTCGGATTACTCGATATAGAGTCCTTGTTAAGGGAATGGTTAACATCATTACAATTGAGAGTATAGATTAACGTATAACAATATAAGGAGCTTAAGGAGTTTAGCTACCTTGCTTTGGTGTAAAGTTTCTCACCATCAATAGGTTACCGAGAGAGGATTCTTCTGGTAAGGGATTGGAGGCCTTGAAGTCATCAATGAGTAATGGGACCAATGGTCAGTAGTTCATCATAATGTTTTAGCTAGTAAGGGTTAGGCATTAATAGTTACGTACTTTTGACTTTTAGTTTCATAGGTACTTCATGAGGTTTGATCCTTAGGTTCCAATTGATTATGCTTTCCAAAATTTAAGGGTAAATCTTCTTTTGCTTAGGGTTAATGATGGGGATCATATTCCTTATCTAGCAATTTATTGTCAAATGACTTATCATTGGAAGATGTTGGCTTGTTATATGGTTCACATGGCATGAAAAGGCTTGGATAGCTTGTTCTAATTTAACATTATGTCAAATAAGGAGTTATACCACATTTTTGCACGAGATTCCACCAACCATAGATGGTATGCTTGTATGGGAACATCAAACAATATTAGATGGAAATATTACAAGTGGTGTCAACCATATGCATGTGGCATAGACTTCATCCTATGGAAGAGTTATTATTTTACGATGATTAGTTATTTATGTTGTTATTTTTAGAATTATATCTTATGCTTATTTTATATTAGGCTTTCAGATTCATGTCCTTATTTTAGCAATTGGGTTCCTTGTGGTTATAATTATGCCATTAGTTTTACAGTTTGTATTTAAGCCCTTTTTTCATTATAATGGTACATCATCTACTATGATTGAGATATGATACATGCTAAGTCTAATTGAGTAAGTTGGATCAATATCCAGAAAAGGGTTAGGGACTAGAAGTAAAGAACCATGTTAAAGTGTGTTTTAATGAATTTTCAATGTTTGAATGTAAAATAAAAAGGATTTGGATGCATAGTTATTTAGATATGGTGCACTAAATAATAAAACAAATTGGGGTTAACTAAACCAATTATTAATATAAATTACAATCAGAGAAATAATTATTTTATTAAAGGGATTTGATATGCTGTATGGATCACAATGATAATGTGCATCCACAATTGCATAGCATATTAATAACTATGGTTTGTGTTTGTCACAATCTCATAACATATTAATAATCATGGTTTATGATTGTGACAATTTGTTAAAAACAAAGTTTTCTAGAAAATTCTCACAAAGTTGACATTTAGAAAAAATACTAAAGTGTGTGAATGAATGCTTGGTCACCAAAGCCTTTCATATAGACTTAATAAACAAACAACATACTAAGTAAAAGAAATAAAATAGTAAACTAATAAAAAATGTAAAAGATAGGCTATCCTTAGTATAGTCCAAGTTAAATATCTTATGTTAAGTTGACTACTTAGTCTGGTTGACCATGTCTCTATTACCGAGTCTGGTTGACCATGTCTCTATTACCGATCAACTTGTTGGCAGTCAACCATCACCTTAGTAAGTTGACCATTAGCTAATTGTATGCAATTTTTGGACATCCTTTAGCTTTGCTTGACTTTTTAATGCATTGAATGGTGTTCTCTTGATTCTAGATGCCCAGATAATGTTTATATTAGGATCCTCATCATACCTCCCTTAGAAGAGATTTAACCTCAATATTTAGAGTTAACTAGGCGAATACATTAACTTTAATCAATGATTAATTGCAAAACACAAACTCAAAATTTCTATAGTAGCTTAAACAAATATATGATGCTACTAATGACCTACATCACTTGTACATTAATGTTTGCCCAATGATATACCTAGGAGCTTAGTTATCACTAAGAGTTACTGTAGGAGATAAGAACCAAATGGGTCTATTGAAGTATTGAAGAAAATAGAATGGGAAGGTTAGCAAATTGTGTGTAGTAGCTGATGTGAAGCTGCTAGAAGGATATGATTCACTTACGTATAGGATATGATTCACCTACGTATACAATATAACTTGGCACTTCACTTGATATAGCGCATAAGTTAATACTAAGGTCTACCCACTACTAATCTTAAACTACTTGGCAAAACTAAAATAGGAATCATTTTAGAATGTTATGTTAGAAGACATGTGTCATTTGGTAGTTAGATAATAGAAATATGATACAAAGTAGATGAAACAAAAGTACTGGCAGTCAGAGGCCAACCTAATTTGGACTAAGTCAAGGACCTATTGGTTTCAAAAAGATGTCAGTTTGATTCAAGGTTAAATGCCGTTAGTCGGATTGGGAGCTTACATTGGCTATTCTTATGCTATCTTCTAGGATAGAGCATTGCTGCTAATTAGGGGCAGATCTAACACAAGTAAGGACTTGAGGCTCAGGTTGGTAAGAGAATAGTTCGGTATAGGAATTTTCATCTTAGCTTTGGTTTCAAGTAAGTATTCTCCAAGTAAGTATTCTCCAAGCAAGTCCCTAGAGTCCTCAAGCAAGTATTTGGGGACTAGCAACCCTAAGTTAGGATCGATCTAGAGAACCTGGTTATGCTTCTTTAAGCTTACTAACTTAGGCAAGAGTATTTCCCAAGGACTAGTGACCCTAAGCTGGGGTCAATCTACAGTACTTATTGTACCTCTCTAGGCTCAATAACTTAGGCAGAAGCATCTCTTGGGGACTAGTAACCTTAGATAAAATCGATGATGTGGGGAAATACCTTTTGGGCTTACTTGAGAGAAATTGATGAAAGAAACTGCCCTATGGGCTTGTTAAAGGAATCAATGATGAAAGGAAGTACCCTTTAAGGTCGCTAAGAGGATTCGGTAAGGAGAAACTACCTATAGGCTCGCTTAGGAAAGTTGGTGAATAAAAGCGCCCTATGGGCATACTAAGAAATGGGTGAAGGGAAATGCCTATGGGCTTACTAAGGGAAATCAATGAATGAGGGGGTAATGTTCTAAAAGTTGGCTAAAACCTTAACAAGATGAAGCAATGCCCTAGAGGTAAGCTAAAGCCCTAAAAAGATTCAAAGAAGGGAATAATGCTTTAAGAGTTAGCTTAAACCTTAAAAAGAAAAGGGAACAACATTCTAGAAGCCAATTGTACCCTAAAATATATTAAAAGAAAGAAGGGATAGCGCTTTAAGAGCTTACTAAAACCTTAATGAAAGATGGTATAATACCCTAAAGGCTAGCTAAAAACCTTAAAACAATAAATGAATAGGTCGACGCTTTAAGAGCTGGCTAGAACCCTAAGAATGAATGATGAGATGGTACCTTTAAGGCTGGCTAGAACCTTAGAATGAAAGATGGGATAATGCCTTAAAGGCTGGATAGAACATTAAAAAGAAAAAAAGGAGTGGTTCAACACTCTAATAGATGGCTAGAACCTTAAGATTGAAAGACAGGTGAATGCTCTAAAGGCTAGCTGAATCCCTAAAAGGAATAAATGACTGGGTTAGCACTCCAAGAGCTGGCTAACACCCTAGAAAGACAAGATAGCGACTTAAAGGCTAGCTGAAACACTAAAAAGAATAAAAGAGGGGTCAGTGCCTTAACACTGCAAGAGCTAGCTAGAACCCTAAAAAAAAACAAAGAAGATAGGATAGCGCCTTAAAGGTTAGCTAGAACCTTAAAAAGAATAAAAGAGGGGTTAGCACTCCAAGAGCTAGATAACACCTTAGAAAGACAAGATAGGGCCCTAAAGGCTGGCTAAAACCCTAAAAGAATGAAAGAATAGGTTAGTACTTTAAGAGCTAACTAGAACCCTAAGATGAATTATGATGAAGGATCGAAGAAGTCAAGTAAGGAAAGCAACCAGTTTTAAAAGACTTCTTGACTTAGAAAAGCATTTACAAAGAGATTATTGAAAAACCATTTATGAAAAAATGCATTAGGGGTAGGCCCCTTGATTTGAAAAAGAGTTAAAGGATATTAAAACTTCAACAAGGAAGGATAACCTAAACTATTAAGGTCAATTTTAAAAATTTGTAACCAATTTGAAATGGGAATGGAATGACATGAGTTAAAAGCTTAGCTACTTGAGCCAACATGGATTGGAAAAAAATCATGTGATAAGCCTTTACTTTCTCTCTCTTCTCTTTTTTTCTATTCTTTTTCTTTTTTGTTATTGCCTCTTTTTTTTTTTCTTTTCTTTTTGAAAGTTTGCTAACGGGTATAAATTCTTCTTTAACGAACATGCTTATAACCACCCTTATCCCTAACCCTAAGGCTTTCTCATAGGGCTTTTGTGATTTCAAGGCATTATTTTCTTAAGGAAAAGGTAGCCCATGATTAGTTTAATCAAAGAGGTTTTCCTTGCTAGCTCTCAATCTAAATTTTTCTTTAACTACAGTTCCAAAAATTACAGTCCATTTTGTAAGTAACATGCTTTGATCAATCTGTTAGGTTTTTTTCAATTAAACATTATGCATTTAGGCTTTTAGTCTAAGGGTTTGAAAAAGGACTAATGAGAAGGCTTATTTTGAAATAAATACTTTTATTCATCTAGGGTGTACAAGTTAAGAACCTTAGGAAAAATTATAAGTATACTTACCCTAGTTTCAAAAACAACTTTTATTAAAGATGGATTATCTTTCAAGATTAGAAGAGCTTTTACTGTGTAAGGGTGGTAATGTGGGTGGGAAGGTCTTGTATGATTCATCATATGTAGGAAAGACTTTAGAGGTATATAGAGATTTTAGGTTTTTGGGCTTTAGAATGTGATTCAGGCTTTTGTGTTTCTAGGAGCTTTGTGGGCTTGGATGCCTTACTTATGCCCTACTTTTTGATTTTGTTTTGCTACTCCTATGCCCTACTTTTTGATTTTGTTTTGCTACTCCTACTAAGATGTGATATATCTCTTGGGGCTCTTTAAGTTAAACTTAGGCCTAATTTTTTTTTCCACTTTTTCTTTACCCTTCTTTTATTTTCTTTTTCTTTTTAATTGCTTTTCCCCATTATCCCTTACTATTCTTTGTCTTCTTTTGGCCTTAAGAGTGATTGTCACCATTGTCAAATTTTTCTTTTTAAACAATTCAAGGCTCCAAATCTGTGGATTTATAGTATATGGGCTTGAGGTAGCTCTTCTTCATTTCGAAGAAAAATAATTTATCAGAAATAAAAGTTCTTTTTAAATTAACATTACTTAAGCAAGCATAAACCAATTTCACCCTTATCTCCTAATCAATGATCCTAACCTTCGAATTGCGTTATTGTAGGGTGGTTCTTAATAAGGTTTAAATTTAAAAATTCTCCAAATTGGTCTAATGAGGTTAACAAAGGGTAATCAAGTTTGGGATTTGAAAATGAATATTTAACTTTATTTTTAATCTACATATCATATTCAAAGTGGACCTCCTTTAAAGAATGAGCCTAAAGTATCCTCACCTTTATGTCGCTCAGCTCTCAAAGTGTTTTAGGTTAGTGGGTGAAATATAGTTTTCCTTTTTTCATTCTAAACCTTTTAAGAGTGAGTTACCGCTTTCTTAAGGAGGAATATATATTTATTTACCTAAGGTGAAGATCGACTTTGCCCCCTAGTTTTTGAAGTCATGCCCTGATATTTGACTTTGCATTTTTATTTGGTTCATGATTAGCCTTGGCTTTCTAAACAGACTAAGGTTTTTGGCTTAGCTAGGTTACTTTCAGGGGCTGAGGATTGTACTTAGGTCGGCTACATCGAAGGGGCGTAGTTCATGCTCAGATTGGTTGCGTAACCTAGTACCTTATGTTTAGGTAGGTCACTTGAATGGGTCCAAGGTTGGTATTGAAATTGAACGTTTGGTCGAATAGGCCAAAGGGTCTCGTGTTTGTGTTAAATTAGCTAAGGGGCTCGTATTCGTGTTGAATGGACTAAGGGGCTTGTATTGTCCTCTTTAATAGATCGAGGGGCCTTGTGTAGTTTGCAAACCATATATTTGGGCTAGCTGCTTGAGTGGGCCAAAGGCATGAGATTATGTTAGCTCCTTGACCCCATAAGGATTTATAGTCATCAACAATTTTTTAATTTAATTTTTTCAATATTTGTTTCTTCTTTTCTTTTCTCCTTTTTTTAAGAGAGAGAAAGATAAAGTTTTCTTGTACTAAAAAAACGAAAAATTATTTATAAATAAGGGTAGTGATATTTTAGGGTGCTATTTATAAGTCTATAGATTTTATTTACAATTCCTTAAATGAGAAGGAACAGTAGTTAGATAGATACTTATTGAAGGACCATTTACAAAAATGGGAATGTTAAAGAATGAAGAACAATGAATTAAATGTAACTTCATTATTTTGAAAGTGATTGGATTATAGAAACAAAGGCAGAGATCTTAACATTTATTCTAAAACTTTATTCTGGGATCTTAAGATGTGAATTGGAAGAAACCCTACATCAAGTCTTACATACGGGCCTTATGATCCTCTATCATCTCATAGGCATCCTATTGACTTGTGCTAGAAGGGACTTTAAGGTTTGGTTATAAGCCTCAGAACACTTAAGCTTTTCCTTCGAATAGGCAATCTCATCTCTCAACATCTAGTCATGGGTCCTAGAGATGTCTAATGGCCTATCGTTCGCCTGATCATTTACTTAGTTGTCTACCATCTTATGTCTACACATTTTATGGACAAGAATCAGTCATTAATGCAATAAAAGAAAAAAAAAATTTGGAAATATGTAAATGTTAGGTTTGTTTAGGTTAATACATTACTCCTTTAAGTTGCAACCCTAATATTATATTTAGAAACTTGATTGCATTAAAACTCTTGATCGATTAGTAAGATTGCAATTTCTTAAGGGCATGGTATTAACTCAAGCTTGGAGGAGAGCATATGCAATTAAGGTTGGTTCATTGGTAACAATGAGCTTAAGTGGGATAGCTTAGTTAGCTTCAAAAGATAGTTAGTCCACTACGCATGGAACTTACGCTATGGCTCCCCATGTCCCTATATATGCTCTTTGCAAAAGAAATATGCTAATCAAAACAAATATACACATGAAGCCAATAACAAATAAACAAATGAATCTACAAATAAGTGAATAAATAAACAAATAACTAAGCAACATAGGTAATTTGAAAAGAGATTTTAATTTCGGAATGTTTTTAAGTGGCTAACCCTCTTGACGTCCTCAATGGAGTCACCAAGCTATAAAACCTAGTTTTTTCCCTCTTACT
This sequence comes from Lumnitzera racemosa, assembly GCA_024138005.1. Classification (NCBI taxonomy): domain Eukaryota; kingdom Viridiplantae; phylum Streptophyta; class Magnoliopsida; order Myrtales; family Combretaceae; genus Lumnitzera; species Lumnitzera racemosa. Next base: position 64,877,788 of record JAMXBC010000003.1, on the reverse strand, counting down.
TCTTTTTTAATTAATCTTCTTTAAATCGGTTGGTATTAAACCTTACTCATTTAATACTGACTCTCAATTAGGGTTTAAAGAAAAACCGGTTCTTTTATATTTTAAAAATGCTTTGGAGTCGCTACTTGATTGAAGTTGGGAAAAAAAGTTAAGTTATAACCAAATGAGTAGATTGGTTATAGCTTAACTACTAGTCTATAAAGAGAAAACTAATTTTACAAAATTGTTTGGTTTTCTAAAATGAGAGATTTGGATCCAAGGTTATCTTATTAAACCTTAAACGGACACCACTTTTTAACTTTCCAATTTTAAATTTGCTTTTCAATAATACATGTTACATGCAACTAACTTAATTAATTTGAACAAATATTTACAAAAAAGAAAAAAAAATTTCCATATTTTATGTTGCCCCATATTTATGTATGAGTGCTTACATAATCACTATTTAGAATTAGACTTTTGTAGTTTGTTCACAAAAAAAAATTAGTAGGTTGAGTTGATTTTAGTTCAAAAAAGTTGTGTTTATGTTATTTACTTGTTTTGATTTATTTAAAGAAAATTTTCTAAAAGTCTTAAATTGGTTTGATTTTTGGAAATTCTAAAGCATCCTAATTTGAAAAGGATCTGTTTATTTTTATTCATTTGGAAAGTAGGTTTTTCTAAGTGATAAAACCTTTTTCATTATCACATATTTTTTATTTTATTTTATTATTTGTTTTTTTTTGTTAAATTGTGAAAATAAATAAGACTAGATAGGTTTTCCCCTTTCTTTTTTTTTCTCTTTTTTTTCTTTTTTCTTTCCTTTCTTCTTTTTCTTTTTCTACATTTTATTTTTTTTTATTTTCCCTTTTTTGGTTTATTTTATTTATAAATTAAAATAAATGAAATAAATAAATAAAAATAAAGACAACAAGGCCTTAAATTAAAGCACAAGGCCGGACCAAGTGAAGAAAGGGTACGAGTCAAGTCAAAGCAAGAGCGGGTTGTAAGGTCAGAGTCGGGTTGGCCGAGCCAGAGATCTATGAGTTAGGTTATGCGTAGTAACTTAGAGGAGGTGTTTTGGTTCGATTTGGCCACAAAATCGAGTGGGAGATGATATTATTATGTGAATTGGATTATTCTTAGGGGTGTTTAGAGAAGTGCCACGGGTTTCTTTGACAGTTTATATAGTGGTTGGTGTGGAATAGCCGGCAGTGATGATGGGTTCTACTCGTATAGTAGCAGAGGGAAGTTGTTTGGTGAAGATGGTGCATGGTTATGCTACTGCAATCATGTATGTGTACAGTGGGGATATGTTTAGGGTGCTCGTTGGCCATGGAAGTGTGTTGCTGCGTTGGTGCATGTGATAGCTGTATGTGTAGTGAGTGAAAGAGAAGGTGCTATTGTATCTGGTGTAAGCACATAGATATGGATGTAGAGAGAGGGAGTTACTGTTGTGAATGATTAAGGGTGCATGTATGGTGTTTGTAGGGGAGTTACAAGTGGCAATACGCGGAGTGTAAAAAATAAAATGATAAAAACCATCCTCATGCGTCTATTGAGTCTTAAACCCTTAATCTCCAGCCAAACCCATATGCAAAGTCTATGTACTTATCTATTAGGCCATTAAACTATGCCTTATTCATATGTGAAATTAAATTGCATATATGGACTAGGCTAGCTTGGGCTAGATTCAAATCTAAGGCTAGTTTCGGCCTAAGCCTAACTTTCTGCCTTTTTTAAATTTAAAAATCTATTCTACTAAATGATTATTTCCTAAATTCCCTAAATCTTCTATTTTTTTCAATTTTTTCTATTCTTTTGAGGCTTTTCTATTTTCTATGTGTTTTTCTTAGTTTCTTTTTTGTATATTCTAAATTTCTTATTTTTAGTGTTATTTTTCTATTTCCCTATCTTTTGATATTTTTCCTGGATTACTTATTTTTTTATGCTTTTCCCATTTTTCTATTTCTTTGTACTTTTCTTAATTTAGTACCGTTTAACCTATTGAAATGAAATAAAATAAAATAAAAGGGGAAAAAAATTAGATATCTACATACCCATAACTTAGTTAATTTTCTAAAAATATTAAATGTTGTTAATTAATTATATAATTTGGTTTTCTAAGGTTATTCTATGTGTACGTTAATGTAGTAACTTTATTTTAGTTAAATAAGTATTAGAAATATAAGGTGCTTAAGAAAATGCCCAATTTGGATGTAAATTTAAATAATTTTTGTAAATATTATATGGTGTTGTTTTATGCTCATTTTTGTATATAATACACCATATATATATATTTTTTAATTTTGGTAACAAGAATTTTGGAAAATAAGCATGTTTACTCTTTTTTATAATTATTTTGCATAAAACTGCCAATTTTGTCGATTTGCTCAATTAATAAGTTTTTGGTAAAATTATTGAATGAATCCTACATGTTTTGACTTTTGGAAGTTTATAAAGATATTGGGAACACTATATTTTTATCTCACACATAAATTTGTTTATTTTCCTTAATTTTCCATAATTTTGAGTTAAAACTACTATTTTGGTAAAAATTAATAATAGCTAGTTTAGTATAATTGATGGTCAAAAATTAAACTAAATTTTTTTATGAGACAATAGAATTTATCATGGAATTAATTGAGCTCATATACAATTTATTTCGCATTTTCCTAATATAAGCTTATATATTGACCTAATATATAAAATAGTAAATAGTATTATTGTGATATTTGATAAGATAATGTAAGACTAGTAATTTAGGTATAAAATAAGATGTTTAATTTTGGAAAGTATGATATTTTGGGTTTTTAGTTTAAAACTAAAGCTTATTTTGGTTAATTACAATAATACGATAACATACGACCAAGTCGTTAGTGAGAAAGGGTATTTTCAAGCTTGTAACCATAATGATCAGTCTTTTTTCATGAGAAGTATTAATAGCACTCAAAACAAAGAGCATGATGATATAAAGTTTATTGAAAACGGATAAGGAATGAATAAGATGTAGTAAAATGAAGTTTAAAAAAGTGATAATAAAAGCTTATGAAGAGTATAGGTTCAACCCATACTTGACTTGAAGACTATCTTAAATTTTCATAGGTGTGATAAGTAAGGAAGGATCACATGGCAAAGTTTAGGATTTTGCACTACTCTTATGGCTAAGTCAATAGATTTAACTTGTACATGGAGTAGATACATTGCTACTCATAATATTACATCCTATTTGATGTTGTATTGATTGGATATGGCTATATCTTGAGTGAACTGATATGTTATTATGGTAGATATTGATGTGGTGATTTTGAATGATGGTAGCTATACCTTGGTTAAACTATCATGCTACTATGTTGGGTGTTGATGTGGTGTTTGCAAATGATTATACTAGTTAGGAAAGTTAAGTGATTATTAACCCAATCTTCTAAGTGTTTACCTAAGTGAACCCTAAGTTAGATGCTAGATTTTTACTAGGGAGAGCTCAAAAACTAGAATAAGATAATTAGGTTGAATAAAACTTAAAAACTGGTTTTGTGGAATGATATACTTGAATGGTTATTGCATAACATGGAATGGTACAGCATAAAAGGGACCTACAGGTTAAAATTTTTAAAATGATGCTTCCAAGTGATTAAGAAAAATCATGACTTTATAAACTCAGTGTTTGGAAGCATATAGATTAGCATTGCCTTAACTTGTTGACTATTTTGATAGTTTGATATTGGTAAACTAGAGTATGCAGTCTAATTTTGTAAAACAATGTTGGTGGTCCTACTCTTAAATAGCTCCTTGTTATCTTTTAGATATTGGTAGACTATAGTGTGTAGTCCAACTTAGTGGCGGTCCTTATCTTAGGTAACTCTTTGTTGCCTTTAGGTTCTTGGACATTGTATCCGGATGCCTGGCTATGTCAACTAACAAAATGTAGATATTAGAAGGCATAAGATATAAGTATTTTTGCATGCTACATACATGAGCATAGCAGATTGCATTGCTAGCAATAAATGCTTAGTTAGGCTAATTTATGTGTGAAGCTGAACTTGTTGGAATTGAGTGAAATGTTTCAATTGTGATATTGCTTATATTGTATTATTTATATTGTATTGTTTGTTATCTACTCTCACTTAGCTTCAGTAGTTAAGGGGATAAAACATTTTATCTTCAAGTTAACAACATCGTGAAGGGCCTAACATTAGGGGGAGAGGGGGGGGAGGGGGGGGGGAGATGTTATTGAGAGTGTGAGTTAAAGTTCGTGACTTTTCTATGGAACCTATACTAAGTTGGAGTCTTACTATTGTGAAGATGACAAAAGAAAAAGCTGTTTCATGTTTTGATGTAAATATTATGTTGTAGACATAAATTGTAATAGAATATCTAACTGAACTCTGATGTAGCAACCCCTTTATCTTGTAACAAAATTGTATTTTAATGAATGAGCAGGTTAAGTTATGTTTTCAATAGGTAATCCTGTGTGATGGTATATTCTGTGCTAAGCTGGGTTGTGACATTCTTTAGGTGGTATAATTTAGTAAAGCAACTATAGTCATTGTTCATAGTATTTTAAGTGTTGTTTATTTAGAAAGATGATTTGTAGGGAACTTAGAAGATTACCAATGAATCATATATTTGAAGAGCAAAGAGAGGATCTACTACAATAGCTACAACCTAAACCCGAGTAACTATGACATGTGGAGGAATTTGCACAACAGTTCATGGTTACACTAGTAAGAGTTAGTAGAGATAGATATAAGCTAGCTTAAGTACAACGAATAGTGAAACCATTTGATGGAAAGAACACTGATCCTTAAGTGGTAGAAGAATAAAATAACTTATTGGAGAAAGCCTTTGAAGTACATAAGATTGAGGAAAATAAGAAAGTTAGGATAGTTGCTACTCTATTAGATGGAGATGTAAGTAATTAGTGGGAAGCAAAGAGACATAATTTACCACAACCTATCAGTTGGGCTACATTTAGAGATACTTTTCTAGAACACTATTTTCCTAAGTGGATAAGAGAATAAATGTGTGAAGAATACTATAAACTAAGACAACTAAGTAGGGCAATTGAAGAAGATAAGAAGGATTTCAATAGGGTATTGAAGTTTGCTCCTAAAGCCGTATAGAATAATAAGGCTTCTAAAGTTAAGTGATTTAAGATCGGACTTGATCTATAATACCAAGTAGCGCTAAAGAGGAGTGGGGTAAAAAGATATACTGATGTTGTTAATGAAATTTGTTTGATTAAACAAGTTTGTAACCTTCAATGGGTCATATATGAGATCAAGTATAAGAAAATGAAGTTAGATGTTGGTCCTAGTAATAAAAGTGACATAATTAAAGGAAAGAAGTCCATTTGATCTGCAAAATGAAATAAAAGACCCATACCAAAAATATAACCTTGTTGGAAGTGTAATGGTGAGCATTGGGCTTAAGAATGCCTAAAATTGAGAAGGCAGTGTTATAGGTGTAGTGAAGCTGGACATTTAGCCAAGTGGTGTGAAAACACTGATCCAAGAGGTATATATTGTTACCAATGCCATTAGCGAGGGCATACTATTTTACATTGTGTAAGACAGCAATAGGAGAGAGTAGTTCAATAGCAAAACCAAGCTAATAGACTAAGACTGGGTAATAGGAATAAATGACTTAGAAGGGAAGAATCTAGGCCCAAGGAGTAAGGTAGGGTGTACGCTTATGTTGTTTAGTGAGATAAAGTTAAAAATGACTAGGTTGTGGTAGGTATGACCTCTAAAGTTGATAACATAGAGTGTTCGAGTACCGAGTAGCTGATAGTTGATAAATAAGAAATGCTTGAAAATAGTGGTGTAGTTATCATAAATTGTTTTAGGAATGGTATGTATAGGAGATATTTTTACCTGTACATATACTTTGTTTGATACTAGGGCAATTTACTTATGTATTTTAGAAGATTACATTGATAGAAATAAACTTTCTATTGAAACATTAGAGCTAATTGTTACAATCCCTACTGAAGAAGAACAAGTAGTGCAATATAAAATGAAGGATGAGGAATGTGAAACTAGATACTCATGAGATGATTATAAAGTTGGTTGTCCTGGATATAAAAGGATTGAATATAATACTGGACATAAGCATGGAGCAAATGTTGACTGTGACAAAAGGATAGTAGCATTTAAATGGCTTGATGAGAAGGGAATTGTAGAAGATTTATAGAAAATTAAGTGTTGAGAGAAGTTATTAGAAGAAAAAGAACTTTTAGAGGAGAAGTTGAAAGTAGGCATTTAGGAGTAAATCCTAAAGATGATATGCATGTTATAGTGAAGTAGACTAAAGTTGTTATTGGAATGAATGAAATAGTAGGAAATGTCAAAGGTAGATAATTAGGATGGAGTTTCGAGAATAAATCAAAATTTTTATTGGAAGTATAATCAAAGACTAATTCAGGGATTAATATTGTATGGAATGAGATTGTGATTCATGAGATAGTAGATAATTATGATATTAATGAGTCAAATGATGATAAAGAATGTGAAGTTAATCGAGTATATAATAAAATAAAGAGGGAAGGATAAAAACAATAAGAATAAAAATAATAGCACAAATCAATAGTATAATTACTTAGAATAAAGAAGAAGCATAATCCTTAGTAAATCTTACATTATTTGCTTACTAGTTTTAAGAGAGTATTCAATTGGATGTTTACAAAGTCCCTTAAAATGAAATTTAAATAGATTAAGCTCCAAAGTGCTATAAAATTAACTTGATTAATATGCAAAATCATATAAAATTATCTTAAATGTATGTATTTGCTATATTATTGTTATTAGTGGCCTTAGGGATCTACCACCTTTAGCCCCTAGGAGGAGTCATACATAAGTAGCAAACAATTATTTAACTGAGTTAGTAAATTAGTGTGTTTTTAAGTTATAACATAACAAGTGCACACATCAACCATGTGATATACCTATATCATTCTACTCAAATTGTAAAGTATTCTTTCTAAATGCTATTATAGAAATTATGAGTTCATTATTATTGCTTCTCATCTTGTAACATTACTTCTAACTAAACATGATTCTAGACTCCTAAATCCTCAAAGATAGTCTTGAGAAAACCAAAGGAAAATGATGATAAGAATAATTTATAAGACTTTTGTAGCTTACCTTGACATGTAACATAGCCATATTATTCCATATTTTAAATTTTCATTGGGCATGGCTACAATAAGCAATGTAGCTATCCATGATTTCAGTTTATCCTTCAACACTTAGACACTCAATTACTAGTCGTGCTATTCCATGCTTTCAATTTATCCTTCAACATAGCCTCAGGATATAATATTGCTAGCTGTGCTACTCCTTACATCTCCACCACCTTCAACAATAAGGCTTTTCCCTTACTCAAACTAATCATCCCTTTCAAAAATCAAAGAAACTACTCCAGAACAACGATTTTCTAATCTTATCACATATAAACATATCATTTTATGGAACTTTCAATAATCAACAACAAATCAAAAACCTTGACATGAAGTTACGAACTTACATGAAAATGGAAATCTTTGAGCAATCACAGACATTCTCTTGTTGTTTGAGTGCACAACCTTCAAATATTAACACAAACCTCTTGAAAGCACTAAAATACCACTTACCATTGAGGCTAAGATTGAGAATTTCCTTTTTATTCCTAAGCCTTAAGAATGAGTCTCCTTCATAAGATAGAATAGAAGTAGCATTAGTCTTATGAAAAGATGATGAAAAATCGATAAAGAACATTGTACCTTCAATCCTTACCTTAAGGAGGCAATAGTTGTCAAGAAAGAGGCTAATATGTAGTGTAAGGAAGAAGAGAAATAAGGTTTTTGTGCACATATAGGGTAAGGAACTTATGCACTTCCAAAAATACCCTTACTTAACACTTATCTAAAATCCATTTTTATTTTTGCATACAAGTTACCTTATTTCTCCTTTTATTTTATTTTTATTATTTTTCTCAGTATTACACACAACAAATTAATTGGCATAAGTAAAATTATTTCCAACTCATAAGACTAGTTAAATTAATACCTAGATTTGGTTAAATAAATAGACATTTTTATCTAGAGAACTTTAAATCTATTAAATCAAGTGTGTGTATTAGAGCTTAAAGTAAAACTTCTCATTTTACCTTAATTTTGATAGTAGATTTTCATACCTATAGCTAGGTGCTTGGTACAATTGCTCATTATCCCAAATTGAGTTTTACATCAATTACAATTATTGCACTCTTGATTGAGCCTTATTATAGGTCTCGTTTGCTTGGCACCACTAGATCAGCATCTATACTATTGACTAACATTTTCTATGGCCGAGTCACTAAGTCCCTACCCCTTGAGTTTAAATATTAAGATATAAATGTATGTATGTGATCAATTTAATAGTTATCTCGACAATAACTCCTGAATTTAGAAGATGCCAAATGCCATTAGTAGTTCAACCACCATTCTATGCAATTATAAAACAAGATTCTATAAATACAAGTAATTAAGCATTAGAAGAACTCTGTATGTACTCCGCTTACTTCTTCCTGAACTTCAAACATATATTTAACTTATGAGTTAGAATGCCTATGCCAGACTAGCCCTATTGATAGTTAATTTTCGTTCATCTAACACTCCATCTTTCGTCTATTGAGCAGTCAGGTAACCAACTCTCTTGACATTCACACTGCCTATATGATGCGTGGCATTTATGCCGAGTATAAGAAATGCACTTGGTTTGAATTTAAGCCTGGCACGAGTAGTTATCATAAGTATGGTTATATTACATAACCGCCTGCTACTCCTACATCGGAGGAGAAATGTCAAGTCAAGAAGCTTTCACGTATCTTAATAGTCATCTCAACAACTACCTTGGACACTACAGCCATTTATAAATACTAAAAAAAAACTCAATAAGAGGGGTAAACACTTCTTTTTTCACATACTTACTCTATTAAGTTACCTTACTAAATTAGGCATCGAAGTGGCCTCACCGGACTGGCCGTAGTAGCAAGTATTTCACTTTCTTTAGTATGATTTTTCCTTATCCCAAAATTCACTAACAACATTTGGTGCCATTTGTTTTTCTCTAAACACGACCTCATGGTTAAAACTAGAATGACTAGAAGTGCAGGTGCAGGTGCAGGTGCTAGTACTTCCTCCCACCACTTAAAACAGAGGAGTCGGTATACTAATGAATAGCGATTGGCTTAACTCGAGCAACTTTGTCTCGATTTACCCAAAGAAAATTCCGAGTTGCATAAAAAAAATGAACAAATCCTTGACCTTCTTCATAAAAGTTTTCACTCGAATCAGGACAAAGAGCATGGCGATCATAATGTCAACAATGCTAATGATTCCATTTATTCACATAAATTACTAAAGAGTAAGTTCAGGTTGTAGCGAGACCTTCAGTTCCTACTTTTAAGAAGACTGATTAGGGCAAGCAACCGAGTACATGCATCATATAGGACCCTCTCATGTTAGCAACCTTGTTACAATGACCAAACAGTTCCAAATCAAGAAAAGTCTTTATCTCCTAGAGATTTTGGAAGAAGTAATACCTCAACACATTAAGTTGCCCTAATTCGAAACATATGATGGGACAAAAGACCTTAAAGACCACTTAGAGTACTACTGTACATTGGCCAAGTCGCATGGTTTAAGCGATGTGATGGCTTATCAAGCCTTTCCCTCAACCATGAGGAATACAGCCAACACATGGTTCAAACACTTGAAACCAAGTACCATTTCATGTTTAGATGAACTAGTAGAGGTGTTCCTTCAATACTTTATTGCAAGCAAACTTCCTATTATGGACTCTTCGGTCTTTAACAAAATTAAGCAAAAGTTTGATGATTCAATTAGGGATTATTTGCCCAGATTTATGGCTGAGATGGTCCAAATCCCTGAACTGGATATGATGTGGCCCTCAAAGCCATAATTGACAAAGTTAAACCTTATGGAGACTTTTTCAAGTCTCTTGCAAAGAACAAGCTAAAAACTTTCGCTAAGTTTAATGCTAAAGCTACCTCATACATTTGACAAGAAGACAACATAAAAGCACGATGAGAGGGTGATCAGAGTAGAGGAGATGGAAAGAGTGACAAATAAAAAAATGCAAAAGATAAACTTGCCACAGATAATGAAAACAATTCAAATGCCGAGAGAAAGAAATCGAGGATACCTACATTCATATCCCATAGTCTTATCAATCATCTAATTTAAGACATTTTGATGGAAGTACGTGGGGAGAGAGGTGTCCTCCAGTGGCCGGAAAGAATGTGAGGGAATCCCCTAAGAAGAAATTCAAACAAGTAGTGTGATTTCTACTGTGACAAGGGTCACAATATAGATGAGTGCATTCAACTCAAGAATGCAATTGAAGATGCAATACAATGTGGGAACCTATGAAAATTTTTAGCGCATGATGCCGAAAGAATCAAAAGACTGTCTCAAAGAGGAAGAGAGGATGACACTCAACTAGAAATGGCCATAAGAGATGCAAGCGATGTTAATCCCACCAAAGCACCTAATGGAGTAATTAATACCATTGTCGGCGGACTTAGTATTGAACTCGATTGATGCTAAGAATTATGTTTACGATATTCATGGGAAAAAGGTTAAGATTGATAATATAATATCTTTTGGAGAAGAGGATTTTGAGGGTATCTAGAAGCCGCATGATGATGCACTTGTCATCAAAGCGAGAGTTGCTAACTTCAAAGTCAAGAAGATTCTTGTTGATATGGAAAGTTTGCCCGATATCATTTTTCATCATGCCTTTGATCAAATGAGGCCCAAGATAAAAGCATAACTGCAGTCTTATAAGTACGACCTCTATGCCTTCAATAATCAAACTATCTAAGTAGCTAGAGTTATCTCTTTACCGATATAGATAGGGGATGACGAGCATGTTATAGTGGACAAAGTGGATTTTCTCATCATCAAATGTTGGTCCCCTTATAACATGATAATGGGATGGCCATACCAACATTTATTTGGCATTGTCCCATCAACGGCACATCTAAAGGCTAAGTGCTCTACTCCCATGAGGGTTGGTATGTATAGAGGAGATCAACAATTGGTATGGTCCTTATATATTAGGGCCTTAAGGAAAGAGGAAGTTTTTTAAGTTGAAACCTATCTAGATGGTAAGACAATTAGCATAGAGAATGCCAAGAATGATATAGAGGAAATTCCTCTAAGAAATGATCCCAAGAAGACAACAAGGATTGGAAAACCCATGTCAGCAGATGTTCGACAAAGTTTGATCGACTTCCTATAAGCTAATGCTAACCTGTTTGCATGGTCACCTTCAGATATGCTGAGTATTCCGAGAGAAATTATGATCAACAAGCTCTAGATGGACTCCAACGTAAAAGTGGTCCAATAAAAGAAGAGACTTTTTGTGCCGGAGAGACAAACGGCGTTAGAAGAAGAGGTCCAAAAATTATTGACGATAGATTCATCTGGGAAGATCCTTATCCAACTTAGCTAGCAAAATTTGTGTTAGAAAAGAAGTCTAACGATAAGTAGTAAATATGCATAGACTTTACGGATCTCAATATGGCATGTCTTAAGGATTGCTTCCTACTACTATAAGTTGATCAGATGGTAGATCCAATCACAAGGCATGCATTGCTTTCTTTAATGGAATCTTTCTCTAGCTACAACCAAATCAAGATGGACAAGGTGAATGAAGTCTATACATCTTTCGTTACCAATTTTGGAATGTATTGTTATATTGTAATGCCCTTTGGGCTGAAGAATGTTGGTGCCACATACCAGAGATTAGTAACAAAGATGTTTAAATCTTAGATCCACAGGAATGTTGAAGTATATGTAGATGACATGATTGTGAAGAGACTAAAGGAGGATTAGCATTTCGTTGATTTGGAGGAAATGTTTTCCACATTAAGGAGTTATAGCATGAAATTGAACCCATAGAAGTGCATCTTTGGCACAACATTAAGGAAATTCCTCAAATATATGGTCACACAATGTAGCATCAAGGCCAATCCGAGAAAGATTAAAGCCATAAGGAATATGAAACCACCTTGTACGGTTAAGTAGGTGCAGCAACTCACCAAACGAATTTCCGCCCTTAACAGATTTGTGTTGAGAAGTGCAGAAAGGTGTGCAGAATTTTTTAAAATCTTGAAGAATCCAAAGGAATTCAATTGGACCGATGATTGCAAAAGAGCTTTTAATGAGATTAAGGAGTTTCTTACGTTACCCTTAATAGTCTCATCACCCATTTTGGGGGAAAATTTATACTTATATCTATCAGTTAGTTAACGAACACTTTCCTCTATACTTATCCAAATTGATGGCAAGGAGCACCGATACGTTTATTACATGAGTCATGTTCTACAGGGGCCAAAGCTTCAGTATATAAAGATTGAAAAATTTGTATTAACGGTGGTTCTCTTAGTAAGAAAGTTGAAGCCGTATTTTGAAGCTCACGAGATTATTATCCTCATTGATCAACTATTGTAGCAAGCATTGCAACTCCTTGATTCTTCGGGGAGGATGATGAAATATGCCTTAGAGCTCAGTGCCCATGATGTGCAATATAAACCTAAAACGGCACTGAAAGCCCAAATACTAGTAGATTTTGTTGCCGAGTTTGGGGAAGAGGAAGACTCTATGGAGATTGCTGAGAAACTTATTTGCTTTCTTTATGTCGATGGTTGTTTGACTCAAGAAGGAAGTGGCATAGGCCTAATCCTTTAAGGCCCACATAATGTGAAAGTCCATTACATTTTGAAATTTAGATTCTTAGCCAGTAACAATGAAGTAGAGTATGAAACTCTAATCACCAGATTAAAACTGGCGAAAGAAATTGTTGCCAAAAAACTCGAAGTATTCTATAATTCGTAATTGGTGGTAAATCAGGTCATTGGAAGTTACGCAGCAAGAGAAGAAGACATAAGTAAGTACCTCTCAATGGTACAAATGCTCCTACAAGAATTCCTATCATTCTCCATTAACAAAATTCTTAGAAGGAAGAATATTGCTGCTGACAAGTTATGAAAGTTGGCTAGTATAGCATTCCCTGAGCTGAATGAGAAACTTTTCATGGAGTGTCTCATATAGAAATGTTTTTCCAATCTCTTGTAGAGCTATGAGTTAGCTCCTTACCTAAGAGAAGAATCATGGATAGATTCCCTAGTAAATTGAAAAATGGCTTGAAGTATTCAAGGATGAAATACAACAATAGCGGAATGCCAAATTAGCCAGTATTGAAGGAGGAGTTAAGGAGGTAGAGGTTATTGGAGAAACAAGTAATAGAGAGGAAGAGGACTAAGTCAAGTCAAAGTTAAACCTCCATATTCCTAATGTGATTCCATTATCGACTATCCATACTCTTGATCCATTAATAGGATTATCTAGGATTAGTGAGAGTCGTAGATGTCTTGTGTCCATGAGATCTTATAGATTACTTGTTGATATTTATTGTAGTTGTCGTAATGGATATTTGTATTTGGGTTGTGTTGTGCTCTTACTTAGAAATCTTATGTTGGAAGTGCTAAAACTATATTGATGGAGAGAGGAAGGATTGAGTAGTGAAAGAATTGAAAAAGTAGAAGTAAATGAGGTAAGGGAGAGGGTTGAGGCCTCATGTATTTATGTACATGATGAGTGGAAAGAAGGCTCTTCAATAAAGATTTTGGTTGACCATGGCCATGACTAGTATAAGGAGCCAAGGATGATGCCAGTACTGATCTTAGACCCAAACTATCTCTATATCACTCTCTTTAGTTTTCATAAGTTAGTATTTGATCTCGGTTGGATTTGAAGCCTCCAATTATCACATTTTGAGCAGAAACTTCTCTAAAGGAGAGGGAATGATAGGACTTAAGGTACCGATTGGACCCAAAATGCTAAAGTCGAGCTCATTTATACCTTGCCCGAATATCTTATTTGGTCACTTATTTTTATTTGTGTTAGTTAGACATTTTATTTCTTGTATTATTCCTAAATTGCCTTTATGTTTATTTTATATTTATGGGAATGCCACTAGGGCATCCTTTTATCCCTTTTATTTACAAGTTTGTAATTATGTATAAATAGCTCATGTACGTAGGGTTTTAGATAGATTTGGACATTAATGAAAAATCCTTTGAGTATTTTCTTTGAGAAAACTCTCTCTTACTAGCTCTTATCAATCTCATTAGTAGGGATTATGGTAGGCAACGCTATTACTCGAACCAATGCATCACATCCAATGAGTCTTAGGTCATATAGAATCTAGCTGATGGGTCATATCTGATTAGGTAGCTTATGGATTTGATAAAACCCTTACTATTTTCGTTCCTTTGACAGGGTAGGGCCTACCCTAATATCACCACCCTTGTTAATTCTTAGCATGGCATATCAAACCCCTACTAAATTGGACTACAAATCGTAATAGTCTACCAATATGAAAAAGGGCAATATAGAGCTGCTTAGGAGTAGGACACCTAACTTTGTTTTACAAACTTTATACTACTCTCTATCGTTCAGCAAATCATAGAGGCAATAAGGCCAATTTAGACTACACCTTGCAGTCTATGAAATCTGACTATCAAAATAGTGAAGATGTTTAGGCAATGAAAATCTATATGCTTTTAAAAACTAAGATCATAAAGTCATGATTTTTACTTAATCACTTGGGAGTCTGATTCTAAGAATTTTGACCCATAGGTCTCTTTTTGTGCCATGCCACAATATGCAATAACAATTCAGGAATATCAATCAACATAATCAATCTTTAAGTTATATTCAACCTAGTTATTTGATTCTAGTTTTTGAACTCTCCCTAGCAAAGATCTAGCATCTTAGTTTGGGTTCACTTAGGTGAATACCCAAAAGATTTAGTTAGTAATCCCTCAACTCTCCAAGTTAGTACAATCATTCGTAAACACCACATCAACACCCAAAATAACAGCATAACGGTTTAACCAAGATACAACTACCATCATTCAAAATCACCACATCAGTATCTACCACACTAACATATCATTTACCTAAGATATACCCATATTCAATCAACATAGCATCAAACAGCACGTAGTGCTATGAGTAGCAATGTATCTACTCCAAGCATGAGTTAGATCCATTTACCTAGACTTAGTAATAGTGCAAAAATCCTAAACTTGGTGACATGGTCCTTTCTTACTTATTACACCTAAGAAAATATAGACATAGTTCCTAAGTCAAGTGTTGGTTGAATCTAAATTGTCATATTGCTACAATCCATTATTTTGACCGTATCTTACTTATTTCTTATCCGATTTTAGTAAACTTTATATTGCTATAATCATCATTTCAAGTACTATTAATATTTCTTAAGAAACAAGTTTGTTAATATTGTCAAAGTTCAAAAATACCCTTTCTCACTACTAACTCAACCATATGTCATCATAACTTCGTAATTAACCTAAATAAGGGTTAGTACTAAATTAAAAACCCTAAAAATCACACTTTCCAAACTTGTCTAGCAACCCTTAATATACCCCAAAGTGTTCATTTTATATGAATTTGATAAATGTTTTATTAGTACTAATTACTATATTACATATTAAGCTAATTTATAGGTTTTTATTAGGAAAACACATAATAAATAGTATACGAGCCCAATTAATTTCATCAAAAATTGTATACTAAAAAAAATTTGTAGTTTAATTGTTGACCATGAATTACATTAAAATAGTTATTGTTTATTTTTATGAAAATAATGTTTTTAGCTTAAAATTATGAAAAGTAAGGGTAAATAAACAAATTTATGTATGAGATAAAAATTAAGTATTCTAAATATCATTATAAACTTCCAAAAGTCAAAACATGTAGGGCTCATTCATTTGTTTCATCAAAAACTAATTATTTTAACAATATGTAAAACTAGTAGTTATATCCAAAATAATTTTAAATAATAGTAAACATACTTAATTTTGAAAATTATTGTTAGTAAAATTAAAAATATATATATTAGGCATATTATAGAAAAAAATTGAACTTGAAACAACATCATCTAATGTTTATAAAAGTTAATTCAATTTTCATCGAAATGGAGCATTTCCTTAAGGACCCTATGTTTCCAATCATTGTTTAACTAAAATAAAATTATGAAATTAATCTATATCCAAAATAATCCTAGAAAACCAAATTTCATAATTAATTAATAACATTTGATATTTTCAGAAATTAGATAAACTTATGGGCGGAAAATGGGTTCGCCTAAACTACCACCTCTAGGCACCTTATGGCCACCGTACCTTACCGAAAAAGCTCCTCTAACCACTTTCTATTAGACCCCAGAAGGCTACTGCAATCGGACATCAACACCTTATTGAACTGGCTTAGACTAATTCTGACCCTATTTCTTATTCTACTTTTATTTTACTTTTTTCTAATTTATTCCAATTTTCTAAAATTATGTTATTCTGTTTTCAGATTTTTAAAATATTGCACATATTGTTTGGAGTACTATTTATGGGAATTAGGATTTTTACATCTCAAAAAGTGAAATAACACATGTCATTTCCTCCTTTTCTAATAAGTTGACTAGGTGCTATGTGTCACTTTCATGTTAATCTTATGATGACTCATGTTTTTAAACATCGCCATGTTGTCACATCATTTGTTAACTCATTCATTCATTATTTTAATTAACTTTCCTTATTTTGATAATTTATTATTATTATATGTATATATTCAATACATATAATGCATATCATATGTAAATACAGGTATATTATATATATTTCAACTTCATTTTTCATCTTTATAAGTTAAGTAACGTATCTCTAATATGTCATAATATCTAAAAGCTTAAATTTTGTGTTTTCGATATTTATTGGTTTTTTTCGATAAATTGACGTTTTTTTTAAATTAATCTTTTTATATAGCTTATTTTGAGAGATTAACTTTACTAAAATTACTTTGTCTAACTTTTTTAACCTTATTGTGAAGTTTGAAATAAAACAGATAACATTACGTTACACCCTAAATTAGGAACTCGGATCTTAGAGTTATTAAATTAACTAGAAAACCCGAGTATCACAATATTTTACCTTAATTATGTGAATTTTGAGCTTATTTTCTTTAAATTTCATTTTCAAAGAGTTTAGGAACATTTTAAGAAATTTTGAATATTTTTAGCACTTTTTTGAGTAATTTGAAGAAAAGCCATTGATTACAAAATGAAGCAAAGAAAGTTCAAACACAAATATGGCGAATTAGAGTCTAGCTTCATTTGATTTAGAGAGACTGATGATTTTAGATCAAGTTTTGGAAATTTTGAACATACTTTGGATGAATTTTGAAACCTTAAAAAGGACCATATCCATGAATAATGAGCGTATAGTGAAATCACATGCAAAAGAGTAAGAAATGAAGTAAAAATTGGGGTCGATGAATGACCATTGAAAATGGTCATACCTATGGTCCCTTCATTGAGCAATTTCATCAAATTTCAAGAGTTCTCACTAAGATTAAGTACATGGCTAGCCACCACGACCATGTACCTAGGGTGTGGTTGGGATATGACATGTGAATCTCTTACTTTTGAAGTAAATATTCTATTTCAAGACATGCAATATTCAGTGTTACTTCTATTTTGTCAAGTCTTTCTTTATAAACTGAGCTATACAACTTTATAAATAGATCCTTTGGCTAGTGTTTTTAGAGAGAGTCCCCATAGATAGAATTGCATCTTAGGATTATTGTTATGGGTCTCTCAATTTATTTTCTTTCTCTTTTTATTATTTTTTCTATTAAATTGTTCTTAGTGAATATTATGTTTTGATGATTTAATCATGCTAAACATATTTTCTTCCTTTAGTAATTGCTGTGGTTATTAATAAGATATCTAAGGTTACTGTAGAGTTGCTAGGCTTATAGTAAACAAATAAGCGTAATTATAAGAGTTTCAATATGCTAAGAGATTAGTTATTAGATCTCTACATATTAGGGAAACCTAATAGCAGGATCCATGTACTTTATGCAATCTTGAAATGCTTTATTCTCTAATGATACGGGTAGAGAGGGTCTTACGATTAGGAACTACAACCAATATTCAGTGTAACTTTTATTTTGTCAAGTCTTTCTTTATAAACCGATCTCTACATCTTTATAAATAGATCCTTAGGCTGGTGTTTTTAGAGAGAGTCCTCATAAATAGAATTGTATTTTAGGATTATTGTTAAGGGTCTCTCAATTTATTTTCTTTCTTTTTTATTATGTTTTTTCTTTTCTATTAAATTGTTCTTAGTGAATATTATGTTTTTATTATGTTTTGATGATTTAATAATGTTGAACATATTTTCTTCATTTAGTAATTACTATGGTTATTAATAAGATATCCGAGGTTACTGTAGGTTCAAGAGTCTTATAGCAAACAGATAAGCATAATTGTAAGAGTTCATTGTGCTAAGAGATTAGTTATTAGATCTCTACTTATTAGGGAAACTTAACAAGAGGATTCGTGTACTATATGCAATCATGAAATGCCTTATTCTCTAGCGATGCAGGTAGAAAGGGTCTTAGGATTAGGAATTAGCCAGATATATAAGTCCTGCTAATTTAAAATCCAATTTTCATAAGAATTGGAATAGAAATCTCCATGGTCCGGAGAATAATTGAAATTGAAAGATTGCATGAAACTAGAGAGTAAATAATAAAAATTCACCATGGATAATGCTTTTTTTTTTTTACTTTAATTAATTCATGTTGATTTATGTGTTTTGTTAATTATTTTATTTTATTTAGTTTTGTTATTGTTTTCATTTATTTTATCATTCCTAGTTATGACATATTCATATTTCCTAATTAATTACAGTCACCTTTGTAGTGATAAATTAACTAATTGGATATTTTAAGAAACCGCTAGTAATTAGGTTCTAGCATAGTGTCTCCTTATGGGATTGGCACTCAAAGTCACATTTGATTTAACTATACTATAGCTTGACAAAGTGCACTTGCTTGCCAATAATCACATTCCCTCTAATTAATTATAACATCTAACTAGTCTTTGGCCTTTTCTTCAGTCAAGTTTAGATATTTTGGGACCCTTCTTATGGGCTATGGCACAATGGCAGTTTGTATTGGTTGTGATTGATTACTTCACTAAGTGAGTAGAAGTTAAGGTGGTAGTGAAAATTATTGAGTGTTGGTCCCTTACAAGCAATCAAGAGGGTGGAGAGGAGTGAATTTATTGGTCAAAACTATTTCAAGTAAAAAGTAACCCCTTTTGATTACCTATATAATGGCTTAAAGTTTAGAAAAATAATGCACAAATAGTAAATCAAACGTAAAAATTAATGGAGTTGAAGAAGATCTGGCAAAGGATTTATAGCGGTTCTTACTTGTGAGTTAGTCCTCTCTTTTAGCCCTACTCCCTAGGAATCCGATCTTCTACCTTAGTCATTCCACTATTTTAATAATCAAGAAAGAGTACAAATACAGCTATAAGGCTATAGTCAACACAACTTTGCCTTCAAGATTATCTATAGCTACACAAACTATTGTAACATATTCTCTCTCTCGAATCCAAATCACAATAGATTAAAGATGAAGCTTTGATGGAAAACAATTGAAATTTCTTAACTATTGATGCACATAACTTATTATACAATATAAAAGATTAGTTTACTTAAGAATTTTTCTTATTGTTTCTTGTTAATATCAGTTGTGCACTTTATATATATTCTACTGCATGAGATCCCTCTCCTTTTAAAATTCAATTGTAATGACTACTAAATCATCCATACGTTGGTTGATCTAATATTCTTCCCCATTTTTATGATAACAAAATAGCTAGAAGAAAAACATTTTGAGCAAAAAACCATTGAAACGTATGAATCGAACATTAATAGATTATAAGTTTAATCCATTTCTTATGAGTTTTATTCATAGGATTAAGTTTATATGTCAAAAAAATCATTAAAATATTTTTCTCAACTCTTCTCCTTCTGTTTGTTATCAATAAAGATAGGGAACGAAATTAAGAAAAGGTATAACGAAGGACATTTTGTTGATCATCAAAACATAATTACATGAGAATGGATCATTGTTTGATAGAATTTAAGTAGAAGTAGATAGTAGATAGTAGATACTTTAATAAGAAAAAAGACTTTGTTAGAATAAAAGTACAAAACATTGACACTTAAAATAGAAAATAAAACTACACTAGGTTTGGGTCAAATTTGGGTTATTTCAAAGCATGAGAATAGAAAGATGATTATCTAGTTGATGGAAGGATAGAAGATAAAGGATCAAAATTGTGAGGCCTAGCAATCACACTATTCACTTGTTACATACTATCATCAAGGATATCTACCTTTGTTCTTACAATTTTGATAAGGTCCTTCAATATTTTCAATTCAATGAATAGATTCAAGCCTTCATAGTTCTTGACTTTCACTCCCTCCTAATATATCTTATCGTTATAAGCTTCCCATAGATTAACTAGGTCAATGAACTTTTAATCCATTACCTTAGTCAACTCTTTTAACATAGCTTCATATCCAGCATAAATTGCCTTTTTAGCGAGCTCCCTATTTTTAGTTAGAGAATCATTAAACTACTTAGGAGTAGTTTCAAATGATTCTTGAGAGCCACTAGTAGTAGTAAGCTGCTTTTATTAAGAAGTTGAAATTTAGCCTTTTCAAACCTTCCTCATTAGATATAAATCTCTCCTTCCTCTTCTTACTTACTGACTCTTCCTCAAAAGGATGAAGGTCATCCTTAGTAGAACCTATGTCCTACCAATGCTCTTGTTCTTATTCATTAGTAGTTAGTTGAACTTATTGTTCTTGCTTAGTATCATTCTACACTTCCTCCCCTCGTATAAGTGTCAATAGTTTTTCAACATTGATATTTCTTTTCCTAAATGATGGCTGCACAAAATGACCTCCATCATTTGCAAACCATATATTTTCCAAAACACTTGGATCTACATGTGATTCATCACAATTTTCCTTACAACTTTTAAATCTAAGGGGTATGCATTATGTTAAGGAAACTTAATGTTATTATATTCCATCTACTTTATGACCATAGATCTATATGGCATGTCTCTCTTAGTTATCAATATACATATGATCACTTGCTTTGCTAGGTCAACGGGTTGTTTGTTAGCCATAACGAGGATCAAATATGCATCCTCTCTTGTGAGGGATATAAAACTTCCTTTCTTAGGCAACAAACAACTTATCACAATCATGTGAAGAATTCCAATGAGTAACTCAAAATGCATTATCTAAGGAGTTTCTAAGTTTAGAACCACAATACCATAGTTAAGCCTTAAATACATATCTTTTCTATCCAATATGGGATCATTCTTTATAGCCACTAAACTAAAGAATCTTATGGTATCCTCTCTTAAAACCAAAGCATCCGTACAAAAACTATTATTCACAAAATATTTTTATTAGAATAATTAAGATTGTTGTAGGAGTCAACAATTACTTCTTCATAGACTTCATCATTTATGTAGCACCAACTTTTAGTAGTAATAACTATTAGATACTCATCATAATAAAAACCATTCTTTTCAAAGAATTGAAAATCAATATAAAAGAAATTGCAAAACTTATCATCTTTCAAAAGTTTCTAAATCTCTATATTACCTTAAACTATTTCTTTCCTTTTCTTCTAGTCTTCCGTTGGTGCTTCTTATTGCCTTTGCTCTTCATAGATGAGACTCTTTTCTCATTGTCTTTAGTAGCCTTAACCTTCTTTCCATTGTCCTCCATCTTCTTTTTAGAAGAACTCCATGTCACTCTAGGTTAAGAGCTAGGTTCATGAACATTAAGAGTAATTTTTACACCAGGTCAAATTGTTTTCTTCTTAGGTAGGAAGGCTTTCAACGCTTCTACATCAAAAGAAGCTTCTAAGTTAGGGTCACTTACTTCTATGTTTGCTAAGATAGGAGTAGGTGTCTAATTGAATTTAGGAGACTTTGGAGGGTCAATGGATGAGTGCAATTGACAAAGAGAAGTAGTTTCTTAGAGTGAGTTAAGGTTTTGCATGGGTTCTAATTAAGGGTTTTCTTTAGATTATGGAAGATTTTGCTGTGAGGTGATGGAGACGCTAACCATATGGCCATGTCTTATGTATATTTTACTTCTTCCCTTATGCTTATGTACATATACCTTATACATATATATACTTATACATCTACTTAGACTTATACCGTATTTATATGTGTATACATACTCATATACCTATATGGTTGGATACGTATTTTTATACTAAAATTCATATGCCTAATCTTTTCCTTAAGAAAAGCTTCCTATTTTTATACTCTTAGTATCTTTTGTTGACTTTTAAAAATGTTGACTTTAGTCAACATGTATTGACTTGGTCAACTTTTGGATTTTGGTCAACATGTGTTATCTTAGTCAACATTCCTTAAGTATGTGGAATTTTGTGCACATAATGTAGTACTTAAGGGAAATTAGGGAAAAACTGAAGGAAATGAGAATAAATGAGGTA
This sequence comes from Lumnitzera racemosa, assembly GCA_024138005.1. NCBI lineage: Eukaryota > Viridiplantae > Streptophyta > Magnoliopsida > Myrtales > Combretaceae > Lumnitzera > Lumnitzera racemosa. The sequence continues at coordinate 64,855,323 of JAMXBC010000003.1, read as the reverse complement.
TATGATGAATTGATTAGTAAATATGGTTGATGAGGTCTTACTTTAGATCTTTATAGCTTATATATCTCATTTGGTAAACTACTTTAGATAACAAATGTAAAATGTACTAATTTGAGCATTAAAGTTCACTACATATAACCTAATTATCAATTATACCCTTGACTCTAAGTAAGACTATCTTAATCATATACTTAAGAAATAAATATAATATATGACTCATTATCTTAGTTTCTAATGGATTACTTGAGGATTCAAATCATATAAGCATGAATATGGGTCATCTCTAACCTTTTACTAATGATTTGGCAAAATATGAGTATTATATTATCAATTAGGGTTTTAGGGTATATCATAGTGAATTAGTGCTTTTATATCCTTAAAGTTATAGTTTTAGGATTTTTATTACTTTAGGACATAATCTCTAATGTTTTTACTCATTTAGGGTTTCATATATTCTCACACGATTAAATCTTCGATTGTCATCTTAGGGTTTTGATAAGGTTCAAGGTTTTAGGGTCTTCGTATGTGGTTAGGGGTTCAATTGATGATTTAAGGTTTTTTGTGTCCACTTTAGGTTTTGGATTGAGATTTTAATTGGTTTTAAATCTTACTGGCTCTTTTCAGTTCGGGAAATCATCTACAGTTTGGACCTTTGTTTCTATAATTAGAAAGCTAAATTTATGGGGTTTACATAAGCCAATCTCATTTCGAGTGAATTCAAACCTAATTTTTTCCAAGAGCTTTGTAAATATGTTTGTAAGCTAAATCGATAGGTTCAAATCCAACACCTATATGACAATTAATCACATGATCATGAATAAAGTGATTTTTAATTTCAATATGTTTAAACCTTGAATGGTGAACTAGATTTTTAATTAAGTTAATGGCACTAGTGTTCACACATGTAATTGGTATATTTTTAAATGCTGAGCCATAATCCATTAATTGTTGCTTAATCTAAAGAATTATGCACAACAATTACTAATTGAAATGTATTCAGCTTTTGTAGCTAATAGCACATTTGAATTTTGTCACCAAGAAACTGACAAGTACCAAAAGTATTTTTTTATCCACTTTGTATCCAACATAGTTAGCATCTATATATCCCATCGAATCAAAATTATGATTCTTAGGATACCATTTACCTAACTTAAAGGTACAAGAGATATACTTAAATATGTTTTTAATAGCAACTAAATGCTTTTCTGTTAGATTATATTGAAATCTAGCACAACTATATACATTCAAAAGAATATCTAGCCTAGATGCTGTTAGATATAACTATGATCCAATTAAGCTTCTATATGACTTTTCATTAGCTTTCTTACCAAAGATATCTAAGTTAAGTCTTGTGAAGGATGATATAGGAGTTGTAGCACCTTTCATACCTTCAAATCCAAATTTCTTAAACATTTACTTAACATATTTCCATTAATGTACAAAAATGCCATCTCTAATTTCTTCAACAATTTGTAAATTAATGAAGAAATTGCATTCTCTCATCAATGACATCCCAAATTCGGCCAGTATTAGACTAGAAAATTCCTTGCAATACTTTTCATTAGTTGAACTAAAAATTATGTCATCTACATAAACTTGAACTATTAAGATATTAGAATCATAATATTTAAGAAATAAGGTTGTGTTAACATTACCTCTATATGAACCATTTTTCATTAGAAAATCACTTCGCCTTTCATACTAAGCATGGGGTGCTTGTTTTAAACCATGTTAGGCTTTACTTAAGTTGTAAGCATAATACACTTTAAATAGATCCTCAAATTCATAAGGTTGCTCAACATAAACGCCCTCCTTTATATACCTATTTAAAAGACACTTTTTGCATCTATTTGAAACAACTTGAAATTCTTTAAGTAAGCATAAGTAAGCAATAGCCTAATGGCTTCAAATCTGGCCATAGGTCCATAAGTTTCATTATAATTTATTCCTTCTTCTTGTGATTAGACTTTAGCTGCTAACCTAGCTTTATTTCTAACTCTTTTGTTAGTTTCATCTTGCTTATATTTAAATACTCATTTAGTACCTATGATTAATTTATCTTTTGGTCTAGGAATAAGATTCTAGACCTAATTTCTCTATAATTGACTTATCTCTTCTTGCATTGCATTGATCTAATTGCTATCTTGAAGAGCTTCATCAATTGAACTTGACTTTATCTTAGAAACCATAACAAAATGGTTTTCTATATCATTGAAACTTGATCTTATACGCACTCCACTTTCTACATCTCTAATTATTAAGTTTTAAGGATGAGAAGATTTGAATCTCCAAGCTTTAGAAGGTATTAGACTCATTTGATGTTGAGTTGAAGCTTCTAGATTTGCTTCTAACTTTGACTCTTGACCTTCTAGGTTCTACTATGAACCTTGCACTCTTAAACCCGTTGCTTCTAACCTTCCTTCTAAGTTCAGCTATTTATCTATGTCTTTTCTTTTCCTTTAGTCTTATATCATCTTCATTAAACAAGTTATTTTCTTCCACAAACTTGACATTAATACTCTTCAACTATGTTAGTTATTTTATTTTATGCTCTATAAGCTTTGCTCTTCAAAGAACAACCGAAAAAGATTGCTTCATCAACTCTTTCATTGAATTTTCCTAACTCTATGCTAGTTTTCTTAATAGAACATTTGAAGCCAAACATATGAAAATAAGAAATAGAAGGTTTTCCACCTTTATATAGCTCATATGTAGTTTTATTTATCAATGTATAATGCAAACATGATTTATAATGTAACATACAGTAGCAATAGCTTTAGTCCAAAAATGTTTGGCAACACTACTGTTGTTAAGCATAGTCTTTGCCATTTCTTGCAAAGTTCTACTCTTACGATCCATAACTCCATTTTTCTTTGGAGTGTAAGGTGTAGAAAAGTATGTAAGATTCCATACTAATCACAAAAGATAGCAAAATCTTGATTTCCAAACTCCATGCTACAGTTAGATCTTAAGCTAACGATAGAAGTTTATTTTCATTTTGAACTCTTTTCACAAACTTTCTAAAGGCTTGAAAAGCATCAGTTTTATGTTGTAAGAATATGACCCATGTGAATAAAGAATAATCATCAATTATTACAAGTTCAAATTTATTTCCACCTACACTTAAAATCCTAGTTAGACCAAACAAGTCCATATGTGGTAGTTCTAGAGGTTGATTAGTTGAGATAACATTCTTACTTTTATAAGATGATGCAATTAACTTATTTTTAGAGAACAAATCACAATAATCAAATTCCATTATATCTATCTTAGGTTGTCCATTTACCAACTTGCTCTTAGATAAGTTTTCAAGCTAAGTAAAACTAACATGTGTTAGCCGTATTTGCCATAAATATGTATTATCATGTAATGACAGCCAACAATTTTCCATTATTACATTAGATGGTTTAATTATATAAACATTCCCTTTCCTATATACTTTAAATAGCAATTTATCAGAAGTTTTATCAAACTCAATGCACTTATTTTTTTCAAAAAAAACTTTATAGCCTTTATGGCACAATTGACTAATATTTAACAAGTTTTGTGTTAAGCATTTTACAAATAGCACATTGTTAATAAGGTAAGGGGGATAACAATACCACCAAAGCCAAGTATTTTATCTTTTCCATTATCACCAAAGCTTACATAAACTTTTTCACTCCATTCTAATGTGCTAAACATTAAAGCATCTCTAATCATATGCATGGTATAACCACTATCAAGTAACTAGGTGCTTTTAAGCATTGCTTCTTGTTCCTACAAACATTAAATCAAGGCTTAAGCATCCTTACAAATGCAATAGAGCTTAAGTCCTTTAGAAATCAAGCTTGCTACAATATTTTTGTTGATTTGATCCTTGCTAAGCTTTTAGTTCTTTTATTAACAATACTTCTCTATGAAACCTACTTTATTACATATGGAAAAAGCATAAGGAGCTAAGTAGATAGACCTTCTTTGATTTACTTGCAACTTCTTACTCTAATATGAGAACATCCTAGAGTAGTTTTAATACCTTTTAAGTTGATCAGTGTTCCTTCTAAGTTAAATAGGATACTTCTTATGTTGAGCAATTTTGCTTTTAACATTACTTCTGTCTTGCTCAACAACCTTTCCTTCACTTCCTTACACAATCTTAGATTTCATTAAGTTTGCCACTTTAATAAATAATGTAATAGTACGACCTTTTGAAGATCCTTCCTCAAAACTAAAGCTTGTTTCAAAGCTACCAACTCCTTAACTTACAAAAAGTATATTCAATTTTTCATCACTTTTGTTAAACTTAGCAAGGGTGTTTTCTTATGGATTTTGAAAGATCATCTATTCTTATCTTAAGGTTCTTTATCACTTCTTTCAAAACCAAACCTTCATATGATAATGACTCTTTATCTAGAATCAAAGACTCATCATTGTTGATAGTTAGATTTCATCCCAAAATATTACTTGGCCATTCGGCTACCACTCCCAACTAATGCTGACTAAGGCACAATACACTTGATGGACCTTGAAGCCCAGCTTGTTAATACGTTCAATTTGAACCTAGGAAAGTGGTGTGAATAGTTGCGATTTGGTATGATCTCATTACATAACTGCTTATTACCCTTATATTTTAGGCATGTGCTTGATTACAAGATCTCCATGTAGCCTACAACCAATGATTAACTTTAATTTTAGACACCCGATGTTCACCTATAAATATGGAAAGAAAGCACTGTAGGAACACTCTTACTATCTTTAACTTTATACTCATTCACTTTTGTCTCTAAAATAACTACTAACTTAGGCTTCAAAGTGGCTACACCGAGTTAGCCTTAGTATCACATAGCCTTTAGATTTTTTGTAGGAAAAAAGCCTTACTACGAAATCACTCAATAGCATTTAGAGCCATTGTTTTTTCTTAACTTATTTACATGGCTAAAACAAGAATGACAAAAAGTACAGGTGTTAGGTCTTTAGCCTAACACCATGCGGGGGAGAATAGGTACACTGATGAATAGTGTTTGGCTAAGTTGGAGTAACTTTACCTCAACTTGACCAAAGAAAACCAAGAAATCAATAAAAAGGATGAAGAGATTTTGAATCTTCTACATAAAAATGTTTACCTAAACCAAAACAAAGGTTAAGGTGTTAATAGTGCTGAGTGTAGTAGTGATTCATTCTATTCTCTTACATAACCAAAAAAGCAGGTCGAAGTTACACTTGGACATCTATCCCTTTCTCTTAAGAAAAGTGATAAAGGGAAGCAACAATAGCAAGTACACCATGTGGGACCTTCATATGTTAGCACCCTTGCTTCAACAAGTAAACAGTTTTAAATAAAGAAGAGTCCTTTCATTCTTGAAATTCTGGATGAAGTAATATCATGGTACATCAAGTTGCCATAATTTAAGACTTATGATGGAACAAGGGATCTTAAAGATCATCTTAAATATTACCATACCTTGGCAAAGCTTTACAACTTAAGTAATGTTGCAGCCAGCCGAGCTTTCCCCTCAACATTGAGGAACGTAGCTAGTACATGGTTTCAACATTTGAAGCCAAACATAATCTCGTGTTTCAAAGATTTATCAAAAGTTTACTTAGAACAATGCCTTCTAGATAAGGATTCTTCTATCCTTCTAACCATAAAACAAAGACCAAATGAATCTATTAGAGACTATTTCACCTAATTCATGGCTAAGATGATCAAGATTCTTATGTTAGACATGAGCGTTGGTCTCAACATAGTGATTGGTGGAGTTAAACTTTATGGAGACCTTTTTAAGTTTTTGGCCAAAAATAAGCTAGAAACTTCCATTGAGTTTAAGGTTAAGGCCACATCTTACATTTTCTAAGAAGATAACATTAACACTCGGCAAGAGGTCGATCAATGTAGAGGAGACAGAAAAGGTAACGAAAAGAAGAATACAAAAGATTGACTTAGAGCACATGATTATTGGTGTTCTGAAGGGTATAATGCCGAGAAAAAAAGGCCACGCATCTTAACATATTTAGTTCATATACTATTGAATTGTCTAATTATAGATGTTTTGATGGAGGTGTACGGTTAGAGGGGTATATTACAATGGTAGAAAGAATGAGAGGAAGTCCTTTACGACGAAATTCAAATAAATATTTCAATTTACATTGCAATAGAGGTCATAATATTGATAAATGTGTCCAACCCAAGAACGTATTAAGGATGCAATCCAACGAGGGTATCTAAGTAAGTTTCTCACCTATGACACTAAGATTGTTGAGTGACCATGTAAACTCTACTTTTAGTGGGCTTATGATTTGATTAAGAGTACTTTTTGAATGTTCCTAAGGATAAACTAAACTAAGAACTTAAGTTTACATTTAGAAACGAATTAAATTTTTCCAATTCAACAACCAATTATCAATAAAACCTGAGCTTGACCTTAAGTGACTAATCGATAATTTAATTTGAATAATTACATTCAACTTTAGAAAATTTCACAATTTTATAAGAATCAAATTATAAATTACAAAACAATGTGAGATAAAAATCCTAAAACAATTTTCTATAAGACCATGCCCTTATCTTCATGTCTAAGCTTTACATATAAATAAGTAGACCAACCAATCACCTTAGATGACTTATCAATTGAAAGTTGGAATCATTTATTAATTGATAACTTATCAAAATCTAGTGACAAGACATTTTCCTTACCACCCCTTCGCCTATGCTACATATGGACAATTTTTCACAATATTTCACATACCTAACTTCATTAAATGAGATAAGACAATTCCATGACCCCAAAGGACACTAAATGGCTGGTTTGAAAAAGAAGAAGAGGGGGACCATGCTCTTGTCGTTCAACCATCAATCACTTTCTCTTACTGACCACTATTCACTCTTTAATACTCACATCATCAATAGTTGCAATTGTTAACTTTTGTGTAAGCTACAAGACAACAATTTCAAGACATCTTAAACACCCATTTCCCCTAATTCCCAATCAGACACTCTTTCCCTTATTTCTCTCACTTTCAATTTCATTTTCACTTCCTCTTTCTCTCACTTGAAACAAATATATAAGAAGAAACAACCTTACCCCACAAAAACCTTCATTTGGCCACTACTTCTAAGTCCCACTCATGGCACTTCTATTTCCTTTTCTTGTGTCATTTTCTTCCAATATCTAAGCTCTTTTAGAAACATTAGAGCCTTCCACAAACCCTACTTTAAAGGATCAAACAACTCGGGTTTGCAAAAGGTTACAAAAGGAGGAAGCAAAGTTAATAGCTTAAGTGGAACCTTTGTGCACAACCACCGTAATTTGCTTTAAGGACGAGTAAGTGTTCTTTGTGATTAGTAGGTTAGTGTTTATGTTAGGAGACTTTGATTTCTTAAAGGTATGAGTATGATTGTAAGTTGTTATAACACCAAAGACTATCCTAAGAAACAAACTCGTGAAACCCTCTCATGAAGTCGAAACATAAGAATGTAAAGTTGGTGTTTTGTAAACATACTTATTTAACACTTTGAATGGAAGATTTTAAGTTGAGAAAATCTTGAAACAAGAACTTGAATGTAAGATGAGCATGCTGGACATGAGGATTCAATTGTCATTTGGATGTTGATTTTATTTCCATTAAGCTGAGCATGCTCAAATCTAGACTTAAGCTAAGGAAAAATTCATCACATGAAGTTTTATGAAGAAACCAAGTTTGTATGACATAAGCTATGATATGGAAGTTGTAATAAGACTAATATCTTCTATTTCTTTATGTAAAGCATGAATTAAAGAATCATCCTATGGAAGAAAAGTTAAGTTAAGATTTGGATACAAGTAGTTTAAGTGCATGATCTAATACCTAAACTTAAGAAAATGATGAAACGAGTTGAAAAACCAAGTGAGAACCCTTTAGATTCATCACGAATAGATTTGGAACATAAGTAAAAAACACTTAAAAATATGATAAAAGTAAGTGCACGAAGTGAAAAGATTAACTACAACAAGTATAGCAAGTATGCAAAGCCTAAAACTCAAAACCAAGCCTAAAACTCTCAAAACCAAGCCTAGAAGTCTAAGTTAGACTTTCATTAAAATTCTGACCAGCACTTTAAAATATTAAGAAAGGGTGTTTTGAAGCCCATAAGAAATCCACCTAAGACTCCATAAGCCCAATAAAGTCACTAACTTTAGTTTGAACAAAAAACAAGCCTATTTGACAACTTAAGCCCATTATAGAGCCCATGAAGTGGTTATTAGCCTTAGGAGTATAAATCAAAGTTGTAAATCTAATCTTAAGAAGTATTTTGAGCTTAGGATAAAATCTTAAAACTAAGCCCAAAGGATTTCTCGAGTTTCCAAAAAGCCTATTTACCAAAAAGGCCCAAAAGTACTCCAAAACATAAGAATTGCTACTTTTCTAGCCCATGGATAGATTTTCGTGCCTCATTTCAAAAATCTAACCTTGCCATGTTAAAATACACTCGAAAATAATGAAGATTGATTATAAGATCATAAAAATTGGATTTAAAATGAAAAAGTTATACACGATTGAACTTTTAAGTAAAAACTTAGAAGAGTTACAAAAACTAGTTAAGAGTATAACTTAAGGGAATTTAACTTAGTTTCCTAAGTTTATTTCAATCCCTTATAAATATTATTTTGATGACTAGGGGACTTTACGTATGGAGATGACTTGCCTTCAAACTACTTTGACTGACTATATAGCGGAGTAAGTAAATTTCTGATGATTCTTTACTTGATTTTACTTATAGAATAGATGCACCTAAACTTATATATATATAAATTTAGATACTTGTGGGATATGGTAAATGTATGTGTTTGAATTTGTGGATGAATGCAATGGCTCGTTAATTATATATAATAATGGGAATCGTTTGTGCTAATTTATATGTACAAATTGTATGGAATGAAATTTTCTTATTACCTTGAAAATCGAGTTAATCACTTATACGATTAAGAAATTAAAATGAATCATGCATTCTCATATTACATATGATTAACATCGACTACCACTTTACGTAGAAGAATGGAAGGGACTTACAGGAGGATGAGCCTCCTGCAGGATTAGGCACTTACTATGTCATCATATATATTGAGTCTCTATCCTAAGGTAACAAGCATACTAGGCGCTGGGAGACGCTAATCGTTTGCGAGTGGCAGGGTCTTGTGGCTTCTACTTAGGGCATATGTTTGTGGATTACGGAGGCTACCACACGGCTAGACATGAGATTTTAAAAGTATGATTTGCTATTCGATAGAGAAAGTATATACAAATGTAAATATATATACTTACAGTCTTGTTTTGGCTTAAGCACAATAGTGCAAATGAAATAAAATCTAAGGTCTAGAACCTGGATTTTGGTTTGGGTCGATTAATTATCTCCAAATCTCTTCTACAGGGGGCATAATTCTAAGTCATATGTAGTTCCTAGGTTACTGCATGCATTATTTGGCATATTTATTATTCATACATTCATATGATTGTGCATCTAATAAATTTCTGCCATGTGGTACTGACGAGGGTATTTATTTCACTAAGCTTAAGCTTACACCTTAATAGATTTTTGTTATTGTAGGAAAACCTCTTCTCCAATCCGGGCTGAAGCATGCCTGTGGTAAGTCTCGTGTCGGGACGGGTTGGAACAATTAGAGAGCAAAGAGGATATTTTGTAATAGATTTGTGGATATCTATTTACTTTTATATTTTTCTTCATAACATAGATTAAAATCTCTAATTTAGCTCCCTTATGAACTACATCAGTTTGTAATATTCTTTTGGTGTAGGTCTCACAAGCCTACACGATTAGTTAATTTATACCATAGAAATAATTTTAATTAAATTGCTCTATATTACTTGTCTATAGACCTAGTGGTAACGTATAGTGGAAGGAATCTTGTGTGTCATATGAAAGGCTTATAATCAGTAAGGGGGTTAATAGTAAACCTTTATATGGTACACGACGACCTACTACAATAACGATACTATTGGGTCATGATAGACCAACTTAGAGGAGACATAATGAGCATAAGAATATCATACAACCTTCTCAAAGGTAGGAAAGATATATGTATTGGACGTAGTAATAGAGCACTAGATGGTATAAAAAATATTATTGTTTCCACCTTAAGCTGATCACGCTCTCTAGGCTTGACTAACACCATACATTATTTTTATAATGTGCAAGGCAAACAGGTTAAGATTGAAAATTCAATCTCTTTCATAGAAGCGGATTTTAAGGGCATTCAAAGGCCCTACGATGATGTACTTGCAATTAGTATGAGAATTGCTAACTTCAAGGTCAAAAAGATTCTTGTTGATTCCAAAAGTTCGGAAGATATCATTTTTCAACATGCTTTTGATCAAATAATGCTAAAGATCAAAGTGTAGCTGAAATCTTATAACTATGATTTATATGCTTTCAATAATCAAGCCATTTAACTCATTGGAGTTATGTCTCTCCTAATCTAAATCAAAGACGATGAGCACATTATAGAAGATAAGGTGAATTTCCTTGTTGTTAAATGCTGGTCCCTCTATAATATGATCATAGGCTGATCATGTCAACTTTTATTTAGCATAGTCTCTTCAACTGCACATCTCAAGGTGAAATTTTCCACTCTTACTAGAGTTAGAGTATGTAAAGGGTCCAATAATTATCTAAATCCTTGTATTTTTGGGTATCATGGTGTAAAGAAAATTTTCAAGTTGAAACATGCTTTGTACAAAAATTAATCGACATAGAAAATGCAGAGGAAGCAATAGAGGAAGTCCCATTAGGAAGTGATCCTAGAGAGAAACTAAAGATAGGGAAACCTTTGTCGATAGACATCCACCAAAGTTTGATAAACATTTTTTGGGATGAGGCCGATCTGTATATGTAGTCTTCCTTAGATATGTTGGGCATCCCTAGAGAAGTAATAATTTATAAGCTTCAAATTGATCCTAATGCAAAGATAATTTAGTAGAGGAAAAGGCATTTCATTCTTAAATGGCAAACAGCCATTGAAGAAGAATTCCAAAAACTATTAAAGGCAGGATTCATAATGAAAGAGCCTTATCCACTTGGCTAGCCAATTGTGTACTAGTTAAGAAGTCTAATAGCAAATGGCACATATGCATAGACTTTATGGATTTGAATAAGGCCTATCCTAAAGATTGCTTCCCCATGTTGAGAATAAATTAGATAGTTGACTCAACTATTTTACATGCCTTATTGTCTTTTATGGATGTGTTTTCTAACTATAGTCAAATTAAAATGGATGAGAAAGATGAGGTTCACACATCCTTTGTCACTAAATTTAGGACATATTGTTATATGGTGATGCCCTTTAAGCTCAAAGATGATAGCATAACCTATCAAAGGCTTGTCACCAAGATGTTCAAGCCTTATATTAATTATAACGTTGAAGTATATGTCGACGACATGCTTATGAAAAGTACAAAAAATAAATCAGCATCTTGTTGACCTTAAGGGGACATTTTGCAATTTAAGGAGATACAATATGAAACTAAACCTGTAGAAGTGTGTTTTTTGTGCTACTTTAAGAAATCTTTTAGGTTATATGATCACCCGACATAACATTAAAGCAAACCTAAAGAAGAATGAAGCTATTCAAAACAAGAAGTCCTCTTATATGGTCAAGGACGTTTAGGAGTTAACTAGGTAGATAACCACCTTAAATAGATTTGTGCTAAAAAGTACAATTAGATGTACATAGTTTTTTAAATTTTTAAGGAACCCAAAAGAATTCCAGTAGATTGATGAGTATATGAAAGTGTTCATTGAGTTGAAGGAGTTTCTCATGTTACTATTAATACTCTTGACACCCATTTTGAAAGAAAATTTGTACTTGTATTTGTTAGTCGATAGCCAAGCTCTTTCCTTTATCTTAGTTCAAATAGAAGGTAGAGAACATCGGCCAATTCATTGTGTGAGTCATATCTTATAAGGCCCAAAACACTGATAAACAAAGATTGAAAATTTTGTATTATTAGTGATTCTATTGATGAAAAAGTTAAAGCCATACTTTAAGGCACATCAAATTATTGTCCTTAATTATTAGCCTTTGTGACAATCTTTATTGTGAATAGATTCTTTAGGTAGGATGATGAAGTATGCTTTAGATCTAAGTGCCTATAGTGTATAGTATAAACCTAAAACGACATTAAAAGCTCAAGTGTCAGTATTCATTAGTAAAGAGGACAGTATAGAGATGGCTGATATGTCGATTTGGAATTTATACGATGATAGCTCCTCCACTAAAGAGGGATGAGATACAAGCCTCATTCTCCAAAGGCCCCATAATGTGAAAGTTAGTTATGCTTTGAAATTTGGGTTTCTATCTGGTAATAATGAGGCTGAATGTGAAGCCTTAATTGCTGGACTTAAATTAGCTTAAGAGGTTAGTATCAAGAAAGTCGAGGTTTTTTTCAATTCACAACTGGTTGTGAATCATACGAAAGGGAGTTATGTGGCAAAAGATGAAGTAATGAGCAAGTACATGTTGATAGTACAAACACTTAAGGAAGAGTTTCAATACTTTTCAATTAAGAAAATGCCAAGAAGAAAAAACATTACTGCCAACAAATGATCGAAATTAGCCAATATGGCACTCCTTGATTTAAATGCAAAGCTCTTTATTTAGTATCTCCCTAATAAGAGCTTACAAACTGTTGAGCAGAGCTATAAGTTAGCTCCCTACACAAAGGAGAAGTATTGGATGGACTAAATCATAGACTATTAAAAGGACAGTGTTCTTCTTGATGACAAGAATGATGCTTGAAGGTTAATTTACTAAGCCGCAAATTATACGCTAATTGATAACAAATTGTACAAATACAGCATTTCCAACCTTATCTTTGATGCCTTCTATCGAAGGACATATAATGAATATTGTTTGGATTATATGACAGCATTTGCAGCAACCATGTGAAGGGTAAAACCTTATATGCCTACGTATTGTGACTCGGCTATTGTTGGCCTACTATGAGAGAAGATGTAAAATAAACTATTTGGAAATGTCCGTAATACTAGAAACATAAGGCACCAAGCCATGCACCTTCTATTGAACTGCATAGCCTTACTAGTCGTTGGCCCTTTACCCAGGGGGGATTAGACATACTAGGATCATTTCTATAGTCTACAACCTAATGACAATTCATATTAGTTGCCATTGATTATTTTACAAAGTGGGTGAAGGCTGAAGTAGTAGCTAGAATCATAAAACAAAAGGTCAAAGGTTTTGGTTTCAACTTCATCATATCAATATTTGGGGTTCCATTTATGATAATCACAAATTATGGACCACAATTTGATAATGATAAGTTTCAGGCATTTTGTGAGAAAAATGGCATTCAACTGAATTACACTTTAATGGCTCATCCTCAAACCAATGGGCAAGTGGAACTTATTAATGAGATCGTCCTACATAGTTTGAAGAGGAAAGTTGATCAAGTCGAGGGCAAATGGGTGAAAAATTGCCGAGTGTTTTATGGGTGTATAAAACTACCAATAAGAATCCAATAAGAGAAACACCCTTCAGGTAAGCATATGGGTCGGAAGCTATCATACCGATTAAGATAGATCTACCCAGTCTTTGTATGTAGGACTTTGACATAATGGCTAATCAAGTTAGCCTTATAGCCAATTTGGATAAAATCGAGGAGATAAAAGATATTGCAAAGATGAGAGTTGCTACATATCAGCATAGAGTAGTTAGGTATTACAATCAAAAGGTAAAACATAAGGTACTTTGTCCTAGAGATCTAGTTTGTAGAAAAATAGAGGCAATTGGAACATGAAAGAACCAAGGGAAGCTTAGTGTAAAATGGGAGGATCCTATTAGGATCCAAGAAGTTGTAAGCAAGGGGGCTTATCGACTAGAAAGATTAGATGGAACAATCATCCCTTGAACATGGAATGCCTAGAATTTAAAGCTTTGCTTTGCTTAATTCCTTTGCAATTATGGTTTGTTTCTATTTCCATTATAAACATTGTAAGGTGATGGCCTACATCTTGTTTCAAGCATGAAATGTTCATTTTAGGTTTATAATTGTCTCTACTTTACATCATTTCCATTCCTAATCAATGCATAATTAACAAATTAACAAAGTTCTAGTTATATAGTGAATGAACTAATATTTAATAAGTTTAGACTTATAATGGTTAATAATCTTAATAATTATTGATGAGTGACCTCAATTCTTCTTTAAAAACATGCTAAGAAACTTGAGAATGAACTCTATTATGCCTCTAATAGGATATCTCACAACTAAGGAAAAAACACTAGTATACGTCCTATATGGCTAATGAATACCATGTCTATGAAAAGACATCTAACATACGCATGAAATAAAACGTGCCGAAAAGAAAGAACATACACATGAAATAAAATGTGACAAAAACAAATAACTTTCACATGAAATAAAACATGCTAGAAATAAGGGGCGTAAACACTAAACATCTCATTACAGTAAAAGGTCAACATCCTAACCATATTAAGTCCATAAAACATTTATGAAAATAGAGTACAAATTAGCTAATGATCTTAAGAATCCAGAATGTTTTTGTTCTTAGATTAAGCGGAAGTGTTGTCCTAATTAAAAGAAGAAGGGACCTTTGTGAAGCTTACTTCTTTTTTTACACTGGGGGTTATGGAGTAGGTAGATATCTCTTTACGAACATAAGGGATCTCCTTAGGTGATGGTTCTTCGTTATCAATAGGAACTTCATTGTTAGCTTTAATGTCACTTTATTCTTAAACTTCTATCTATCATTATCATTAACGTCAACAAAGGCTAAGCATGACAAATCATAGTTTAGGTGAACCTTTAAAATCTCTTTTCTCTCCTATTGGACCCCCTATAGAAGCTTCTTTTAGAGTAATTTCTTATACTATCAACTGGGAGTCATAATTTGCAATGCTTCCTTCATGGAGGGCTTCTTTTTTGCTACCTTCTTTAATTCGAAAACAAGAGTCTTGAGCTTGGAGCTGCTTTTCTTCAATTCCTTTATTTGCATCCTTAACCTATCCTCCTCAACACTCATTAAGGTTATCATTCATCCTAACCCCCAATACTCCTCTCACTTTTTGTGAAACTCCTCTTCCAAGTCTTCAACCTCCTTATATAGCTCTTCATTCTTGGCCTTGCCAAAAACTTCATCGGCTACCAAGGAATGTGCTAACTTCTCAGTAGAAACCTCTTCTTCTAATTTCTTCACCTCCATCTTAAACTTGATTCTCGCATTCTTAGATGCGACAGTTTGTGCTTTTAAGAAGTTATATGCCTCCTTAGCTTTTTACAATAAATTAACAAAGTCAAATAAATTATTTTCTTCTCAACAAAGCAACAAAATGTAAATATTACCTTCTTCATTTCTTTCTTAGCTTTGTCTAGAGCCATGAAAAAGTGACTGCTAATTTGCATGTGGACAAAATTACGTTAGCCATAGAACATAAGTAATAAATGAAAAACTAATTGTTACTTACATTATACAACTTAGTGAAAATATGACCTTAATTGCTACCACCTACTCTATCTACATCTTTCTTCACAATCTCCCTATCCGTAGGGAGAATGACTCCCTCCATCAAGCCTAAGGAATTTGTCCTATCACCTAAAGCCGAATCAGAATGCAAGATATTCTAGCTCTAGGATGGCATGAAGTATTCACCTACTTCTTGGTTAAGGAAAAACTTGATAGAATGGATGCAAATAGCTTTATTTCTCTAAGGCTCTTTCTTCTTCTTATCCAAGGCCATATATTTGTTAAACGAAGGCTGATTCATAAGCTCTTTTCCATCTCTCTTTCTAGCACTCGATTCAGCATTTTCTTGAGGAGAAACCTCAGTGCCTCCTACACCATCAATGTCTTGACTAGATTCTCCTTACTCATCATCCCTAAGAATGTTTATTATTGAGGGAACCATCTTAATCTGTGTGTTACCAAGAGTCTCTATCTATACAGCATCAATGGTTTCCATCTACCCTAGTTGTGACTCCTTGGTAATGGAAGGAGTTCCTTTCCTCTTTTGAATGAAAACCTCCTTTACAACATCTACTTGAGAAGTCTTTTTTAACATAAGTGGCCAACTTTAATGGCAGCATGTTTATGAAGCTTTAGATTTTTGGCCTTTGCTTGGGCCAGCTGTTTGATAGGATTTACCTTGCCTACACCCATGTTTGCATAAGAAAATAGGAGTGTTATAAATGGGAGAAGGAAAAAAATAAAAAACTTATGAGGTACGTGCCGAGCATAGCTCAAAGGCGACTATTCTCCCCTAAGTCACAAGTACTGCTTCCCTCTTATAACTCTACTTAATACGATGATTATTCTATGTAATACCCTAAGATTTCAAGACCATACAATATATTAGGATCTAAGCCCCTAAATTTAGGGTGTCGAGCTATGATATCTGTTAAATTTCAAATGTCACAGTAATGTTAAAAAATTCAGATGAAATAATTTAAGTAAAGCCAATATCTCAAAATAAGTTATATAAAAATATTAATTTAAGAAAACGTCAAACATTTAGATAAAACAAGATATTAAAATTAAGTTAGCTAACTTATAAAAATAATAAATTATATGTAATATAAGTGTATTTACATAGAATATACATTATTTGTATTAAATACACACATGTAATAATAAATTATTATTATAATAAGGTAAATTAACATAAAACAAATGAAAAATTAATAAAAAAAATTGAAAGGATGAGTCATCCCATGATGTGGTAGCCAAGGACCAATTTGAATTGATGAGTCAAAAGGCAAATAATAAGAAAATGACACCTCATGGATTGAAAAATTAAGAAAATGATGTGTAATCTACATGTCAAATTTTTATTAATCATAATCTATTTGGAAAATATAAATAGGGCATACACAATTCAAAAGCAACATTTTATAAATCTAAAAATATAAGAAAAATAGTCAAAAAATTTTTCAAAGAAATTAGAAAAAAATAAGAAAATTAGACTAAAAACAGAGCATAGAATCTAATTAGGCTAATTCAAACGGTTATAAGAGTTTTATTATGGTAGCCATTTAGGGTTAAGGACAACACTACTAGAGGAGGTGTTCCGATAAGGTTGGGTAGTTGGATGCGGCCGGTTCAAATGAACCAAATTTTCGGTTGGAACTTTGTAAATTTTGTAAAAATAGGAAATGATGTTATTTAATTGTGAAACTTGGTTTTCTAGAGCTATTTTATGTGTAGATTAATTTAGAATTTTTTTTAGTGAAATAATTATTGGAAATATAAGATCCTTAAGAAATGGTTTTACTTAGATGAAAATTGAATTAAATTTTCGAAATATTAAATAATGTCCATTCAAGTTGAAAATTTGTATGTAACATACCTAATATATGTATTTAATTGTAGCAACAATAATTTTTAAAAATAATCATGCTTACTATTTATTGTAATTATTTTGGATAAAATAAGCAATTTCGTTGTTTTGTGGAATTAATTAGTTTTTAATAAAATCAAAGTATGGGACCTATGTATTGTGATTCTTGAAAATTCATAATGATGTTTTGGACACTTGAATCTTTTCTTGTGACTAAATTCACTTAGTTGATTAATTTTCACTAATTTTGAATTAAAACAGCTATTTTCATATAAATAAATAATAACTAATTTAGTATAATTCATGGTCAATAATTAAAATATATATTTTTGTGATTCCATAGAATTTTTTATGGAATTAATTGTGCTTGTATACTATTTATTATGTTTTTTCACAATATATACCTATATATTAGCCTAAAATATGATATAGGAATTAGTACTAATATTGTAAAGAATTAGTACTTTTGAGTACATAATGAATGCTGACCAGCTTAGGAATTGAGTAATTTTAGGATTTTCAATTTAGATTTAGGATTTATTTAGGTTAATTACGAGATTATATTAATGTACTATCAAATTGGTAATACAAAAGCATATTTTTGGACATTTGACAATATTAATTAATTATGATTCTTAAGATATCTTAAGAGTATTCAAAATAATGATCATGTTGATATAAAGTTTATTAAAATCAAATAAGAAATGAATAAGATACAATTGAAATAAGCTTAGAATATAATAGTGAAAACGCATAAGAACTTAGTATCGACCCGTAGTCGACTTGGGGTCTATGTGTATTTTCTCAGGTATAATAGGTAAGGAAGGACCATATCATGAAGCTTAGGATTTTACGCTACTATCGAGCTTGGGTAAGTGGAAATTTCTGTTTTCGTATAAGTAGACCTATCTCTAGTTGACATAGAGTCAGTTGTATTATGAATTGTAATGACGTGTTAGAATTATTAGATACCTGATTTTGTTGAATGTGTATTGAAAAAGTGAAATGTTTCCTTGTATATGGCTGATTCATCGATATTTATTTCTATTTAGAAAATTTGGAAACTAAACTCTTCTTTAGGATATTCACCCAAGTGAACCTTATGTGAAAGAATGCAATATAAAGTTGAGAAATGAAGTTGAAGTTGAGATAGTTGAATTGTTTATAACATGGAACTTGAGAACTGTATCTGATGTTGGGCTATTGTACTATTCACTACATTCATGGCATGGGACGAAAGGACCAATGGGTTAAGTTTTTAAAAGCTTCAAAACTGTTGAGAAGGCTTTTGAGCAAATAAAACTACATTGCTCATATTATTCTAGCCACGGTGTATGACCGACTACGTATTGGATTCTCAAACCATAGTGGGTAATTTTTCGTTGGGGTTCTTACTCCTAAGTAGCTCCTTATTGCCCTAGGTTCCTGAACGTTGTATGTAGATGCCTGGGCATATTGACTAACTAGATGAAGAATTAGAAAAGTTGAGAATATCGATATTGATTAATGTCAAGTGCATGAGCATGGCACTAACTTCTTGCATAAATAGTTTGTATTGGTAACTTGGATTATAAAATTGAATATCTTATGGTATTGATCTAGGTAAGTATGTATTGTGCTTATTCTATGTTTTGTTTTATCTACTGTTATTTAGCTCATAGAGAGTTGAGAAGATACTTGTGTATCCTAAGGTTATGAAGAGAATTAACAGGGCAATATCAGTTGGGGGGAAAAGACTTTTAAGAGTGCTTAAGACGGAGTCTACTGCTTTTGAATGAGTCTTATAGTATTTTGTTCTTATTTCTATAAAGGATTTGTACATATGAAAAACAAAATATTGTATTTTAAGTTTGGATAAGTTTGACAGATGTAATTTTTGTACAAATAGGTACAAAGCTGAACTCCATTATTATAAATAGAACTTTTGTTAAGTATAAACAGGTATTCCTGTATGATGGTATATCTTGTGCTATGTCGGGATGTGACATTTTAACACCTACCTTCTTCATTAGAAAAGATTAGATCCCCACTTTTGTATTATTTTATTATTCTATTAGAGTCCCAAAAAAAACATTTTATTCTTTCTTCTTTCTTGAGTCCTTTTGCCTATAATAGTGTCATTCGGTATCAAGTCGATGTCTTTGGTGTGGATGGGCTCAATGGGTCTAAAAATCTAAATCTTCATCTAACCCAATGGAAACAAAATAATGATGCCACTTTAGGATCTTGGACTCTAACCTATCCATAAATTTATGGCCATGCCTAGTTACCATAAAATACCTTCAATTAAGCTACCTCTTTATTGTGATAAAGTATCTGAATAATTGGGGTATATCTTTAACCTTAATGTCTTCATAGATTATCTCGAATGCTAAGAGAAGCCTATAAGTGTTTGGTGAAAACATACTCAACACAACCCAAAAATAGTTGAAGAATTGTTTCAGAAAAATAGAAAATGGGAAGCGTAGTTCAAAATCGAGGTATTTTAGATATATGTGGAATTCACAATCTATTGGAAAACATACCCTCTCATCCTCCCTTGGCTTATGCAAATTCCATGTCTTTAGAAGATCTTACCAATATTTATTGTAGTTTAAGATGAGCATCTTAATAGCACCACTTGCCACTCTAACTAGAGAATTGCTATTATAAACTACATTATTATATAAATACTTGGCAATACATCTTCCTTCCCTATCATTTGGATAATTATCCATTGTATGGGCAATGATGTAAGTAAGCCTTTCTCATCGCTTCATTATGCTATTTGCCGAACTACTTGAAGAGCATGCTAAATCGTTCTTTTTTCAAGGGGGAGAAGTAACATTGAACACAGTTACTTTAGAATCTGAAAGTATAAGTTGATGAATGATGCTTTGAACCATACTTGATTGAAGTTATATGGGAGAATCATGAATTAGATAAAAAACTTAAAAGATGAAATGTCGAAAGCAAATGAAAACTCTAAAAGTGGATACAAACGAGAAAAGAGCTTTATATATGGATAGTCACTCCTCATAACCTTAACATGCTTTTGAAAGGAATGCAGCTTTAATTAGACGGTTAAGTATGGATTAATGATATGTGTTATGAGTTAGAAATCTGATGGTTATTGAATTATTAATAGTTATTTGCCCCTATAATGTAATGATAGTTGGGATGACAACTATTACGCCTGATACCATAGAAAAGTGAATGGGCAGAAAAGTTTAAAGGTTGCAACCTTTCACTTAAGATACAATTAATTACATTTCAAAATAAAAATCAAACCTTCCTATGTCATGTGGCATCTTGGAAGCTCATTTTGGTCTTAACCATCCAATTACCTAAACTGAGCATTAAGCTTTATTTACTCCGTTAGTCAAATTCTTAATCACAAGAATTGGGTAGGAAATGTTGATAGTCATATTTCACCCTAAATATTACTCGGCCATTTGGCTACTAAGAAGATGACCAATACTAATCCTAGCTAATGCCAACTAAGGCTTAGTCTACTTGACGGACCTTGAAGCTCGACCTATAACTACATCTAGTTTAAACTTAGGAAAGTAGTGCGAATAGTTATGACCTTGTATGATCTCATTACATAGCTACCTATTACTCTTATATTTTAGGCATGTGCTTGATTATAAGATCTCTACGCAACCTACGACCAATGATTAACTGCAATTTTAAATACCCTATGTTCGGCTATAAATATGGAAAGAAAGTACTGCAAGAATGCTCTTATGACTTTAAGCTTTATACTCATTGACTTATCTCTCTAAAACAACTATTGACATAGGCAATAGAATGGATATACTTATCTCTAAAACACGGGAATAGCCCTGGTACCACTTAGCGTCTAATGTTTTTATAGAACAAATCTTTACTCTAAAATCACCTGACAATAATCATTATGTTTTAAACATCATTTCATCTATTAAAAGCTTGTTTGTTTGACTTAAAACTTCATTTTCTTTTTTAAAGTTGAAATATCCTCTTGTAACTTTAAGTGTTTCATCCTTTAGCAAGAGCCTCCAAAAGTCTTTGCATTTCATCATATATATCAACACAATCTGAATTAAGTCTATCATTATGAGAATGTACCTTCTATTTGGCTGTTAGATAGAGATTTGACTCTTCTTCTTCTTCTTCTTCTTCTGTTTCACCTATCTCCACTTTAGATTCATTAACGTCACTCTATGAAGCCATTAATGCTTCCTTTTCTTTCTTTTACTTGAACATTTGAAGCTTCTTCAATAGAGTAGGACCCTCAAATTTAATGTGGCTAGTTTTCTTGTAGTCATAGTAGATTGGCTCCTTCTTTTCTTTCTTCCTATATTTATTTTCTTCCTTTTCTTTAAACTTCTTATTTGCATTAAACTTCCTTTAACTAATGTTATTTTTCTTACAATCAACCATTTTATTACCTTTTTTCTTTAGTACTCAATTGAGTCTTTTGCTATCATCTTAAACCCTTTTTCATCACTAGACTCCTCATTATCAGAATCTTCTAACTCTACTTTTGTTCTCAAAGCAATGGCTTTCTTCTTGCTATCTACATTGTCAAGGTGCTGCAAATCTGATTTGTATGCCATAAGTTTGCATCTTAATCTTCTCAACTAGTTGGAATTGAAATTTTTTATATTCTTAGGGTGAGATGTTGAGCTAAGTCTCCTTAATAGTATTAGTTCTTTCATGAGTTTGCTTAAACTTCTCTTAAGCTTTTTTAGTTGTCTTGTAAGGAGAAACAAGAGTAAACTCTAAAGGAGAAATATAACTAATCAATAAATGCTTAACTTACATGCTGATTGATCAGGGGGTATGTCAATTGATAATCTCCTCAACAATAACTTCTAAGCATCAAAATTAGTAGCTTAAATGAATGTCTCTATCCTACATTTCCAATGAGACTAATTTTGATAGCAAGTGTTGGTCTTTTAAAGCAATGAGGGGGGGAGGGGGGGGGGTGGGGGGATGTGGGTTGTAAATTAATTGTTGAAGACAATATATTAAAACTCTTTTACGTAAAAAGTATCACCTTTTGATTACTTATATTGTAAACCCCTAAATTTTTTAACCTAACATCTAAAGTAGACTCAAGTGTGTCAGATATTTCTACGAGTTGGCAAGGTTAGTTAAGATTAAAACCCTAAAATAATAACTGAAAATTCAATCGTGTATAAAACTTTTATACCCTAAATGTATCTAAATACTAAAGATTTCATCCAAAAGTGATAAAAACTTTAAAACCATAACTTTAAGGATGTAAAAGTATTAATTCATCATAACTTACTATAAAACCCTAATTGATAATATGTCCTTAATATCTTTCCAAATCATTAGTAAAAGACCAAAGATTACTTTCAATCACCCATAAATACATATAATAATAAAGTAATCTTTTAGAAAGTAGGATATTGCATTATAGATCACATTCATCTTCCAATTATCTAACTAGGTTAGTATTATATAGAGTTAAGAGCTTAGTTGATGATTATATTATATAGAGTAAGTATTAGTACCCTAAATGATATTTTTCATAATAGTTACATTAAGTAGCCTACTAAATGATGTATATAGGATATAAACATCTAAAGGAAGATCTCATTACCTATCTTACTAATCATTTCAATAAATCCTATATTTCCTTTCATTTCCTTAATTTTCTTCCTAGTATTCCCTAATTACTTCATTATGTACACTTAGATTACACATATACATAGGCTTAAATATATCTACATAAGAATACACTTGATAAACATATGTATGGGTACTCTTGTGCATGAATATCTCTTATGTACATAACTAAAAAGGAAGAGTATACTAACCATACATATATATACCTTGCTAAATAAGCCCTTAAAGTGCAAAAATATAAAATTTGTGAAGCTTTCCTAAGAGGGTATACTAGACATACGAAAATACATATAAAAATACGTATGTAACAGTATGTATATATGAGTATATGTACTAGTATACATATAAGTACACAAGTATATATACTAATATATTAGAAATATAAGTATATATATAACATATGTGTAAAGTACATAAATTATAAGGATAAGTATACATATATAGTAAATGACTAAAGTAACGACATATGCAAATGATGACTTAAGCAATGACAAAAACAATCGATGACATAAGTCACCAAAGTAATAAATTATAAGATCATCTAAGTGTAAGAATTTAATGGCTAATGAAATCATTAATTACTAAAATAGAACATAAAACTAGCTAGTAAGAATAGTTAAGCTTTAATAGTTAACATTTCAATTAATTTAGTCTATATCGCAAAATATAGGTTTTAATGTTCAAAATAAACATCATCGTGTAAACGTATGTTCGAAAATGATGAAAAAATGATTGTAAGTTCGTAAATATCGAAAATAGAATAAAAAAGTTATGTACGATTAGCGATAAAGTCTAATCGGATAAAAAATGATAGTAATCTAAGAAAAATTAGGTAGATAGATATTTAAAACCGTTAGCTAATTCAATTACTTATTATACTTGTTATATCATAATGATCAAGTAATCTCGACATGAGCAAGGATCTTTCAACCGATTATTACGACTAGAGCGAGTTATCATGGCTGAGTGAGTATTTACCTTATGACTTCATGCGTATTTGTGATTGTAGATAGTGAACTTAAATGAAATTGTTAATTGATTGTTGTGTGGGGTTAGGAAATGCTTGTATATGTTATTATATGTGGAATGTGAATTTACCTTATGTACGAATAATAATTTGTTTGTTACATGGTAGTATAGATAATGATTATGTGTGCAATTGGATGGTCACATCATAATTGGACTTAACTATACTTAGCTCATGAGAAGAAATTGGTATATGCATCAGCATGGATTGCATAGACATAATTTCGACCATCACATCACACAGAGATAGAGAAAGGCCATTCAAGAGTTGTTATTATAAATTTATTGGTTCTATATGGTGAACTTGTACAAAATGACCTTACCTTGGCTTGCAAGAATACTAGGCATTGGAGGCGTTAACTGCCTAGCTAAACGTCCAGTCTAGAGGCCTCCATTTAGGGATGAGTGTGGACTGCGGGAGCTTACTCACGATTATACTAGAACTTGGTTTTTATAAAAATAAATAACTTGTTTGATTTAAATACGGAATGTGGAGTTCTATAGTAAAGTAATTTTTAGTATAATACTCAGATCTGACTGGTGCCATATATACTCCAACCTGGAATTCGAAGGGCGTTCAATTTAAGTTACCTATATTGGCTAGTTAGCTATACGTATTGTTTGGCATTCTATTTGATCATTCATTCATATATGTGAATATAATGTAATGATAACTTTCTTGTGGTGTAGCTGAGGGTTTTGCTCACTAAGCTTAGGCTTACACCCCCTCAAACTTTTGTTGCAGGATAGGTTATTCATTGAGGTTGGCCGGGGAATGCTAGAGGTTAGCTTAGGGACCTAGGCAAGAGGAGGCTATTTAATGTGTTGAGAGAATTGATTATGTAGACTTTTACTCATTTACTTTTGTTTTGTCAATAATATAGACTTAGATGTACTAAATTACTGTTTATTGTAAACTTTGTAGTTTAAATATTACATAAATATGCTATATGATGATATCATGTGGATTTGTATGTTCTTGGGAAGCTAGTGGTTGTAGAGCCTTCATGATTAGAAGGGTAACCAATCAAGGATTCCTCATACAGTATACGACATCTACTATGACAAGACCATCCTCAGTTCTTGACATACATAGTAGCTTAAAGTTTGGACAAATAATGCGCAAATAGTAAATCCAACATAAAAATTAAAGGAAAAAGAGTTCAAGAAGATTATGTAAAGGGTTTATAGAGGTTCCTCCTTATGAGTCAACTCTTTCTTCCCACTTCACTCACTAAGGATCTAAACTTCTACACTTGTTGTTTCCCTATTTTATTATTCAAGAAAGTATATAAAGACAACCATATGGCTACAATTAGCACATCTCTATCTTTAAGCTTATCTTTAGCTACGAAGATTACTTTAGTTGTTGAGTGATTTTAGGGTTAGACTTTGTTCCTACAAAAATAAAAAAAGGCTAAATGATACTGGGGCTAGTCTAGTATAGCCACTCTAATGGCAAAGTTCGTAAGTGTTTGAGAGAGAAATAAGTGAATGAATTTAGAATTGAGGGTTGTAAGAGAGTTCTTACAATGCTTTCTCTTTATATTTATAGGTGAACAATGGGTTTTTGAAACAGTAGTTAATCATTGGTCATAGGTTACGTATAGATTTTGTAATGAAGAACATACCTAAAATATAGGAATAGTGGGCGGTTATATAATAAGATCGTATTAGATAATAACCATTCACACCACTTTCCTAAGTTTAAATTGGACTCATTAATAGGTTAGGCTTTGTAGACCATCATGTGGACTGAATCTTAATCGGCATTAGCCAAGAATAGAATTAGTCGACTTCTTATTAGCCGAATAGCCATGTAATATCTTAAGGCGAAGTCTGATTATCAACATTTGTCCCTTAACTACTGTAATTGAGAACTCGACTATGGGAGTAAAAAAAACTTAACACTCAATTTAGGTGGCTAGATGGCTAGGACTAACATGAGTTTTCTAAATGCTAAGTGTTGTTAGAAGGATTGATTTTTGTTTTGAAATGCGATGAATCGTATCCTTAGCAAAAGGTTGTATCCTTTAATTTTCCCGCTCATTCACTTTTCTATGGTAGCAAGCATGATAGCTATCATCCTAGCCATTATTATGCTGGAAGGGCTTATAACTATTAGTAACATGATAATTGTCATATTTTTTACTCATAACACGTGTCATTAATCCATACTTAACTGTTCAATCAAAACTACATTCCTATCGAAAGCATGTTAGGGTTATATGGAGAAACTATTCATATATAAGGGGATTTTTCAATATTAGTAAAGATGTTTTTACTCTATTATCATCTATATCCACTTTGAAGGTTTTCATTAGCTTTCAACATTTCATCTTTCAAGTTTTTGTTTAGGTCATGATTCTCTCATATAGCTTCAAAAAAATATGGTTTAAAGCATCATGATGGGAATCACCCTCCGACCATATCTAAGTCAAGGCCTATCAATGCTTGTTGAGGCTGAGCTGTAACTAGAAAGATAAGGGGAAGGAAAATAAATACTCGGCATCAACTCTGTTGTCAGCCGAGGTGTCAAAAAACCATAAGGCTGAGTACCCAAGACTAAAGAACCACTTGGTACGACCTTGAAAGACTTGCCTTGACTAATTCCAAAACTCAGCAATTATGGGCCAACCTCACTGGTATCTCAACTAAGCTAAGTGAGACGTTAAGGACCCCTTCTCGAACCCATACATCCAACTATCGACCCCATCCAGTTTTAATACTACTTCTCTTAGGAGATGTTGAGTGACTGCTTGTCGAGTTCTATAAAACACACAATTTTGTATTCTTGTATATGTTTTCTCTTTATTTTATTTATGAGCCCGAATCTTTATGGTTTAAGGGCTTGTACTTTATTTATAGTTTTGTTACTAGGGTTTAGGACTTGCTATAAATAGTAACATTTGTACTAACATAGATAGATAGACTACAGAGTGAAACTTTCCTTTTTCGAGTAAGGCTATACTTGAGTTAGCATTTGCCTGATTATTGAGTGTTGATTAGACTCTTTAATCATCTCCGCATTCTTATCAATCTTGTTCTCAGATTTCGGTGAATCCTTTCATTTGAACCTATTAGTGAGTTATATCTAACCTTCATTTGAAACCTAAAACAACATTTAGTGTTCATAAGTCATATCGAACTCTATTTTGAGCTCAAACCCTTGATTGTGTTTGTGTCATGGTGTGTAAGGACCTTAAGGGGAGCCTAGTAGTATTGCTTAGAATTTTCATATTACATATGCACCCATGATAAGAAAATCACCTTATAAGTCAGAGATTGCAAAACTCTAAATAATTAATCGTTAGGGTCTTCAATTTCTGTTTATCAACTCATTGTATAATGTAAATAACTATGGATATCTATTATTCCACAATTCCTCAAAACTATAGAGAATCGGTATCTCTTACCAAAATAGTGAAATAACATAAAAAATTCCAAAAAATTCTAAACTTACTAAAGATAGTAAACTTAATTGAGATATTAGTTGTTTTCCGGAGCATTCCAAATTAACTACACAAGCTTTTTATCATACTTATTCAATGGTATTACTTTGCACTCAGTTCTTATCCTTGTCCCAACTATCAGTTAACTTGCAAGGAAAAGAATTATTGGGGTATAAGCTTATGTTTAGTGAGATAAATACCCTTTGTTAATGCTATATGGTAGAAATTTATAAGATGCACAAACATATTAAAGCATGAACAATTAGTATGCTAAACAATGCATGCATCGACCTAAGAACTACATGTAACTCAAAATTATGCTCCTTATAGTCAGGGTTAAGGATAATTAATCGACCCAAACCAAAATCCGAGTTCTAACCCTTGGGTTTTATATCATTTACGCTATTATGCTTAAGTCAAAACAAAACCATATATAATATACTTTCTTTCTTGAACAACAAATTATATTTTCAAAATCCTAAGTCTAATGGTGTGGTGGCTTCTGTAGTCCACAAACGTACACCCTAAGTAGAGGCTACAAAATACGGCCCCTCACTAACGGTTGGCGTCTCTAGGTACCTAGTAAGTCTGTCAACTTAAGATAAAGACTCAATATAAATGATGACATAGCTAGTGTCCAATCTTATAGGAAGCCCTCCTCTTGTAAGTCCTTTCCCATCTTCTACGTGAAGTGGTAGTTGGTGTCATCCAAATGCAATTATGGGGAATGCATGATTCATTGAATTTTTTTATCTTATAAGTGATTAATTTGGTTTTTCATGGTGATCAGACAATTTCATCCCATACAATTGCACATCTAAATTATTATAAGAAATTACTATTATTAAGTGATGAGCAAGCCATAGCATTTAATTATGAACTCATACACATGAATTTCCCATATCCTATAAGCATTCAATTTATATATATAGGTTTAGGTGTATCTATTCTATAAGCAAAATCAAGTTAAAAGTCATTAGGAATTCACTCACTTTACCACGCAGGTCAATCAAAGAAGTCTGGAGGTAGGTCATATCTGAACACTAGGTCCCCTAGACATCGCAATCATAATACCAAAAGGATTTGAAATAAAACCTACAAAACTAAGCTAAACCCCCTCAATTTATACTTTTGATTAGTTTTTGTATTTTTTCCAGTTTCTTACTTAAAGTTCAATTGCGTATAACTTTCTCATTTTAAATCTGATTTTTATGATCTTATAGTCAATGTTCATCGTTTTTAAGTGTGCTTTAACATGGTGAGGTTATATTTTTGAGATGAGCCATGAAAATCTGTCCATAGGTCAGAACAGTAGTGGTCCTTATGATTTGGAGTGCTTTTAGGCTCTGTTTGGTTAATAGGCTTTTTGGTAACTTGGGAAATCCTTTGGGCTTGGGCTTGGGCTTAGGATCTCATTCTAGGCTTGAAATTCTCTTTAAGGTCAGATTTTTAACTTTGATTTATACTCCTAAGGCTAACAACAACTTCTTGAGCTTTTAAGTGGGCTTAAGTTGTTAAATGGGCTTGTTTTGGTTCAAACTAAAGTTAATGACTTTGTTGTGCTTGTAGAGTCTTGAGTGGACTTTTTATGGGATTCAAAACAATCTTTCTTAATATTTTAAAGTACTGGTCATAATTTTAATGAAGGCCCAATTTAGAGTTCTGGGCTTCTTTTGAGAGTTTTATGTTTGGTATTGAGTTTTAGGCTTAATACACTTATCGTACTTGCCTTGATTGGTCTTTTCACTTTCTCTACTTACTTTCACCATATTTTTAAGTGTATTTTAACAAGGTTCTAGATTTTTTCATGGTGAATCCTAAGGGTTCTCACTTGGTTTCTCAACTTGTTCCATCATTTCCTTAAGTTTAGGTATTAGACCATGAACCTAGGTTACTTATATTCAAATCTTAACTTAACTTCTCTTCCATAGGATGATTACTTAGCTCAAAATTTACATGAAAATAGTAAATCTCATACTTATCATAACTCCCATATCATGGTTTATGTCTTACAAAGTTGGTTTCCTTATGAAACTTCTTGTAATGGATTTTTCCTTTACGTAAGTCTAGATTTGAGTATGTTTAACTTAATAAAAGTGAAAACAACATCCAAATGACTTATAAATCCTCACGTCCAGCATGCTTTCCTTTCATTCAAGTTCTCATTTTAAGATTTTCTCAACTTAAAATTTTCCATTCGAAGTGTTAAATAAGTACCTATACAAAACACCAACTTTATATGTTCACATTTCAACTTTAATGTATGAGTTTCATGAGCTTGTTTGTTAGGGTAGTCTTAGGTATTTCATCAACTTATGATCATACTCATATCTTCAAGAAATCATGGTCTCCTAACATGAATACTAAACTACCAACACAAAGAAACACTTACTTTTCCATAAAGTAAGAGTACGGTGGTTGTGCAGTAAGTTTCCACTTAAGCTTCTTGTTTTTCCTTCCTCTTCTTGCAAGCTTCTTAAGTTACAAAAGTCTTGATGTTTAAGATTGGTTTTGGGGTGTTTTAAGGTTTCCTAAAATCGCTTTTAATGAGGACAGAGTAAAGGCAACTAAAGTGTTTCTGTGCCATGAGTGTATGTACATAAAGGTGGCGGCAATTGTAAGAAGAGTAGAGCTTAGTTTCTTTCTTTGGTTTGTCTGTTTGATGTATGGAAAAGACAATAAAGATGAGAAGAAATGGGAGAGAATGTGCTAGTTGTTGATGTGTGTGCAATGCATCCATAAAGCCTCTTTTTATTGCCTTTTATCAAGTGCATGTGCCATCTTTGACATGATTGGATGATGTAAGTATTAAGGGGTGAATAGTACTTATGAAAGATAATGAGTTGATGGTTAAATGACAAGGCATGGCTTCCCATTTCATTTATTTTCAATCGGTCATGTCTTATCATGTAAGAGCATGGCATTGTCTCCTTAATTATTTTAAAATTAGATAGATAATGTGATGAGATTGCTTATCCTCATGTATTATAAGTTATGGTAAGATATGAAAATGGCCTTATCATAAGCTGTTGATAAGTTATCAAATGATAGGTGAATTTAACTTTCAAATGATTAATTATTTAATGTGATTGGTTAGTTTGCCTATCCATATGTAACATAGCTTATAGGTGAAAATAAGTGGATTGTCTTTTACATAACTCTTTTAGAGTTTGGTTCTTAAATCAATATGTAAATTGTAATTTATTTCTCATGAAATTTTAAACTTTTCTAAAGTTGAATAAAATTATTTAAATTTAATTTTTAATTATTTAGGGCCACAAGTCCTTATTTACATTAGGGTTTGGGGTTCCAAATGGCTTAAAGTCCGTGATTTTTGTGTTTGAGTTTTTATCGATAATTGAACTTTTGAATTGAAAAACAAAGTTTGTTTTCAAAATGTAAACATAAATTCGTAGTTTAGTTGATCCTTGGAAAAATTCCAAAAGTACTCTTGGTTAATTCACAAGCCTATTAAAAGGTAAGGTTTACAAATATGGTTTATAAGCGAAAATAAAGGAATTCTCTTGTATGAAATTTTTTTAGGGTTTAGTTTTCAAATTAATTTGTAGGTTATGGTTTCCTTTTTAAGAAATTTTAGAATTTTCTAGGATGGAATAAAATTTGTTCATATTATCTTTTTAATTATTTATATAGGGTCATTGCTTTATTATGCAACATATATATATATATCATATGATAGA
Source organism: Lumnitzera racemosa (assembly GCA_024138005.1). Classification (NCBI taxonomy): domain Eukaryota; kingdom Viridiplantae; phylum Streptophyta; class Magnoliopsida; order Myrtales; family Combretaceae; genus Lumnitzera; species Lumnitzera racemosa. The sequence goes on along the minus strand of JAMXBC010000003.1, from coordinate 64,824,177 downwards.
TTAAGAAAAAAGAAGGAAATTTCTTAGTAATATGTTTATATATATATATTATGGGGCTACTTATGTATACAAGTAAAATTAATTTTGTAAATTTATTAATTTTTTCTTTTAGCTAGCTTAGTTTTGTTGTTTATTATTACTTAAAATCATCATTGATTCATTTACTATCAATGTTATACGATTTTGCAAAATTAATAATAATTTTATTGATTTATGGCTTTTCAAGTATTAAGATAATTTTATATAGTATTAAAAAAATTTACAAATTAATATTTACGATTTCTATTATGTTTAGATTTACATTTTTAAAAGTACACATATGTAGAGTTTGGGGTTTTTGTGCATGATTGGGGTTTTCAAATTGTCTAATAGGTTCTTTCAAGTTCTTTTTAAGTTTTAAGTTTAAAATTTTAATTAGTTTTCATTTTATGTGGGTTTTTTTTTTTTTACTTAGGGAAATATCTATAATACTCGAGTTCGATACCATATCTAGAAGGTTGAATTTGTGGAGTCTACATGGTGAGTTATATCCATCCACATTTACTATCAAAACCCTTCCTGTTCTTCATACCTATTTTCTTTGAATACTTACTCTTGTTCATTTCTAGATCCGCTGTCGTTTCTCTTCCTTCTTTTGGTTCCTTATCACATCATTTGTTAACTTGTACTTTTATATTCTAAAGCAACTAAGTCCAAGGCTACTTCTCCACCCCCCTTCCTCCTCCCCCCTAAGAAAAGGAATGATTCAACATGTTCGTCAAGTAGTTTGGTAGATATCACAATGGAGTGATAATAGAAACTTACTCACATCAATGCTATTCTAGTAGATAACTACCTAGATGATAAGGAAGGAAAGCCTATAGCTAGGTATTTGTACAATAATGTTGTTTATAATAGTAATTCCCTAGATGGAGTGGAGATTGGTGTTATTAAGAAAGTCATGTCATAGTATAATAAATACTAGTAAGATCTTCTTTAGACATGGAATTTGTATAAGCTAAGGGAGGATAAGAGGGTATGTTTCCTAAGAGTATGAGTTTTGTTGATAGTCAGTTTTTATCCACCTGTCTTACTCGTCCATTCGGTTGTCGACAGGCCTTACAATCTGTGTTCTCGATACCTTGCTAAGTAATTGACATTCTTGGCACTACACTGAGTAATACAGATTCGTTCCTAATTTGAATTCTTGTTCATAGCACAAATAGATATCACAAGAATGGTTGTATTACATAATTGACTGCTCTCCCTATATTTTAAGGAAGGTATCTAATCAAGAAGCTTCTACGTGGCTCAACAACTATTTTGATAATTGCTTCTTTAGACATGACAATCTCCTATGAATATGGGAAAGAAGAGATTTGATAACTCTTAACCTCCTTACTTTACTTTTCTCATTCTTATTAATTGACTTAGGCATCGGAGTGGTTGCACCAGACTAGCCCTAGTACCAAGCTTTTTTCTTATCTTTGTAAGAAATTTCCAACCCCCAAAATCCACTGATAACATTTGGTTCCTTTTATTTTTCCTAAACAAAACCATATGGCTAAAAATAGAATGACGAAGAGTATAAGTGTTGGTACTTCCTCCTAACACCATGAAGTGGGGAGTCAACATACTGATGAGTAAGAACTGGTTAGACTCAAGCAACTATGCCTCGATTAGGCCAAGGAAAACTCGTAGTTAAACATAAAGCATGAATAGATCCTTAACCTCCTTCATAATAATATTCATCCAAATCATAACAAAGAGCATGGTGATCATGATGCTAATAATAGCGATGATTCAATTTATTCACTTGAGTTATAGAAAAAGCAAGCTGAGGTCGCGATGAGACCTTCGACTCTTACTTTCAAGAAGAATGATAAAGGCAAGTAACTGCAACAGGTACACCATGTAGGCCCCTTGCATGTCAATGCCCCTGCTACAATAAGCAAACAATTTTAAATCAAGAAGAGTCCCTTTGTTCTAGAGATTTTAGAAGAGGAAACACCTTGGCACATCAAGTTACCATAGTTTGAAGCTTATGATGGAATAAAGGACCTTAAATACCACCTAGAGTACTATCGTATTTTGTCGAAGTTGCATGGTTTGAGTGATGTAGTAGCCTATTAAGTTTTTCCTCCAACTTTGAGCAATGTGGCCAACATATGGTTCAAATACTTGACACCTAACACCATTTCTTATTTCTTTGAATTAGCAAAAGTGTTTCTTTAACACTTCCTTGCAAGCAAACTTCCTATTTAGGATTCCTCTATCTTTAACACAATCAAACAAAAATCAGACGAGTCAATTAGAGACTACCTAAGCAAGTTCATGGCCGAAATGGCTCAAATCCTATAATTGGATATGAGTATCGCCCTCAATGACCCAGTTGATTGAGTTAAACCCTATGGAGACTTTTTCAAGTCTCTCGTATAGAATACATCGAAAACTTTTGCTGAGTTCAAGGCTAAAGGCACATTATGCATCCGTTAGGAGGATATCATAAAGGCCTAGTAGGAAGCCAATCATAATAGAGGAGATAGAAAAAATGACAAGAGAAAGAGTATGAAGGATAGACTTAGCTCAAATGATGATTAAGGTTTAAATGCTAAGAGAAAGAGACCAATGATTCCAACATTTTTATCCCATACATCGGTCAATCGTTCAATTTTAGACATATTGATGGAGGTATGATGACAAAGATTCATTCTACATTGGTTGGAAAGAATAAGAGGAAATCTCTCGAGGAGAAATTGCAACAAGTACTGTAACCTTTACCGCGACAAGGGTCACAACATAAACGAGTGCATATAGCTCAAGAATGCGATTGAAGATGCAATTTAACATGGGCATTTGTGAAAATTCCTAGCACATGATATCGAAAATATCAAGAGACCATCCTAGATGAGATGTGAGGAATAGGAGAGTGCCACTCGACTAACCGTTGTTGAAAGAGATACAAGGGATGTGAATCCTAATAAAGCACCCAATGAAGTGATTGACACCATTGTTGGCGGACCTACTATAGGCCAGTCAAGCTCTTTAAGCTTGACGAATGCCAAAAATTATGTCTATAACATCCATGGCAAGAAGGTCAAGATTGATAACATAATTTCTTTCACAGAAGATGACTTTGAAGGCAACTAAAGACCGCATAGTGACACACTAGTTATTAGTGTAAGAGTCACAAACTTCGAAATCAACAACATTCTTGTTGACACAGAAAGTTCGGTTAATATCATTTTTCAGTATGCATTTGACTAGATGAGACACATGATCAAGGCACAGCTAAAATGTTATAAGTATGATATTTATGCCTTCAATAACCAACTAGTTCAAGTAGATAGAGTAATTTCTTTGTCGATACAAATTGGCGATGACAAATATGTCATAGAGGATAAGGTGGACTTCTTCATCATCAAATCTTAGTCCCCATGCAACATGATAATGGGATGATTGTGTCAACATCTCTTTGGAATTGTCCTTTCAACTATACATCTTAAAGCTAAGTCCTCTACTTCCTTAGGAGTCAGCATATACAAAGGGGATCAGCAATTAACAAGGTCTTTATATATGAGAAACTTAAGATGAGAAGAGGTATTTCAGGTGGAAACCTTTCCAGAAGGCAAGTCAATTGGCATAGAGAATACTAAGCGTGATATTGAGGAAATTTTTTTAAGAGATGACCCTAGCAAAACAATGAGGATTGGGAAATCCTTATTAGCAAATATTCAGTAAAGTTTGATTAACTTCTTGTAAGCTAACGCTGGCGTGTTTGCATGGTCCCCTTTAGACATACTGTGCATCTCGAGAGAAGTTATGGTAATAAGCTCCAAATTGATCCGACTTTGAAGGTGGTCCAAGAAAAAGAAAAGGCATTTTGCACTAAAGAGACAAGCAGCAATAAAGGAAGAAGTCCAAAAGTTATTGATAACCGGATTTATTTAGGAAGAGCCTTATCCAACTTGGCTAGGTAATTGTGTGTTAGTTAAGAAGTTTAGCAATAAGTGGCAAATGTGCATAAACTTCATGGATCTCAATAAGGCCTATCCTAGGGATTGTTTCCTACTATAAAAAAATTGATTAGATGGTAGATGCAACCGCTGGACACCCGTTACTTTCTTTTATGAATGCTTTCTCTAATTATAACCAAATCAAGATGGAAAAGGAGGATGAAGTCCACACGTCTTTTGTTACCAAATTTCAAATGTATTGTTATATGGTAATGCCCTTTCGGCTAAAAAATGGCAGTACAACATAGCAAAGACTTGTTACCAAGATGTTCAAACCCTAGCTTCACAGAAACGTCAAAGTATATGTTAGTGACATGATTGTGATGAGTTTAATGGAAGACCAACATCTTGCCGACCTTAAGGAGACATTTGCTACGTTGAGGAGATATAACATGAAAATCAACCTACAGAAATGTGTCATTAGCAGAACATTAAGAAAATTTTTAAGACACATGGTTATTTAGGATGGTATTGAGGCTAACCCAAGAAAAATTGAAGTGATAAGGAACATGAAATCCCTTTGCACGGTCAAGGAAGTGCATGAACTCATTAGTCGAATAGCTACCCTCAATAGTTTTGTGTTGAGAAGTGCATATAGGTGTACAGAATTCTTTAAAAATCTTAAAGAATCCGAAAGAATTCAAATGGTTCGACGATCGTAAGAGAGGTTTCAATGATCTTAAAGAATTCCTTGCATCACCACCAACTTTCTCGACACCTATTTCAAGAGAGAATTTATATTTATATCTATCTTTTAATTGCTAATCATTTTCTTTTGTATTAGTTTGAATTGATGACAAAGAGCATCGACCCATTTATTACGTGAGTCATGTTTTGTAAAGGCCAAAGCTTCAGTATACGAAAAGTGAAAATTATGTTTTAGCAATAGTTCTCTTGATGAGGAAATTGAAGCCATATTTTGAAACTCACTTAATCATTATGCTTACTATTTAACCATTGTAGCAAGCATTGCAATAGCCTAACTCCTCTTTAAGGATGATGAAATATGCCCTAGAGCTAAGTGCTCATAGTGTACAATAAAAACCCAGAATGGCACTGAAAGCTTAAGTGCTATCAGATTTTGTAGCCGAATTCAATGTGAGGAAGATAGTATAGAGTTTGCTGAGAAACCTATTTGGTTCCTTTATGTGGATGGTTCTTCAACGAAAGAAGGAAGTGGTGTAAGCCCTGTTCTTTAAGGCCCCCACAATGTTAAGTTCATTATGCTTTAAGATTTGGATTCCTGACCAACAATAATGAAGCAGAGTATGAAGCTTTGATTGCCAAAATGAAACTGCCAAAATAAATTGGTGCTAAGAAACTTGAAGTGTTCTCTGATTTACAATTGGCAGTGAATCAGGTCACGAGAAGTTATGCGGTAAAGGAAGAAGAGATGAGTAAGTACTTATTGGTGGTACGAACGCTTACAGAAGAATTTCAATCTTTCTCCATCTACAAAATTTTGACAAGCGAGAATATTGTAGCCAATAAGTTGTCGAAATTAGCCAATATGGCATTTCTGAACTAACAATAAACTTTTTGTCACATTTCTTCTGTAGAAAAGTTTATCCACTCTTTTACAAATCTGTGAGTTAGCTTCTTGCTTGAGAGAAGAATCTTAGAGGGATCCTCTAGTATATTATTTGAGAGATGATACTCTCCCTAACAATAAAAAAAGGAGTATGAAGATTGGCTTACCAAGCAATGAACTAAATAATGATTGATGGTCAACTATATAAACGCGGCTTATCACAACCCTATCTTCGATGCCTTCCTTCAAGAGATTCTTAGAGGGTATTATTTGAGTAGCATGGTAACGTATGTAGTAACTGCGTAAAAGTACAGATACTATATGTTCAAGCACTACAACTCTGCAATTACTAGCTAACCATGAGAGAAAATGCAAAGGAAGTTGTCTGGTACTGTCTCTAGTGCTAGAAGCACGAGTTGCTAAGTCATACACCTACAATTGAATTATGTTGTTTAACTAGCCCTTAGCCCTTCACCCAATGGGGGCTAGATATTTTTGGACCCTTTTCAAAGTCTACTGCCCAACAACAATTCATCATTGTGGCTATAAATTACTTTACCAAATGGGTAGAGGCTGAGGTAGTGGTGATGATCACTAAGTACAAAGTCGAAGCATTCCTTTTCAGTTCCATCATATCAAGATTCGGAGTTCCTTACATAATAATCACAAATAACTACCTATAGTTTGATAATAATAAGTTCTAGGAATTTTGTGAGAAGTATGGCATTTGCCTCAACTATACATCTATAGCACACCCTCAGACGAGTGGATAAGTTGAAGCCATAAACAAGATCATTTTACATGACTTAAGAAAGAAAGTAGATCAAGTTAGAGGGAAATGAGTCAATGAACTATCGAATGTCTTATGGAGGTACCAAACCACCTATAAAACTGCTATTGAGGAGATGCCCTTCTTGTTAGCATATGGCATGGAAGCCGTGTTGTCGATTAAGTTAGATTTACTAAATCTACAGACATAAAATTATGACGTTATGGTTAATTAAGTAGGATTAGTAACAAATTTCAGCACCATTGATGAAATCTGAGATATTGCAAGAGCTAAGGTGATGGCATACCAGCATAAAGCGACAAGGTATTTGATGGGAATCAACCTTCGACCATATCCAAGATGAGGCCTATCGATGCTTGTTGAGGCTGAGCTACAACTAGAAGGATGAAGGGAAGGAAAATAAACACTCAGCGTCAACTCTATCGTTAGTCAAGGTATCGAGAAACCATAAGGTCGAGTACTTGAGACATAAGAGACACTTGGCATGACCCCGAGAGACTAGTGTTGACTAATTCTAGAACTCAGCAATTATGGGTCGACTTCTCTAGTGTCTCAGCCAAGCTACGCAAAACGTCAAGGACTCCTTTCCTAACCCGCATATCCAATTGCTGACCCCGTTCAGTTTGGATACTACTACTCCCAAGACATGCCTAGTGACTATATGCTGAGCTTTGTAAAACATATAATTTTGTACTCTTGTACATGTTTTCCTTTTATTTTATTTATGAGCTCGATTCTTTAGGGTTTAAGCTTGTACGTTATTTACATTTTTACCACTAGGGTTTACGACTTGTTATAAATAGCAACATTTATACTAATATAGAGATACAAATATATAGACATATACAGAAGAATATATAGATGGTGAAACTTTCCTCTTTCAAGCAAGGCTGTACTTGAGCTAATACAGCTTGCGTTTGTCAAATTATTGAGTATTGATTACTCTCTTTAATTTTTCTCGTATTCTTATCAATCTTATTCTTAGGATTATCGTCAACCCTTCTTTTGAATTGGTTCATGAGTCACATTTAACCTTCATTTGAAACCCCGAGCAACATTTAGTGTTTGTGAGTCGTATCAAACCCTATTTTGAGCCTAAACCCCTTTATTCTGTTTATGTCTTGGTGCATGATATTCATCTACATTCACACTTAAACCCCCTTTTCTTACTTCCTTTTCTTTATACCCATTCTATTCATCCGACCTACTGCATTTGTTGTCCCTTTGATCCCTATTATATTGGTATTAGAGATTTAATCCTTATCATATTAGTATTAGAGATTCGATCCTTATTGTATTGGTATTAGAGCTTTGGGGAGGCATGCATGCTAGTGTTCTTCAAAGTAGATTTTTGGTTCTAACATTTCTATTCATCATTGTTATGTAGTGTAGTGTGCTGTTTGTAGTAGCTATTTTTCAGTAGTGGTAGTTGTAAAAGTTGAGTAGTGGTTGTTTCTAGGTTACTATTATTGTCTTTTATTTTGTTCAATTCTTTGGTCAATTTCTAAACAAACAAGAATGTCAAAGGATAGTGTCAACAATACTACAAATAGTCCTCATGAAAGCTTGAGGCGTTGTGTTGAAAACTTATAATATCATAATCAGAATCCCACTAACTCTATCCAAGAACTCACTTGAATATTCAAAGGCCATAGATGAGATGACTAAGAGGAAAGAAGGGAGAGAACAGCCATAAGTAGAAGTGGTTCTAATGAACATGGTCATAATGAACAATAGCTAAGAAGAGCTGCCAAGCTAAGAAGAAGAGAAAACCATCCAGTGTTGAGAAGAAGAAATGATAGGAGTGTTGGCTCCAAAACAAATCAAGAAACTGGAAGAAGAGAGTTAATGTCGAGAAGGAACATGGTTGAGCAAAGCTTGAACAGAAGTGGTTGATTCGAGGTAATCTAACCTGTTAGAAATGCAAGGTATGAACCCTGAGCACCTTGCTGAAGGCTTAACAATGTCAAAACTTAGAGGCTCATCAAAAGATTGATGAACCAACGCTTTGTGCCAACTTATTTCAAGCAGCAAATGCTCGATGCCTTTTAGTACCTGAAACAAGGTTGAAATACTATCGAAGAGTATTTACAAGAGTTTGAGACCATAATGGCAAGATGTGAAATTGCTAAGCTACAGACTATACCATTGCCAGATTCCTGAGTGGACTCTGAGACAACATTACCAAGATAGTTGAATTTTAGCAGTTTGACTATCTAGACGAGCTAATTAATTTGACATTAAGAGTAGAGAGGTATAGGATAAGGCATTAGAGACCAAGTAGTCGACCGCAATAAGGCAGCCTTAAGCTTGAGAGGTATGCCGAGAGAAGGCAAGAAAGGAAGATAGCGCAAGGAGAGCCTAGTTAGCTAACCTATGCTAAGAAAAAAATTGCTCAAAAAGAGAAGGAAACCGGTAGCAAGGCTCGAGAAGTGAAGTACTTCATATGCTTAGGCTACGGACATATTGCATCCTAATGCCCAAATAAAAGGGTCATTGTCTTAAAGGGCAAAGGGCCCAAAGCTCAAATCAAAAGTCAGAGTGATAAGAGCTCGGAAGATGGATTGATAAAAAAAGATGTCTATGCCAAAAATTTAGATGAACTCTTATCCTTGATATGTCAATGAGTTGACCGGAAGGTGGATACCGGATAAGGGAAAATTTTATTTCACATGCAGTGCTTAGTGAATAGGAAGACTTGTTCCCTAATAGTAGATGGAGGTAGCTGCACTAATATTGTCTCTACTGAGTTAGTAGAAAAGATGAAGTTGTTGACCTACCCACATCCTTATCCCTATGGATTGAAATGGTTTAATAACAAGGGTACAGTCCATGTGCATAAAAGAGCATGGATAGCATTCAAAGCCGAACAATACAAGGATGATATTGATTTTGACGTTCTGTCTATGAATGTTACAAATCTACGTCTTAGCTGACCTTAAGAGTTTGATAGGAAAGTGATCCATGACGGCTTCCTCAACACTTGCACCATTTGAAAAGATAGGAAGAGCTATCACTTGACCCCCATGAGTGTTAAGGAAATCTAGAGACACTCAGCACCTATGGTGAAGAGAAAATAGAAGAGAAGTCCATTTAGCATCCTGGCTCATGCTTAATAGTTAACGTCGAGGACGACTTCCTTTCAAACTCACAGTAATGATGGGTATCAACCTCTGATCATATCCAAGCTAAGGCCAATCCATACTTGCCGAGGCTAAGCAATAGCCAAAAGGATGAGGGGAAGGAAAATAAACACTCGGCATCAACTCTATGATCAACTAAGGTGTTGAGAAACCATAAGGTCAGGTACCCGAGACCTAAGAACCACTTGGTACAACCCCAAAAGACTAGTGCTAACTAATTCCAAAACTTAGCAACTATAGGTTGACCTCTCTAGTATCTCGGCCAAGCCACGTGAGATGTCAAGGACTCCTTTCTGAATCTACACATCCTACTACCGACCCCATCCAGTTTGGATACGACTATTCTTAGGACATGCCAAGTGACTGCATGATGAGTTCTGTAAAACATGTAGTTTTGTATTCTTACACATGTTTTCCCTTTATTTTATTTATGGGCTCGATTCTTTAGAGTTTAAGGCCTTATACTTTATTTACAATTTTGTCACTACGGTTTAAGACTTGCTATATGTAGTAACATATGTACTAATATAGGGATACAGATATTTAAACTTATACAGAAGAATATATAGAGGGTGAAACTTTCCTCTTTAAAGTAAGGTTGTACTTAAGCTAATAGAGCTTATGTTTCCTCGATTATTGAGTATTGATTACTCTCTTTAATCTCTAACGTGTTCTTATCAATCTTATTCTTAGAATTATGGTGAACCCCTTTATTTGAACCGGTTAGTGAGTCATATCTAACTTTCATTTAAAACCTAAGCAACATTTAGTATTTATGAGTTGTATCGAACTCTATTTCAAGCTCAAACTCCTAATTGTGTTTATGTCTTAGTGCATGATATCCATCCACATTCATACTCAAAGCCCCTATTCTTACTTCCTACTCTTTGTACCCATTCTATTCACCCAACCCGCTACATTTGCTATTTCTTCGATCCTTATCATATTGGTATCAGAGATTAAATCCTTATCAATATTACAATCAGAAAGTGAAGCATAAGGTTTTTTAACCTTAAGATTTGGTTTGCCAAAAGATGGAAGCTACTAGCGTACAAGTGAGTCAATACGAATTAGGAGTATCTGGTCTGGATTCGAGAAGTCATTTGCGAAGGACCTATTAATTAGAAAGGCTGGATGGATCTATTATCCCTCGAGCATGGAATGCTGAGAATTTGAAATTATATTTTAATTGATTGGTTAGATAATGTTCATCTCCACTTGTTTGTAAGGCGATAGCCTACTTACATGTAAGACTACAATACTTTTTTATGAGAATTATGTTTGAAGTATCATTTTATTTCTTATCCTTTATATGATTGCTGAGATAATGACTTCTAGACTGCACAGTAAATGAACTGACCTAAGTTCTAGCCTATTGTGGTTAATGAACTATATAAATTAATCTTACAGTCAAGTAATGTGGTTAGTCCATGCCTCAAATGACTAATGGACAAAGTCTATAAAGAAGCACCAATGGGGTATGTGAAATAAAATACACCAAGAAATAATTGTGTATGTGAAATAAAACATGTTGAGAAACAATTTGGCATGTGAATAAAACATGCCAAGAAATAATTGGGTATGTGAAATAAAACATATCGAGAAACAATTTGGCGTATAAAATAAAACATGCCAAGAAATAATTGGGCTTGTGAAATAAAACATACTGAAAGACAATTAAGTGTGTGAAATAAAACATGTCAAGAAATACTTAGCATGTGATATAAAATATGCTAACTAATAGGAGCATGTGAAATAAAACACGTACATCATACATGTTGGAAAAGCACAGTGTGTCAAATAAAACATATTCAAAGTATTTAACATGAAAGATACTTTTCATTCCATAAAGTATTGATTACATTCACTCGGCCCTATAGAGAAAGCAATGAACAAATAATACAAAGAAAATCCTATGACGTATCCTTAGTGACAGTAGAAGTAATTTTTGGATCGAAGGCTGGGGCTTTCTCTAAGCAAGCTTCTTTCTTAACACTTGAGGTCTTAGAGCCAGCAGATTTCTCTTTTCGTACATAGGGGATTTCTTTTGATAGATGTTCTTTGTCTTCCCATGGATCTTCTACACGAGTTTCGTCATTATCCTCATTTACAATCTTGACACTTGCCGCATCGTCATCCTCTTCATCAACACTATGGACTTTGTCATCGACATCGGCAAAGTTAAGACAAGTAAGATCATAATCAGGGTGAAGCTTCAGGATCTCCTCTCTTGCTGCTTGGACCCCCCTTTAATAAATTCTTCCATATAAGTCTCTCATATTATCGACTAAGAGTGACTATATTGAAAGCCTCTTCAATTGATGGTCCTCTCCTCACAGTCTCCTCCAACTCGATAACATGGCTCTATAAGTTCGGGTTATTGGTCTCTAACTCTTTAATCTGCATTTTGAGCTCATTTTCCTTACTACTCATTGTACAAAGAGTTGAGCCCAAGCCCAAGCACTTTTCTTTCTTCTTCTGTAGCTCCTCCTTTAGGCAATCAGACTCCTTATACTAATCTTCCATTTTAGCCTTCAGGCTCAAGACTTCATTGGTAGTAAGGGTATGTGCCAACTTCTTGCCTCCATCTCAACCCTTATCCTTGCATTCTCAACAGTAGCAGTTTAGGCTTTAGATACATTATATGCATCCTTAATTTTCTGTAACAATTTTGTCGACAAAATACATGAAGACTACTATGGATCTTACCTTATTAGTTTAATTATTGTCCTCATCCAAAGCCATCAGAATGTGGTTGCTTATTTAGAAAATAAAAAGGAATATCAGCAACTGAGTAAATTCAATAGTTAAAAAGATGGATACAAACACTCTTATCACTTAACTTAGTCGCAATATGGGCCTTATTATAACCACTGACCCTAACAACATCCTTCTTGGCAATCTCATTATCCGTTCGAAGGATAATTCCTTCCATCAAGGCTAGAGATTTTATCCTATCACCTAAGGCGAAGTCAGTATCCAGAACATTTTGGCTCTAGCATGGGACGAAGAACTTGTTAATCTCCTTATTGGGGATGAATTTGGCGTTGCTGATGTCGAGAGCTTTGGACCACCTTGTCTCCTTTGTCCTCTCATCCAAACCCTTTGACCTTTTAATAGGTGGTTAGCCAGCGAGTTCCTTCTTCAATCTCTTGGTAGCACTCAGCATCACCTCCAGAGCTATTGATGACCCTTTAGCAGTAGTTGCTTCTTCAACCTCATTATGGGCAAGGTCTCTCAGCTGCCCTTCCTTAGCTCAGCAATAGTTTGAATACTTTTGATAGGAGGCTCCTTAGAACGAGCAACCTTGGTCGGTAGAGTCTTTTCACCCTCCTTTCACTTCTCAGTGAGGTGGGTGGTTTTCTTTTATGCTGCCGCCTACTTTGCTTCATGCTCATTCACCATTTTCTTTATAGCAGCTCACCGAGTGGTTGTTACTATGGTGGCAACCCTCATATCGGCTTTTGATTTCTTAGCTTTAGCTTAGGCTAATAGTATGGTAGAATTTACCTCACCAGCACCCATATTTGTAGCATGAGTAAATGTTATGGACCTGCTAAAATGGCCCATTCCCAAGAGGTTCCTAGAGCCCAAGAAGAAGGCCCAACTCCCCTAAAAGCTTCTATAAGATGAAAAGCTCCAAAAGGTTCTGAAGAAGTCCAAAATTTTGTATAGTAGTAGGTGGGGTAGGTGAATATGGTAGTTGGGAGTCAATTGTAACCATTAGATCGAATTAATCTTAACCATTAAATTGCAAAGACTTTCTATACATATAAGGGTGTTTCCCTTAGATGTAATATATAAGTTATTTCAGTGAATACAACATACCTTAGAGTTTCTCTCTCTACTTTCTCTCTCTAAACTTTATGAGTGTGTTACAGGCTGACTTAGCCTTCCTTAGTGAGGTTAGGAACACTATGTGCCGCACGGGATCGAGTGACGGAATCCGGCTGTGATAAGTGGTATCAGAGCCTGAAAAAGGAACTACTTATGGAGAAAATGTCATTCAGAGGAGACAACAACACTTTAATGGTCGATGAGTTGGCCGACCATGATGATCGCCGTATTACTAGGCAAAGGGCTAAGTCTTTAGACTTGTTAAACTCCCTCCTTAACAGGATGAATAAGGAAGAGTTGAGCATTGCTAAGACTAAGGAACAATTTGATGAGTCTTAAGGCAGTCTTGAGGAAATGGAAAAAGAACTTTGAGGTGAATTGCAAGGAGCACTAAATCGAGTAGTAGAAGAGCTTAGGCAGTATGGAAATGTTATTGAAGAGAAGGGTGATGCTCTTTAAGCCCGAGTCACAGCTTTAGAAACTAAAGAAGAGGCTTGTGAAGCTAAGGTTGATATAGTAGTAGTAGCTATGCATCAGGAGATTGAAGATTTCAAGACGCAATTGATGGCTTGTCGAATTGCTGTTGCAAATGGAATGACCATATAGATGGGCCATAGGATCGATGTTCCAAAGCTAAAGCATTTTAACGGAATGCGGTCCGCTCGAGATGTAGACAACTTCCTATGGGGAGTGGAATAATATTTTAACACTGTAGGAATCTTAGATGATGCTGGAAAGATACGTACTGCTACCATATATCTAAAAAACTCTGCTATATTGTAGTGGCATAAGAGGGCAACTGATATCAACACTTGGGATAGTTTTGTACAAGAGCTGAAGGGTCAATTCTCTCCTCATAATGCTACTAAGGAAGCAAAGGTGAAATTGTGTCACCTAACCCATAAGGGTGACATAAAGCAATATGTAAAGGAATTTTTAGAGTTAATGTTGAAGATCCCAGTCCTCAACCAAGAAGATGCTTTGGTAATGTTTGTGGAAGGCTTAAAGCCCTAGGCTAAATTAAAATTGAAGCAAAGAGGAGTAGAAGATATTTCTAAGGCTATAGCAGTTGTTGAAGGCCTGATGGAATTTTGGAAGACAAATCCTAAGATTATAGGGGGAAGATGGAAAGGGGGAGCTGAAAGGCAGAAGAGTGGGAGTTCTTCCAAAGGGAAAACCAAAGCAGAGAAAAGAGATAACGATCGAGGTAGAACTCATGAAGGGAGAGACATGGAAAGATGGAAACCCTGTGAATTGAAATGTTATTTCTGTAATGGTCCCCATTATGCTAGAGAGTGTCCAAAGAAAGAGAGATTGGTGGCGCTAGTAGCAAGTAAAAGCTCAGATGATGGCGATGAAGCTTAGTTAGGGTCACTTCGTCTACTCAACGCTATGAAGTCTCAAGTTAATGAAAGAAAAGGATTGATGTATATTGAAGTATCAGTAATAGGTAAGAAACTTAATGCCCTCGTGAACATAAGAGCATCTCATCTTTTCATTTTTGATATGGCAGCAAAGCAATTGGGGCTAAAAGTAAAGGAGACCAAAACATGGCTCAAAACAGTTAACTCAAAAGAAGTTCCCACTATTGGAGTAGCCAGGGGGATAGAGCTCCATATTGGGGGTTGGTAGGGAAAGGAGATGGTTAAAGTAGTGCCAATAGGTCATTTTGATTTTGTGATTGGGATGGATTTCCTAGATCGCATTGATGTACTTATCGTACTACAGACTAACTACATTTGTTTACTTAATCACAACTCACAATGTGCAGTCCTCGTCATAAGAAAGGTAAGCCAAGCCACCAAATTCCTATCGGCTATGCAATTGGAAAAGGGACTTAAGAAGAATGAAGTCACTTATTTGGCTGCCTTAAAAGTTAAGGAAGAGACTATTGGTCAAGAAAGGGTTCCACCTCAAGTGGGGGAGATATAAGAAGAATTTACGGATATAATGCCGTCAATGTTGCCTAAGAAGTTACTACTAAGAAAAGAGGTAGACCATGTGATAGAATTGGAACCTAGAGCTAAGCTACCCACCGTCGTCCCATACAAGATGTAACCTCTAGAATTAGAAGTGTTAAGGCGACAATTGAAGGAATTACTAGAAGTAGGTTTCATTAGGCCTTCAAAGGCACCTTTTGGAGCTCCCGTACTCTTTTAGAAGAAACAAGATGGATAACTCCAAATGTATATTGATTATCAAGCCCTAAATAAGTTCACCATAAAGAATAAGTACCCCATTCCATTGGTATCAAACCTATTCGATAGGTTGGGAGAAGCTAGATACTTCTCCAAATTAGATTTATGGTTGGGATATCACCAAGTGAGGATTGTAGAAGGAGGCAAACCCAAGACCACTTGTGTTACAAGGTATGGTACTTTTGAATTCATGGTCATGACGTTCGGCCTTACCAATGCCCTGGCTACTTTCTATACACTTATGAATTGTGTTTTGGCCCCTTTTCTTGATCATTTTGTAGCAGTATACTTGGATGACATCATGATTTATAGTAAGACATTAGAGAAAAACATAGAGCACCTTCGCTCGTTATTCTTAGCTTTAAGAAGGAATGATCTATATGTGAAAATAGAGAAATGTGCTTTTGCACAAGAAGAGGTGATGTTCCTTGGTCACATAGTGGGGAGAGGAAAGATAAGAATGGACGAAGGAAAGGTATGGGCCACCTAGGATTGGAAGGAACCCACCAAGCCTACTGAGTTGAGATCCTTCCTTGGCTTAGCAAATTACTATAGAAGATTCATTAAGGGCTATTCGAGGATAGTGAGCCCATTCACAGACTTACTCAAAAGGACTACCCCTTGGGTCTGGAATATAAATAAATGATAGGCACTCGAGACCTTAAAGATGGCAATTACTAAGGAGCTAGTCCTTCTCCTTCCTAACTTTAGCAAACCCTTTGAGGTATGTACAGATGCTAGTGATTTTGCTATTGGAGGGTTTTAATGCAGGAATGACACCTTGTGGCATTTGAGAGGTGAAAGCTGAATGATACAAAGAAGCGATATCCCGTGCATGAAAAAGAGATGATGGCAATAGTAGACTATCTTCTCGTATGGAGGCACTACTTGTTAGGGAAGGAGTTTGTGGTCAAAACTGACAATATAGCCACTAGCTATTTTTAGACTCAAAAGAAGCTCTCTCCTAAGCAAGCTTGATGGTAGGTTTTCCTGGTAGAACTTGATTTCGACCTTGAACATAAGTCAGGTAAGACTAACGTTATGGCGGATACTTTGAACTGAAGGATTGAGTTAGTAGCCATCAACAAAACTGAAAGCAACTTCGTTGATAGAATTCTAGAGGGGATGGAGAGTAATAAACAAGCTAAAGCTCTATTGATCCAATGTTAAGAAGGGAAAACAAGGATATTTTAGCAAGAGAATGAACTAATATATATGAAGGGACAATGAATTTATGTATCCCGATCCTTAAACCTAAAAATGGAGATACTTAAAGAATGTCATGATTCTAAATGGGCTGGTCATCCAGGAATGCACCATACCTAAGCCTTAGTAGAAGAAAAGTATTTTTGGTCATACATGAGGGAAGATGTTGAGAGCTATGTTCGAACTTGTCTTGTGTGCTAACAAGACAAAGTTGAACACAAGGCAACTCTGGGACTATTAGAGCCTCTTCCTATTCCTGGATAGCCATGGGAGAGTATTTCCATGGACTTCATTGTATGTTTTCCTCGATTGGAAGGGTATGGAACAATCATGGTTGTGGTAGACAAGTTCTCAAAATACGCAACTTTTGTTGCAACAGCAAAGGAGTGCCCGACAGATGAGGCTACCCGATTGTTCCTAAGACATGTAGTAAAGTATTGGGGCTTGCTAAGAAACATTGTAAGTGATTGAGATGGGCGATTTACAGGGAAATTTTGGACAGTATTGTTCAAACTTTTGGGATATGAGTTGAACTTTTCAACTAGTTTGCATCCCTAGATGGATGGTTAGACGGAGCGAGTGAATGCTGTAGTAGGATTATACTTAAGGCATTTTGTAGGAGCTAACCAACACGATTGGACCAAGTTGTTAGATGTGGCGTAGTTATTGTTCAACCTACAGAAGAATGAGTCCATCGGATAGAGTCCTTTCGAGATCGTCCTACGAAGGTAACTCTTAACTCCACATACAATAACGATGGGATATACAAGGTCCAGCCCTCCCGCATAAAAATTTGCAAGGGAATGGCAAGAGAATGAAGAAGATTGTAGACAAGAAGTGTAGGTCGATGGAATATCAAGTAGGTGATCGAGTGCTTATTAAGTTATATTTGATACAATGTATGAGGGGACAACTACATAAAGGTCTAATGAGGCATTACGAGGGTCCATTCCCAATAGTGAAACGAGTGGGGCAAGTGTCTTATAAATTAGAACTTCCATCCAAATTGAAATTCCACCTGGTTTTCTACGTGAGCATGCTAAAACCATTCCACAAGGATGAGGAAGACCCTATAAGAGCTATATCACAAAGGGCCCAAATAGGAGTACAAGATTCATTTGATAAGAAAGTTGAAGGGATCATAGCTGATAGACATGTGAGGAGACATAGACAGCTCCTAGACATGATTATATGGTAATGTGGAAGGGATGACTAGAGAGTGAGGCTAGTTAGGAACCGACCAAAGCACTATGGCAATTCAAAGACAAGATTCAAAAGTTCTATGATGAAGGAGCGAGAGAGCATTGCCGGATTGAGCGGGGGAGAATATTACGGACCTCCCAAAATGGGCCATTCCCAGGAGGTTCCAAAAGCCTAAGAAGAATGCCCAAGCCCCCTAAAGGCTTCTAGAAGATGAAAAGCTCTAGAAGGTTCCAGAGAAGTCCAGAATCTTGTATAGTAGTAGGTGGGGTAGGTGAATATGGTAGTTGGGAGTCAATTGTAACCGTTAAATCAAATTGATCTTAACCATTAAATTGTAAAGACTCTCTGTATATATAGGGGTGTTCCCCTCAAATATAATATACAAGTTATTTGAGTGAATACAACATACCTTAGAGTATCTCTCTCTACTTTTTCTCTCTAAACTTTGTGAGTTTGTTACAAGCTGACTTAGCCTTCCCTAGTGAGGTCAGGAATGCTAAGTACCGTACGAGATCGAGTGACAAAATCTACCCGTGACATAAACATGTTAATATTAACATAAGGGAAAAGAATAACCTTACATTCTTCATGTTGAGCAAAGCTCAAAGGCAACAATTCTCCCCCTAGGTTAGAAGAACGGTTTCCCCCTTATACCTTTACTCGGCATGGCGATAACTTACTAGTGTACCTTCTTTTTCCAAAAAGATTGGGTCTCCACTTTCATAATGTTGTGTAATTCTCTCGGCGTCTTAGAAGAACATTTTGTTTTTCCTCGTTTCTTGAATTTTCTTCACTGCTGCTACATCATTCAACATCAAATCTATATCATTAGTGCGGATTGGCTTAGTCTATTGAGTTTAGAAGTCTAGCTCCTCATCAAACACTATCTACAGGAATTTGTCATGATACTTATGGATCTTAGATGCTAACCCATCCATGAACTTACTCCCATGCCTTGTAGTGGTAAAGTACCTCCCATCAGGTTGCCTCCTAATCGTGAAGAAAAACAGAAACAATTGAAGCATAGCCTTGACTTTGACATTTTTACAAACTATCTCAAAAGCTACTAAAAGGCAATATGTGTTGGGTAAGAGCATACTTGGAATGACTCTAAAGTAGTTGAAGAAGCCCTTCACAAATGTCGAAAAGGGGAAACATAGCCTAAAATCCAAATACTTTAGGTATATATGGAATTTTCACTCCCTTAGGAACCATACCCTCTCTTCCTCTATGGCCCTCCTCAAATTCCATGTTCCAAGAAGATCTTGCCCAAATTGGTTGTATTTCGTGACAATAACACTGTTTGTAGAATTGGTAGTTCCATCTAAAGAGTTGCGGAAGTAAGCTATGTTGTTATACAAATATCTCACTAAGGATCTCCCTTCTTTGTCCTTAAGATAATTATCCATATCAAGAGCATTTATCCGGGTGAGTCTATCCATCCTTTTCTCAATACTATTGGTTGAGCTACTAGAAGATCATGCTACCTTGCCCTTTATTAGGGGGGGGGGGAGAGAATTAGCCTCAGTTTCCATTGCTTTAGAATCGAAGAAGATAAGTCAATGGACAACATTGCAAACCACACCTACATGGTTATGATAAATGGTATCATAGAAGTTGAAGAATGTGAGAATGAAGACGAGTGAAGTCTACAAAGTAAGAAAATTTGTTTCTGATTTTGAATAGTCCTTTAAATATGGACAACCTATCCTTGTAACTGCAAATTTGTTTCTAATAGTAATGATGTGCTGATTTGATTGTAGCGTGGATTGTTGATATGTGTTTCGAGATAGAAATCTTACGGTTGTCAACTCCCCAATAGTTATCAGGCTTATAGCATAATGATGATTGAGGCGACAAATGTCATACTTCCTACGTTTTGGTTTCTTGAGTGGGCGGGAATTTGAAAGTTGTACTTTTCGATTAAAATATGAACCATTTGCCTTCCCATCTCACTTAGCATTTAAAGAAGTGCTCCCCATTCGGCCTCTAAAGCATTATGTATTACTCCCTTTATCAAATTCTCAAATATGGGAGTTGAAGGGAAAATGTTGAAAGTCAATTTTTGTCTACCCATCATACTTGTACATTCGGCTACCAGTAAGCTGCATAATCTATATTCTTTGCACGTCACTGAGTAATTGACATTCACAATGCTGCACTAAGCAACACAAATCTATTGTTAATTTGAATTCAAGTTCATGGTATGAACAGTTATCATAAGCATGATTATATTATATAACCACCTGCTCTCCCTATATTTTAAGGAAGGTGTCTAATCAAAAAGCTTCTACGTATCTCGATAGTTATTCCGATAACTGCTCCTTTAGACATGATAATCTTACTATAAATATAGGAAAGAAACTTTGTAAGAGACATTTGGTAACTCTTAACCTCTTTACTTTACTTTTCTCATCCCTACTAACTAACTTAAGCATGGGAGTAGCCACATCGGACTGGCCTTGGTACTAAGCATTTTTCTTATCTTTGCAGGATATTTCAAACCCCCCCAACCCCCAAATCTACCCATGACAAGTATCATATATATATTTGAAATACATCGATTATGGATTATGCTTCCCGTTTTCTACTTTTATGAAACAATTATTTAATTATTTTCGAGTAATGCCGAGTATGTTTTCAGCAAATACTTATTGACTTCTCATAGCATTCGACATAATCTGTGAAGATATTGAGATTAGCGTCATGACCTAATTATTTAGATACTTCCTCATAATAATTTAGGTAACCTAATGGTTGGTATTTCATAGCTGCTTGGCATCGACAAAAATTTATGGATGGGTTGGAGTCCAAAATCCACAAGTGGCCTAACAAGTTTGTATCTATCATATTAGATGAAGAGTTAGATTTTTGGACCCAATGGTTTGAGCTAATCCATACCAAAGATATTGATTTGATATCGAATGATGTTATTGCTACCAAAAAGAACTACAAAAGAAGAATGAATAAAATGTTTTGCTAGGATGCTAAGAGGATACCAAACCATTATGAGAATGGAGATCCAATCTTTTTTTAAAAAGAAGGTAGGTGTTAGAGCAATTGCTATGCTAAGTAAAGCTATAAGAGGAAATTCGTTCTTGTGACTTAAAGGGGAGAGAAGTCCCCTTTGAGCTTTGCTTAGCATGGATCTTATAAGTTCCTGATTTTTCTCTCTTTCCCATTTATAGCACTTCTTATCTTTCATTGTAGACATAGGTACTAGCGATGTAGATCCCCCTAAATTGCTAGCCTAAGCAACGGCCAAGAAGCTAAAGCTTCATAAACATATAGCTACTAAAGCTCCAATCACTCGACCCTATTGTATCAAAAAAGATTACATAAGAAAAAGACATGAAGTAGGTTGTTGCTTTGAAAAAAGTGACTCATTTCGTTGATAAGCCTTAAGGGGTCAAATAAGCTGGAGTCGTTGACGTTACATAACTTTAAGTGATCCTTTCCTCAGAAAACATTCCTTAAGAGGAAATGTAAGATAAATCTTCCCGAAAGGTAGGTGATAATAGTAGTACCAAGGTCATCCCTTGCCAGATAGTAGAAGGTACCTTAAGCTAAACAAACAATGAGTCAAGTCCTAAGAAAAGAAATGAGAAAGAGTTTATTGGTCAACCTCTATCCAAGAAATTAAAGGCCTTAGACTAGAAGGTGAAGGAGGCTTTGAGGAATAAGGCTCTTAACATTAATAGTGCCAAGTTCATTCTTGACGATGAGGTGGTCAAGTACTTTGTGCTTTGCTGGAGCTAGAACATCCTATACACTAACTTAGTCCTAGGTGATAGGATGAAATCCTTGGCCATAATGGAAAGAGCCATACTCCTAAAGGATAGAGAGATTATAAAGAAAAATGTTGACAGAGTGGCCTATTGTAAAAAAGACATATTGCCGCTTAGTTGTATGATGTAAGTACCAATCACCTTTTCACTTATGACTCATGTCCTATTACTAACATAATCTCATCTATGTATAGATTAGTAGCCACATTTTGATGGATTTTAATGAAGCTAATAGAGAAATGAAGAAGGTAATATTTACATGTTGTTGCTCTATTGAGAAGTAAAAGACTTAATTCATCCATGTTAGGTTATTGCAAACGGTTCAAGAGGCATATAACTCCTCCAAGGCATTAGATTGTCATGCCAAGAGCATAAGAATTAAGGTTAAGATGTATGTTAAGAAACTTTGGGAAGGGCTTTTAGCTAAGAAGTTGGTACATTACTTGGTGGTTGATGAAGTCTCAAGCTTCAAAGCTAAGAATGAAGAGTAGTATAAGGAGGATGAGGACCTAAAGGAAGAGCTTTGCAAGAAGTGAGAAGAGAATTAGGGCTTCGGTCGAACAATCACCTCAATGAGTGATGAGGAAGACAAGTTAAGGATGAAAATTAAGGAGTTGGAGATAAACGGCTCCAAGCTCAAGTCTCATGTTGCTGAGTTAGAAGAGGTAGCAAGAAAGAAGCCCTTAGTAGAGGAAGCACTAGAAATCAAGACTCCTAGTCGACAATATGAGAGAACAATGAGGAAGAAGCTTCTATAGGGAGTCCAATAGGTAAGAAAAGTGATTTTGAAAGTTCACCTTGACTATGAATTATCCTACTTAGACTTTGTCGATGTTGTTAACAATGACACCAGTAGTGGCAATAAAGAAGTCAACAAAGAAGTGAAGAATGAGGTTCAAGGGCTAGGTGACAATGATGAAGCTAATGTTGAAGCTCCTATCAATGAAAAGGAATGATCATCAAAGGAGACCCCTTATTTTCGTAAAGAGACATCCACTTGCTCTAAAACCCCAAGTGTTCAAAAGGAAGTAAGCTCCAAGAATGTCTTATCTTCTTTTAATCAAGACAATACTTCTACTCAATCAAAGAACAAGAATGTTCTAGATTCATGAGATTCTGTTAATTTTTACTTTATCTCATAATTGTTGTGGACTTAATATGGTTAAGATGCCAACCATCTACTATAATATGATATTTAGCTTTTGCGCCTTTTATTTCTACAATGTTTCATTTCACACACATTGTTAGCTTTCATCATGTTTTATTTCAAGTGCATGTTCTTTCTTTTGTGTACTGTTTATTTCACATGCATATTAGATGTCTTTTCATATATTGTGTTCATTAGTTACATACGATGTAAACTAGTGCTTTTCCTTTATCGTGAGATTACTTGTTATAAGGCATAATAGTGGTCATTCTCTCATTTCTTGACATATTATTGAAGAAGAATAGATGTTACTCATCAATAATTAATAAGCCCTTTAACCATTATAGGTCTAAATTTATTAAATATTGGTTTGTTCATTGTATAGCTAGAACTTCATTAATCATGCAATGATCGGGAATGAAAACAATGAGACGTATAGATACTCATAAACTTGAAATGAACATTTCATACTTAAAACAAGATATTGGTCATCGCCTTACAATGTTTGGGATAGAAACAAACCATAACATCAAGAGAACGAAGCAACATAAAGCTTCAAATTCTTCGCATTCCATGTCCAAGGGATGATTGCCCTATCCAACTTTTCTAGTTGATAGGCCCCTTCCCTTATGACTTCCTAAATCCCAATAAGATCTTCTTAATTTATGCTAAGCTTTCCTTGATTATCTCATATGCTAGTTACCTTTAACTTTCAATTTGATTGTAATATCGCCCTCACAACATCTCTTATCTCCTCAATAATATCTAAATTAGCCGTAAGGACAACATAATTAGCCATTATGTCAATGTTCTACATATGAGGATTGGCTAGATCCAATTTAATTGGTAGTATGACTTCCAACCCATATGCTAGTTAAAAGGGTGTTTCTCTGGTTTATGTCTTATAGGTAGTCCTATAGCCCTATAAAAAAATCAACAATTCATCAACCTATTTACCCTTAATTTGGTCAACTTTCCTCTTTAAACTATAAAAGATGATCTTATTAATGGCTTCCACTTGCCTATTGGTTTGAGGATGAGCTACTAAAGTGCAATTCAAATGAACGTAATGTTTCTTACAAAATGGCATAAATTAACCAGTACAAACTATGGTCCATTATTAGTGATTATCATAAATGGAACTCTAAATCTTGATTTGATGAAGTTGAAAACAAAAGCTTTAACCTTCTATTTAGTGATTCTAGTCATTTCTTCGGCCTTTACTTACTTTGTAAAATAATCTACAGTAACTATGATAAATTGCACTTAGGTTATAGACTTTTGGAATTGGTCTAAGTATGCCCAATCCCCACTAAGTAAAGGGGCTAATGACCAGTGAGGCTGTGTAGTTTAATGGAATATGCATAGCTCAATGACTCATGTTTTTGGCATTATGGACATTGTCGAATAAAAGAGCTTGCATCTACGTTCATAGTGTACCAATAATAGCTGAGTCGCAATATGGGGACATATAGGGTTTGACCCTTCACATGGTTACTACAAATACTGTCGTATAATTCGAATAATATTCATTATGCATCCTTCAATGGAAGGCATCAAAGGTAAGGTTAGGAAATGCCACATTTGTACAATTGTTCATCTGTTAGTGTATGATTTGTGGGTTGATAAATTAACCTTTGAGCACCTTTTATATCATAAGGAAGAACATTGTCCTTCTAATAGTCCATGATTGGGTGTATCCAAGACTTCCTTGAGCAGGGAGCCAACTCGTAGCTCTACTCAACAGTTTCTGAGCTCTTATTGGGGAGATACCCAATTGCATGTCATTTAAAGTGGAAGCAACATATTAGCCAATGTTGACAGCAATGTTTTCGCTTCTATGTATTTTTTCAATTGAAAAGGATTGAAACATTTTCGTGAACATTTATACTATTAACAAGTAATTGCTCATTATTTCTTCTTTTACCACATCACTCCCTTTGACCTGATGCACAATGAGTTGTGAGTTGAAAAAACTTCAACTTTCTTAGCACTAACTTATTTTGCCAATATGAGTTCAGCTATTAAGGCTTCATACTATGCTTCATTATTGCTAGCTAGAAACGAAACTTTAAAGCATAATTAACTTTTACATTATAAGGTCCTTACAAAATAAGACCCGCATTGCATCCTTCTTTAGTAGAGGAGCCATCAACATATATATTCTATATCGGCTTTTTAACCATCTCTATGTTGTCCTCCTCACTAGTAAATTCAACCATAAAATCTACCAATACTTGAGATTTTAATGCTATTTTAGGTTTCCATTATACACCATAGGCACTTAGCTCTAGAGCTTAATTCACTATTCTCCTTGAGGAGTTTGGACATTGCAAAAGGTTAATTAGTAAGGACAACAATTTGATGTGCCTCAAAACATGGCTTTTACTTTCTTACCGAGAGAACAACTATTAATACAATTTTTTTAATTTTTATATCTCAGTGTTTCAACCTTTACAAAACATAGCTTATGCAATAAATCAATTGATGCTCTTTACCTTCTATTTGAACCAAAACAAAAGAAAGAGCTTAACTACTAATTGACAAATATAGGTGCAAATTTTCTTCTAAAAAAGGTGTTAAGAGTATTAGTGGTGACGCGAGAAAATCCTTCAACTCGTTTTAAAGATCTTCCATACTTGTTCATCTACCGGAAATCTTTTAGATTTTTTAAGACTTTAGAAAACTCTAGACATCCATCAGTACTTTTTCATACAAACCTATTTAGGGTGGCTATTCGCTTAATTAACCCTTAAACTTCCTTAACTATATAAGAAGACTTTATGTTCTGAATAGCATTAGTCTTCCTTAGGTTTGCTTCAATGCTATACTAAGTGACCATATAACCTATAAATTTTCCTAAAGTAGCACTAAAAACACATTTTTGCAAGTTTAGCTTCATATTATACCTCTTTAATATGCCAAGCGTCTCATTAAGATCAGTAAGATGTTGATTCTCCATTGCACTTTTCATAATCATATCATCAACATATACTTCAATATTATGATGAATATAAGGTGTAAACATCTTAGTGACAAGCCTTCAATAGGTTACACCAAGGTTTTTTAGCCTAAAGGACATCCTTATAGAATAGTACATTCCAAAGTATGTGACAAAAGATGTATGTACTTCATTTTCCTCATCCATTTTGATTTGATTATAGTAAGATGTTGATTCTCCATTTGATTTATTCTTAGTAAGAAGAAACAATCCTTAAGATAAGCCATATTAAAATCTATAAAGTATATGCACATACGCCATTTACTATTAGACTTTTTGACTAGCATACAATTGGCTAGCCAAATCAGATAAGGCTCTTCCCTAACGAACCCTACCTTCAACAACTTTTAGATCTCTTCTTCAATGGTTACTTGTTATTCAAGAGTGAAATGCCTTTTCCTTTGCTAAATCATCCTTGCATTGGGATTGATTTGAAGCTTATAGGTCATTGCTTTTCTAGGGATTCTCAGCATATTTAAGGGTGACCATGCAAACACATCAGCATTATCCTATAAAAATTTGATCAAACTTTGTTCAATATTTGTCAACAAAGGTTTAACTATCTTCTTTGCCTTTTGAGGATCATTTCCTAATAGGATCTCTTTTGTTTCTTCCTCGGCTTTTCATATGTCGATTGATTTTTGTTCCAAATAAGTTTCAACTTAAAAAATTTCCTTACACCGTAGCACCCTTAGATATAAGGATCTTGCTAATTATTGGTCCCCTTTACATACACCAACTCAGATGGCAGTGAGAAATTTAGCCTTGAGATGCAAAGTTGAAGGGACCATGTTGAATAAATGCTGACATGGTCGTCCCATGATCATATTATATGGAGACTAACATTTAACAATAAGGAATTCCACCTTGTCTTCCACAATGTACTTGTCATCTCCATTCTATATTAGGAGAGAAATCACTTCGATGACCTAAATGGGTTGATTATTGAAATCATATAAATCATAGTCATAAGATCTTAGCTACGCTTTAATCTTTAGCCTCATTTGATCAAAAGAATGCTGAAAAATTATATATGCCAAGCTTCTAGTGTCGACAAGAAATTACTTTAATTCTTGCCATGTGGCTATGAAAGAAATTGAATTGTCAATCTTCACCTTCTTAAACTAAACATTGCAAACATAATGTATGGCATTAGTTGAACCCCAAAGAGTTGATCCATGTAAGGTGGAAAGTCCGCTGGCAATAGTATTTATTATACCATTCAATGTTCTACTATTACTTTCGTCTCTTGCATCTTTACTAACCTAAGAAGGCTATGCAACATTCTACTACTCATGGCATCTCCTTTGAGTTTGTCGATAGATATTCTTAGCATCATGTATAAGAAACTTGCTTATATACCCTTATTGTTGATAGTCAAGTTTTGTCCACTCGGCCATTCGGTAGTCGTTATGCCGAGTAACATAGATTCATATCTAATTTGAATTCTAAGGGAGTAGTGTGAACAATTATCACTTGGTACAATTATATTATATAATTGCCTACTCTCTCTACATTTCTTAAATGTGCCTAATCAAAATACCTCTACGTGTCCTAATAGTCATTCTAAAACTACTATTTCAAACATGACATTCACTTGAAAATACAAGAAAAACTTGCTACAAGAGATATCTGATAACTCTCTGCTACTTACTCAATCTTTTCTTACACTCATTTACTAACATAGACATCAAAGTGGCCATACTAGACTAGCTTCAGTAACAAAAGAATTTTCTTTCATTGTAAGGCAAAAGTTTTAACCTCAAACCCAACAACATTTAGCACCATCTATTTTTTCTAAAACATACCCACATGGTGAGAACTGATAAAGCTAATTTAACCCCTATTTTTATTAGTGGCAATTCAACGAAATCTTAAAGATTTATGTGCATAATTGAAAGAATTGGCACTTAACTATTTAATATATTTGCCTTAGCTTCAATTCAATAAAAAAGGGAGAAAACGAGCTGGAAAGAGTGCATTTGGAGCATGAAAACACAGAGGAAGGAAGACTTTCCACAAGCAAGGGAGGATCCACGACCGTGGCTAAAACAGCCGATGAATAGCAGTGGAAATGAGACAATCAGTAGAGCTTATGACCTTAAACCACGGCCGTAGTGGTGGTGACCACCACGGCTTTATGCACGGTCGTAGTCTGCCTGGTGTGCACGAAAAGAAAGAATTTTTATTGTATTTTATTTTTTTGTGGGGACATATATATAGAAGAGAGGAGAGAGAAGGGCAATAGGGTTAGGAGGATAGAGACATTTTTCCTTTAGTTGTTTTGTGTTTTTAAGATAAAAAAGGAGGGTTTGATATAATTGGAGAGACTACACCGTAGGATTTGTCAGAAGATCTGAAAAACGTTTGCTTGGATTTCAATTGAGAGTTTAGCTATTGGAATTTCTTGAGAAAAGTACGCACTTTCCAGTATTTTCATCGGTATAAGGAATAGGCGAGATTGTTCGCATTTCTTGTTATCATAGAGAATTGTGTTGCAATTGTAATTACATTGACTCATGAATTCCTTCATACATAATTATATTGATGCTATGAATTCCATGGCTAACTAATTTATTAGATGGGAATGAGATTAACCCTAAAGTGCTAAAATGATTGTAGTAATTACATTATAGGAGTAATATAAATATGGCTTACTTCAGATTGCAACTCTTTCTATTTCAATTATGACTTGTCTAAGTTATGATTGTTAGAGGTTATACATGGGAGTGTTTGTAAACTCATTAGGAGTTCTTGATTAAAGAATTTAGATAATTGCAGAAGCAGGGTCTAATTGTTTAATTAGAGAACATTGGGAGATTAATGCAATATCTTAGACTCATTAATCACTAAGGAATTAGGATAATTGGGCTGAAGATATTATATTATCATATCATTGGAAGATATATGATAATGCTATAGAATCCATTATTGATTAGAAAGCAGAAGCGGACTAATTAGATTAGAGGCCGAATCCTTAATTTAAGGAATTATAATCTTAATGAAATAACCATGCATATATTATTCTATATAACTCAATGGCAACTTGATTAGTACTTCTAGGGTGGAATGTTGATTTCCCATCACTTTTCCATTGATAAGTTTTTCAAATCATTTTCATTGAATTAAGTTAGTTTTAATTTTAGTATACAAAAATTGGAATATAAAAAAAAAAAACCATTCTTGATCTACCTAAATATTAACTAAAGCTAGCACAGGTTTAGTACTCTACTTAAGTCTTCGTGGGATCGACTCTTATTTTCAACATTATACTACTTGATACGATCTAGTATACTTGCTGGTATTGCGCTCCATTTTTTTAAACACCTTTTCAGAGTATCAACTTTTTAGTGCCGCTGCCGGGAACTTAATTAGATATTAGACTTTTTAGCTTTGTTGGTAATTTGGGTGCATTTTACATTTAGATTTGTTTTTGTCTCTTACAGGTTCTACATGCGAAGAAGTAGAAGTGCTGATCTTTTACCAATTGATCTGGAGATAAAACGCACTTTATTTTAGTTGAGAAGGGATAACAGGCAAAGGGAGGAATTACAAGAGAACATCATGGCAAATCAGGCTAATCGCCAGCCCTAGAATGCTCCACGAGCTCTTCATGACTTTTCAATCCCAACTGTTCAGGGACCTGCTATCAGAAGGCCAACCATCCAGGCTAACACCTTCGAACTCAAGCCGGCACCTATCCAGATAGTGCAATCAAATCAGTTTGGAAGATTTCCAAACGAGAGTCCAGATGAACACATAGCGGGATTCCTCCAATACTGTAATCTGATCAAGATGAATGGTGTACCGGATGATGCAATTAGATTACAGCTTTTTCCTTTTTCATTAAGGGATAAAGCAAGAGCATGGTTTAACTCTGTACCTCAGGATTCTATAACTATATGGGCTGAGCTTCAATCAATGTTTCTAAGGAGATTTTTCCCACTTGCACACACAGCTAAGTTAAGGAGTGATATCACCAACTTCTCTAAGTTTCCTGGTGAATCACTATATGATGCATGGGAGAGATTTAAGGAAACAATCCGGAGGTGTCCATACCATGGACTCCTTGATAATCTCTTGATAGAGGTATTTTACCTTAGTTTAGATGAAACCATGAGGTCTTTAGTTGATGCCGCAGCAGGAGGTGCCTTGATGGGAAAAAGTTATGAGGAAGCAAGTGCTTTGATTGAGGAAATGGCCTACAGTACACACAACTGACAGCATGAAAGGGGCAAATCAAGAGTGGCTTCAATCAATGATATGGATGCTACTTCTACCCAGTTAGTAGCACTCACCACTCAGGTAAGTCAACTAACTTCTTTATACTCCTTTACTCCTAATCTGGTGGCCTTTTGTGAGTTATGTTCAGGACCACATTCTACCACGGAGTGTATGTCTAAGAATGCCGCATCTTCATCAAGTGGAGATCAAGTGAACTTTGTCAACAACTTCCAAAGGAGCAATCAGGGACCTTACTCTAATACTTACAATCCAGGATGGCATAACCACCCGAACTTTTCTTGGAGAAATGAGAATAATGCGTTTAAACCTCCACCACCTGGATTCCATAAGCAAAGTCCTACTCAGAATGCTCTGCCTCATCAGCAACATCAACAGCAGCAGTCTAAATTGGAGGAACTCATTCTTAGTTACATGTAGAAGACTGATACTCTCCTCCAAAATCAACAAGCTTCAATTCGGAACTTGGAGGTACAGTTGAGTCAATTATCTCAACAGATAAGAACTAGACCATCAGGGTCTTTACTTAGCAACATAGAGGAGAACCCTAAGGGAATTAATGCTATCATGTTGAGGAGTGGCAAAGAGTTGGAAGAAGTAGATAGCAAGGTTAAGGAGAAAAGGGAGAGCTTAGAGAAAGAAAGAAGGAAGGCAAAGGAGGAGGAACCAAAATCGAAATCATCAGAGGTGAACCTGTATGGTCCTCCTGTTCCTTTTCCAAGAAGACTGAAGCAGCAACAATTAGACACGTAGTTTGCCAAATTTTTGGATTTCTTCAAGAAACTGTAAATCAACATTCCATTTGCAGAAGCTCTCCAGCAAATGCCCTCATATGCGAGATTCACCAAGGATCTGCTCACCAAGAAAAGGAAGATCAATGGAAATGAGCAGGTGATGCTTACAGGAGACTGTTCAATGATCCTGCAAAAAGATCTTTCCCATTTGCCAACGAAGCAACGAGATCGAAGGAGTTTTACTATTCCTTGCACAATTGGAAATTGTTATTTTGATAAAGTACTTATCAATTCAGGTGCCAGTATAAATTTGATACCCTTATCCATTTTCAGGAAATTGGGACTTGGAGAATGCAAGAAGACTCATGTCACCTTACAACTGGCTGATAGGAACATTAAATACCCTAGAGGTATTGTGGAGAATGTCTTGGTGAAAGTAGATAGATTCTACTTTCCAGTAGATTTCATTGTGTTGGAGATAGAAGAGAATAGAGAGGTACCAATGATCTTGGGCAGAACATTCCTTGCAATGGGTAAAGCACTAATAGATGTAGAGAACAAGGTAAGCTTACTTTAAGAGTCATGGATGATCAGATAACGTTTAATGTATATAATGCCATGAAGAGGTTTGAGGAGTATAAGTCATGTTACACCATTGATACAATTGACGAAATTATTTATGAGGATATGGAAGAGAATGCAGGTATATATACCATGGAGTCTGTTTTGAGAGATTTAGATGATTGGAGTGACAATGATGAACTTATGGAAGAAGTTGTGGAACAAGTGCTAGAAATCAAGGCTAGACACTATGAGGAGTTAGGAACAAGTGCAACAAAACCAGTGTCATCTTTGATACAACCCCCGATGCTTGAGCTTAAACCTTTACCTTGTCATTTGAAATATGCTTATTTGGGAACAAATGATACATTGCCAATAATCATTTCTTCTTTTTTGATAGATGATCAAGAACAACAACTCTTAGAGGTCTTGAGAGAGCACAAGGAGACGATAGGATGGACAATTACTGATATTAAGGGAATAAGCCCTTCGATGTGTACCCATCGAATCTATCTTGAAGCTGAGTGCAAACCTACAATTCAACCACAGAGACGACTTAACCCAACTCTCAAAGAGATAATGAAGAAGGAAGTGCTTAAACTGCTAGATGCAGGTATTATCTTTCCTATCTCTGATAGCAAGTGGGTTAGTCCTGTTTAAGTAGTACCAAAAAAAGGTAGTATGACTGTAGTGACAAATGAATCTAATGAGTTGATCCCTACTAGAATAGTGACGGGATGGAGAGTCTGTATTGACTATAGGAAAGTAAATGATGCCATCTGGAAAGACCATTTCCCTCTTCCTTTTTTAGATCAAATGTTAGAAAAACTTGTAGAGCATGATTACTATTATTTTTTAGATGGTTATTCTGGTTATAATCAAATCCATATAGCACTCGAGGACCAGGAAAAAACCACATTTACTTGTCCTTATGGCACGTTCACCTTTAGAAGAATGCCCTTTGGTCTCTGTAATGCACCTGCTACTTTTCAAAGGTGTATGATGTCTATTCTTTCTGACATGCTAGAACAATTCGTTGAAATATTTATGGATGATTTTTTAGTTTTTGGTAAATCATTTGAAGCATGTCTGGTAAATTTAGGTTGTGTACTCAAAAGATGCAAGGAGACTAATTTGATTTTGAACTGGGAGAAATGCAATTTTATGGTAAACGAAGGAATAGTCTTAGGTCATAAAGTATCTAAAAAAGAGATTGAAGTTGACAGGGCAAAAGTAGAGGTAATTGAGAAGTTGCCACCACCCACCTTAGTGAAAGGAGTTAGAAGCTTCCTTGGTCATGCTGGATTCTACAGGAGATTTATCAGGGACTTCTCTAAAATCTCTAAACCTTTGTGTAATTTATTGGAAAAAGATACTGCTTTTGAATTCAATGATGATTGTTTGCAAGCATTTAACTTGTTGAAGGAGAAGCTCACTACAGCACCAGTGATTATGGCTCTTGATTGGGAGCTCCCGTTTGAATTAATGTGTAATGCTAGTGACTTTGTTATAGGTGCAAGTCTAGGCCAGAGGAGAGGTAAGTTCTTTCATGTTATATATTATGCTAATAAAACTTTAAATGAAGCTCAACGGAATTGTGCAACTACAGAAAAAGAACTTTTAGCGATCTTTTTTGCATGTGATAAATTCCATCCTTATTTGATATGTTCAAAAATCATAGTATATACTGATCATGCTGCACTTAAGTATTTGTTTGCCAAGGATGATGCTGTAAACCCTACTTTTAGTGGGCCTAAGACTCAATTAAGAGTACTTTTCGAATGTTCCTAAAGATCAACTAAACTAAAAACTTAAATTTATATTTAGAAACGAATTAAATTTTTACAATTCAAAAGCTAATTATCGAGAAAACCTGAGCTTGAAGAACTACGAGCTCTAAAGCTACTTAAAACCGTAAACCTTAAAGCCATTAAGGAATTTTAACCCTAAATAATTAATCGATAATTTAATTTGAATAATTTCATCCAACTTTAGAAAACTTCACAATTCTACAAAAATCAAATCATAAATCACAAAACAATGTAAGATGAAAATCCTAAAACAATTTTCTATAAGGCTATGCCCTTATCTTCATGCATAAACCTTATACCATAAATAAGTAGACTAACCAATCACCTTAGATAACTTATCAATTGAGAGTTGGAATCATTTATCAATTGATAACTTATCAAAATCTAGTGATAAGACAATTTCCTTATCACCTCTTCACTTATACTACATATGGACAAATTTTCACAAGAAATCATGAGCTTAACTTTAATAAAGGTGACAAGACCACTCCATGCCATTAAAAGACTTCCCATGGCAGATCTAAAAAGGGGAGAAAGGGGGGCCATGCATTTGTCATTCACCCATCAATCACTTCCTCTTACACATCACTATTCATCCCTTAATGCTTACATCATCAAGAGTTGCAATTGTTGACTTTTTGTAAGCTTTAAGACAATACTTTCAAGGCATTTAAACACTCCTTCTCTCTTCATTCCAACCGGCTGCACTCCTCCCCATTTCTCTCACTTTTAATTTCACTTTCACTTCATCTTTCTCTCTTTTAAAACAAACATAAAAAGGGGAAACAACTTTACCCCACAAAATCCATTTTCTTCCATTTTGAAGCTTCAACTCACGGCATTTTTTTTCTTTGTTCATGTCCCATTTTCTTTCATCATTTAAGATCATCTAAGACCATTAGAATCTTTCATAAACCCCTTTCCAAAAGACCAAAGAATTCGGGTTTCAAAAGGTACGCAAAAAGGAGGAAGCAAAGTTAAAGGCTTAAGAGGAACCTTAGTGCACAACCACCAAACTTTGCATTAAGGACGAGTAAGTGATTCTTGTGATGTGTGGATTAATATTTATGTTAGAAGACTTGGATTTCTTGAAGATATGAGTAAGGTTTGAGTTGTTATAGCACAAAAATTCGTTTTAAGAAACAAACCCTAAAACCATTACATGAAGTTGAAATATGAGCATGTAAAGTTGGTGTTTTGTATGGACATTTGTTTAATGCTTTGAATGGAAGATTTTAAGCTAAGGAAACCTTGAAATGAGAACTTTGATGAAGGGTAAGCATGCTGGACGTGAACGTTCCATGATCATTTGAATGTTGATTTTGTTTCCATTTAGTTAAACATGCTCAAAACTAGACTTAAGTTAAGGAAAAATCCATCACATGAAGTTTTATGAAGAAATCAACTTTGTATGGCATGAGCTATGATATGGAGGTTTTATGAAGTATAAGATCTTTTATTTCTTTATGTGGAGCATGAGTTAAAGGATCATTTGATGGAAGGAAACTTAAGTTAAGATTTGTACATAAGTAGTTAAGTGCATAATCTACCCCCTAAACTTAAGGAAATGATGAAACAAGTTGAAAAACCAAGTGAGGGCCTCTTAAGACCAACATGAACAGATCTGGAACATGGGAAAATAAGGCCTAAAAATATGATAAAAGTAAAAGAACAAAGTGAAAAGAATAACTAAAGCAAGTATAGTAGACATATAAAGCCTAAAACTCAAAACCGAGCTTAAAACTCCCAAAACAAGCCTAAAACTCTAGGATGGGCCTTCAATAAAAATCTGATCAGCACCTTAAGGAACCAAGAAAGGTTGCTTTGAAGCCCATAAGAAATCTACCTAAGGCCCCATATGCCCACCAAAGTCATGAACCTTAGTTTGAACTAAAAACAAGCCCATTTGATAACTTAAGCTCACTAAAGGGCCCAAGAAGTGGTTGTTAGCCTTAGGAATATAAATCAAAGTTGTAAATCTGATCTCAAGGAGTATTTTAAGCTTAGGATAAAATTTAAAGACCAAGCCCAAAGGATTCCTCAAGCTATCAAAAGCCCATTTACCAAACAAGGCCCAAAAACACTCCAACACATGAGGAACACTACTGTTCTGACCCATGGACAGAATTGCATACATCATTTCGAAAATCTAACCTTGCCACATTAAATTACACTCGAAAACGATGAAGATTGACTATAAGATCATAAAAATCGGATTTAAAACGAAAAAGTTATACGCGATTGAACTTTAGGTAAAAACCGGAAAAATTCCGAGAACTAGCTAAGAATATAACTTAAGAAAAATTTACATAGTTTCTTAAGTTTGCTTCAATTCCTTATAAAAATTATTTCAATGACCAGGGGATACTGTTTTCGGAGATGACTTGCCTCCGGACTACTTTGATTGAACCACATGGTAGAGTAAGTAAATTCCCGATGACTCTTTACTTGATTGTGCTTGTAAAGTAGATGTACCTAATCTTATATTTATAAATTTGGATGCTTGTGGGATATGGGAGATGCATGTGTATGAAATTATGGATGAGTGTGATGACGTGTTAATTATATATAATAATGGGAATTGTTTGCATGAATATATACTTGTGAATTGTATGGAATGAAATTGGTTGATCACCCTGAAAATCAAGTTAATCACTTATATGATTAAGAACTCAAAATGAATCATGCATTCCCCATATTGCATATGGGTAACACCGATTGCCGCTTCACGCAGAAGATGGGAAGGGACTCACAGGAATACGAGTTTCCTGCAGGATTGGGCACTAGCTATGCCATCATATATATTGAGTCTCTAACCTAAGCTGATGGGCTTACTAGGTGCTTGGAAACGCCAACCGTCGGCGAGGGGCCGAGTCTTGTGGCTTCTGCTTAGGGCGTGTGTTTGTGGACTGCGAGGGCCACCACACCGCTAGACTTGGGATTTTTAAAGGATGCGATTTGATTTTGGTAAAGGAAGTATATATACATGTATATATGTAGAGTTTTGTTTTGGTATGAGCACGATAATGCAAATGAAATAAAACCCAAGGTCTAGAACCCGGATTTTGGTTTGGGTCGGTTAATTATCTCCAAACCCCGACTTCAGGGGGCGAATTCTGAGTCGTATGTAGTTCCTAGGTCACTGCATGCATTGTGTGGCATACTGCTTGTTCATGCATTCATATGATTGTGCATTTAATAAATTTCTGCCTTGTGGTACTGATGAGGGCATTTATCTCACTAAGCGTAAGCTTACTCCCCTATAGATTTCTGTTGATGCAGGAGAACCTCTTCGTCAATCCGGGCCGAGGCATGCCCGTGGTAAGTCTCGGGTAAAGACGGGTTGGAGCGATCAGAGAGCGAAGAGGATATTTTGTAATAGATATTTAGATACTTTCATGTATTTATGCATTACTTAGATTTTATGTAGTTCCGTTATGAACTGCATTCGTTTGTAATATTGTTTTGGTGTGGGTCTTACGAGCCCACACAATTAGTTAGTTTATAACATAGAAGTAATTTTAGTTAAATTGCTCTATATTACTTGTCTATGGGTCTAGTGGTAACATAGAGTGGAAGGAGCCTTGTGTGTCGTATGAAAGGCCTATGATCAGCAAGGGGGTTGATAATAGACCTTTATACGGTACACGGCGACCTATCACGACAATGATACTGTTGGGTCGTTATAGATGCTAAACCAAGACTAATCCGTTAGATTCTTCTACTACAAGAGTTTGATCTTGGAATTAAAGATAAAAAGGGAATTGAGAATATTGTGGCTGATCATTTGTCTAAGATAGAATCTGCTTGTATAAATTTCCCTATCAATGAAACGTTTCTTGATGAACAATTACGTGTAGTAGGAATCCAAGGATTGCCTTGGTATGCCGATATCGTCAATTACTTGGTTAGTAAACTTTTGCCTTATGGTTTGTCATCTCAACAGAAAAAGAAGTTTTTACATGATATAAAATACTATTTTTGGGCCGAACCATACTTGTTTAAATGTTGTGCTGACCAAGTAATAAGACGTTGTGTGCTAGAAAATGAGCAGTTTAGCATCATTGAGCATTGTCATTCGAAAGAAGTAGGAGGTCATTTTGCTGTAGAGAGAACGACAGCAAAAATTTTATCTTGTGGATTTTTTTGGCCCAAATTGTTTCATGATTGTAGAAGTTTCATTATGACTTGTGCTCAATTACAAAGGACTGGCAACATTTCTAGGAGACATGAATTACCACAAAACAATATCCTTGTAATTGAACATTTTGATGTATAGGGAATTGGCTTCATGGGTCCCTTCCCTTCTTCTTTTTCAAATAAATACATTCTTTTGGCAGTAGATTATGTCTCAAAATGGGTAGAAGCAGTTGCTTTACAAAATAATGATGCCAGAGTTGTCATTAGTTTTTTGAAAAAGAACATATTTTCAAGATTTAAGGTACCTAGAGCTATCATTAGTGATGGGGAGTCGCACTTTTGCAATAGACAATTTGAAAAATTGTTAACAAAATATGGAGTTTCCCATAGGACTGCTACCCCCTATCATCCACAAACTTATGGACAAGTAGAGGTTTCTAATAGGGAGATTAAGCAAATCTTGGAGAAAATAGTCAATGCATCTGGGAAGGATTGGTCTTTAAAACTAGATGATGCATTCTGGGCTTATAGGACTGCTTTTAAAACTCTTATTGGAATGTCCCCATACAAGATTATTTTTGGTAAGTCATGTTACCTACCTGTAGAGCTTGAGCATAAGGCATATTGGGCCATAAAATTTTTGAACTTTGATTTGCGAGCTGTAGGTGAAAAGAGATTACTTCAATTGAATCAATTAGCTAAGTTCAGAGAAGAAGCGTATGAGAAAGCGAGGATTTACAAAGAAAGAGCAAAGAGATGGCATGACAAAAACATCTTACAAAGAGAATTTATGCCAGGCCAAAAGTTTTTACTGCACAACTCTCGATTGAAGTTGTTTCTAGGGAAGTTGTGTTCAAGATGGTCTGGACCCTTCGTTGTCACTAAGGTTTTTTCTTATGGTAATGTAGAAGTGAAGGTGGAGAACAATCGTATTTTCAAGGTGAATGGACAACTTTTCAAGCATTACTAGGTAAGGGAAGTCATTAATCAAGAGACCGCAATTGTAGATCTTGAAAATCCTAAGTAAGTCAAAGGAAAGTCGGGCTATCGACTCTAAACCAAGCGCTTCATGGGAGGCAACCCATGTTTTAGGGAAGAATAAATTATTATTATAATAAAAATAAAAAAAAATCCACAATAGGATTTATGGGGTTACCCTACGGCTGTGGGATAAGCCGTAGCCACCCCAACAAAAAATCCACAGTCGGATTTATGGGGTTACCCTACGACTGTGGAAATTACCCACCACTCAGGACACGGCCATAGGTCGGTGAACCGTTATAAAAATGAAGAGAAGAAGAAAAAACTACGGGTCAGGGCACGACCGTGGGTCTTCCCGTGCTCGATTTGGCTATTTTAAATACAAGCATGATAGAATTTTTTCTTCTTTCTCTTTCATCCTATATTTCCTTCACTCTCTTCCTCTCTGCATTTACTCTCTCTAAACCTTTTTCCTCAAAGGTTTTCTTTGAAAAGCTTCCATCTTTGTGCACTACATCTTCTTTCTTAAGAAAGAAAAGGTAACATCGTTCACTTTCATCCAATTTCCTGCACATTTCTATGCTTGTTCTTTTCTTGGGTAGAATAGATTTGAGTTGATTATTTTAGTTCATGATGAAGGGGACTTCGATTTTTGAATGATCTTGTATTTCTCTTGCATGTGCATGTGAAAACCACTTGTCCTTTATTGTTTTTGACGAATCTTTAAAGAACGTGTGCATGTAATGGGTATCTGCAAATGTTTCTATTGTTGATGATTTAAATCTTACTTCTTTTGTGGTATTTATACATGTTCTGAATAAAGTTTGTAGATCTTGCTTATGCACAGCCGTGGAAGGATTTTTACTAGCCGTTTTTCTTTTTAAAATACAATTTTTGGCACGAACTTCGCACTATATGATAAGCCACGGCCGTATCATGTATGGAGCTCCTCGGTCTTGTTGTGTGATGTGAGAAAAATGCTTACTGATGATTTTTTGCTGTGTCGCCTGGTCAAGGGTTTACGTATTTTGTTCAAATACTTGTGTTTGATGATTTTATTTTATTTATTTATTTATTTATTTTTTAAGAATCTTAGTATGTTAGAACATTGATTATGAGTATTATATGGCTGCATTTTAGATGCTGAGAGACCAAGGCCAGTCATCTTTTAAAAAGAGAGCACGCAAGGATAAAAGAACAGCAAGACCTACCATTCAATCGCGAAAGGATCCATATCCTTTTGGCTTGAGGCAATAGCATCAGGACCGTTACAACTTAGTGCTGAAAGAGAAGGTGATTAAAGCTAACACGGTTTTAAACTGGGAAGTGTTAGAGCGATATGTCTTCGGTCAAGAATTCGAGACCTTCTTCCAAGACAGGGCATGGAGAATTCTGTTAGATATCAAAGAAAACATTTATCGGAAGATTGTATGGAATTTATGGCCATATTTGAACTCAAAACTAACCCGACTATGGGAATGGAAAATTCAGTATTCTTTTAGTTTGGTGGTAGGTACTTCACAATGACTATTGGTGAGTTCATAAAGATGCTGGGAATTTATGAGAATGAGGAGTATGTGTTTTCTAATGATTTGGGGAGACTAAAGGATTATTCGTACGATCAGATGTCAGTAGTTAGATTTTGGGATGTGATTGGCAAAGGGTCTTACAGTGCATCCACCTCTCGGGGTTCTAAGTTGAAAAATCCTGCTCATAGGCTACTTTACTATATAATTGCCCGCTCCACAAGTGGGAAGATAGATAGTGAAGGGATCGTAAGCGTGTTTGACTGTTTGTAAATGTGGTCCATGATTCAAAACCAACGTCTAAATGTCGGACTTATAGCAGTCAAGTGCATAAGACGACAATGTGGGAAAGGAAGAAAAGGAATCTATATGGGAGTAGGGATTACAAGAATTCTGAAGAACATGGGGGTTTTTCCAGAATAAGAGCCAATTGATAGAGTAGGTTCTTCTATCTTAATGCCTGAACAGATTCTTCGAGTGTGGGGTTTTGGTCCAGTTCCAGAAGAAGAATTAGGTCCTAGCAGGGTTGAAGTTCCTCAGTAAGAAAGGAGAGGATTCTCTACCTCTCTTGATCAATTTCAAGAAGACATTGAGGGAATTAAAAGGGAACAACAAGAACAAAGAAAGGAAATCAAAAGCTTGAAGAAGTATGTCTATACTTGCTTCAAGAAGATGGGTGATGCTTTGGGCTTCAACGTTCCTCCCTATGGGAGTAGTTCTGATGAGGACGTTGTTCCTCTACCACCACCACCTACTGAAGATCAACCTCCTGCTGAAGATCTTCCCATTGCCATTATTCCTAGCTCATCCATTGGAGGCTGTCGGATGAAAATCACACCCAGAAGGTCTACCATAATCGGAACAGGGAGAGCAATAGAACCTACACCAGAAATTGTAGAAGAGAGCTCATCTTTTGATGAGGAGGATTCTAGAGTCAAGGAGGACACCGACTATGTTGATGAGGAGGAGTACGGTGATGATGATGATGAGGATTCGTCATTGTATTTCTACATTTTTGAACCGCAAAGATTTTGGTGTAACTAGCTTTGGAAAGTACGCTATCAATTGTCAGCTATTCTGATGTACTCCTTTCCAAGGAAGTTTCGTTACTCCAATGCATGTTTAATGTTTTACTTTCCTCACTTATACTTTCAGAGTAGACAATAGGGACATTGTCCAATACTAAGTATGGGGAGGGTTGTATGTGCACATGATAAGATGAATAAGAACTTAAGGGTTGAGGATGCTCTTGAGACTACAATTGCATGTATTACTGAACTTGTCTTATCCTTAAAGTGATATGGCTGTTTTCGGGATACATTTATGCACAACTTTCATATAATCTGAGATTACACGTTGTTTCCTTTATGAAAAAAAAAAAAAAAACAAAAAGGGAGACTTGAAGAGGTGCCTTACTCACTTACTATTGTGACTAGTTTACTTAGTGATAATTAAGTGATAGAATCTTTAAGGCACAAATTTACCTTTTCTTTAGCTTTTGAATTTGGAATTTGAGAATAAGTAGGTCTACTTCTTGGTGGATTGAGCTTGTGCATGTTCCTTTGAGTTACCTTGAGAGTATTTTAACACTTAGTGAAAGAGGTAGATGAATTATAAAAAGAGTCTTAATGGAAGGTAACATGGAAAAGTGAAAGTAAAACCCTTACTCCAATGACTCAGGTAAGTGAGTTAAGAGTATCCAATCTTGAATGTTAGAGTGAGTGAGACTTTGTAGGGGTCCCTTTAAAACCTAGTGACTTGGCTGATGAGCCCAGGATGTATCGACTTAGTGAACTCACTATAACGAGAATGGTGGAATGAAAAAAAAAACTAATCAATTATATATATATACTTGAAATAAAAAAATATAATAAAAATAGATAAATCTAGGGAAAGAGTGGATACCTTCTGCTTTCACTTTGTGTTAACTTGTTTAGATAGGTAATTTGAGAGATCATATTCTTATTTGTTGCTAATGAAGTTTAAATAAGTTTTCTTCCTCACTTAATTGAGCATTTACTTTTGAACTAAGAATTATGAGGTTAAACAATAAGATTAAAAGTTTACTCTTTCTAGATTAATTATCCATTTATAACTTAAGTAATCTAGTTACATATCTACAATATAGTTAGAGTTGTGGGCACCAGAAATGAAAGTCTTAAATTATGAGAAAGACAAGATGTTAGGATTACGGTAAGAAGGAAATGTTATGCTTTCGATGATGTATTATTGAGTTGATTTTGTCTAATTGCTTGAGGACAAGCAAAAGTTCAAGTGTGGGGATATTTGATAAAGCTAATTTAACCCCTGTTTTTATTAGTGGCAATTCAATGATATCCTAAAGATTTATGTGCTTAATTGAAAGAATTGACACTTAACTATTTAATATATTTGCCTTAGGTTCAATTCAATAAAAAAGGGAGAAAAGGAGCTGGAAAGAGTGCATTTGGAGCATGAAAACATAGAGGAATGAAGACTTTCCACAAGCAAGGGAGGATCCACGACTGTGGCTAAAACAGCCGATGAATAGCAGTGGAAATGAGACGATTAGTGGAACTTATGACCTTGAACCACGGCCATGGTGGTGGTGAAAACCACAGCTTTACACACGGCCGTGGTCCACCTGGTGTGCATGAAAAGAAAGAATTTTTATTGCATTTTATTTTTTTGTAGGGACATATATATATAGAAGAGAGGAGAGAGAAAGGTAGTAGGGTTTGGAGGATAGAGACATTTTTCCTTTAGTTGTTTTGTTTTTTCAAGATAAAAAAGGAGGGTTTAATATAATTGGAGAGATTACACCGTAGGATTTGTCGGAAGATTTGAAAAATGTTTGCTTGGATTTTAATTGAGAGTTTAGCTATTGGAATTTCTTGAGAAAAGTGCGCACTTTCCAGTATTTTCATCGTTATAAGGAATATGTGAGATTGTTCGCATTTCTTGTTATCATAGAGAATTGTGTTGCAATTGTAATTACATTGACTCATGAATTCCTTCATACATAATTATATTGATGCTATGAATTCCATGGCTAACTAATTTATTAGATGGGAATGAGATCAACCCTAGAGTGCTAAAATGATTGTAGTAATTACGTTATAGGAGTAATATAAATATGGCTTACTTCAGATTGTAGCTCTTTCTATTTCAATTATGACTTGTCTAAGTTATGATTGTTAGAGGTTATACATGGGAGTGTTTGTAAACTCATTAGGAGTTCTTGATTAAAGAATTCAGATAATTGTAGAAGCAGCATCTAATTGCTTAATTAGAGATTATTGGGAGATTAATGCAATATCTTAGACTCATTAATCACTAAGGAATTAGGATAATTGGGCTAAAGATATTAGATTATCATATCATTGGAAGATGTATGATAATGCTATAGAATCTACTATTGGTTAGAAAGCGGAAGCAGACTAATTAGATTAGATGTCGAATCCTTAATTCAAGGAATTATAATCTTAATGAAATAACCATGCATATATTATTCTATATAACTCAATGGCAACTTGATTAGTACTTCTAAGGTGGAATCTTGATTTCCCATCACTTTTCCATTGATAAGTTTTTCAAATCACTTTTTGATCTCATTGTAATTAAATTAAGTTAGTTTTAATTTTAGTATACAAAAATTAGAATATAAAAAAAAACCCTTTCATGATCTACCTAAATATTAATTAAAGCTAGCACAGGTTTAGTACTCTACTTAAGTCTTCATGGGATCGACTCTTGTTTTCAACATTATACTACTTAATACGATCCAGTATACTTGCTGGTATTGGGCTCCTTTTTTTTAAACACCTTTTCAGTGTATCAACAACTAAGCTGACTAAGGGTACAAGTATTGGTACTTCCTCCCATTACCATGAAGGAGGGAG
Organism: Lumnitzera racemosa; assembly: GCA_024138005.1. NCBI lineage: Eukaryota > Viridiplantae > Streptophyta > Magnoliopsida > Myrtales > Combretaceae > Lumnitzera > Lumnitzera racemosa. Next base: position 64,780,462 of record JAMXBC010000003.1, on the reverse strand, counting down.
TAAGCATGCTAATGAGCAAAGTTTGGTTAAACTAAAGTAACTTTGCTTTGATTGGGCTAAAGAAAATTAGGAACTAAACAAAAAACATGAAGAGATCCTTAATCTCCTCCATAATAGTGTTTACCTAACCACAATGTTGAGAATAACAAAGACTTAATCTACTCACTCGAATTGCAAAAAAAGCAAGTCATGGTTACAATGAGACCTTTCTCTCCTGCTCTCAAGATGATTAACAAAGGCAAGCAACCGCTATAGGTGCATCATGCTAGACCTTCATATATTAACACTCCTACTACAATGATTAAGCAATTCCAAATTTAAAAAATCCCCTTCATTCCTAAGATTTTAGAGGAGGTTATATCATAACACATTAAGTTAGCGCAATTTTGAACCTATGATGGAATGAAAGATCCTGAAGATCATTTAGGGTACCATTGCACTTTGGTCAAGTTGTACAATTTAGGTAATGCTATGGCTTGCTAAGTTTTTCCCTTGACATTAAAGGACGTGGCAAGTACATGGTTTAACCATCTAAAAACAAATACTATTTCGTGTTTTAAAGACCTAGTAGAAGTGTTTCTTTAGCACTTCCCTATAAGTAAGCTTCTTGTTAAGAATTCTTTAATCCTTAACACAGTAAAGCAAAGATCAAACGAGTCAATTAGAGATTATTTGGCTACGTTTACAGTTGAGATGGTCCAAATCTTAGAGTTGGACATGAATATGGTGCTGAATGTTGTCACTGATTGGTTCGAGCCCCAAAAAGATTTTTTCAAGTCCTTCGCCAAGAATAAGTAAAGAACTTTTGTTGAGTTCAAAGCTAAGGCCACCTCTAACATTTGATAAGAGGTCAACATAAAGGCTTGGCGAAAAGCCAGACAAAATAGAGGAGATAGGAAAAATGACAAGAAGAGAAGTGCAAAAGATTGACTTAGGATGGACAATGATCAAAGTTCAAACACTTAGAGAAAGAGATTAGGAATTCCGACATATTAATCCTAAATACCAATTAATTATCTAATTTTCGACACATTAAAGGAGGTATGTGGATAAAGAGGTATGTTGCAATGGCCAGAAAAGATGAGAGGAAATCCTTCGAGACAAAATTCTAAGAGGTATTGTGATGTGATTTCCATCATGCTAAAGGTCATAACACAAATGAATGCATCGAAGATAAGAATGCAATCAAGGATGAGTTCAACATGGGCACTTGTGAAAGTTCTAAGTATATGATGTCGAGAATATCAAGTGACCATCTTTGAGAAGACGCGAAGACTAGGAGAGTAATACTCCACCAGCTATTGTCGAGAGAGATGTAAGGGATTGGGGTACCAATAGAGCACCCATTGGGATAATCAACGCTATTATCGGTGGACTTGCTCTAAGCTGGTTAAGCTCTTTAAGTCTGACTAACACCAAAAATTATGTTTGCAATATCTAAGCTAAGAAGGTCAAGATCAACAATACAATCTCTTTCATAAAGGAATATTTTGAAGGCATTCAAAGGCTGCATGATGACACACTTGTAGTCAGTGCGAAAATCGCTAACTTTAAGGTCAAGAAAATTCTTATTGACATTAGAAGTTCAGTAGACATCATTTTCTAGCACGCTTTTGACCAAATGAGACCAAAGATCAAAGCATAGTTGAGATATTACAATTATGATTTGTATGCCTGAACAACCAACTCGTTTAGGTAACAAGAGTAATCTCTTTACCATTCCAAATTGGAGATGATGAGTATGTTGTAGAAGATAAAGTAGACTTCGTTGTTGTCAAATGTTGGTCCCCATATAATATGATCATGGGACGGCTATATCAACACTTATTCGGCATCATCCCTTCCATTGCTTATCTTAAAGCCAAATTCCTTACTCTTATGGGAGTTAGTGTATTCAAAGGGAATCAACAGCTAGCAAGGTCTTTATAGAAGAGGGTTGTGAGGTATGAAGAGATTTTTCAAGTAGAAACTTGTTTAGAAGGAAAGTTAGTCAAGGCGTAGACTATGTCGAGAATGAAACGAAGGAAGTCTCTTGAACAAATGAACTTAGAAAAATAACCAAGATAGGGAAACTGTTGCCAATATACATTCGCCAAAGTTTAATCAACTTCCTGCAAAATAATGTAAATGTGTTTATATGGTCCTCTTCATATATGTCAAGTAACCTTAGAGATGCTGTGGTGCATAAGCTCCAAATTGATCTAAGTGTGAAAGTGATCCAACAAAAGAAAAGGCATTTAGCCTCTGAGAGAAAAGCGGCCATAGAAGAAGAAGTTCAAAAACTCTTGAAAGCAGGATTCATTTTGGAAGAGCTGTAGCTGACTTAGCATGACAATTGTGTGTTAGTTAAGAAGTCTAACGATAAATGGCACATGTGCATAGACTTTACAGATCATAACAAGGCATGTCCTAAGGATTGCTTTCCATTGTAAGAAATTGATTGGATGGTTGATTTGACTGCTGGACATGCATTGCTTTCTTTTTTGGATGCTTTTTCAAGCTACATCTAAATTAAGATGAACATGAAAGATAAAGTTAACACATCATTCATTGTGAATGAACTAGTATTAGTTCAGGCCTATCATTATTAACAAACAACATAAATTAACCCTAGAGCTAAACAATGAACTCCCACGTAAAATGGCTAGTCTACGCCTTAAACGACTAATGGACATTATCTATTAAATGCTCAAATTAGGCATATGAAATAAAACATGCCAAGGAAACGACTTGTGAAATAAAATATGCCAAGAAATGTGATCATGTGAAATAATATATGCCAAGAGATAGGAGCATGTAAAATAATGCATGCTAGAGAATACAGTGTAGGAAATAAATCATGCCTAGAAATGACAAAGTGTGTAAAATAAAACATGCTAGAAATACTAAGTTATGTAAACAAATGATTTGTTCATCACAAAAAAAATTACAATTACAATATTCATCCACTCGGCCCAGTATGGTCAATATAAAGGATAGAATGACAACATAATCCTATGACCTATTTCCAAATTGAGTAAAAGCATTTTGTTGATAAGAAGCTAGGGCCTTCTCATAGCATATTTCCTTTCTAGTACTTAGGGTCTGGGAACAGGTGGATTTTTCTTTACGCCCATAGGATATTTCTTTGGATAGATGATATTCGTTAGCTTCAAGATCTTTGACATGAGTCTTATCTTCATCTTGTGCATTATTCTCAGCACCTTAATCCTTGCTAACTTCCTCGTCACAGCTATTGACTTTGTCATTAACATTGGTGAAATCCAAGCATGAGAGATCATAGTTAGGGTGAAGTTTAAGGATCTCTTTTGCTGCCACCTGGACCCCTTCTAACAACCTCTTCTACAATAGTCTCTTGTATTGTCAACTAGGAGTGACAATTTCAAATGCCTCTACAGCAAATGGTCCTTTCCTCATAACCTCCTTTAAATCGGCAGCACGGCTTTTTAGCCTTATGTTATTGGTCTCTAGTTCCTTAATTTTCGTTTGGAGCTTGTTTTTCTCATCACTCATAGAGTAAAGTGTTTAGCCCAAACCCTAACACTCTTCCTTCTTCTAACATAGCTCCTCTTTCAAGTCCTTAGCTTCCTCATATAACTCGTTAACCTTAGCCTTAAGGCTTGAGACTTCATTAGCAACTAAAGAGTTTGCTAGTTTCTCAATAGCTAGTTCATCTTGATACTTTCGAGCTTCCATCTTAGCCTTTATTCTTGTGTTTTCGAAACCTGCACTTTATTCTTTTGCGAAGTTGTATGCATCCTTAATTTTCTACAATAAGTTGATACAGACTAATGAATTTTCCAAATCACTTACCAGAATATGTGAAAGATTATTAATGTTATTATCCTCCTTATTTCTTTATTGGCTTCATTTAAGGCTACCGTAACATGGCTACTAATTTATAAACAAACAAGAATATTAGCAACCAAATATGCCTAATAGTTGAAAGGATTCAATAAATACTTGCATCATACAACTTGGCAATGATATGAAACCTATTATAACTACTAACCTTATCGACATCTTTTTTCACTATCTCTTTGTCCTTGGCAAGAATAACACCTTCAATCAAGGCTTGAGATTTTGTCTTATCACTTAAGATTGTGTTGATATATAAGATGTTGTGACTCTAACACGAGACAAACTACTCGTTGACCTTCGTATTAGGGATAAATTTGGCATTGTTGATGCCTAATGCTTTATTGTGCATGGCCTCTTTCATCCTTTCATCCAATTCCTTAAACCTCTTAGTTAGGGGCTGGCCAATAAGTTCCTTTCCACCTCTCTTATTGGTACTCAGCACAACCTCCATTATGAAGGATGACCCTTTAGCTACCATAGTAGTTTTAGTCTCATTATGTGGTTAGGATTCTTTACCACCATATCTGGGCTCCATTATAGGGGTAATATTTTTTGCTAGATTGGTTTCTACTCGCATAGCGTTAGCCAACCTAAGCTTCTCAATCCCTTATCATTTCTCAATAGGACAAGAGATCTTTTCGGTCACCACTTATTTTACTATGCCTTCTTTCATTGCCTTTTTAACGGTAGTTAGCTGAGTAACTATGATTGTAGAGGATGCACATTTATTGGTCTTTGATTTTTTTGGCCTTCACTTAGCGTTGGCCAACCTAAGCTTCTCAATCCCTTATCATTTCTCAATAGGACAAGAGATCTTTTGGGTCACCACTTATTTTACTATGCCCTCTTTCATTGCCTTTTTAACGATAGTTAGCTGAGTAACTATGATCGTAGAGGATGCACATTTATTGGTCTTTGATTTTTTTGGCCTTCACTTAGGCTAATAGCTTAGTGGGGTTCACCTTACCAGTACTTATATTTGCAATATAAAGTAGACGTATTAATACTAATGCAAGGAATAACAAAGAACTTACATTCTCTATGACAAGCAAAGCTCAAAGGCAACAATTTCTCCCCTAAGTCATGAGAATAGCTTTCCTCCTATAACAATACTCAGTATAGCGATTACTCATTATTGTACCTTCTTAGAAAAAATTGGCTTTCTACTCTCATAACGTCTTATTATTCTCTTAACATCCTAGAAGAACATTTTTTTTCCTCCTTTCTTGGATCTTCTTTATTGTAGCGACATCATTTGGCATCAACTCATTATTATAACGACGCAATAGTATCATTGTCGTGATAGGTCGCCGTGTACCATATAAAGGTCTATTATCAACCCCCTTACTGATCATAGGCTTTTCATATGACACACAAGACTCCTTCCACTCCATGTTACCACTAGGCCCATAGACAAGTAATATAGAGCAATTTAACTAAAATTACTTCTATGTTATAAATTAACTAATTGTGTGGGCTCGTGAGACCCACACCAAAACAATATTACAAACAAATACAGTTCATAACGGAACTGCATAAAATCTAAGTTATGCATAAATACAAAAAATTATCTAAATATCTATAATCTATTACAAAATGTCCTCTTCGCTCCCTGATCGCTCCAACCCGTCTCTACTTGAGACTTACCAGGGGCATGCCTCGCCCCGGATTGACGAAGAGGTTCTCCTGCACTAACAAAAATCTATAGGGGAGTAAGCTTACACTTAGAGAAATAAATGCCCTCATCAGTACCACATGACAGAAATTTATTAGATGCACAATCATATGAATGCATGAATAAACAGTATGCCAAACAACACATGCAGTGACCTAAGAACTGCAAATGACTTAGAATTTTGCCTCCTGAAGTTGGGGTTTGGAGATAATTAACCGACCCAAACCAAAATCCGGGTTCTAGACCTTGGGTTTTATTTCATTTGCACTATCGTACTCATACCAAAACAAAACTCTATATATATAAATATATATATATATATACTTCATTTACCAAAATCAAATCGTATCCTTTAAAAATCCCAAGTTTAGCGGTGTGGTGGCCCCTGCAGTCCACAAACACATGCCCCAAGCAGAAGCCACAAGATTCAGGCCCTCGCCGACGGTTGGCATCTCCTAGCGCCTAGTAAGCCCATCAGCTTAAGACAGAGACTCAATCTATATGATGGCATAGCTAGTGCCCAATCCTGCAGGAAACTCGTATTCCTGTGAGTCCCTTGCCATCTTCTGCGTGAAGCGGCAGTCAGTGTTACCCGTATGTAATATGGGGAATGCATGATTCATTTTGAGTTCTTAATTGTATAAGTGATTAACTTGATTTTTAGGGTGATCAACCAATTTCATTCCATACAATTCACATGTATATATTCATACAAATAATTCCCATTATTATATATAATTAACAAGTCATCACATTCATCCATAAATTCATACACATGTATCTCCCATATCCCACAAGCATCCAAATTTGTAAATATAAGATTAGGTGCATCTACTTTACAAGCACAATCAAGTAAAGAGTCATCGGGAATTTACTCACTATGCCATGTGGTTCAATCAAAGTAGTCTGGAGGAAAGTCATCTCCAAAAAAAGTGTCCCCTGGTCATTGAAATAATTTTTATAAGGAATTGAAGTAAACTTAAGAAACTATGTAATTTTTCCTTAAGTTATATTCTTAACTAGTTTTCGTAATTTTTCCCAGTTTTTACCTAAAGTTCAATCGCTTATAACTTTTTCGTTTTAAGTCCGATTTTTATGATCTTATAGTTAATCTTTATCGTTTTCCAGTGTACTTTAACGTGGTAAGGTTATATTTTCGAAATAAGGTATAAAATTCTATCGATGGGTCAGAACAGTAGCGTTCCTCATGTATTGGAGTGTTTTTGGGCCTTGTTTGGTAAATGGGCTTTTGATAACTTGAGGAATCCTTTGGGCTTGGCCTTTAAATTTTATTCTAATCTTAAAATACTCCTTGAGATCAAATTTACAACTTGATTTATATTCCTAAGGCTAACAACCACTTCTTGGGCCCTTTAGTAAGCTTAAGTTATCAAATGGGCTTGTTTTTAGTTCAAACTAAGGTTTATGACTTTGGTGGGCTTATGGGGCCTTAGGTGGATTTCTTATGGGCTTCAAAACAACCTTTCTTGGTACTTTAAGGTGCTGATCAGATTTTTATTGAAGGCCCATCCTAGAGTTTTAGGCTTGTTTTGGAAGTTTTAAACTCGGTTTTTAGTTTTAGGCTTTTTATGCTCACTATACTTGCTTTAGTTAATCTTTTCACTTTCTTCTTTTACTTTTACCATATTTTTAGGCCTCATTTTCCCATGTTCTAGATCTTTTCATGTTGGTCCTAAGGGGTCCTTACTTGGTTTTTCAACTTGTTTCACCATTTCCTTAAGTTTAGGAGTAGATTATGCACTTAACTACTTGTGTACAAATCTTAACTTAAGTTTCCTTCCATCAAATGATCCTTTAACTCATGTTCCACATAAAGAAATAAAAGATATTATACTTAATACAACTCCCATATCATGGCTCATGTCATACAAAGTTAGTTTCTTCATAAAACTTCATGTGATGGATTTTTCCTTAACTTAAGTCTAGATTTGAGCATGTTTAACTAAATGCAAACAAAATCAACATTCAAATGGCCATGGAACCCTCACGTCCAGCATGCATATCCTCCATTAAAGTTCTCATTTCAAAGTTTCCTTAGCTTAAAATCTTCCATTCAAAGCATTAAACAAATGTCTTCACAAAACACCAACTTTACATCCTCATATTTTAACTTCATGCAAGGGTTTTATGGTTTGTTTCTTAAAACGATTTTTGACGTTCTAACAACTTAAAACTTACTCACATCTTCAAGAAATCCAAGCCTCCTAACATAAATATTACTCCACACATCACAAGAAATACTTATTCGTCCTTAACGCAAAGTTTGGTGGTTGTGCACTAATGTTCCTCTTAAGCCTTTAACTTTGCTTCCTCCTTTTTGCTTACCTTTTGAAACCCAAATCTTTTGGTCTTTTGAAAAGGGGTTTATGGAAGATTCTAATGGTCTTAAATGATCTTAAATGATGAAAGAAAATGGCACTAGAGCAAAGGAAAAAATGCCGTGAGTTGAAGCTTCAAATTTGAAGAAAATTGATTTTGTGGGGTAAGGTTGTTTCCCCTTTTTATGTTTGTTTCAAAAGAGAGAAAGATGAAGTGAAAGTGAAATTGAAAGTGAGAGAAATGGGGAAGAGTATGGCCAGTTGGAAATGGAGAGAGAAGAAGTGATTAAATGCCTTGGAAGTGTTGCCTTGTAGCTTACATAAAATCAACAATTTCAACTATTGATGATGTAAGCTTTAAGGGGTGAATAGTGATGTGTAAGAAAAAGTGATTGATGGGTGAATGACCAATGCATGGCCCCCCTTTCTCCCCTTTTTATATCTGCCATTTAAATTCTTTGCATGCCATGGAGTGGTCTTGTCTCCTTTATTAAAGTTAAGCTTATTAATTCTTGTGAAAAATTGTCCATATTTTGTATAAGTGAAGAGGTGATAAGGAAATTGTCTTTTCACTAGATTTTGATAAGTTATCAATTGATAAATGATTCCAACTCTCAATTGATAAGTTACCTAAGGTGATTGGTTGGTCTACTTATTTATGTATAGGGCTTATACATGAAGATAAGAACATAACCTTATAGAAAATTGTTTGACGATTTTTATCCTACATTGTTTTGTAACTTATGATTTGATTTTTATAAAATTGTGAAATTTTCTAAAGTTGGATGAAATTATTCAAATTAAATTATTGATTAATTATTTAGGGTTAAAATTCCTTAATGGTTTTAAGGTTTGGGGTTTTAAGTAGCTTTAGAGCTCGTAGTCATTCAAGTCCAGGTTTTCTCGACAATTGGTTTTTGAATTGTAAAAATTTAATTCGTTTCTAAATATAACTTAAGTTTTTTTTTTTTAGTTTAGTTGATCTTTAGGAACATTTAGAAAGTACTCTTAATCGAGTCTTAGGCCCACTAAAAGTAGGGTTTACATCCTTCCCCCCTTAAAATATGTTTTGTCCTCAAGACTTAAAGACATACCTGGGACTTCAAACAATTGGGGGTACTTTTGCTTTACTTCCTCCTCAGCTTCCCAAGTGGCCTCTTCCTTTTCATGGTTTCTCGAAAGTAGCTTGACATATCTTATTTCCTCATTCCTCAACTTTTGAACTTTACTATCAGTGATTTGAACTGGGTGTTCTTCATAAGTTAGATTTCCTTTAAGTTGTATCAGCTCCAGTTCAATTACATTATCAGGGTCTGGTATATGTCTCCTTAGCACTGACACGTGAAACACATTATGTATTCCAGCCAAGTTTGGTGGTAATGCTAAGCGGTACGCGAGGTTCCCTACTCGCTCAAGGATCTCAAAGGGTCCAATGTACCTAGGGCTTAATTTCCCTTGAGTTCTCACTCGATGGATGCTCTTGATTGGACTTACCTTCAAAAAAACATGATTTCCTACACCGAACTCCAATTCTCTTCTCTTTAAGTCCGCCCAACTCTTTTGTCTGTCTTAGGCTTCTTTCATTCGCTTTTTAATGATAGCTACCTTTTCAGCTGCTTCTTGCACCAAATCTGGTCCTAACGCTGCCTTTTTCACATCATCCCAGAATAATGGGGATCGGCATCTCCTTCCATACAATGCTTCATATGGTGGCATTTGGATAGATGAATGGTAACTATTGTCATATGCAAACTCTACTAGCGGTAAGTGAGAGTCCCAATTTCCTTTAAATTCCATAAGACAGGCTCGAAGCATGTCTTCTAAAGTCTAAATTGTTCTCTCAGACTATCCATCTGTTTGGGGCTGATAAGTTGTACCGAACTTTAAGTTCGTCCCTAACACTTTTTGTAAACTTCCCCAAAATTTAGACGCAAACCTTGGATCTCTATCGGAAACTATTCCAGTAGGCACTCCATGCAAACGTATTATCTCCCTTAGATATATTCGGGCCAACTTTTCTAACGAATAAGTCATGTTGATTGGTTGAAAGTGTGTTGATTTTGTGAGTCGATCCACTATCACCCATACAGCATCATAACTCGCTGCCGTTCTAGGCAATCCACACATGAAGTCCATAGTGATTTGGTCCCATTTCCATTCAGGAATGGACAATGGTTGCAACAACCCTCCTGGTCTTTGATGCTCTGCCTTAACTCTTTGACAAGTGTCACATTTAAGCACAAAATTTGCTACATCTTGTTTCATTCCACTCTACCAAAAATTCTTCTTGAGGTCCTGGTACATTTTGGTTCCTCCAGGGTGTACAGTATATCCAGAATAGTGAGCTTCCCTTAAAATTTCTTTTCTGAGCTCAAGATTATCAGGTATACACAAACGTCCCTTCATTCGAATCATTCCATCCTCATCTTGACTAAAGTCTGTATACCTTCCCATTATCATTTGCTCCCTTATATGCTGTAGAGTAAGATCCTCTTGCTGTGCTTCTCGGACTCTTTCTTATATTGTTGGCTTAAGAGCTAAATTTGACAATTCGGCTTCTGCCACATGCCATGCAAATTCCAAATTCCAAATTCATTCTTCCAAACTCTTTAATCGGTTCTCTTTGTTCAGTAAGCAGAGATGCAACTTCAGAATGATTCTTTCGACTTAAAGCATCTCCTACCGCATTCACTCTTCCAGGGTAGTAGTTGATGTTGAGATCATAATCCTTTATCAACTCTAACCACCGTCGTTGTCTCATGTTCAACTCCTTTTGAGTGAACAAATATTTTAGGCTCTTGTGGTCCGTGTAAATTTCACACTTAACACCATACAAGTAATGCCTCCATAGCTTTAGTGCAAACACTATAGCTGCCAATTTTAGGTCATGTGTAGGGTAATTCTGCTCATGTGGTCGTAATTGCCGTGAAGCATAAGCAATCACTTTTCCATTTTGCATTAGTACGTACCCTAAACCATTCTTAGAAGCATCACTATACACCAAAAAAGGTTCTTCATTGTTGGGTAAGACCAAAACCGGTGCTGAAATTAAACGGTTCTTCAGCTCTTGGAAACTTTCTTCTCTTTTCTCATTTCATATAAATTTCTCATTCTTTTGAGTTAGTTGAGTAAGTGGTTTAGCAATCTTTGAAAAATCCTTCACAAATTTTAGATAATATCCAGCCAAACCAAGAAAACTTTGCACTTCTGTAACAGTTTTAGGTCTTTTCCAATCAGTGATAGCTCTTATCTATTCTGAGTCCACTTTTATGCCTTCTCTCGAAATAACATGTCCTAAAAAAGATATCTCCCTCAACCAAAATTCACACTTGGATAACTTGGTGTATAGCTTATGTTCTCTTAAGGTTTGCAACACTAACCTTAAGTGTTCTTGATGTTGTTCTGGGGTTGACAAATATACCAAGATGTCATCAATGAACACAATTACGCATTTGTCCAAATATGCTCTAAACACTCTGTTAATCAAATCCATGAGCACTGCTAGCGCATTAGTCAATCCAAATGGTATCACTAAAAACTCATAGTGTCCATACCTCATCCTAAATGCTGTCTTAGGTACATCCTCTGGTTTAATCCTCATTTGGTGATAACCTGATCTTAGCTCAATACGGGAAAACACACTTGCACCTTGTAATTGATCAAACATATTGTCAATACGGGGCAAAGGATACTTGTTCTTCACAGTGACTCGATTCAACTCCTTGTAGTCGATACAGAGTCTAAGAGAACTATCCTTCTTTTTGACAAACAAGACAGGTGCTCCCTATGGTGAGACACTTAGTCTAATGAACCCTTGGTCCAACAACTCCTGAAGTTGCCTCTTTAGCTCTTTTAACTCTATTGGAGCCATCCTGTATGGAGCCTTAGAAATCGGCTCGGTCTCAGCCATTAAATCAATGGCAAAATCAATCTCTCTCTTGAGTGGTAATCCTGGTAGCACTTCTGGGAACACATTAGGGAACTCGTTCACTACTTGGATATCATCTATCCTTAACTTTTCTGATTCAACCTCAATTGAGTTCATCCAACTTGCTTCCATCATTAACTCGAAAGAGCTTAGTTTTAATGTAAATATTATCCTGTATACATAAGTTGCAATAGAATATCCAGCTAAACTCTAATGTAGTAACCCTTTCATCATGTAAACAAAGTTATTTTTTTAATGAATGAGTAGGTTGAATTAAGTTTTCAATAGATATTCCTGCATGGTTATGCGTTTCGTACTAAGCCTAGATGTGACATCAATTCATCTAACTTATTTATATTAATTAGTTTGGTTAATTCATTTTACTACTTTGCATGTTCTTGCTTATTTTACTTTTCTTATGTTATTAAATATTATTTACATTTCTTATTTAGTCATAATTTATTCTATATTGTGAGGGTAGTAATTGGATAATTTAGGAAACTGTTATAAATTAAGTTCTCATATACTAGTTCCCTATATGATCGACACTCGGACTCACATCCATTATAATTATACTATAACTTAACCAAGTGTAGTTACCTGCCATTGATTAAGTTTTTATTGTTGTTGTTAAGGAGCAAAAATGAGTAACCTGATTAAAATTAGCATGAACATGAATTTCAAATTATTTTAGCACTTTTATAATAACTATCTTTCTTGTGATTCTTTTGATATTTTCTTAGTAGGTTTTTGACTAGCCAAGTGTGCAAACTTAATTAAGGAATTGCACTAAAATGGATTCAACCATTGAGTCAATGATGTAAGACAATAGTGCTCCTTGGGAGGTAGCCTAAATTTCATCTAGTCTATTTTAAGTTATTTACTTTTGCTCATTAGTTCATTTATTTTGTTCGCTGTGTCCTTTGTTTATTTAAGTATAAGTTTTTTAATAAGTTAGTGCTGTCTTACTTTAAACAATCTAATTTTGTCTAAAAGTGGTTATTGATTTATTATCGCAATAATAAAGTTGTCATCTAATGGACATCTTGGTCTATTTTTAAGTTTTGATTTGTTCTAAATTTAAATTTTTCTAAGAAAATTGTTGAAACCTAGTCAAAGGAACAAATTTGCTTAAATTTGGCAACCTAAAGAAGAACATGGCCAAGATCTACACATGTAGACTTGGCTCGTGTTCTTATCGTAAAGTATTGCCAAAAAGAATTGCACAAAAACACAGATGAGAGGTCCATGAGCAGGGAACATGCTTGTAGACTACACTCAAGGTTACCTCAGGTAAGCGAAAAAAAAAAAGAGAAAGAATACAATACTAAACACAATTGATGGGTTGTTAACCTTTGGACCCATCACTTAAGCTCACCTTTGAGGCCTCTAAACTCTTATTAAGAGGATTCTCTCCTATCTGCTTGACAAGGACGAGCTTCAATACATGGAAAAGTTGTGGATGAACTTTAGAAGGGCCCTATTAGGACATACCTTACTCTGCTCGAACTTTAACCTAGTTATCGTCTTCCTAAGTGCTAAGGCTGACTTGTTAAGTGCTTATTCTGAGGACACTATATGTTGAGCTCTTCTCTTCGAGCTTGCTAAATTGTAGTGTCATTCAATCACCTCAATAACTCCCATTTAGCTCATCAACAACATCCTAAACATTAGCTCCACTCTACTGTAGTGCTTTAAGATCCTAAAATGTAGACCCAATCACAACATGCCACCTATCATTCCTTTTTCTAATATTGTATTATATTCCTTTATACTATTTGTCCCCTTTTACCCTTTTAACAATGTATTAAGCTAGTATTATTATATTACCCTTCATTGTAATTACACATATTTCCTTGTTGCCCTATAACTTACCATCAATAGTTTTTTTTTTTAAACCAAAATAAACCTATATAGTTAATGAATATAGTTGTTTTTGTGAGATACTCTTCCCTATGTACATTTTCACTTACACTTTATTCTCTTAATATATATATATATATATATATATAAATTGTAAATACTCTAGCAAGTATACTAGGTTGAAATTAAGTAATATAGAGAAAGTAAGGTTGTTGATCCTTCGAGGACTAAAAAATTATTAATCTTATGCTAGTTTTTATCAATATTCAAGCAATTAAAATTAAATTAATTAGTCTAATAAGTACTCTAAAATTATTGAAAGGAAAATAATTATAAAAAATCTAAAATTAAGCAATCAATTGAGAATCATGGAAAAACAGAATCCACCCTAGATTATGCCAATCAAATTATAGATTAATAGCTATTAGGTCATTCAAGTGAAATTATTATACCTTAAAACTTAAGGATTTAAACTCTTAATAATTAATCAGCTTCTGCATCTTCCATTTAATAGTAGACCCTAAATCAATTATCCCTAATGTCTTAGTGAATAATCGATTGTCGAACATTACATTAACCTCTACATAATTTCTAATTAATTCAATTAACTTTGCCTATACATTGATTAGTCAAATCGACTAAGAATTTCTAACAAGCCCTATATCAACTCTTGTATCATTAGGTTTTCTAACAATTATAATCGAAATCATAGAAATTGCAATCATAAATCATCCATATATCTCTTAATCCTATAACATGAACACAATCATCATCTTAGTTATCTAAGGTTTCATCAATTCCTAAAAATAAATTTAGCTAGCCATGGATTTGGAAACAAAAAAAAAATACTAATTGAAATTGCAAGGAAATTGATAATTGAAAGCATAAGTAATTAACAAAATTACATAGGAATAATTGTAATAGATGTCACCAATTCGGCATTGAAAAAAGATAATCTTTAATTGTAACTTCTAATTGGTCTCTACAGCAAAACAAATTCTTCTCAATGATCCAAGTGATTCTCCTGAAGAATTCTTCAAGAACTATGTAAAAACTATTCTATGACTCTCTAAGACTAAGGAAAGTAGGTTCAAAAGTTTCTCAAATGATGAAGCATGAGCTATTTATAAGAAAAATTAGTGTTAACTTGCATGAAGTTTCTTTTTCGTGAAGGCTGGTTGTGTAAGTGCAAGGCTAGCTTTTAGGCCGGTGGCGTAGCCAGTAAAGGCCAGCGGCATTGACTTTAAAAGCCGCTAGTGTAAGTTGTACGTTGGCTTTTAGGCTGGCTACCTTCATTCCCAACTTGTAAATATTGAATCGACTTCATTCCTTTGTTTAAAATTCCTTTTAGTTGTCCATAATTCTACTCTTGAATCCTCTAATTTCTGAATTGTCCATATAAAAATAATTAAGTACCGTTTCTTAATGATTTCTATAAAATCAATAATAATTCTATCTTAATTTGCACTTTAAAACATGAAAAATATGCCTTTATTAAATTCCCTACACTTGAACTTTTGCTTGTCCTCAAGCTAAATAAATAGAACAAAAAGAATTTATCATTGAAAATGCAAGGTTTCTAATTGTTAGACTCACCAATTTTTAATGCCTACTACTCTAACCAAACAAAAATATGTGATTAGAGTACTATAATTGAAATTAATCAGCTATTTTACAGAAAACAAATTTTAATCTAGGCGTTTAACCTCATATTTCTCTTTCAAAAGTAGATACTTAGTCGTAGAAAGAAAAACACTTATTTAAGTTTCATAGTTGTTAGCAAGTATATTATCCCTCTAATTATTTCGACAAACAAATTAACAAAGTAGTGAAAGCATATGGTATCTAGTCTATCCCTAGATTTTCTTCCTTTTTATTACAAGCCTTAATTCATTTCTTGAATTGCATTCAAATGTCCAATTTCCATTCCCTTTTTCTTTTTCTAGTTCAGATATTGAACTTTTGCCTTTCCACCCTTCTTGTTATAGTGAGTGCAATGAGTTAGCTCACCTCGCACTTATTACCTAAGTGACTAGGTTATAAAAGGACCCTTACAAACTCTTCTACTCTCTACACTAGAAGTCTCATAATGAAACTGCTCTGTAGTTGCTGGCTGAAAACATAAGATAGCAGACTTCAAAATAGTTGATATAGTAGTTTGAAACTTCTTATTCTTCTTCCTTTCTTTTCTAGTTTCATTTTGGACTTCTCTAATTTAAGCACTCAATTGTTCATAACTGCTATCTAGATGATGAGATGAAGTAGACGCTCTAACAGCAGGAAGAGGATTTTCAAGAATATTTTTCTTCATCAATAGGATGGGGCTTAGTATTTATCTTGGCCAATCCTTAACCCTTAAATAATGCAGTAGAAATAGGTTTACATGGGATACCATCATCCCCCACTAGCTCTTGAAAAAGCCCTATACCCTTCAATAAAGTTGTAATATACCTACAACAAAAGATAACCTATGTCTTGGTATCATCTGTCTATCTATAAATAAAATTTGCTATCTTTATTCACAAATCTATCTAACATCTAGATATCATACTATATAGATAAAACATGTCAAAATTGGTTACCTTGCTATGGCTAGTCTTCTTACAACTGAGAGTATGAGCAAGGATACGGTGGAGTAGCTTGTGCTTTACTGTTGAGAAAGTCATAGCAAGCGGCTTTGAAGGTACAAAATCGTCCCACTTGGGATGAGTCAACTGGAGCCAAAATCTCTCAACAATTATATCACTAGGCCAAGAGTTGAGTAAATTAACTTCCTCCTCCTCTTATAAACATAGAAAATAGCCAATTTGACTCAATTCTGTGACATGAATTTCTCGATTAACCTAAAATGTAAAAGTGGACATTTGCCCACTTCCCTTTAGCCGTAAAGTAGACAAAAAGTCAATGGCTATATTTCTATAAGTGGGTTCTTTTACCTCAAATAACCGAAACCATGTTTTATCAAGTACCATCTGCTGGATTCTATCGTCCATTCTATACTCTTGCAAAATAGTCTAATAAGATATTGCTGATTCATGAATGTTATTCGTTGTAGCTGCCTCCTTTACTCCTTAGCATACTCCTGATGTAAGAGTAGATCGCTGCCCGAACTTTTGGAAGAAGAAGTGACTGCTATCTTCTATTTCTTTCTCTATCGCATCTTCTTAGGCAGTATAGGGAATGTAGAAAGCATAAATCTATAAAGAAGAATGAAAATGTGTAAAAAAAGTGAACAGAGTTAATTTATGAGGTTATGGGTGTATAGGAGAGAGAGAGTTTTAGAGAAATCTAGAGAGAGAATTCAAAAAGAAAAAATGAGTGAGGAGAGAGAGAAAATCGACAGACATGCTTTTAAAAGCACTATATGTCAGCACTTACCTTTGTACCTTAGCTATGTACATTACCAGCATATATTCCTAGGCCAGTAGCCTTGAGTACCAGCCTTAAATTCAAATTTCATGCTCTTCTCTTCCTTTTTTTTTTATTTTCTTCTTAAGATAATAGCCTTGATGCCAAAGGCCAACTTAAAATTTTTTAAAATTTTCTTTTCATAAATAAAAATAATTAAATAAGAAAAAAAATTAACTTAGTTAAACATGGGTTACCTCCCTTGAAGCACTTAGTTTATGGTCACTAGCTTAACTTTTTTTTATCTTACTTTGAATTCTTACTCACCATCATAGTGGCATCACTGTCTATGTTTTCTCCTTCAAAATAGTGTTTGAGGAGATGACCATTTACCTTAAAAGTGTAATTGTCTCCTATCTTTAATTCAACTATATTATAAGGAAAAACATTAGCTATTTCAAATGGTCCAAACCATTGAAATTTTAACTTACTTGGGAACAATTTCAATTGAGATTTGTATAGTAACACTTTCTAAACAAGCATGAACTCTCGCTATTGAATGTTCCTATCATGCCATCACTTGGCTCTCTCCTTGTAGATCTTAATGTTTTCATATGCTTCTTCTCTAATCTCATCTAGCTAGCTCAATTGAAGCAATCACTTTTAACTTATAGCTTGTAAATCAAAATAAAGGTATTTTATAACCCAATAAGCCTGGTGCTTAAGTTCAACAAGTAGGTGATATGATTTACAATAAACTATTTTGTATGGGGACATTCTTATAGGGGTTATAAAAGCTGTCCTATAAGCCTACAATCTATTATCTAGTTTTAAAGACTAATCTTTCTTAGATGCATTAACAATCTTTTCTAAGATACGCTTTATTTCTCTATTGGACACATTAACTTGTCTACAAGTTTATGGATGATACGAAGTGGTAAGTTTATGAGTGACTCCATATTTTATTAATAATTTTTCAAATTGCCGATTGCCAAATGCGACCCCCCATCACTTATAATAGCCTTCCATAGTCCAAACCTAGAAAAAATGTTCCTTTTTTCAAAAATTTAATTACCACTCTAGCATCATTAGTTTATGAAGCTATTACTTCTACTCATTTTGACACATAATCTACTACTAAAAGTATGTATTTGTTTGAAAAAGATAAAGGGTATAGACCCATGAAGTGTATTCCCTATACATCAAAAAGCTCAGTTACCAAAATACTCTTTATGGTAATTCATGTCTCTTAGAAATATTTCTGGTCCTTTGGCATTGAGCACAAGACATAACATAATTCCTACAATCATTAAACAAACTAAGCCAATAGAATCCATAAGATAAAATTTTAGCTATTGTTCTTTCTACACCAAAGTAGCCCCTTACTTCTTTAAAATGATAATGTTGAATTATGCTAAGTTATTCTATTCAAGCACACAACGTCTAATTACTTAGCCATTACAACTTTTCAAAAGATACAGTTCATCCCAGAAATAAAATTTCACATCATGTAAAAACTTCTTTCTCTTTTGAAATGAGAAACCATATGATATGATTTTACTAACTAGGTAATTGACTATATCAGCATACCAAGGTAATCCTTGGATCTCTACTGCATACAATTATTCATCAGGGAACTTTTCATTAACGGGTAGCTCTAAATATTTCAATTGTAATCAAGATAAATGAATAGCAATTACATTTTCAATTCCCTTTTTATCTCTAATTTCAAGGTTAAATTTTTGTTGAAATAAGATCCATAGAATTAACTTAGGTTCAACATCAGATTTAGAAAACAAATATTTCAAATTAGCATGGTTTGCATATATAATGATCTTAGAACCTATGAGATAAGGCCTAAACTTGTCACAAGCAAATATAATCGCTAAAAGTCCTTCATCTATCGTGGTATTGTTTCTCTATGCCTCATTCTAAGTTCTATTCACATAGTATATAACATGAAATAACTTACCTTTCCTTTGCCTAAGTACTACTCTTATAGCATAGTCACTAGCATTACATATCATCTCAAAAAGGAAGCTCTCAATTAGGTACAATGATCAATAGTGCTAAAGTAAGCTTCTCCTTTAATAGATTGAATGCCTACAAACAATTATCATAAAAAAAGAAGTAGAATCTTTTTCAAGTAAATTACAAAGTGGTCTAGAGATTTTAGAGAAGTTCCGAATAAATTTCTTGTAAAAGCTAGCATGCCCTAGAAAGCTCCTAACTCCTTTGACAAAAGTGGGTGGTGGTAGCTTTTCTATTATCTCTGCTTTAGCTCTATCAACTTCAGTCACCTTTTTTGACACCTTATGAACTAAGATTATTCCCTCTCTCACCATAAAATTACATTTTTACCAATTTAGAAGTAAATTAGTCTCCTTACAGAAAATCATCCAACATGTCAGAAAATATAGACAACATGCATCATTAAAAAGTCGGTGGTGCATTACAGAAACTAAAGGGCATTCTGCTAAAGGCAAAAGTGCTATAAAGACATGTAAAAGTGGTTTTCTCCTGATCTTTGGGTATGATATGAATTTGATTGTAAGAAGAATATACATCTGAAAAACAATAATTATCATACCCTAAAAGTTTTTCTAACATCTGATCTATGAAAGGGAGTAGGAAGTGGTCTTTACGAGTAGCATCATTAAGTTTTCTATAATCTATGCAAACTCTCCACCTAATCATTGATAAGGATCAAAGCTTTGATACCAATATGATAAGGAATCAAAAGGATCAATCTAGAAAGAAACATCAACAAATCTAGGAAGAACAAGAATGGGTATTCAAAAGAAATATGGGTATGAAGAATAGGAAGAATTTGATGGTGAATGTGAATAGATATAACTCACCACAACACAAACACAATTAGGGTTTTGAGCTCAAAATAGAGTTTGATACGACTTACGAACACTAAATGTTGCTCGGGGTTTCAAATAAAGGTTACATATAACTTACTAATTGGTCCAAATGAAGGGGTTCACCACAATTTGAGAACAAGATTGATAAAAGCGCGAGGATGATTAAAGAGTCTAATCAATACTCGATAATATGGCAAATGCTAACTCAAGTATATCCTTGCTTAAAAGAGGAAAGTTACGCTCTGTACATTTATCTGTCTCTATCTATGTCTATCTATCTATATATTAGTACAAATGTTGCTATTTATAGCAAGTCCTAAATCCTAGTGACAAAATTGTAAATAAAGTATAAGGCCCTAAATCTTAAAGAATCGGGCCCATAAATAAAATAAAGAGAAAACATGTACAAGAAAACAAAACTTTGCATTTAACAGAACTCGACATGCAGTTATTCAGCATATCCTGGGAGGAGTAATATTCAAACTGCATGGGGTTAATTGTTGGATGTATGATTTAGGGTGGGGTCCTTGATGTCACATGTGGCTTAGTCGAGACACTAGAGAGGTCAGCCCATAATTATCGAGTTTTGGAATTAGTTAGTGCTAGTCTCTCGTGGTTGTATCGAGTGGTTCTTTGGCTCGAGTACTTAGCCTTATGGTTTCTTGGCACCTTGGCTAATGATAGAATTGATACCAAGCGTTTATTTTCCTTCCCCTTGTCCTTCTAGCTATAACTTGGCTTCGACAAGCATTGATAGGCCTCATCTTGAATGTGGGTAGGTCGACAACTTCATCTTTTCTACTAACTCAGTAGAGATAATATTGGTGCAACTACCTCCATCTACTACTAGGGAATAGGTCTTCCCATTCACTAAACACTGTATGTGAAATAAATTTTCCTTTTATCAAAGATTTTCCCTCAAGTTAACTCATGTTACAATAACCAAGAGTTTATCATGGTCCTAAAGATAGACATCTTCTTCTATCAATTAGTCGTTCTAACTCTCAATTTGAGCCTTGGGCCCTTCACCTTATAAGACCATGACCCTTTTATTTGAGCATTGGGATGTAATGTGTTTGTAGCCTAAGCACTTAAAGCACTTCAGTTCTTAAGCCTTGTTGTCGAGTGCCTTATCTTTCTTGGCAATCTTTTTTTCAACATAGGTTAGCTGACTAGACTCTCCTTTCTCTATCTTCTTTTCTTGTGTTCTCTCGGCATACCTCTCAGACTTAGAGCTACCTTATTAAGGTTAGCTATTCAGCCTCTAATGCCTTCTCCTCCTTTGCCTCTCTACTCTTACTGCCAAATTAATTAGCTCATCCAAAGAGTTGAGTGGCTGCAATTCAACTATGTTGGCAATGTCGTCTTAGAGTCTACTTAGGAATCTAGCAATGGTGTAGTCTTATGGCTCGACAATTTCACATCTCATCATTAAGGCATCAAACTCTTGTAAATACTCTTCAACAGTATTTCAACCTTGTCTTAGGTGCTGGAAGGCATGGAGCATCTCTTACTTGAAATAAGTTAGCACATAGCATTGGTTCATCAATCTTTTCATGAGCCTCCAAGTTGTAATCGATTCTTTTCCTTTAGCATTACACTTGGCAACCAGCTTATCCCACCAAATACTTTCATATTCAATAAGGGATAAGAAAGCTAGCTTAACCTTTGCTTGATCATCACACTTTTAGTACTCAAATATCTTCTCAACTTAGGGAACCCAGTTAAAGAACTCTTTAAGTTGGCTACTTCTATAGAAGGTCAGCAATTTCAACTTGACATTGTCAAGTCCTTGGCTAGGCGCTTGGGGTTCATCCCTTGCATTTCGAGCTGGTCGATTCTCTTCAGTTTGACCACTTCTGTTAGAGCTCTACTTGTCCATATTCCTTCTCGACCTCGACTCTCTTCTCTAGGCTTCTTGGTTTCTTTTGGAGTCAATACTCCTTTCATTTTTTCTTCTTGGTGCAGGTTAGTTTTCTCTTCTTCTTGACTCGACAACTCTTGTCGGCTATCGCTCATCATTTTCGAGCTTATTGGAACCACTTCCACTTGTCAGTGTTCACGCCCTTCTTCCTTCTTAGCCATTACGTCTACAGCCTCTAACTGACCTAGTAAGCTCCTGAATAGAGTTGGTGAGATTTTGGATCTAGTATTCCAATTTGTTAACATGTCACCTTAAGCTTCTATGAGGACTATCACCAGTGTTATTGATATTATCCTCTAACATTCTTATTCATACAGTAATTTTCTCAAAAAAATTGAATAAACAACAAAATAGGATTACAATAACTCAAAAACAATCAACTACTCAGCTTTTGCTACTTCTAATGACAAACAACTACTACGAATAGTACACTATACTATAGAACAATGATTGATAGAAATGTTAGTTACACAAATCTACTTTGAAGAACACTAGCTCACGTGTCTCCCCAAAGCTCTAAAACCAATATGATAAGGATCAAAGCTTTGATACCAATATGTTAAGGAATCAAAAGGATCAATCCAAAAAGAAATAGTAGCGGATCTAGAAAGAACAGGAATGAGTATTAAAAAGAAATATGGGTATGAAGAATAAGAAGGTTTTGATGGTGAATATGAATGTATATAGCTCACTAAGACACAAACACAATCTGGGGTTTGAGCTCCAAATAGAGTTTGATATGACTCATGAACACTAAATATTAGGGTTTCAAACAAAGGTTAGATGCAACTCCTTAACTGGTTCAAATGAAGGGGTTCACCACAATCTAAAAACAAGATTGATAAGAACACGTGGATGATTAAAGAGTCTAATTAACACTTGATAATCCAGCAAATGCTAACTTAAGTATAGCCTTACTTAAAAAAGGAAAGTTTCACTCTATATATCTATCTACCTATATATTAGTATAAATGTTGCTATTTATAGCAAGTCCTAAACCCTAGTAGTAAGACTATAGATAAAGTACAAGACCTTAAACCCTAAAGAATCGGGCTCATAAATAAAATAAAGGGCAAACATGTACAAGAATAAAAAACTGTACTTTTTATAGAACATGGCATGTAGTCGCTCATCATGTCCTAGGAGGAGTAGTATCCGAACCAAACAGGTTCAGCAATTAGATGTACAAGTTTGGGAAGGGGTCCCTAACATCTCATGTAGCTTAGCCAAGACACTAGAGAGGTCAGCCTATAATTGTCGAGTCTTAGAATTACTTGGCGTTAGTCTCTCGAGGTTGTGTTGAGTGGTTCTTTAGTCTTAGGTACTCGGCCTTATGGTTTTTCGACACCTCAGCTAATGACGGAGTTGATGTCAAGTGTTTATTTTCCTTCCCTTCGTCCTTCTGGCAGTAGCTCCCCCTCAATAAGCATTGATTAGCCTTGACATAGATATGGTCAGAGGTTGATTCCCATCAATTACAGTGCGAGTAGGGATTAGCTCATTAACCTCATTTTTTACTACGGTCATACCACCATTTTTTGGCACCTGAATGGGACTATCTTACTTACTATCTGAGATAGGATACATAATGCCTGGATCCAACAATATAAGTACCTCTTTCTTCACTACTTCCTTGAGAGTTGGGTTGAGTCATCTCTATGGTTGTATTGTAGGTTTGCACTAAGCCTTAAGCAATATCTTATGAGTGAAAATTAAGAGACTAATCCCCTTTATGTCGACAATGGTCCACTTGATGGCTTGTTGATGCTCTCTAAGAACTCTTAGAAGTTGTTTCTCATGGTCACCTATCAAATAGGAGGAGATAATTATTGGTAAAGTATCATTTGTTCCAAGATAAGCATATTTTAAATGACTAGGTAAAGGTTTAAGTTCAAGCACCGGGGGTTGTGTCAATGATGGAATTGGCTTCTGCTCACTAGTTCCTAGTTTTTCATAGTATCGAGGATTGATTTCTGACACCTATTCCTTACCTTCTTCTTCAAGCTTATTGTCATTGATCCAATCATCTAAATCCATAAGAACTAATTCCATGGTATCCAATCCTGCATTCTCTTCTATAGACTTATAGGTAATCTCATAAAAAATGTCAATAGTAGAATAGGATTAACAATCATCAAAATCCTTTATGGCTTCATAAACATTAAACGTTACCTGATCATCCATAATTCTTAAAGTCAGCTTACCTTGTTCCACGTCTATTAATGCCTTACTTATTGTGAGAAACGGTTTACCCAAGATCATGGGTACCTCTTTGTCTTCTTCCATCTCTAAGACTATAAAGTTGATTAGGAAGATAAATTTGTCTACCTTCACCAGGACATTTTCAATAATACCCCTTGGGTATTTGATACTCCTGTCAGCAAGTTACAAGGTCAAATGAGTCTCCTTACAATCTCCAAGTCCCAGCTCTGGAAAATAGATAAGGGCATTAAATTTATACTTGCAACTGAATCAATAAGAACCTTATCAAAGTGAAAATTTCCTATAGTGCAAGGAATAGTAAAACTCCCCTGATCTCTTTTTTTTTTTAGGTAAAGTGGATAAATTTTTCTAAAAGATTATGGAGCACTCCCCTATAAGCATTACAAATTCATTCCCATCAATCTTTCTCTTCTTAATGAGCAAATCCTTCATGAATTTGGCATACAAAGGAATTTGCTAAAGTACTTCTACAAAAGGAATGTTGATTTGTAGCCTCTTGAAGACATCTAAGAATTTGGCTAATTGAGTGTCTAGCTGTTGTTGCTTCAATCTTCTTGGAAAGTAGACTAGAGGAACATATGGTTTCACTTTTGATGACTTATGTGTTGGTTCCTCTTCCATCTCCTTCACTTTTTCTACCTATAGAATCTCTACCTTTTCTTCAACTCGTTTGTTAACTATTTCTAATGTTTTTCCTACATAATAGCATTGACACCTCTGGGATGCTCATTAGTAATGCTGGGTGAAGACCCTGGCGATTTATTACTCACTAGAGGCCATCCATTCTATCAATGCACCTACTTCATTATATGTCTTACGCATTAGAGTAACTCTAGCTGCAACATCAACTAAGAACCTCAATGTCTTGTCCAGACTGAGATAGAAGATCTCAATCAAGAGATTGTCTGGGAAGTCATGATGTAGGCATTTTTTTGTCACATCCTTGAATCTCTCCTATGCATCATAAAGTGCATCACTACTAAACTTGGTAAAGTTGGTGATGTCGTTCCTTAATTTTTTAGTCCTAGCTATTGAGAAAAATCTCCTTAAGAACTTCGATGAAAGATTAGCCCAGGTGGTGAAAAACTCTTGTGGTAGTAAATGAATATAAGCTCTAGCTTTATCTCTTAGTGAAAAGGGAAAGAGCTACAATCTAATAACCTCGTCAATCACATTGCTCATCTTCATTGTATTATAATGTTAAAGGAATCTTACGATATGCTTGTTAGGGCTTTCATTGGGATATCCTCTAAACCAATTTATCTAAAACATTTGAATAAGGGATGGCTTCAACTCAAAGTTGTTAGCTTGAATAGTAGGCCACCTTATAGTTAAACACATCATCATAGGTACCATATAATCTCATAGTGCTTGAAAAATTCCTTATGTTTAATTGTTACCTTCGTTACTTGCCATCTCTTCTATCCTTCTTCTGTTCTCTCCCCTCAACTGATGTAAAGTGCATTCTATTTCTAAATCTAGTGGTAGAGCAAAGAGAAAGAACAAATAAATAACATACGTCACCAACTGCACCTAAATTACCAATAGAACTAAAAGATTTAATATTTCCAATCCTCGAAAATGGCACCAAAAACTTGATTTGCTTAAAATATATATATATATATATATATAAATTGCGACTACTCCAACAAGATACTAAGTCGGAATCAAGTAATATAGAGAAAGTAAGGTTGGTGATCCCTCAAGGACTAAGAAATTACTAATCTAATGCTAGTTCATATCAATATTTAGGAAATCAAAATTAAATTAATTAATCTAATAATTATTCTAAATCTATTGAAAAGCAAATAACTATGAAAAATCTAAAATTAAGTAATCAATTGAGAATCGTGGGAAAAGAAAATTCACCTTAGATTATGCTAATCAAATTATTGTCATGTTTTACAAATTAATAGCTATATAGTCATTCAAGTAAAATCATTATACCTTAAAACTTAAGGATTTAAACTCCTGATTAATTAGTCAGCTTACGCATCTTCCAATTAATAGTAGACTCTAAATTACAATCATATATCTTTTGAATTCTATGATTGTCTAATGTCCTAAATCAATTATCCTCAATGTCTTAGTGAATAATCTATCACTGAACATTGAATTAATCTCTAAATAATTTCTAATTAATTCATTTAACTCTACTTCCACATTAATTAATCAAATCAATTAAGAATTTCTAACAAACCCTATATAAACTCCTGTATCATTACGGTTTCTAACAATTAGAATCGAAATCATAAAAATTTTAATAATGAATCATCCATATATCTCTTAATCCTATAACATGAACACAATCATTATCTTAGTTATGTAGGGTTTCATTAATTCCCATAAATAAATTTAGGTAGCCATGGATTTGGAAAGAAAAACATAAATACTAATTGAAATTGCAAGGAAATTCATAATTGAAGGCATAAGTAATTGACATAATTTCATAAGAATAATTAAAATAAATGTCACCAATTTTGCATTGAAAAAAGATAATCTTCAATTGCAACTTCAAATTGGTCTCCACAGCAAAAGTAAATTCTTCGCAATTATCTAAGTGATTCTCTCAAAGAATTCTTGAAGAACTATCTAAAACTATTCTATGACTCTCTAAGTCTAAAGAATGTATGTTTAAAAGTCCCCAAAATAATGAAACATAAGCTGTTTATAAGAAATATTAAGGCTTACTAACTTAAAGTTTCCTTTTCAAATAGGCCGGTAGTGTAAGTGCTTAGCAAGCTTTTAGGTTGGCAGCATTGACTTCAAAGGCCACTAGTATAAGTTATAGGCCAACTCTTAAGTTGGTTGCCTTCATTCCTAGCTTGCACATGTTGAATCACACTTCATTCCTTTGCTTAAAATTCCTCTAAATCATTTGTAATTCAACTTTTAAATCCCCTAATTCCTAAACCATCTAAATGAAAAAAATTAAGTACCATTTCTCAATGATTTCTATAAAATCAATAATAATTCTATCTTAATTTGCACTATAAAACAAGAAAAATATGTCTTTATCAACACTCTTATCTAATTTTGCCAAGTAGCTTAAGATGAGATTAATAGCTAGTTGGCAAAATAATAGGTATAAAAATAATAATATGTTTTAGAAGGATAAGAAAAAGGTTATATTGAACCCAATGAGCCCCAAAGAAGTTTAAGAGTCGCAAACAAAGATTTCTAGATCACTTTAGAGGAAGTTCTTAGTGATTTCTCTAGCCTAATTTTCTAATGATGTTAAGATAGAAAAGTATGTATTCTTATTGGTTAGGAGTCTACTAGAGTTAAAGTATTACCTACCAAGGTACAAACATTGCTTTAAGAATATGTTGACTTGTTTCCTGCTGAGTTATCGAGAGTCTTATCACCTGTTGGAAGTAT
Organism: Lumnitzera racemosa; assembly: GCA_024138005.1. Lineage (NCBI taxonomy): Eukaryota > Viridiplantae > Streptophyta > Magnoliopsida > Myrtales > Combretaceae > Lumnitzera > Lumnitzera racemosa. The sequence continues at coordinate 64,753,050 of JAMXBC010000003.1, read as the reverse complement.
AGAGCATTGAATCAATCTCCAAGCTAGAGCTACTTTACCTAATTGACCTACCTATAGGTTCGATCTCGAGTAAGCAGTTGAGCTAAAGAAGCAAGTTGATGAGTTGATTTCATATGGATATGTTTGAAAGAGAATGAGCCCCTATGCTATACCAACTATCCTAACGCCAAAGAAGGATGGTACATGGATAATGTGTGTTAATAGCCAAACTATCAATAAGATCATTATCGAGTATCAAAATTTAATCCTATGTTTAGATGATTGTTTGATGAGTTGTATGGTGCACGAGAATTTTCAAAGACTCATCTAAATAATGGATACCACTTGATCCAAATTAGACCTGGTGATGAGTTGAAAACTACTTTCAACTATGTATAGTCTATTCGAGTGGATGATGATGTTGTTTGGGCTTACAAATGCACTAAGCACCTTTTATGTGGCTTGTAAATCATGTTTTGAGATTATTGATTGATAAATGTATTATTGTTTACTTCTATGATATTTTTTTATATAATACTAACCTCATTTCTCATGTTGTATATCACGACCTAACAGTATCGTTGTCGTAGTAGGTCGCCGTGCATCGTATAAAGGTTTATTATCAACCCCCTTTACTGATCATAGGCCTTTCATACGACATACAAGACTCCTTCCACTCTACGTTATCACTTGGCCCATAGACAAGTAATATAGAGCAATTTAACTAAAATTACTTTTATGTTATAAATTAGTTAATTGTATGGGCTCGTGAGACCCACACAAAAAAAATATATTATAAGCAAATGCAGTTCATAACGAAACAGCATTAGAGATTTTAAATCTATGTTATGACCAAAAACATAAAAGTAACTAAATATCTATAAATCTATTACAAAATGTCCACTTTGCTCTTTGATCGCTCCAACCCATCCCTACACGAGACTTACCACAAGCATGCCTCGGCTCGGGTTAGTGAAGAGGTTTTCATGCAATAATAAAAATCTATAGGGGTGTAAGCTTAAGCTTAGTAAGATAAATATCCTCATTAGTACCACATGGCAAAAATTTATTAGATGCTCAATCATATGAATCCATGAACAATCAGTATACTAAACAACACATGTAGTGACCTAGGAACTGCATACGACTTAGAATTATGCCCCCTGATGTTGGGGTTTGGAGATAATTAAGCAACCCAAACCAAAATTCAGTTTCTAGACCATAGGTTTTATTTCATTTTCATTATTGTACTTACGACAAAACAAAACTCTATATATATATATATGTATACTTTCTTTACCGAATAACAAATTATATTTTTAAAATCCTAAGTCTAGCGGTATGGTAGCTTCCGCAATCCACAAACATACGCCCTAAGCAGAACCCACAAGACTCAGCCTCTCGTCGATAGTTAACGTCTCTCAGTGCCTAGTAAGCCTATCAGCTTAGGATAGAAACTCAATATATATGATGACATAGCTAGTGCCTAATCTTGTAGGAGACACATCCTTCTGTGAGTCCTGTGAGTCCCTTTCTATCTTCTGTGTGAAGTGGCAGTCAGTGTTATCCGTATACAATATGGAGAATGCATGATTCATTTTGATTTCTTAATCGTATAAGTGATTAACTCGATTTTCAAGATGATAAGACAATTTCATTCCATACAATTCACATGTATATAATAGTACAAATAATTCCCATTATTATATACAATTAACAAGTCATCGCCTTCATCCACAAATTCATACATGTGCACTTCTCATATCCCACAAGCATCCAAATTTATTTACTCTGTCATGTGAATCAATCAAAGTAATCGGAAGGCAAGTCGTCTCCGTACATGGTGTCCCTTGGTCATCGAAATAATATTTATAAGGGATTGAAATAAGCTTAGGAAATTAAGTTAATTTTTCTTAAGTTATACTCTTGACTAGTTTTCATAATTTTTCCTAGTTTTTACTTAATGTTCAATCACGTATAACTTTTTCGTTTTAAATCTGATTTTTATGATTTCATAGTCAATCTTCATCGTTTTTTAGTGTATTTTAACATGGTGAGATTAGATATTCAAAATGAGGCATGAAAATCTGTCCATGGGTCAGAAAACTAGCATTCCTCATGTTTTAAAGTACTTTTGGGCCTTGTATGGTAAATGGGCTTTTTGATAACTTGAGAAATCCTTTAGGCTCGGTTTTGAGTTTTAGGCTTTATATACTTACCATACTTGCTGTGGTTGATCTTTTCGCTTTGTTCATTTACTCTTATCATATTTTTAAGTGTCTCTTACCCATGTTCCAGATTTGGTCTTGATGATTCCAAGGAGTTCTCACTTGATTTTTCAATTTGTTTCATCATTTCCTTAAGTTTAGGTATTAGATTATGCACTTAAACTACTTGTATCCAAATCTTAACTTAACTTTTCTTTCATAAGATGATTCTTTAACTCATGCTCCACACAAAAAAATAGAAGATCTTACACTTAATACAATTTCCATATAATAGCTCATGTCATACAAAGTTGGATTTTTCATAAAACTTCATGTGATGAATTTTTTCTTAACTTATGTCTAGATTTGAGCATGTTTAACTTAACGGAAATAAAATCAACATTCAAAGGACTTTTGAATCCTCATATCCAGCATGTTCATCTTCCATTCAAGTTCTTGTTTCAATATTTTCTCAACTAAAATCTTCCATTTAAAGTGTTACACAAGTATCTTTACAAAACACTATCTTTACAAAACACTAACTTTACATGCTCATGTTTCAACTTCATGTAAGGGTTTCACGAGTTTGTTTCTTAAAACAGTTTTTGGTTTTATAACAACTTAACCGTTACTTATATCTTCAAGAAATCAAAGTTTCCTAACATAAACACAAACCCACTAATTACAAGAAACACTTGCTTGTCCTTAAAGCAAAATATGGTGGTTGTGCACTAAGGTTCCACTTAAGCTCTTAACTTTACTTTCTCCTTTTGGCCACCTTTTGGAAACCTGAGTTGTTTGATCTTTTGGAATGGGGTTTGGGAAGGTTCTAATGGTTCTAAAAGAGCTTAGATGTTGGAAGAAAATGACACAAGAAAAAGAGAAGGAAATGACATAAGTGAAGCTTGGAAAAAGGGGTGCAAAGTTGATTTTGTGGGGTATGGTTGTTTCTCCTTTTTGTGTTTGTTTCAAATGAGGGAAAGAAGATGTGACAGTGAAATTGAAAGTGAGAGAAATAAGGGGGAGAGAGTGGCTGGTTGGAATTGAGAGAGAATGAGCGATTAAAATGTCCTGAAAGTGTTGTCTTGTAGCTTACACAAAAGTCAACAATTGCAACTATTGATGATGTAAGCATTAAAGGGTAAATAGTAGTGTGTAAGAGAAAATGATTGATGGTAGAAAGATAAGAGCATGGCCTCCCTTTCCTCATTATTTAAATCTTCCATTTAATGTCCTTTTGAGTCATGGAATGGTCTTGTCTCATTTAATGAAGTTAAGCATGTGAAATCTTGTGAAAAATTATCCATATGTAGTATAAGTGAAGGGGTGATAAGGAAAATGTTTTATCACTAGATTTTAATAAGTTATCCATTGATAATTGATTCCAACTCTCAATTGATCAGTTATCTAAAGTGATTGGTTGGTCTGCTTATTGATGTGTAAGGCTTAGACATTAAGATAAGAGCATGGTCTTATAGAAAATTGTTTTAGAGTTTTCATCTTGTATTGTTTTGTAATTTATGATTTGATTTTTATGAAATTATGGAATTCTCTAAATTTGAATGAAATTATGCAAATTAAATTATCGATTAATTACTTAGGGTTAAAATTCCTTAATGGTTTTAAGGTTAAGGGTTTTAAATGACTTTAGAGCTTGCAGTTCTTCAAGCTTGGGTTTTATCGATAATTAGTTTTTGAATTTGGAAAAATTTAATTCATTTCTAAATGTAAACTTAAGTTTTTAGTTTAGTTGATCCTAGGGAATGTTTGGAAAGTACTTTTAATCCAATCTTAGGCCCATTAAAAGTAGGTTTTACATTGTACACTTGAGATCTATGTTTTACCCTTCTTGCCAAGCAATTATTAAGTAATTTAAAAAAGTGCAACTTCTATTAGAGCAACATAGTATTCTTGATACACCATACCGAGAGTTGATAAAGGCAATGGTATCAAGGTAAGTCTAAGAATGCTAAAAGGTTAAAAACAAAGTGGGAAAATGCACAAAAAACAATGAAATTAAAACAAGCAAACCCTTAAGTAACTCCAAGGATATTGTACATTCGGGAACTTCTAAGGACTTATAGCTCAACTCGATATGACACATGAACATGTTTAATGAAGGTTCTCGCTACCTAACCTTTCTTAAGAGTTAGGATAAGAGTGAAGTAAGCAATGAAGAATAATGCTTACAAAGAATAGAAGTGTATATTCAATTTTATGAGATCTGGTGATGATGCCTTGTGGCTACATGCACAACAAGTATTTATATGTAAAAAGTTAGGGCATCCTCCCTAAAAATGGAAAAGATTGAAAGGATAATGTTTAAAAGAAGTAATGTATAAGGAATAATAAAAAACTATAATTGAAATTAGAAAAAAAAGTTAGTATATTATATGAAGGATCCTAGCATATGATTGCTCGAACACATAGCCCCCTATGGATGGATCACTTTAGTCAGAAAGACAATTCTATATGATTAAGGCAATGACTATCAAACCGAGGTACCAAGTAGAGATGGTAGGTTAGCTATGCTAAGTTGAGCAAATAATTTTTTCAAGGTGAATACAACTCAAACATGTTCGGTACTCCTTACATTCAGGTTGGCCGGATGGGTAGTTGGAATGGCTGAGTTGTTGTTCAAATGTAGCTTCGGTTGGCAGTTAGAGAAAATCAATAAGTACTGGAGGATGGGTTGACTTAGCTAAGGCATTAAATTGGTAGTTTACAATAGCTCCAACTCTTTAGTGGTAGGTTGTATGGAAAGAATTTTCTTAGCCATACCTTCCAATCTTAGAGCTTAAGCTCAAGTCAAGGGTTCAGTAGTTTGATTCCTCTTATCCCTACTAGGCTAATTAAGATTTGGGATCAAATTTGGTTAGTCCTTGTTCAAGTTTCCCTCAGGTTAGTAAGGGTTGAGGTCGATAACATTAAACACATCTGACATTTGGAAGTCTTTTAGAAGCTTAAGTTGGTATGCATTGTCATGAATCTTTTGGAGCAATCTAAACAGTCCTTCAACTTTAGCAGATAGCTTATTCTTCCTCTTATTATGGAATCATTCCATACTCACGGGTAATTGTACTTAGTCTCTTGATTAAAATTGCTTGGTCTTCATTCCTTTTCCTTTCTCCTTTAGGTTTTTGGAAGCTTTATCAATCTGCTAGGTGACTTGTTGATAGATCTACTAGATGGATTGGGCTCTAGTTCATACTTTAGGATCTTCTTGGTCAATGGATGCCATAAGGATGTGATCGAAGGGTAGTTCGAGGTCGAAACCATAGACAACCTCAAATGGAGCATGCCTAATGGTAGCATGTACTGTCATGTTGTAAGCAAATTTGACTATAAGTAGGCAAATGTCTCACACTATTAAGTTCTTTCCCATTACAACTCAAAGCAGTGATCCAATGGTGCAATTGACTATTGCTGTCTCACCATCAGTTTAGACATAGCAAGAGGTATTGAATAGTAGTTTAGTTCCCATCTAATTCCAGAGGGTTCTCCATAAATGGCTTAGAAATTTTAGGTCATTATTGGACATTACACTCCTTAGCACTCCATATAAGCGAATTACTTCTTGCAAAAACATAGAAGCAATTGCCAAAGCAATGTTACTTTTGGTGTAAGGTATGAAATGTGCCATTTTACTGAACCTATCTACTACATCCATCACAAAATCTTTGCCTCCAGAAGTTTGAGATAGTTTAAATACAAAATCCATACTCATGTAATAGGAATCAACCCCGTAGATTGATTACTCGTAACCTAGCTAGAGGACTCCAAGAACTCAAGCAAAGAATACTAGCTCGAAGCTATATTCGAGATAGGGATTCTTGTTCTGAACTTATCTCCTGCCAACCTAACTATTAGATCCTCACATACGTCAGATCTACTCCTACCCAATAGTATGCTTAACTCTAGAAGATAATCTAAAACTAACTAAGCCATGCTCTTGAATCGACCACAAACATCTAACTCCAATTTAGTTTTCTCTACAAGATTGGTTGGCTCTTCTTTTCTCTTTTCGCCACCTTGTACCCTATTTTTAACATCTAGTCACTAAGCAACATGCGTCTTCTAGATCATCATTCTAGAAGGATTTGTTACTTTTCTATATTAAATATTTTTTATCCCTTTTACCCTTTTTAGTAGGTATTATGTAACCTAACTGTAAGAATACCCTTTTCCCTTTTGATACCTGTAAACTAACTAGAGTGAACAGGTATATAAACCCCTATTTATTTGTATGCAAACACTAGATGACGGATATAAAAATCAATTAGATTTCCTTGAGTAACCTTGGTATTCTCATTACCTTCAACTATTAGCTATTTCCATCAGTAGAGAGTAGTGACAAGTGACCTTTCAATTCTAACTAGTAAGTTACATCTGGTAGATTGTAGGTCGAGTAAGATTGAGTGGTGCATCATATCTACTCAATAGCTACCTAGATTTTGCTAGCTTTTCTTCTATTTCTTTCTACCCACTTCGTTGTGGTACATTCCCATGTGTTTAACCCCCAAGATGCATCAGCTTCACTAATATCAAAGCATGGTTTCGAGAGGGAGTATGTGAAGTTGTAGTGAAGTTTGTTTTGGTTATCTATTAATGGCTACTATGTCCCTTCCACAACTGCTGTAGTATGTTTGTGTAAAGTAAGTTTAGAATTATAAGCTGTGTAGTAAAGATTTATGTGTTAGTAAGTGTGATTTCATCATGACCTTGTTCTTGCCCTGTTTTTCTGTACAGAAGGAAAGTAAGATCATTTCGATTTTGTTCAAGTTGTTGTTGGGTATTAAAATTGTTAGTGTGTTAGTCAAGGATTTTGGATTGTTTTTCCTATGTATTTTGTTAATCTATTTTAGAGACACTATATCTTATTAGATTCGAGTGTTCAAGGTGTTGCTGTGACCATAGTAATGGTGCTCAACCTGGTTGTAGTCATAATGGCAGTAATACCCAAGGTTGGTTGACAGCAAACCTAACAGACTCACTAACCCTGTTAAGAGTCTAGTCACACTAATGCAAGTTAATTAGCAACAACCTTAGGGTATGTCACCATGTAACCTACCTAAAAACATTCAAGAAATAGGTTATGGACAAGGTAGTTGAGCCAATCACCCAGTTTGATTGTAGCAAGCTAGAGGAGTTGCAAAACAAGCTAATAAATGAAGACTGGTGTTAGAGGAAATTAGTGAAGTTGTTGAGGAGGTTGATGCCAAGTATGGAGAGGAGCAAGAAGCTAGTTATTACTAAGCATAAGAGTACGGCCCCGAACTCCTCAAGGACTAAATAATGTTAAGGTCTAAATCTCACCCTTAAGAAGAAGTAGAAATGCCCATGAATATATGGAGTAGCAAGAGAAGGTGGAGAAGGTGTTTGATTGTTATAGATATATGGAAGCTGTGAAGGTTTAACTTGCTATACTTGAGTTATCTAGGTATACTACTATATGGTGGAATATTCTAAATGATGCTAGAGTAAGGGATGGGACATAAGGTATGAGGACTTAAGATGAGATGAAAAGGTTATTAAAAGGCACACACAAAACCTACTTACAAGATACATTTGTAAAGCTACAAGAACTTTGCCAAGAAGGCCAAATAATTGATGACTGTGTGAGGTAGTTCTAGATGCTCATGATTCGAGCTGACTTACGTAGAAGTACCAAAAGCCTGTACAATACCGAAGTTTATTTCTAAACTCAGATTTGAAGAGGTAAGTAAGATTGTACAATGGGTTGAAAAATAGAGGAGAAGTGCTCTAAGCTGACTAGTGCCAACACTCTCTCAATCCCCTGTATCGTATCGATGTGAGATGCTTTAAATGCCTAGGATTTGGGCACATGGCTACTGAGTGTTCGAGATAATGTATCATGGTGCTTTAAGGAGATGTATTAAATAGCAGCAATGAGAGCAAACATGAGGAGGAGAAGGATGTTCGAGAGGTAAAAGCCAAGGAAGAAGAGGAAATATGTGTCTATGTCGACTAAGGAGAAGTGATGTCCTAAGTTTTGAGATGAGTACTAAGTTCCTTACTGAACTCCGAAGAAGATTAGAGATAGAATTTATTCCATACAAAGTATACCATTAATGGACAATTGTGCACCATTTTAATGGACGGAGGGAGTTGTCCTAATGTAGTAGCATAGTAATTTGTGCAAAGGTTGGGATTGCTAACCTCAGGGCATCCTTAACTTTACAAGTAGCATTAGCTTCATGATAAGGGTGCCTTGCATATGACAAAACAAGTGACTATATTGCTTAGTGTTAGGAGTGTATATTGGAACAAAGTAGTATGTGATGTCATCCCTACGGAAGCTTCACATCTATTACTTAGATGACCTTGGTTGTTTGACCGACGTATTACTCACAACGGGTATAAGAACACTTTCGCCTTTGTTATGGATGGAAGAAAGATCATGTTGCAACCTATGACCCCATCCTAAGTAGATAAAACCCATAATTGGCTCACCCAAGCCAGTAAGAAGAAAGCCTTAATGAAGAGCTAAAGAGAGCTTCATGCTGTTGAAAAAGTTGAAGTGTCTATATTCCTATTGATAAGAAGATTGTTGGAGATGAGAGAATTAGAGGGTATTCCAAATGAAATCCGAAGCCCACTAAATGAGTTTTTCAATTTGTTTCCTAAAGAATTGCCTAAAGGTTTGCGCCCACTCCAAGGCATTGTGTTTAGTATTGATCTATAGCTAAGTGTCGCTCTACCAAACCGATCAATGTACAGGATGAACCCCAAGTTGGTTGCTAAGCTAAAGAGAGAGGTAGATGAGCTCATCGAGTAAGGATATGTGAGGGAGAGCATGAGCCTTTGTACAGTAGCAGCTCTACTCGTTCCAAAGAAAGATGGTTCATAGCTTATGTACATTGACAATCGAGCAATCAACCAATTTACTGTCAAGTACAAATATCCAATATTAAGGCTTGATGGCATGTAGGATGAGCTTCATTATGCCAAAATGTTCTTAAAGATTGAGCTGTGAAGTGGTTACCACTAAATTCATATGAGATCGGGCAATGAGTAGAAAACTACCTTCAAGACTAAGCATGGACTCTATAAATGGTTGGTTATGCCTTTTTAGACATACTAATGTACTAAGCACATTCATGAGGCTAATGAACCATGTGATTCGCCCTTTGATCGGAAGATATGTAGTTGTGTACTTTGATGATATACTGGTATATAATGTTAACTTGAACAGCCATGTTGAATATCTTTGTGAAGTATTTGACATTTTGTAGATTGAGAAGTTATATGGGAATGTGAAGAAGTATATGTTTTATTAGGATGAAGTGATTTTTCTTGGGTTTATAGTGTCAAGGGAAGGGATCTAAGTAGATGAAGAGAAGATCTTAGTCCTATTAGAATGGTCGACACTAAGGAATGTCATTGAGGTTCAAAGTTTTCATAGCTTAGCTTCCTTCTATAGGCAATTTATTAAGGACTTTAGTACAATAGCCACCCCCTTGACCTAGCTGACAAAGATGATTGAAGGATTCAAGTGGAATGACTCAGTTGAGTGGAGCTTTTAGGAAATCGAGAAGAAGCTCACCTCAGGACCTATCCTATCAATACTAGATTTTGACAAACCCTTCGAGTTAGAATGTAATGCATTAGGCATTAGATTTGGCACTATCTTGATGCAGGATTGTCAACCCATCGCTTAGTCTAATGAGATGCTTAGTAGCCCTACCCTAAACTATTATATATACGAAAAGGAGTTATACTCTCTATCGAGCCCTTATTATTTGGCAACACTATTTGTTGCATGAGACATTGTAACTTATACAGACCACGAATCTTTAAAGTACCTTGGGAGTTAGAACAAACTCTTGAAAAGACAAGCTAAATGGTTAGAGTTTATGATAGGGTTCTTGTTTGTCATCCGATACAAGAAGGGTAGTGCAAATGTAGTTGTTGATACCTTATCATGAAGATAAACCTTGCTTACTACCTTGCAAACAAACTTATTGCTATTCCCACTCATCATTGAGCAGTATGCTCATGATCCTCTTTTTGACCCTATCATAGAGCAATATAGGAATGGAATTGCTACTAATGGATATTACCTTAAGGAAGGCTATTTGTTCAAGGACCAAAGGCTGTGCATACTGAACTATTCCATAGGTAAGATGTTGATTAGGGAAGCTCATATCAGTGGATTATCAAGTTACATTAAGGAGACTAAGAGAACCAATCTGTTTAAGGAGAACTTTTACTAGCTAGGTTTGGCTAAGGATGTTCATAAAGTAGTTGATAGTTGTGAAGTGTACAATTGAGCTAAGGGGAAGAGAGAACCCAATGGAGAATAGATGCCTCTACCAACACCAACCTTACCTTAGGTCGACCATAGTATAGACTTTTTCCTAGGATTACCTCGAACATCTAGAGGAAAAGAATCGGTATTTTTTGGGACCGCTTCAAGAAAATGGCACAGTTCATCCTATACCATCAGACTAACATTACTTTATATATTTCTGATTTATTTTTGCAAGAAGTTGTCCGACTACATGGGGTATCGAAAACTATTGTCTCAAATCAAGACATAAAATTTTTTAGCTATATTTTGAAGACTCTTTAGAGAAGACTTATAACTAAACTTATATTCTACTCCAGTTGCTAGCCTCAAATTGATGGCCAAATTGAAGGGTTAAAAGGATGCTAGGTAATCTATTAGAGCTTTCATAGGAAAGAATTTGAAGAATTAGGATTTGTACTTACTAGTTGTAGAGTTTGCATACAACCATATTGTTAAAAACACTATTAGGAAGACCCCATTCAAGGTCGTTTATGGCCTTAATCTCGTAATTCCTCTAGATATGATTGGTACCCCAGTAGCTGCTAAAGAGAGTCATTTCGAAGTTGACCAAGCCTAAGAATTGCATACACTATACCATTCTATAACCAAGAAGATCAAGAAGTTTAATTAAAAATAACATGGGTTAATAACCAAGGCCTCCAAACTGTCACATTCTAGCTATGAGACTTAGTATAGATTCACCTCAGCTGAGAATGATTCCCGCACTTCAGATAGAATAAACTTTCTCCTCGAGCTGATGGTCCATTCAAGGTCTTAAAGAAGATCAACCGCAATGCCTACTAAATTAAGTTACCAGATAACTATGGTGTTTCCTTTACCTTCAATGTATCTAGTCTAATTTCTCACCACCCATCAAAAGAAGACCCTATATACGTCCCCAAGAAAGGAGTAAAAAACACTCTAGATTTGAGGACAAATTTTTCTAACCCCTAAGCAGATGATAGGAATCAGCTCCTCAGACTAATTACTCGTAGCTTATCTAGAGGACTCCAAGGACTCGCATGAGGTATACTAGCTTAAAGCCATATCAGAGACAAGGATTCCTATTCCCATCGATCTCCTACCAACCTATCTATTAGATCTTCACTAACATAAGATTTGCTCCTGCCCAACAATAGTGCTTAACTGTAGAAGACAACCTAGGACTAGCTAAGCTAAGCTCCTAAACCAACCATAGACATCTAATGCCAATTCAGTTTTCTCTATAGGACTGACTAACCCTCGACTTGATCTAAATTATGTTGGCCCCTGACTACTCTTCTTTTCTCTCCTCGCTACCTTATACCATATTTCTAACATTTAGCCATCGAGCGACATGTGTCTTCTAGAACAATATTCTAAAAAGATTCGTTACTTTTCCATACTAAATATTCATTATCCCTTTTATACTTTTTAGTAGGTATTATGTAACCTAATTTTAAGAATATCCTTTTGTCTTTTCATACATGTAAAGTAAGCTTAGTGAATAGGCATATAAACCCCCATATAAGCTTATCTATTCCCTTTAGCAAGGAGTAGTGGCGAGTAACCCTTCATTTGGACCGGTAGGTCACACCTGGCGAAATATAAGCTAAGTAGGATTGAGTGATGTATCATATCCATTTGGTAGCTACCCAAACTTTGCTAGCTTTTCTTCTGTTACTTTTAGTTCACTTCATTGTGGTGCATCCCCATATGTCCAACTGATGAATTGCCGACCAACGGTCCTACTACTAGTACATAGCTTTGAGGACTACAATCCCTCAGATGAAGAATTCTCTCTCAATAACCGACTAATGATGAAAATGTTTACACCGAAAGAAGGTGGTTGAACTCCTTAAGCTCACCACATTGTCATACTATGATCTATTCTCTCAGTAGTGATGATGCAACCATTCCCTAACTGAGTGACGAGAGACTCGCTTATTGGCCAAGTAGTTTTCCATTGGCAAACTACCATCTCTTTCATCCCGATCCCTTTCATTGATACAACATCTAGATCCCTCTCGTTTGTTGTGCCTAGAGAATATTTGTATGGGACCATTATTATACTGCCGCTTATCCACCTCGTCTAAATTATACCACTTTTCAAATTTTGTCTTTTGTCCTTTTTACCCCTTTTGTATGTACTAGGAGTCCCCTTTTGTATATACCTTCTTGTAATTTATTTATTTGTAATGTTACCCTAGGGACTTTCTATAAATAGTCCATTTCTCGTATAAGCCGAAGATAACTTACATTTTTTAATATTGAATATTCTATTCTTGTGAGACAACCTTCTCTATATCATTTTTCATATACTCTTATCTAATCTTGCAGAGTAGCTCAGGATTAGTGGCAAGTAGATCTCAACATCAACTTGTGCATCATATCAAGTGAGGTGTTAAGTTGTGCTATGTTCATTTGTGAGTCACATCCTCTGACTAGCTTCCATCAGCTACTTTTGTTCATTTGTGGACCATTTCCTTCTCACTTTCTTTGATATTTCAAAGGACTCATTTTAGTCAGATTTGTCTCGGTAAGCCCTAGTGTTAACTAATCTTTTAGGTACATCATATAATTTCTTAGCATCAGAGCTTAAGGTTGAGACTAAGAGTAGTATAGTGATAGTTAATCTACTGTTCAATATCTTTGTATGTATATTGAAAGCATCTGAGTGAAGTGTCTTTATTGAAGATTAGTGTTAATAATGTTGAACCCTAGTGTACAAAGAGAGATTAATGATGTTGAGAGTGATAATCATGGTTGTGGTCGAGTTACCCAACAAATACCACGTACTACTAATGAGTAGATAGAAGATCTTGCTTCTACTATGGCCAACTTGGTTATCTTAGTAAATAAGGTCCTAGAGATTAGACTGTATGAGAGAGTGGCTGAGTAAGGCTGAGAAATGAGAGATAGGCTAAGGAGGTAGATGAATGAGTGCGCTCTGAAAGCCATTCCAGTAAATCATGCACCACCACGATATGCTGATAGAGTCGCAAGGGGAAGTTTAGAGTTAGATGAAGTAGAAGAGTACGAAGAAGAAGAAGACCAGTATGTTGGGATTCATGAGCATGAGTTCAGAGCGCTAAGAGGTGCTAAACATCTTAAGGTACAAATTTTGAGCTTCAATGGGTCTGATAGTATTGATGATTACCTAGATTGGGAAAAGAAGATCGAAAAGATATTTGACTTTTATCTTTATGAAGATGTTGTTTGCCTTAGAGTGGTCACGTTAGAATTTCCTAATATGTAGCAATGTGGTGGAAGAAGCTATAGAATGTTCGCTTGAAAACTTGACACAACATCTGGACATGGAATGAGATGAAGAGAGTTCTGAGAAGTAGGTTCATTACCAAACACTACAAATGAGACACTTTTTAATGACTCTAAGACTTGAGGTAAGGTAGCAGATTTGTAGATGACTATGACTAAGAGTTTCATTTGCTCATGATACGATGAGATGACGACGAGCTTAAGAATCGAGTAATAACATGATTCATCTTTAGACTATGGGCTGAGATTGGTAACACCTTAGAGTAATAGCGCCTCACAATGTTGCATAAAACCATCCGTGTGGCTTAGAGAGTTGAACGGTAATGGTGAAACTAGGTTAATTGAATATCAAGTAACTGAACACTAAGAGTGAATAGGAGCGGCCTACCAAGCCAACCAATGAATGATAGAGTTTTAAACAGTTCTAAAGTTGAATGTTGAGGTCTCATACCAGGCCAACTAGATAAGGGCTATGGTAAGAGGAAGACCGAGGAGCTTGAGATTTGAAGAGACTAGGGTCAGAGTTTAGGGAGGAAAACTTAAAAAATCAAATGTTTTAAATGCCTTAGCTATGGACACGCAGCTACTCAATATCTGAATTGCCGATTCATGACCATAAAGGGAAACAAGCCTTAGTTTGAAGTAAAAAATGTGAATGAAGGAGAGAAAGAAGTCGTAGCTAATCGGATGTTAGAAGAATTTGAGGAAAAACCTAAAGTCGAGATACCTCATGAGGGTAGAACTGTGTATTTCTTTGTAGTTCGACAATCACTCAATTCTTTTGTGGCTAATGAGAATGAGCTAAGGGAGAACCTCTTTTATACGAATTGCCGAGTGAATAGTAAGCTATGCGCCATGATCATTGATAGACGGAACTATACCAACATCATCATGCAAAGGGTAGTTAAGGCCATGAAATTGCTAACCTTTCTACACCCCAAGCCATACAAGGTTCACAAGTTGAATGAAGAAGGAAGAAAACACGTTTCAGAACAAGTCAAAGTGCCGGTTACTATTGGTGATAGGTATAGGGACAAGGTGCTATATAATATCCTTCCTATGTGTGCATCTCATATATTGCTCAACTGACCCTACCTATTTGACCTAAAAGTGTTACACAATGGGTATAGAAACACCCATAAGTTTCAAAAGGATGGGAGGAAAATTATATTGACACCTACGAATCCTATGGAAGTGCAAGAAGCCAAGGAAAAGATTGCTAGATCTCTACAATAGAAGTCATAGGTGATATCCTAAGCTCAGTTTACATAAGAAGTGAAGGTCGAGGATTATGTGCCCCTTTTAGTCGAGAGATTCTTAGACATTAGAAAGGTTGTGAACTTACCTATTGAAGTGCCACAGCTACTTCAAGAATTTGCTGACCTCTTCCCAGATGAGATGCTGAAAGGTTTACCTTCCTTAAGAGGTATTAAGCATTGCATTAACCCCTAACCAGGTGTTGCTTTACCAAACCAACCCACTTACAGGCTCAATCCAGAGCAGGCGATTCAACTGAAGAAGTAAGTGGATCGCAGATATGTCCGTTAAAGCATAAGTGCTTATGTTGTACCTACTATATTCGTGTTAAAAAAGGATATGGTAAATGTGCATTGATAGCTAAGCTATTCATAAGATCGCTATCAGATATTGAAACCCGATCCCACTACTTGATGATATGCTTGAAGAGTTATATGGTACCTATATATTTTCTAAGATTGACCTGAAGAGCGGTTACCACTAGATACGGATGAGACTTGGGGATGAATGGAAGATGGCTATGTAGATAAGGGATGGTCTATGCAAATGGTTAGTGATGTTAATTGAACTAACTAATGCATCGGGTACATTTATGTAGCTGATGAATCGTGAACTAAGATCACTGATTGGCAAATACATTTTAGTTTATTTTGACTATATTTTGGTCTATATTACCAACCTCCTTGAACATGTTGAACATTTGTCATTCGTATTTAACATACTTTGCAACCGTGGACTGATCAAATCATGGATTTCATACTTAGCCTTCCCTTTACATTGAAAATACATGTTTTGATCCTAGTAGTAGTTGATCGATTCTGCAAGATGGGCCACTTCATTCCCTACCATAGAACTAATTATGCTTTATTCATTGATAACCTCTTTTGTAGGAAATTGTATGACTATATGGAGTGCAAAGAAGTATTATGTTTGACCGTGATTCAAAATTCATGAACCTCTTTTAGAAGACCCTATGGAGGAAGCTTAGCACTAAGCTTTTATTCAATACCTCTTGCTACCCCTAGATAGATGGCCAAACTAAAGTTGTTAAGAGAACCATTGGTAATCTCCTGCGCACCACTATTAGAAAGAACTCTCGTGATTGGGATTTATGGCTGCCCATCATTGAATTTGCCTACAATCACTCAACTCACAACTCAACCAGAACATCACCATTTGAGGTTACATATGGAGTTAACTTAAACTTACCCATGGATTTAATTAATAGTTAGACAACACAAGGGAAAAGTCAATTCAACCTACAGCGTACCGAGGAGTTCTAAATGTTACATTGGAAGATTGTCAAGCAATTGACCAAAACTGCAGCCCGACAAAAGGAAGTGGGGAACCATAGAAGGAGATGTGTCATTTATACCACTTAAGACCTTGTCTTGGTCCATCTTAGAAAGGAATGCTTCCCTTGTAGAAGGGTTAACAATCAATCCCCCAAAACAGATGGACCATACAAGATCTTGAGGTGCATTAATGATAACACTTATGAGATTAAGCTACTTGAAGGTTTCAACATGTCTACCTCCTACAACGTCGCTGATTTGACTCCCTATGAGCTTGATGATGATGAAGACCAAGATTTGAGGTCAAATCTTCAGAAACCTTAAGGAACTAAAGAACTGCCGACCAACGATCCCATTACTAGCATATGGCTCTATTGAATGCAATCCCATGCTCAAACAAATCTCTTTCGACAACTTACTGATGACAAAAAAGTTTGTATTGAAGTAAGGTGTTTGAACTCCGTAAGCTCACTGCATTATCATACAATGATCTATGCTCTTAGTAGTGATGACGACAACCATTCCCTAGCCAAGGATCCTATAACGAGTAATCCAACCAAGAGTTGCTGAATGGTTCTTGCTGAGTGATAAGAGACTCAATTATCGGCCGAGTAGTTTTCTGTCGGCATACTAACATCTCACTCGTTCTGACCCCCTTTATTGCCGCAACATTTGGATCCTTCTCACCTACTATGCTTAGAGAATATTTGTATCGGACCAATGTTGTATTGCTACCTATCCACCTCGTCTAACATTGTACCACTTTTCCATTTTTGTCTTTTGTCCTTTTTACCCTTTTTCTCATGTACTAGGAATCCCCTTTTGTATATACCTTCTTATAATTTCTTTGTTTGTAATGTTACCCTAGGAACTTACTATAAATAGTCCCTTTCTCTTATAAGCCAGGGATAACTTACATTTTTTAATATTATGTTCTTATGAGAAAACCCTCTCCAAGTCATCCTTCATATACTTTTATCTAATCTTGTAGAGTAGGTTAGGAATAGTGGTGGGTAAACGTTGACATTAACTTGTGCATCATATTAAGTAAGGTGTCAAGTTGTGTTGTGTTTGTTGGTGAGTTACATCCTCCAAACAGCTTCACATCAGCTACTTTTGTTTGTTTATGGATCATTTCCTCTCACTTTCTTCAATATTGTGGAGGACCCATTTTAGTCAGATTTGTTATGGTAAGCCGTAGTGATCACTAAGCTCTTAGGCACATCATATAATTTCTTGGTATCAGTGCTTGAGGTTAAGACCAAGAGTTGTGTAGTGATAGTCAATCTGCTATTCAATATACTTGTATGTGTGTTGAAAGCATTTGAGTGAAGTGTCTTTAGTAAAACTTAGTGTTGAGAATGTTGAACCTTAATGTACAAAGAGAGATTGATGATGTCAAGAGTGATACTTATGGTCATGGTTGAGTTACCTAACAAACACCACGTACTACTGATGAGCCGAATTAAGACCTTACTACCATTGTGGCCAACTTAGCTATCTTAATAAACAAGGTTATAGTGATTGGATTACGTAAGAGAATGGTTGAGTAATGCCGAGAAATGAGGGATAGGCCGAAGAGGTAGAGAAATAAGCATACTCCGAAATCCATTCCAATCAATCAAGCACCATCGTGACATGCCGACAATGTCATGAGGAGAAGGTTAGAGTTGGATGAAGTGGAAAAGTACAAAGAAGAAGAAGACCAGCAAGTTGGGATTGAAAAGCATGAGTTTAGAGTGCCAAGAGGTACCAAACATCTTAAGGTACAGATTTCAAGCTTCAATGGGTCTAGTAGTGCTAATGACTACCTAGACTAGGAAGAGAAGATTGAAAACATATTCGACTTCTATGATTATGACGATCTTTTCCACTTTAGAGTAATTAGTTTAGAATATTTTAGATATGTGGCAATGTGGTGGAAGAATCTCTAGAATGTTTGCTTGAAGACCTGACACGACGTCCAAACATGGAATGAGATGAAAAGAGTTCTAAGAAGTTGGTTTGTTCCCCAATACTATGAACAAGACACTTCCTGACAGCTATAAGACTTTAGTTAAGGTAATAGATTTAGAGACGACTATGTCTGAATGTTTCAATTGCTCATAATACGATGCTATGTCGATTAGCTTGAGACCGAACAATAGCATGGTTCATCTCTAGACTACGGACTGGGATTGGTAACATCGTGGAGCTACAAAGCCTCACAACTCTAGATAAAACCATCCATATTGCCTAAAGAGTTGAACGGTAATGGTAGAACTAAGTTAACTGAATGTTCAGTAGCCTAACATTGATACCAAATAGGAGTGGCCTAGCGAGCAGACCAATGAGTGACAGAGTTTCAATTAGGTTTGAGGTAGAATGCCTAGGTTACATGTCAAGCTAACCAAACAAGGTCTAAGGTAAGAGGAAGATCGAGGAGCTTGAGAACGAAAGAGACAAGCTTAGTAATGGATACGTGGCTAGTTAATGTTCGAACAGCTCAGGTATGGCCATAAAGGGAGACAAGCTTCAGTTTGAAATAGAAAGTGCAAGTAAAGGAGAGGAAGAAGTAGCAGTCGATCAGATGTAGGAAAAATTTGAGGAAGATCTCGATGCCAAGATATTACTTGATGGTAGAGCCAAGTATTGTTTTGTAGTTCAACCATCTCTTAGCACTTTTCTAGCTAACAAGAATAAGTAAAGAGAGAACCACTTTCATACAAATTACTAGGTTAATGGTAAGCTATGAGCCATGATCATTGGTAGAGGGAGCTGTAGCAACATCATTGCACAAGGAGTAGTTAAGGCCATGAAATTGCCAACCCTTCCATACCTTAAGCCATACAAGATTCATTAGCTAAAAGAGAAAGGAGGACTATATGTTTCTGAGCAAGTTAAAGTGCCAGTTACTATAGGTGATAGGTATAGAGATGAGGTGTTGTATGATATCCTTCCCATTTGTACATTTTACGTAATACTCGGCCGACCATTGCTATTTGACTTAAGAGTGTTACACGATGAGTATAGAAACACCTACATGTTTCAAAAGGATAGAAGCAAAATTATATTAACACCCATTAGTCTTATAGAAGTGTAAGAAGCTTAGGAAAAGATTACTAGATCTCAGTGGAAGTCCTTAATGATTTCCCAACCTTAGTATGTACGAGAAGTTAAGGCCGAAACCTATGCGCTCCTTTAGTTAGGAGATTCTTAGAGGTTAGTGATGAAGTAAACTTACCTGCCGAAGTGCAGTAGCTATCTCATGAATTTGCTAAACTCTTCCTTGAGGAGATGCAAGGTATTGAGCATTGCATTGACCTCCAACCAGGGGCTACCGTACCAACCCGACCTACTTATAGGCTTAATTTAGAGCAAGCAACTGACCTGATGAAGTAAGTGGGTAAGTTTATGGATCATGGATATGTCTGTAAGAGCATGAGTCCGTACGCTGCACCCATTGTACTCATGTCAAAAAAGGATGGGACATGGCGAATGTGCATTGACAACTGAGCTACCAATACGATCACTATCAATTATTGATATCCAATCCTACAACTTGATGATATGTTAGATAAGTCACACAATACTTACATCTTTTCTAAGATTGACCTAAAGAGCAACTACTACCAAACACGGATGAGACCTAGAGATCAATAAAAGACGACCTTGAAGATAAGGGATGATTTTCTTGAATGGTTGGTGATGCCATTTGAACTAACTAATGCATCAAGTATGTTTATGTAGCTGATGAATCATATACTAAGATCGTTGATGAGCAAATGCATTATAGTTTATTTTGATGATATTTTCGTCTATAATACCAACCTCCTTGAATAAGTTGAACATTTCAAATTGGTGTTTAGCATGCTCAACACCAACAAATTATTCAGTAACCTAAAGAAATGCATGTTCTATCAAAGTGAGGTTGTATTCCATGCATATGTTGTTTTAGGGAGTGGAGTGCGAGTTGATAAGGAAAAATTCAAAGCTATTAATGAGTGGCCTATGCCGACTAGTTATGCCAAAGTCAGGAGCTTCCATGGCCTAGCTTGATTCTATCTGAGATTTATCCGGAACTTTAAGTCCATAACTATGCCATTGACTAAATTGAATAAGAAGAATGTTGAGTTTAAATGGATAGAGAAAAGCTTAGAGGAGTTTCAAAGATGTAAAGTCTAAGTTGACGTCTGCTTCAGTACTCACTCCACCAGATTTCAAAAAGGTTTTTAAGGTTGAATGTGATGCGTCTATTGTCAGCATTGGAGTTGTCCTTAGGCAAGATCTCCGACCCATTGCCTACTTCAGCGAAAAACTATGAGGTGCTACCTTGAATTACTTAATTTACAACAGAGAATTCTATGCCCTTATCAATATACTCTAAAACTAGCAACATTATCTATTGCCGAGAGAATTCATTATCTATTCGGATCATGAATCACTTAAGCATCTTTGTAGGCAATAGAAGCTTTCTCAACATCACGCTAAATGGTCAAATTCTTAGAAACCTTTTATTATGTCATCAGATATAAGAAGGGAAGCACTAATACAATGGCTAATGCACTTTCTCACCGTCATACCCTCATCATAACATTGTCAAATAAGGTGCTTGGATTTGGCAATTTACCTATTAGGTAAGAACATGTGCTACATTTTAGACCCTTGCTAGCTTGGTGTAATATTAGTGGAGAAGCGGAAGAGTTCAACTTGAGTAAGGGATTCTTGAAGAAAGGTAAGCAAATTTGCATGTTGAGTGGTTCTGCAAGGGAGCTACTAGTTCCAAAAGCTCATACGGAGGGTTTGGCCAACCATTTCGAGGAAAAGAGGATGATTAAGATATTTAGGGAAGACTTTTACTAGCCTGGGATAATGAAGAATGTACACTAAATACTTAAGAGGTGCTAAGTATGTAAGTATGCAAAAGGGAGGAGAGAGCCTTATGGAAAATATATACCCCTACTAATTCCCAAGTGGTCTTGGATCAATATAAGCATGGATTTCATGCTCGACCTTCCCCACATGCCAAGAAGACACGATTCGGTCCTAGTAGTAATAAATTGGTTTAGCAAAATGGGCCACTTCATTCCTTGCCAGAAAACTAATTATGCTTTATTCGTCACTAACCTCTTTTTGCAGGATATTACACAACTACATAGAGTGTTGAGAAGTATTGTGTTCGACCGTGATTCAAAATTCACTAGTTTCTTTTGAAAGACCCTATGGAGGAAACTCGACATTAAGCTCCTATTCAATACCTCTTGCCACTGCCAAAAGGATGGCCAAATTGAAGTAGTTAATAGAACTATCGATAATCTCTTATGCACTACTATTGGAAAGAACTTTCATGATTGGGATTTATGCCTGCCCATCATTGAATTTGTCTATAATCGCTCAACTTACAGCTCAACCAAAACATCACCATTTAAGGTTGTTTATGGAATTAACCCGAACTTACCTTTAGATTTAATTAATAGCTAAACTATACAAGGAGAAAGTTAATCTGGCCTATAGCGCATCAAGGAGTTTGCAAAGATTACATCGAAAGATTGTCAACCAATTGGCCAAAACTGTAGCCCGATAGAAGAAAGTGGGAAACCATAGAGGGAGGTGAGTCATTTATTCCCTTAAGGACCTTATCTCAATCCATCTTAGCAAGGAACGCTTTCCTAGTAGAAGGGCTAACAAGCTATCTCTCAGAACGAATCGACCTTATAGGATCCTAAGGTGCATTAATGATAACGCCTATGAGATTGATCTACCTAAAGGTTTTAGCATGTCTACCTCCTTCAATATCACTCATTTGACTCCCTATGTACTTGGTGATGATGAAGACCATGATTTGAGGGCAAAGCTTTAGCAACCCAAGGAATTGATGAACTGCTAACCGTCAATCCCATTACTCACGTACAGCTTCATGGACTATAATCCCATACTCAAAGAATTCTCTCTCAACAGGTTGTTGATGACAAAAAAGTTTACATTTAAGCAAGGTAGTTGAACTCCTTAAGCTTACCATGTTGTCAAACAATGATCTATGCTCTTGGTATTGATGACGCCAACCATTCCTTGGCCGAAGACCTTATGATGAGTAATCGGACCAGTTGCTACTAAAAGGCTCTTGCCAACTGACGAAAGACTCACTTATCGGCTAAGTAGTTTTCTATTAGAATACTACCATTTCTCTCATCCCGACCCCTTTTATTGGAGCATCATCTTAATCCCTTTCACTTGTTGTGCTTAAAGAATATTTGTACGAGGACAATGTTGCACTACTACCTATCCACTTCGTCTAACATTGTACTACTTTTCAATTTTTGTCTTTTCTCCTTTTTACCCTTTTTCGTATGTATTAGGAATCCCCTTTTGTATATACCTTGTTATAATTTCTTTATTTGTAATTTTTCCCTCGGGACTTACTATAAATGGTCCCTTTCTCTTGTAAGCCGGAGATAACTTATATTTTATTAATATTGAATATTTTGTTCTTGTGAAATAATCCTCTCCAAGTCATCTTTCATACACTCTTATCTAATCTTGTCAAGTAGGTTAGGATTAGTGGTGGGTGGACCTTGACATCAACTTATGCATCATATCAAGTGAGGTGTCAAGTTGCATTGTATTCGTTGGTGAGTTATATCCTCTGAGCAGCTTCACATCAGCTACTTTTGTTCATTTGTAGACCATTTCCCTCTTACTTTCTTCTATATTTCAAAGGACCCATTTTAGTCAGATTTGTTACAGTATCCCTAGTGATAACTAAACTCCTAGGCAAATCACCAACCCTAGAGACGCATCATCAAGTTGGCCCATTGTTTGGTCAGATGAAGCAAAGGCATTGCTTTCTCCCATACAACTTGGCTCTTTACTTTCTTATGGATGGTACATCCCTCAATCACACGATGCATGCTACACCTCATTCTAAGCTAAGAGAACCTATTATTCAACAGTTCATATGTTCTTCACTCCCTATATTTTCTAGAAAGTCCTCTACTATAGGCTTCTTACACCAGCAACTCCCTTATTGAATAGGTCACCACACATAACTTGCCACCTCTAAATAAATAACCATTCTCAACATGGTACTCATCTACTACTCTTCTTTGTCTACAATGTTTATATGTGGGACCAAAATGAGGATCATTCTAATACTATTCTTTTATGCTAGGAAAGCCTAATAATCTGGTTTGTAACTTAGAGAGTAGAATATGTTTCCTCAATTAAGCATCAACAACTACATTACTCTTGTCCTACTTATAGTTAACGACAAAATTATATCCCTCCAAAAATTCAATCTATTAGGGGGGTTTAGAAGGCTTAGATTGGCTCTATAAAGATCTCAACAACTTATGATCTATATATATGATAAATTCTTTTGGTAAAAGGCAAAGTTGCCACATATGAAGAGCATAGATTAAGACTAAAAGTTCATTGTCATAAACATAATAATTTAATCATGTTCCTCTAAGCTTCTCAGTAAAATAAGTGGTAGGTCGGCCTTATTACATCAACATAGCTTAGATGCTGACACCTGACACATTACACTCAAGGTCAAATACGCTATCAAAGTCCAGTAGTGCCAAGACTAGGACAAAGGTCAACTTGGCTTTCACTTCAATAAAATTCCCCTCTTCTTTCTCTCTTCGCTTGAGCTTTATAATCTTCTTTTTAAGCTTAGTCAAAGGCACTACAATGGCATTGGATCCTTAGACAAAGCTTTATAATCTTCTATGAAAACTTCTCACCTCTACACAAGAGGTTTAAGCTAGCCATTCAATAACAACTTATACCTTCTCTTCATCAACCTTCAACCCCTTCTACCAACTAAGTACCTTAGGAAGATCACTCCTTCCTAATAGAAACAATATTTCTTCAAGTTTCCAAACAATTTCTTTGCTCAGATGACATCAAAATAGCATAGAGGTGGTCAATATGCATTGCTAAGTCGGAACTATAGACAAAGATGTTATCAAATTAGACAACAACAAACTTCCTAATCAATCTCTCAAAACATGATTCATTATTTTCATGAAAGTGCTTAAGGAGTTTGATAGTTCGAAAGGCATGACCATCCACTTGTATAAGCTATGTTAGGTCTAAAAGTAGTTTTCCATTCATCCCTTTCTCTCAATTGAATTTGTTAGTATCCAGACTACGTATCAATCTTGTTTAATACCCTTACACCACTTAGTTCATCCAACATATTGCTTAGCTATGGGATAAGTAATCTATACTTGATCATAATCTTGTTAGTAGCTGTACTATCTACATACATATGCTAAGTTCCATCCTTCTTTAGCATAAGTAATGCAAGTATAGCACAGGGGTTAAGACTTTCCCTTACATATCCCTTCTCGAATAGTTCATTAACTTATGTCTAAAGTTCAATAGCTTGTTTGGGCTTCATCCAATAAGCTAGTTTGTTTAGCAGGGTAGTGCTGAGTATCAAGTCAATGCAATGTTGAACGCCTCTAAAAGGGCATAATCATACAGGTAACTGCTCTGGAAATAGGTCACCATATTCATCCAATAGCTCCCTCACCTCAAACGGTAGCTCAATCTCCTCTTTCAACTCTAGTAACCTCTTAACCAACTTGAAAGTCGACATGTCGACCTTTATAGCTTCTAGGAGATTAGCTCTACGTAAAATCAAAGTCTTCTCATATCCTTAAGGAAGTTTAGCTTATAGCTTGCTAACATAACTTAACATTATAGGGTTTAACATAATCTCCCTCCTAACTTTCTTAAATACATAGGTGTTCCTAAATTCATCATGTATAACTCTCCTATCAAAAAGCTATGGTCAGCCGAGCAACACATGACATGTCTACATGGGCACACTTCATAGAGAATGTCATTAGAATAATTTCCAAAAAAGATCGGCAGTAAGACATGCTAAGTAACATGTGACGCTCCCTTCTCATTTAGCCAATACAACTTATATGACTTCGGATGCGTGATAGTCTGCAAGTTGAGTTTCTTTATCAGGTTGACAGATGCTACATTGGTATAACTCCCATTACTTACTATAAGTGCACAGATCTGGTTATTCACTTTGCAAGTGATGTAGAATAACCTCTTCTTCTGCTTCTTTCTCCTCCTCTTGCTCCTCATCTATGCTATTCACTTCAATCTTTAGGACATCTTCTTTAATAATCATAGTTCTTCGATTCAAACACTAAGTAGCGATATGCCTAAACCTTTGGCACTTCAAGCCCTTTATTGGGCTCATCTTCCCTTCAAATCTCTATCTCTTCTTATATGTTCTTATTGGTATGTCACCATTAGGTTAGCCCTTCTATTCGACCCTAAAATCTATCCTCCTAATTGGGTTGGTACTTCGTTGAGCTTGATAAGTTCCTTAGGCAAGTTAGCTTAATTAGCTAGGTTAGTCCTTATATACCTCTCTACTCGCTTGGCTATTCTTATGGCATCATCTAATGTAGTGAACTACTAAAGTTTAACAATATCTTGATCTCTTTTTTTAGCTTAATAAGAAATCTAGATACTGTCCAGGTTGATGGCTCATCCACTTTACATCGGATCATAAGCATCCAAAACTCCTGCACATATACATCAATAGTTCAGCTACGTTGTCATAGTTCCTAAAGTCTGGCAAAAGTATCATATAGATAGGTATCTACTACAAATCTATTTTTGAGAATTCTTTTCATCTTTAGCTAAGTGTTAACCTCTCCATTTCCTTCTCACTTCATCATGGACTAGAAATTCCTACACTATATTGCAGCATACCTAGAGAATTCTATAATAGCAATGTTCACATTCTTATAGTCCTCATATTGATGATAGTCAAAGATATCTTCAAACTTTTCCTTCCAATCCATATAGTCATCTACATTCCTAAAACCAATGAAGTTTGGGATCTAAAGCTTCACATGGTCAGCAACTCGAGATGCAAGGTCATTCTTCTTCCTCATTATACTTTTCTTCTTCAACAACATCTATATCACCTAAATTAATCCTTCTTCGTACTCTTGCTCCTATTCTTCCACCTTGAACTTATTAAGCTGGGATCTAACTTGTAACGGGTTAAGAAGTTTATGGAGTATTCTATACAGCTTCAATAGGTTGATAGGCCATTGAATGAATAGCTCTGGTTAAATTAATCACGAGGTTGACTACCTCGTTAAGTCTTTCATTTATACTGCTAGAGGTACCTTAAGGTTGTTAGCCGTAGTGGATAAGACTACTATTGTCATCCATAATGCTAGCATTAACACTTGGATCAGTCATTATCTTCAATAAAGATTGGTAACAAGCATAGATTCTAAGAAACAATAGATACAGTCCATTACACCAAACAATAGAATCATATACTTTCCCTTATGAAGGTTCAACTAGTTAATAAACATAGTAACTCCTCTAAAAAATAATAAACTTAACTAGAAATGGCTTTATTTTCGGGCGTTTGAAATAGGGTAAAATAGGCATGTGAGAAAGTGAACTACTACACTCTTTTACTCACTCGAACACCTCATTAAATCTTTATACAACTTCAACACACTATCGCAGCAAGCATTACATCATAAAAACTCAAATACAGCTTACCTAAATAAAGCCTCCACTTTGATACCAAGATGATATGTTGAGCTAAGAGTTGATAAGGGCAATGGTATAAGGGTTGGTCAAAGCTCTTTGAAAGCTTGAAAACAATAATGAAAGTAAAACAAACAAACCCTAAAACAACTCAAAGGATATGATGCATTAAAGAACATCCAAGGACTCATGGCTCAACTTGATATGATGTACAAACTGGTCCAATGAGAGTACTTACTACCTAGCCTTAAGGGTTAGGATAAAAGTGAAGTAAGTAATGGAGAACAATACTTATGAAGTAAAGAAGTGTGTATTCAATATTCTAAGATATGGTGATGATGCCTTGTGGCTAAATATATAGTAGGTGTTTATCCTTGAAATGATAGGGCATCCTACCAAAAAATGTAAAGACTAAAAGGGTAATATTCAAAAGAAGTAATATACAGAGAATAATAAAGGGTATAATTGAAAATACAACAAAAGTAGGTATCTTGTGTAAAGGATTCTATTACATGATTGCTCGAACACATGTCTTCCTACGAATAGATGACTTAGGTACGAAAGACGATTTTATACTATTAGGGCGATAACTGTCGAACCAAGGTGACAAGCAGAGATGGCAGGTTAGCTATGCGAAGCTGAGTAAATAATTCTTCTAAGGGTGAATTCGCCTAAAATGCATTCATACAGCTTGGATTTAGGTTAGTTGGGTAGGTGGTTGGAAGGCTTGAGCTATTGTTCAAGTATAGCTTTAGTCAGCAGCTGGAGACAATCAATGACTAAGTCGGGAAGGGGTGGTGTTAGCTTAGCCAAGGTATTAGGTTGGCAAATTGCAGCAACTCAGACTCCTTAATGGTAGGTTGCAAGAAAAGAATTCACCTAACCATACTTTCTAAGCTTGAGCTTAAGGTCGGATCACGGGTTCGATAGTTAAATTCCTATCAATTCCTTGGTTATGTTATTTCTAAGGGAGGTATCATTGTTGATGATGAGAAAGATTGAGCTATTCTTAAATAACCGATGCTAAGTAGTGTTACTAAAATAAGGATTTTTCATGGTTTAGCTTCATTTTATCGAAGATTCATTCAAAGATTCAGTTCCATAGCTACACCACTAATTTGACCAAGAAGAACTTTGAGTTCAAATGGCATGAGAAAGCTTAAATGATGACATTAAGTCTAAGTTAACTTCTACCCAATACTTGTCCAACCTAACTTTGAGAAAGTTTTTGAGCTAGAATGTGACACGTTTGGAGTCAACATTAGAGCTATTCTTATCTAAGAGTGCTGACTAGTTGCATGTTTCAATGAAAAGCTCAAAGGTGCCACAATGAATCACTCAGCATATGACAAGTAGTTCTATGCCCTTACTGAGCACTCTAGAACTAGCAACATTATTTACTCCTAAGAGAGTTTATTATCTATGTAGACCATGAGTCCCTTAAACACCTCTAAGGCCAATAGGAACTTTCTTAACGTCATGCTAAATGGGTTAAGTTCTTGGAAACTTTTAGATATGTCATAAAATATAAGAAGGGAAGTACAAATACTATAGTAGGCGCTCTTGCTTGTCAATATGTTCTTATCACAACATTGCAAGCTAAGATACTTAGGTTTGGTACATTGCCAAATCAATATGAACTTGATCCATACTTTGGACCACGAGTAGCCCAATGCAACACTAGAAGAGTAGTAGATGGGTTATATTTGAACCTAAGATTTTTTATGAAGGGAAGGTAAGTATGCATGCTGAGAGGTTCTAGTAGGGACTTACTTACTTGAGAAGCCCATGCTGGAGGCTTAGCTAGCCATTTTGGCATAAAGAGAATGACCAAGTTGTTGGAAGAGCACTTATATTGGCTTAGGATGATGAAGGATGTATACAAAATTCTTGATCGGTGTAAGGTGTTCAAATGAGCTAAGGGAAGAAAGGATCCATATGGAGAATATATACCTCTACCATACTTGAGCAACTATAAACCAATCCAAGCATGGATTTCATGCTCGGCTTACATACAATATCGCAAAAACATGATTTTATTTTAGTAGCAGTCAATTCATTTAGCAAAATAAGCCACTTCATCCCTTACCACAAAACCAATGATGTTTCATTTGTTGCTAACCACTATTTTCTAGAGATCATGTAGCTGCACAGAGTTCTAAGAAGTATTGCATGTGATTGTGATTCAAAGTTTACGAGCTCCTACTAGCAAATACTATGGAAGAAGCTCTAAACTATGCTCATGTTCAATACTTCTTATCATCCACAAATAGACAGCCAAACAAAAGTTGTGAATAGAATAATACTTTGAGCTATTGTTAGAAAGAATATACATGATTGAAATCTATACTTGCCCATCATCGAATTTACTTACAACGACTCCACTCATAGCTCAATAGGAAGGTCACTTTTTGAGGTCATTTATGGACTTAACTCGAATTTACACTTAGACATGATTATAAGCCTATCCTCTCAAGAAGAAATTCCATCAACCCTTCAATGCATTAAGGGATTTAGGAAATTACATCAAAAGGTTACCAAGAAATTAGTAAAGATTGTAGCTCAATAGAGGGAATAAGGAAGCTAAGGAATGTAGCAAGTCATTTACAACATATGAGACCTTATCTAGATCTACCTTAACAAGGTGTAATTCCTAAGGAAGAGTAAAACTAAGTTATCTCTTAGGTCGGATGGCCCCTTCAAGATCCTTCATTGCATCAATAACAATGTCTATGAGTTAGAACAACTTGATGATTACAATGTCTCTTACTTTCAATGTCATCAACCTAATACCTTATTTTTTGAAAAAAGAAGAAGAAGACCAAGATTCGAGGCCATATCTTCAACAACCTCGAGAAACTAATGGATTTCCAACCTCTGAACACATCAATCATGCCCACCTCCGAGTTCTCCAATCTCTCATCAAGAGGATTCACTCTTATCAGCCTGCCCAAGATGAGCTTTAGTACATAGAAGAGCTTATAGGACTCAACTCCTCAAACTAGTTACATATAGCTGAGCTAGAGGACAAAAAGGACTCACATGAAGAATATTAGCTCAAAACCTCATTCAGGACTAGGATTCTTATTCTAATCTCCATCTTTTACATTATTGCTGAGCCAAACACCGAGCTCTCATAAGTTTTAGCATAGTTCCTAAGCTGCCAAGCAATTGTGCTAACTTTCATAACTTGCTAGCTAACCACTTGAGTAGCCATATCTATTATCAAGCTCATACTTTGATCCACATAGCTCCATAGCCAATTTGCATTAGACCTCTATTCAAGCCAAGTTGTTGAGACACCTAACTAAGAAAGAATTAAATTGTTCCTTAGTGCTTAAGCTCTAAGATAAACCCAACTAGGTCAACTCTAACTAATGACCTCCTTCTAGACTTCTCTAAATAGGACTCCATAACTATCAAGTGGCCTTAACACTCATTTTAGCTTAACCAATTGTACAACCATCCTCTAATCACTTCTTGATACATATCCATTGGTACATTAGCCTGCAATGATTCTTTACTTTTCCGTGCAATATATTATTTACCCTTTTAGTAATGTTTTAGGAATCCATTTGTATATTATTCATTTTCTCTTTTCCTTAAAGTACAAGTTTCCTTTCTTAGGCAAACCTTATGTTCTCATTTTCCCTTCAATTTTATCTATTCCCTTTCGCAAGGAGTAGTAGCAAGTAACCCCATAGTTTGGACTGGTTAGTCACATCCGGTGAATTATAGGCCAAGTAAGATCAATTGGTGTATCATATCTAATTGGTAGCTACTCGAATTTGCTAATTTTCATTTTATTTTCTTTTATTCCTTTTCGTTGTGGTGCTTTTCTATATATTAGACCCCAAAGATGTATTAGCTTCGTAAGTACCAAACTACGGTTTCAAGAGAAAGTGTGTAAACTTATAGTGAAGTTTTTGCTTGTTCTTATTGCTAGTGGCCACTGTGTTCCTTTTGTACCCACTATAGTGTGTTCATATGATGTTTTGAACTTGTGAGCTACAATGTAGAGGTTCATGTATTGGTAAGTATAGTTCTTATCATTACTCTGTTTTGCTCTAGTTTTTACTACAAAAACTGCAATACCCTAAGGTCTCGTGCCAATATAATAACCTTAGGATCCGAGCCCCTACATTTATGATACTGAGCTATGTTATCTGTTTTATTTTAAACTTCATAGTATGGTTAGAAAAGTTAGATGAACTAATTTTAGTAAAGTTAATTTCTCAAAATAAACTATATAAAAATATTAATTTATGAAAAACGTTAATTTATTGATTAAGCTAATAAGTATTGAAAGTGTAAAATTCAAGCTTTTAAATATAACAAGCATTCAACTACTCATTGGATCGTAGAGATGCCTATTATGAAATAACGGACTTGCATCTCTAATTAATTCCTAACCTTAAAATTACTCTACCCAAATCACTTATGTAATAATGCATCCTAAGATTGCATTATGATCTTAGATCTCACTATTAGGTTGCCCTAATCTTGAAAAATCAACGTTTAATCGCTTAGTATACTCACCTCCTTATTACATAGGTCTATTTATCATAGGATCTCACAAATTCTATAACAAACTCAAACATTGAATTAATAGCATAAGTAAATACTAATTCAATGACAATATGCATTTTGTAATTAGATCACACAGGTAATATCATAAATCGAATAAAAGAAATGTTGTAATAAAATAAGGGTTCAATAATGTTTTACTAGGAACAACTTAAGGTTTAACATAATAAAAGAAAAGGAGAAGAAAGAGAAAAAACCAGTAATGTAGTTTTACCTTATGACTCCTCTCAACGGGCTCTCTTTGTAATCTTAAGCCTAGATACCTGTTTATAAGAAGTAGACATAGATTTATAAAGAAAACTTGATAGAAATGGAAAATTCATAAACTATAGAATAACCGTGCTCTAGGACCATGGTCATGGAATTATAGCATAGTCTTGTACTTTGTTAGAATTTTTAAATTCAATGGAAATTAATTACAAGAGATCTACATCTAGGGATCATAATTGTGGTTTTCTCTCAACTTTATTCTTAGCTTGAAATTCTTCTAGTTCAATTCCTTAATCATGTCTTGTCTTCAAATAAGCTCCAAAACTTGATAAAAATACTTAGAAATTCATTAAATTCTTTCCCTAAAAAAGAAAATTCAACAAATTAATCTCCAAATTTCTATAAAATTAACTTAATTAATTTACAAAGTTGCACAAAATCACCTTAAAATATGTATGCCAACTAAGTGTTGTTAGATTCTTTCTCACTTAAGTTTTTGCTTATCTTTAAGCAAAACAATCAAAATATCAAAAGCAACAACATCTTAAGAACAAGGTCATAACAAATTTTCTTTTGAAAAGTATACCTCGAATTAAGTAACTTTGCAAAAATTTTTTGAAACTACCCTTTTTCCTTCCTACTTGATAATGCCCTTAGAACACTTGAATAATAACTCTTTAAGAACTACTAAATTTAAACAATCAATCCTAGTAATTGAAAGCTAGCCTTATAACTTAAACAAAAACTAAACTAAAAATTAAAACAAATATGAAGAAGTTAATAAAAAGTCATAGAGAGTTCACTATTCTAATTCAAAAGTAGATAAATCTTCCCTTAACTAGTTTTATTATGAAAATGTAGACTAGATGCAAGTTACATCGACTCATCCTTTGAGTTTTCTCTATTTCTTTCAATTTTCATTACACGGCTTTTTAGTTCAACTAAATTCCATTGTCGAAGCATATTAGAATTAGGAAAAGGATTCACTCTTCTAACAAACCAAGGTTGATCTTTATTAATTTAACCCTTTTATCTTTTCTTAGTATTGTTATCGGTAAAGAACTTCACTCTTTTGAGGGATCAAGGTTAATCTTTCACAATTTTTAATCTAATTTTCTTTTTACAATTACTAATGGAAAAAAATATTCATCTTCTAAGGGACAAAAAATCAATCCTTAGCAAATATTTTGTTAATTCATTTATGCCTCTAATTATTTTGATTTTTTAATGGACTTTCAAAAGATAAATCTTTTTTGTTCTTCTAGTCTAAAAATTTTCAAAAAACAAGGATAGATAAATATCCTTCAAAATTAATCTTAGAAATAACAATAGCTAGCCCTTAGTCCATCTATGTCTATCCTAATATTGAGATAAGTCTAAACTGAAGCAGCAAGCTCTAAATCAAGGGGATTTAATGATTCAAATTCAGCAAAGTGTACTAAGGTGATAGTGGAATTGTAAGCGAGTTCAAAGAATTTTGCTTGCTTATATTCATAGGAGTGCAAATTTCTAAAATATCTATTACAATAAAAACTCAAAAGCTTAAGTGTTTATAATCAATCAATTCATTGACATATGCACCCTATCCTTTCCCCTTACACTTAAGTTGTAGATTATGCTCAATGTAGATTATCATAGCAACATAAAAATAAAACAAGAGAAAAAGAAAAAGAAAAAGAAACTATGACTTCACTGGCTTTTGGTATTAAGCATGAAAAATTGCTAAAGTCTAGGATTTGAAATTTTATTCTAAGCATGACAAATTGCTAAAGTTTTCTTTATAACACTAAAATGTACTAACTATAAAATGAAAAAAAATAAGTTAGCTAGTAAAAAAAAAAACTAAATAATGATAAGACCATTAATTCAAGTATCACATGGTTAGCCTTGCAAAACATAACAAACCATGAAAAATTAAATAGTTATCTAAGGAAATGGCACTAGTAAACAAGCTACAGTCATCTACATAAAAATGAAAAATTAAATGGAGTTTTTTAAAAGGAAACTGAAAATAATAAAAAAATTTCAATCTTTGTCTTCCCCCATACCCTCACTCTCTTCCTCAACTATCTCCTCTTTTGTCTCTTCGTTAGAATTAGGAGTTGGTCGTAGTAGTGATGGTGGTGTTAGAATGCTATGATGAGCTAGGAGTGCATCAACCTTAGCTTTAGTGTACTAGACATAGTGTGGCAAAGTTTTCTACCCTTTTAGTGATTTCCATACTATCCTTTTAATCATTGAAGAGAATCTAGGCTATTGCTAGGCTGACATTGATGTCACTTCCCCAAATGGTTGGAGTAGTCGGTCTTCTGGTGGTGGGGGGAGCTTTAGAGCCTTAATTGATTTAAAGTTGATTGAGGTGGGGGGATCAAGTACTTATATACATGGTAGATCATGGAAAGTAGGGTTGTTCTTCACAAGTTGGGTGATGGAGTTGCAAAAATATGTCTAGTAAGGCCCTCAACTATCTAGCTTTTCAGAAAGAATGTCATACAAATGCCTAGGTTTATTGGGCATTGCTTAACTATGACGTTCAAACACAAAATGTCCCTTTCATTTACAAACCCTTGTAATGCTCTTCACTAATACATAATGAATAAGTCCAAGAGCTAAATCTCTCAACCTAGAAGCTTTTGACTTTCCTGGATCATAAACACATCTATAACTCAATCTAACCTACACCATAACATCACTAACACCTTAAGGTAGCTTATAAGGCTGATTCCTATACTCCTAAGAGCTCACATAATTTTTGGAGTATAGCCCTAAATGAACCAGTATTCTATCATAAAGCATGGTAACATCATGATAATTACACTTAAAGTATATAGTGTATTGAGTGTAATTCTCTTTGTGGTTAAACACCTGCCTCAAAGTATTCAAAACTTCTAAAGTTAATTCCTTATAAGTTGACTCATTAACAGTCAATAATTGGTTCTAATCACCAAACTCCAATAAATCCTTAACTCAAGCATCATAGCCTACTTCAACTAGTCCTTCCCAACTAATGATAAAATTTGAATCAAATTCCATTTTTGATATCCTAGCATATTGATTTCTTTACTAAGACTCCCTGAAAGTTAATAGCAGGTAAGTAGAAGTAGAGGCCAAAGAGGTCTTGCAAGTAGCATGCTTATACCTTGGCATGATAATGAAATTAAGAACAAAAGAAGATTTCATTTGATAATAAACTCGTGTTCCTAAAAAGTGTAACGTTAAAGGAATAATTTCTAGTTCATTCAAGCAACAATGAATTACATAACGATATGCTAATTTGTGTTAATCATGCATTAGTTAAATTGTAGATCAATTTATGGTTAAATCATATTTTTATTCGCAATCTATATTGATACAAGTTATGGTGAACAATATACAATAATAAAAAAACTTTATCTTTACCAATCTCTATTAATCCATCTCATATGTAACTGTTCTAAAAGCAAGTTTCCATATACCTACCATGCATTTTATGGCATATATTGATGCAAACCATAACCAAGAATAGATAAGGTCGGTTGTTAAATGGGTTAAAGGTTGTTAAAAGCGTAAAAAGGGGTGATGGGGAATGTGCAAAAGGAAAAAAGTGAATGAAAAGTAAGCAAAACTTATGAACAACTCCAAAGGATATGATGCACTAATGGAATTTCCAAGGACTCAAGCACAACTTAATGTAACATACGAATTGGTTTAGTAAGGTTACTCGCCACTTAGCCTTACTTAGGAGTTAAGATAAAAGTGAAATGAAAGTAAACAATCAATATTTACAAGAAGAAGAATATTCAATATATTGATAATAATCTAATCTTTACAGTTGCATGTATATGGGGTAATAATACTCGATAAGTTAAGGCAACTTGCCTAAAAGGGAAAAAATAAAAAGAGTGTTGTCCTAAAAAAGTAATGTACAAGAATGCAAAAGGATAAAATTGTATATTAAAAAAGGCAATGATTAGTATAGTAGATTCTACATGTGATCCTATACACGTAGCAAACATATATTGGTGATGCCGTTGGAGGATGTAAACAAAGGAGTACAAGTAGATTGCTTGTTCGAGTAAGGACTACTAAGGATTAGTCCACTGTCATTTTCTCAGCCTCGCAGCAAGAGTAATGCCGAGTAAGTGGATGGCTTGGACATGAATGAGTAATTACATGAAGGTTGATAGATGTCTCAACATTCTGTTATTTGACATACAATCTCTAAAAGATGGGTGGTCATTTAGCTCGACATGTAAAGGGGATCGGCAAAGAGTACTTGGCTTCTACAAGAGTCGGCTAGAGCAAGAGGATTCACATTACTAATCTATTTAGTTTTCAGGTTCAACTATAGGTCAAAGGCTTAGTAGCCTAATTCCTATCATTCCCTTCGACTTGATTAAGATTTAGAATCAAATTTAAATGGTCTTCTATCATCTCTCCATCAAGGTGATATGGATTGAGGCCAATAACGTTGAAGGTGTTAAAACCTCCATAATCTTTGGATAGCTCTAACCTATAAGCATTGCCATTGATCTTTTAGAGGATTTTGAATGGTCCTTCAACTCTTACAGATAGTTTATTCCTCCTCTTACTTAGAAACCTTTCCTTATTGAGGTGCAACTACACCAAATCTCTTGGCTGGAATTGTTTAGCTGCCCTACCTTTAACCTTCTCTCGTATTCTTCTAGCAACTTGGTCTATCTACTGAGTAACTTTGTTGTTGATGTGTTAAAAGGACTATACTCGAGCTCTTGCATTAGGGTCTTCTTGCTCAAATTTAGATACAAAGGTGTAATTGAAGGGTAACTCAAGATTGAAACCATAGATAACTTTGAAGGTGGTTTGCTTGGTAGTGTCATGTATAGTTCGGCTGTAAGTAAATTCGACTACTAGTAAGTAGATGTCCTAATAAGCTAAGTTCATTCCCATTATAGCTCGAAAGAGTGATCCTAAAGTATGGTTTACTACCTCTGTTTAACCATTTACTTGGGGGTGATAGGAAGTACTACATAGCAGTTTAGTCCCCATCTATTGCCACAAAGTTCTCAAGAAATGGCTCAAGAACTTTAGATCTCTATTAGATACTACACTTCTTAATATGCTGTGCAACCTAATAATTTCCTATAAGAAAAGAGAAGCAATAACCAAAACATCACTAGTTTTGGTGTAGGGCACAAAGTATGCCACCTTACTGAACCTATCCACAACGACCATCTTAGAATCTTTGCCTCAAGCAGTTCATAGTGGTATGAGAACAAAGTCTATGCTCAACTCAGTCCATGGTCTTCTCAAAACAAGCAAAGGCATCAATTTCCCTTTCACAACTTAGCATTTAGCCCTCTTACATATGGTATAGCCTTCAGAAACTTAGTGTACATCTTGCCTCATTCTCAACTAGAAGAGATAACCATTCAAAAAATTCATAAGTCCTTTTCTCCCTAAAATGCTCGAAGAGTCCTCCACTCTAGGCCTCCCTGATCAATAATTCTTATAAAGTAGGTCAGCATGCACAATTTCCCCCTTCGAAACAAGTATCCATCTTCTATATGATATTTGTCTATTATCTTTCCATAGATACATTGTGCAAGTATGGGTTCTAGGTGTAGATCCTCATATTACTGCTCTTTAATGCTCACAAACCCAAACAGTTTGGTTTGCTATTCATTCAAGAGTGCATGCCTTCTCAAAAGAGCATTTACAACCATGTTGCTCTTTTTTTGGCTTATATTTTATTACGAAGTTAAACCCCTCAAGGAATTTGACCTACCTCGCCTACAACTTTGAAAATTTCGTTTAACTATAGAGATACCTCAAAAACTCATAGTCAGTGTAGATGACAAATTCTCTTGATAACAAATAATTCTACCATACTTACACTACTTGAATTAGTGCTAAAGGTTCTTTATCATATACCAAGTAGTTTAATTGAGGTCCGTTAAGCTTCTCACTATGGTAAGCAATTGGTTGGCCTTCCTACATTAGGATAGCACCTATCCTAATGCCTAACGCATCATACTCTAGCTCAAATATTTTCTCAAAGTCAAGTAGAATTAGTACAGGTGTAGAGGTCAATCATTCCTTCACCTCAGTAAAACTTCTTTGTTCCATTTCTCCCCATCGGAAGTCGATGTTCTTCTTCATCAATTTAGTAAAGGGTAAAATGAGGGTATTGAAATTCTAGATGAATATTTTGTAGAAGCAAGCCAATCTATGGACACTCCTTACCATAGCATAAGTAGTAGGAGTCGGCTACTCGATGATTGCTCAAATCTTCTCATCGTCCACTCATAAGCCTTCTCTATGTACAACATAGCCTATGAATACCCCTTCCTACTGCGAAAGCAGCATTTCCTAAATTTTCCAAATAATCTCTTGGTACAGAGGACATTTAATACGACATAGAGATCTCCATAGTGACTTGGCATATCAACGCTGCATACTACGATGTCATTAAAGTACCCCATGACACTTCCTCCATTAAGTTTATTAGCACTTGGTTCAGCAGTCGCATGAAAGTGCTTAAGGTATTCAATAAGCCAAATGGTATGACCATCTACTTAAAGAGTCCATGTCGAGTTTGGAATGTAGTCTTCCACTCATCTCCTGGCTTTATGCAAATTTGATGGTAGCCAGATTTGATATCAATTTTGCTAAAGATCTTAGCTTTACTTAATTCATCTAGCATGTCTTCTAATCTTGGAATATGATACATGTATTTGATCGTGATCGAGTTCATAACTCGGCTATTAACACACATTCACTAGGTTCCATCCTTTTTTGACACTAGAAGTATTGGAACGGTACTAGAAGTGTTGGAATAGTATAAGGCTGAGACTTTCCTTAACATACCTTTTCTCCAGTACCTTATTAACTTATCATTGAAGCTTAGATACCTATTTAAGACTCATCCTATAGGTTGGCTTATTTGGTAGGGTGGTGCCAGGTATCAAGTCAATGTAATGTTCTATGCCTCGGATAGGCGACAACCCCTAGGGCAACTATTCTGGGCACAATTCACCATATTTGTTTAGTAACTCTCTTATCTTTAGGGGTAGTTCAACCAGCACCTTCAATTCTAATAGATGTTTGACCAACATGAGGGTCGGCTCATTGGCATTGATGGGCTTTTGGAGCTCAGCCATACTCATCATTAGAATTTTCTTCGATCTACAAGGAAGTTTTGCCTGTAATTTATTAACTTCACTTGGCAGCATTAAGTTCAATGTAATCTTTTGGCCATCCTTCTCAAATACATACAACTTCTTATATTCATCATGGACAACTCTCTTATCAAACAAACATAGTTAGCCAAGCAATACGTGTAAGGTACATCGTAGAGAATCTCGTCAGAGTAATTTTTTATAGTGATTGATAGTAGTACTTGCCAAGTGACATACAGTGCTCCCTTCTCACTTAGCTAATGAAACTTGTATGGCCTTGGATATGCAATAGTTGGCAATTTCAACCATGCGATCAGATTGGCAGATGCCACATTGGTGCAACTTCCATTATCCACAATTAGCACACTTACTAACTATTTACCATATAAGTGTCCTAAAACAAGTTCTCTCTCTACTCCTCTTTGTGTGAGGGTTCCCTGTTTACACGTTAGATAACCAAGATCAACTGTTCTAAGTCCTCAGCAAACATATGCACCTCGATCAGTTTGTTCTCTTGAGAAATTTCTTTCTCGGTAGTACTCTCTTCCTCCTCAAGATCCTCATTAGTACTTTTTACTTCCAGCTTTAGGACATCTTTTTTTATGACCACAGTCCTTCGATTCGAGCACTAAGCAACCATCTGTCTAAACCCTTAGCACTTCAAGCACTTGATACGGCTCGTCTTCCTACCAGATCCTTACCTTTTTTCATACGTTTGGGTTAGCACATCATTGTTAGGTTAACCCTTATGTTCAACTTGGACATCCACCTTTTGGGTCGACTTAGAACTTGATTGACCTCGGTGACTTACCTATCTTAGTCGACTAGTTAGCAGTCTGGTCGGTATTCAATTCCTTTTCAGCCGGTCTTCTTATTGAGCTATCTAGATGGCTTCATCCATTATAGTAAATTGTTAGAGCTCCATAATGTCTCAAATGCCACCTCTCAATCTAGAAAGGAGCTTAGAGATTGTTCGTACTGGTGGTTCCTTTACTTCACAATAGATCATAAGCATTTGAAATTCTTAGACATACTCATCAACAGATCGACCTCCTTGTCTCAACTCCTAAAGTCGAGTAAAGGTATCTTGCAAATAAGTATCCAACATAAATCTATTTTTGACTATTCTCTTCAATTAAGGCTAAGTATTAACCTCTCTATATCGTTCTTATCTCCTCATAGCCTAGAAATTCTTTTACCATAAGACGGCATATCTAGAAAACTCAACAGCAGCAGTTCTCACTTTCTTGTAATCTTCATATTGGTAATACTCAAAAATATGTTCCACTTTCTCGTCCTAATCTAAGTATTCAACTACACTTCTAGACCCATTAAAACTAGGAATTCAAAGCTTCACATGGTCAGAGGCTTTAGGTGCTCAAACTTGCTCATCTTCTTCAAAATACTCTTCCTCATCCTCTTCTCCTAAATCTCCTAAGTCAATGATTCTCCTTACTCATCTACCTACTCTTTCACCTCAAAATTGTCAAGTTGGATTTTGACTACTCATAGGTTTAGCAGCTTATGGAGTATTATGTACGACTTCAATAAGTCAATAAACTAATGCATGAATAACTCGAGTCAAATCGACTAAGTGGTTAGCCACCTCATCAAGTCTCTCATCTGTGCTTCTTAAAGTTCCTTAAGATTATCGGTCATGGTGGATAACACTACTGTTCTCATCTCCAACACTAACATTAACACTCGAGACTATCATTTTCCTTAAAATAGAGTATGAAAAGAGTTCATCAAGAGCGAACTACTATAATCCAAATGAAAACTTCGACTCTAATACTGAGATGATGCAAACCATAATGAAGAACAGATAAGACTGATCGTTGAATGGGTCAAAGGTTTCTAAAAGCTTAAAAAGGGGTGATGGGGAATACGTAAAGGGCAAAAGTGAATGAAAAGTAAGCAAAACCCATGAACAACTCCAAAAGACATAACACACTAGTGGAACTTCCAAGGACTCATGGTACAACTCAATGTGACCACTAATTGGTTCGGTGAGGTTACGTGCTACTTAGCCTTGCTTAAGGGTTAGGATAAGAGTGAAATGAAAGTAAATAATCATTGTTTACAAGAAGCAGAATATTCAGTGTATTGATAATAATCTAATATTCACAACTATAAGTATAAAAAGGTATTCATACTAGATTAGTTAGGGAAACTTGCCTAAAAGGGGAAAGACAATGATTAGTGTAGTAGATTCTATACATGGTCTTGTATACATGGTAGTGATACATTGGCGATGCTATTAAAGGATGTAGACAAAATAGTACTAGTAGACTGCTTGTCTGAATAGGGGTGATTGAGGATTAGTCTAGTGTTGTTTTCTCAGCCTCTTAGCAAGAGTGATGCTAAGCAAGTGGTTGACTCGTGCATGAATGAGTAAGTGTGGAAAGGTTGGTAGATGTCTCGACATTATGTTATTTGGCACACAATCTCCAAGAAATGGGAAGTCGTTCAACTCAGCATATAGGAGGATTCGCCTTGCATGTCTCTCTAGTCCTTAAGCTCAACTGCGCGTTAAAGGCATAGTAGCCTAACATGAAATGAAACATACAATAACAAGTCTTTATCTTACTAGTATGAGTTCTATGGATTAATCCAATTACGTAAGAACTCGATCAAAAATGAGTTTTTGTATACCCAACATAAGTATCATGAACAACATGCCAACAACAATTCTTCAACAATATCATCAATTTCCATCTTTCTTCAACAACATTCAACATAACCCTCATAAATCTTTTTTTTTTCTTCAATCTCTACCAAAGATGTGTTTTTAGAGCAATTTCAAACAATAAGCGATAAACAACATATTTCGCTGCATTATCTTTATAAATCACTACTAGAAACTAAGATTTATACACATGTAAGCATCACAATTCATCATCAAACCATAACTAAAACTCCTATTTTTATCTAAACAATCAACAAATCAAGAAATGTAAATAGAGAAAGATGAAATACCTACCTTAGATTTGTTGTGCGAGTGTTAAATCTTCAAGAATTGTAGGGATTTAGGTCATCGTATAGTGAGAGAAAGTGAAAGAAAGTGGAGCTTTCGAGAGAAAAATAGTATATAAAATGAAATAGAATGAGAGTACGTATGGTTTTCAAATTTGGCATTACCACAATCAAAGATCATGGCTTTAGAGTATGGATGTAGTCCTTACTTGTTCAGCATTCTTTCAATTTGGTCATGACCATGGGCATAATCGTAATTGTGGTTCTCTTAACCTAAATTCTTCTAACTTCTCAAAATTAAATTATTAAGGGATAATGGGCAAGTCTGTAGTTGTAGACTATGACCATATTCTTTCTTTAACTCAAATTCTACATTTTGTTGATTCTTTTGTTTCATTTCATGAAATTGCTCCCAAAAATCTCAACAAAAAAAAAAGTAAATTAAGCCAAACAACAACTCCATTAGATGACAAACTTTATTAATTACTATTGCATAAGTAAGTACTCCAATAACTATTTTTGTGCAAATCAAATTGTTTAATGTTGAGTGTATTATCTAATGTTCCAAAGATTCAATACTTGAATTGACTAGGATGAGCTAAGAATGAGAGAAAGAAACAAGAGAACAACTAAAATGAAACCAAACTTGTGCTACCTCCTAAGGAGCATTGTTATTTAACGTTGTTGGCTTAACAATTGAATTCTTTCCTTAAATCAATTCTCGAGTCAGTAATTGCAACATTCTAAAAGTTAGGAGCACATTAATAAAAAAGAATTACCAAATGAATTGTTGGGAGGATTTATTACAAGCATCTTAAAATAATTGAAAAATTAGGGTTTTTGTTAATATCCTAATTAGTTTACTCTACTAATTCCATAGCAACGACATAAAAAGCTTGATTGTTAGGCTAGCAAGTGTAGCTAGTTAAGTTATAGTGTAATGGAACCGATGTGAGTCCAAGTGTTGATCCTTTGAGGAACCATATATTACTAGCAATTGACCTTAATTATCAATTATTTAACTTAATAATGTAGGATCAATCAGATTAGTAGGTAAAGATAAACAAGGAATGATAGATATGATGAGAACAATGAAATAAATAAACATGAACAATTAACTAGACAAGACTTATTAAAATAAATGTGATTCATTAATTTAAAGAATGCATAAGACATAGTAAACTGTTATTATTTATTACTTAGTTTTATGCAACTTTCAATCTCAATTACTCATTCAACTATGGAGATGCTTATAATGAATTAACTAGATTCACTTCTCTAGTTAATTCCTATCCTTGAGATTATTGCACCTAAATAGCTTATATAATAAAGCATCTCAAGGCCACATCAAGATTTTGGGTCCTGCTATTACGTTACACTAATCCAAAGAAATCAATACCTAATCACTTAATCTATTCAACTTCCTCTAATTATATAGGTTTGTTCACTCTAGGACCTTGTGAACTCTACAGTAAACTCAAACATCAAATTAATAACCCATGTAAGTACTAATCCAATGACAATATGCATGGCATAATTAAATCATAAAGGTAATATCATAGATTGAATGAAAGGAAAGTTACAATAGAAACTAAGGTTC
Source organism: Lumnitzera racemosa (assembly GCA_024138005.1). Classification (NCBI taxonomy): domain Eukaryota; kingdom Viridiplantae; phylum Streptophyta; class Magnoliopsida; order Myrtales; family Combretaceae; genus Lumnitzera; species Lumnitzera racemosa. Next base: position 64,709,692 of record JAMXBC010000003.1, on the reverse strand, counting down.
AATAATGATTTACTAAGAATAGTTAAAAAGTACAACACCATAAAATTAAAGGAGAAGGAAGATTAGAAACCCCTATTGTAATTTTACCTTATGATTCCTTTCAAGGGGCTCTCTCTATATATCTAAGCCTAGACACCTATTTAGCTTAATTGAACTAAAAGATTTACAAAGAATACTTAACAAAAATTAAAGATTCGAATATAAAGAATCACTAAGCCTTAGGATCACTACTATGAAGTTAAGGTATAGTCTTGTACTTTATTTGAAATCTTCAAATCGATCAAAATTAATTATGAAAGGTTATGGCCAAGGATTAGGGTTGTAGTCTTCTCCCATAGTCTTCTCTAGACTTTATTCCTTACTTAAATTTCTTATTATTCAATTCCTAAATTAAGGCTTTTTTTTTTCAAATAAGCTCCAAAACATGATAAAAATCCTCAGAAATTAGTCGAATACTTCAACTGTCCTTGAAAATGAAATGATTACATGTTATCACCCTAAAATATGTATGCTAATTAAGTGTTATCACTTATCATTGATGTTGTTACAACTAAAAGCCAAAACACCTTTAGTTGAAGTTGATTCCATTGTACTATGGAGGGAGTATCCTTAGAGGAGGGAGTATGAATAATCTTGATACAGGATACTCCTATATCAGTTATGAAAACTTTAAGACATATGGAAGTTGATGTTTTGAGTTTGGATGTTTAAAAGTGAAGGGATGATTGCAAGTTTTGATTTCAAAGAATATTTATGGAGGAAATTTTGGAGCACATGAAAGGGAAGAGAGAGAAAACAAGTGATTTAGGGTTTTCTACAGTTAATAAATGGTAGCTTTTGGGAATAGACATTCCCTTTGATTTTGCATGGCCTTGATTATGGACACATGTAACATGCAATAATTAGATGAGTAAAATCTTGCTAATAGTTACTAAATGCAAAAAGGAAATGATTACAAAAGAGACAACCTTCATATGCATTTTGATAGAGTAGAAAAGTGAAAGGTCACAACTCTTGTAGTAGAAGTTTCAATTTTCCCTAAAGTTAGTTTAGTATAAATGCACAAGAATGATATTAGTAAATCATTTGAGAATAGCTCAGTAATTGAACTATTCTAAGCATAGCACAACTTTAGCGCTTACTTGCTTTGATTAATGCTAAACTTTTATCTAAGTGCTACTCCCATGCTTGAGTTATTGATTATGGGAGTTATGGGGAAAAAAGACATGGAGGAAGGAGAATAAGCAATCCTAGTTTGGGCTATACCTATATTTGTGATGAAAACTCTAAGAAGTACGGAAGTTGGTTTTTAAGTTTAGATGTTTGAAAGTGATAGATGATTGCAAGTTTCAAGTGCTAGGAAAATTTGCAAACAAAATTCTATAGAATGCAAAAGGGATGAAAAAGAAAATGTGCGATTTAGGGTTTTTAAGTGAATGAATGGAGGTTTTTTGGAGTAGACATCCAATTTGATTATGAATGACCTTCATTCTAGATACAAGTAACATGCAATAATCTAATGAGTAGCATCTCATTGTTAGTTACAGAAGGCATAAAGGTAATGATTATAAGAGATGACTATCACACACCTATTTTGAGAGTGAAAAAGCGAATGGTCACAATTCTTGAACTATATGTTTCAGTTTTCCCCAGAGCTAGTTTGTCATAAATGCAAGAGAATGAAATTGGTTAAGCATATGTGAATAGCTTGACGATTGAATTTCTATAAGCACAGCATAAGCTCGATTGGTTGCTTGCTTTGATTGATGCTAGCCATTTACCAAAGTACTATTCTCAAACTCAAGTTATTGATTATCAGAGTCGGGGGACAAATGTTGACAATGGATTTTTATACCTATAGCTAGGTGCTTAACACGATGCTAACCTATCCTAAACTGGGTGTTATTTTAAGTATAGTGATTGCATTCCTAACTAAGCCTCACTTTATCTCATCTTTACTCAACACCTTTAGATTGGCATCTATACTACTCAGTTGTTCCAGGAGCTTCGACAACTTACTACACTTCTTCCACCTAACATTTTCTAAAGCCAAATCACCAAAGGCCAATCTACCAACTTTAAACATTCAAATATCAAAATAAGATGTGAACAACTCAATAGTTATCTTAACAATAGTTGCTCAACTACCTACTTCTTCCCATGAGTTACATATAGCTAAATTAAGGAGAAGCCACATGTCACTATCAATTTAACTATCTTCCTAAGCTATTATTAGACAAGAATCTAGAAATATAAGTAATCAACTAATGTAAGAACTCTTTACATATTCTGCTTACACATTTACATACTTCCTTATACTTTAAGCATACAACTAAGTTAAACATCGGAGTGGTTGTGGCAAACTAGCCTTAATAGCCCTAAAGCCTTATGCTTATTTTTTTCAAATTGCAAACACCAAACCAAATTCTAACAAAACTTAAGAGACCTAATTTTATCATTTATGCTTTTCTCGTTATTTATTTTATTTTAGCTTTATGGTATCTTCCATTTTTTTTTCTTTTATAAAAAAAGTGGTTAAAATAAGGAGCTTTTATTTTTTAGACAAAGGCAAAAATAAGGTGCTTAAAAACTTAAAAAAATCGATGGGCCAAAAAACAAATTTACACTAATTACCATGAATCACATGTACACCTAATTCTATTAGAGCAAACAACCAATTAGTTATCTTATTTAGGTATAACAAGCAACATAATCTTAGCGTTCCAAGAGTTAAAGTAGTTTAAATCTCTTGGAAAACTATATAATAACACATACATATAATTATAGCAGCATTAAAGTCGTCTTGTTGCAAGATCATTGTTGATATCAAATATTAATTTGACTATACAATGACCTACTACAATGGCATTATTTCTTACCATCATTGCGACCCATTTGTTGCTTCATTCTAGAAGACAACTAGTATAATAGCATTTAGCTAGTCTATAATCTACCATCCTATACATAATGGTTTAGCATCCAATTTTCACATCTAAAGCACCCTAGCTCACTAACTTCATAGGATGCTATAACTACAAGTTCTTGACCACCATTTCCAATACCTCAATAATCTAGGTACTCTTAGCATTGATGCAAGCATAGTTAGTAAAATAATTTAATTACCAAATTAATGTTAGGTTCATTTATTTTTCTAATTCCATAAGTAAAAAACAATAAACAATTGCATGGTTTCTCACTTCCTTTACTTCCTTAAACTTTGAAAAACTTTAGATAATTCTTCTTGTGGTTCCTATAATTTGATAGGTAAATACTAAAGTATGTTCATAACCATCCATAATACAATTTTCATTACACTATGGTTGTGATAAGTTCCAATTTTTTCTAAGTTGGGGCATAATATTACTTAAATACTTTGATTAAGTGAAATAAGGTTAGAGCTCTCCCATTTGGGTCTATAGATTAAAAGTGGTCAACTTAATTAAAATATGGTTGGTCAAATTGATTTTTGGTTTGATGAAATTTGGTAGTCTTCAAGCTTTCTAATTATGGTTTGTTTCATATGAATGTTTTCTCTAATTTTTAGCCTCTATTAATAGATGTGATTTCATCAATCAGTGTTAGATAAATTCTTACTAAATCTAAAAAATGAACCTAATCCCTTAAGATCTAAAATCTTAATTTAGATCAATTTCCATACAGAATCCTAAAATTCTTATACAAGATCACCTATCCATTCATTCAACTTACTACAAGAATATCGGGATCTTAGGATTATGTTTATGTGTAAGTTTCCAATTTCTATGTTTCTACAATGAATTTGAAAGGATTAGCATAGTTCCTCCATCATTCTAATATTGCAACAAACATTTTCTTTAATGGTATCTGACTCGAGTTGACTTTTTCGGTCTAACCCAATTTGACTTGACCCTTCGATAAAACTCATCTAAGTCACCTATTTGGCCCTTATCAACACTAACCTTAGATCAACCAGTAGATCAAATAAATCTAACCCGTTTTCTATAAGAGCCCACTAATTGTTTTTCAAATTAAAATTTATTATTTTCTCTTATATATTTTAGAAAAAATAAATTGTAAAAAGTTTTGAAATTTCAAATCTCAAGGATGTAGGTAAGTCATTACTTTAAATGAAAATATATATCATATTACAATATTTTTATTGACCCTAATTTGATCCCAGTTAACTTTCTCCACCCTTTAACCTCTTTTCATTCTAGAGTTAATCTTCTGGTTCAAGTTTAATGATATTGGTTTTCTTATTGGAGTGAATTGTGAGGAGACTAAAGTTCTATGTATAAAGTTTTAAGTAGGTTTTTAAATGAGTTCTATCTTAAGATGTATTTTGATTCCATTTACCTTAAATTATGGCATTAGTTTGATTTTTATTTTTAATTATGTTCATTAATAGAATTTCCTTGTTATGAATGCTCACTACCATAATTTATTAAGTTTTTTAACTTATAATTTGTCAATTAAGGACCAAATATGTTCTAAGTAACCTAGATATATTTTTGTATAGTTATTTCTATTGGAACATTTAGTTATTTTATTAATGATACAGCCAATTTTAGTGTATTTCTAGTACACATATCATAAAAAAAATGTTCGTTAGTGGTTTTTAACTTGCTAGACATACCTTAAAGAATATATTCTTTTTATTGGATGCTTCTTTACGATCAATATCTTTGTAGGCATTTAACATATTGAGGCATCTCAAGGTCCATTCTTCTCATTGTTAACAATTGCACCCCTCTTCTTGAGCATTACCTATAAGCATGTTTTCACTACTTTGGTTATGAACAAATCTCAAGTCAAAGATAAGTAGAGCAATATCAAGTAATAACTTAGAGTTCAGTAAGGGCACTGTGAGGAGGCAAATACAACAAAGGAGTCATTAACATAAAAATGAGGTTATCAAGGTGTTAGTATTCTCAAGGGTATCCTTGGATAGATGTACCAAAAGACATATAGATAAATTTAACAATACTACAAGTTTAGGCTATAACTTCCTTGCATCCTAAGATAAAGTAGTTGACACCATTACCCCTAACTAGAGCTTGTGAGGGGCACCCCCTAACTTGAGGTAGTAGAAAAATGACCACATTTAAGATGGGTGGTAACTTAACATTGTAAATTTAAAATGAAAAAGAAAAAAGAAATATGCTTAAAAACCCTTATCAGTTTCATTCCCAATGTGGTTTCAAGTGAAATTTCCTTGAAAAAAAAAATAATTGGGATGTTTGGGTGGATGTTTGGGTGGTTGTTTAGTGTGTACATGACACATGTTAAATGTGGCCTTATTTCACACCAAAAAATGTTGAATTAGGTATTATAAGTCACTTGTTATATATATATATGATATATGAATACCAATTAAATTTTGACATGAATAATGTTTTTAAATTAATTATTATAAGTGATTTGCATATACTTTATATTTGTCAATATTATAATGGTACTTACACTCCACAAAAGTATAACACATGAGATGTTTTACTTATTGAATCGATTCTCAATTTTGCACCCATGGGTATAAAAATATTCCTTTTTTCTTTTATTTTTCAGACAGTTCTTCGTTTAATTTAACAAGTAAAAGAGAAATCACTTAAATCTCTTAGGCTTAACTTTAAAATTTTTCTTGATATAATGGTAGTGGTCCATCTATTACCCTTAGCCATGTGGTGGTGGTAGTGCCTTGTGTTCACAGGAGCATTTTGATGTTTAGAATCCATATCATATATAGATATGTTTTCTTTTTCTATTTTTGATCAAATTTAGAATTGATAGTTGAATCCGAACCTTCTTTCGAGTTGTCTCTTGTTATAAGGTACTTTTTAGGAATTCTTCTCTATCGCTCTAAGCTTTCATTGAACCTTTTCGAATGTAGAACAAACCTTCCTAATAAAGCTCTGTCTCTTTAGATTCCATCAAGCTTCTAAATAAAGAAAAGTATGCCTTGTGATCAGTCTTCTTTGTAGACAATTTTACATGTAAACAAGTTACACCCAACTTTAGATTCATTCAAGCTTTTGTCTCATACCAATTCTTTTCTTGGCTTTTTCCAATATTTTCAAATTTTTATTTAGGAATCTATTTGCGACTTTTTGGGATATGGCTTTTTTGCATCATCTGGTATTCCTCTTAAAGTTAGGCTGTTCATTGCATGGTTCAGAAACGACAGGATTAACATAGGGGTATGGGGAACGAATATAATGTCCCTGTTTTGTGTGTCTTTGCTCGAGGCAGGAAAAAAAAAAATGCGTTCCTCAATTCTTAAATGACCATACCTTAGTCCGCTTTTATTGTGTTATGTTGTGTATAAACAACTTTATATGAAGTTATTTGTATATACTATAATTTCGGTATAAACACGCAGATTCAAGTTAAAATTACTAGTACTAAAATCATTACATAGTATCATAATATATATATATATATATTGGTAACAGAAACATATATTGGAATCTAGGTGTTTGTATTAAAATATAAATATACATCTTGCAATTTCGCACCACAACTTTACATGAAGCCACCATTACATGACATAATGCAAGTAATCCCTAACATTAGTTTGATTTTCTAGAGAGGTAGATGTTGTCATGGTACATGATTGATGTTATCTGACTTTCCTTCACTAGTCAGGAACCAACAATGAATAAAATGATGGTGAATCATATATATACATAATATGCTTCCAAACCGACCCATTTAATTTTTCTCATAATCTGAAGAGATATATCTACTTGAATTTATTGAGGAACTTGAATTTTAGAATAGTTTTTGTTGAGGGCCCTTTTTCGACCTGGCACTCAAGAGGCCGCAGCCCAAATCATTTTTAGTAAGTGTTTTCTTTCTTCTTTGAGTGAATTTTGAGGAGATTAAGTTCTATCTATAGAGTTTAGGTAGGTTTTAGATTAGTTCTACCTTAGGATGTATTTTAATTCCATTTACCTTTCAAATTTTGTCATTAGTTCGATTTTTAATTTTAACCATGTTCATTAACGGATGTTCATTTTTATGGACGCTCACAACTGCATAATTTATAAAGTTTTTACTTATCTTATAAATTTTCAATTAAGGACCAATTACGTTCCAAGTATCCTAGATATATTTTTGTGTAGTTATTTCTATTAGCACATCTAGTTATTTTATTAATGATACAACCAATTTTAGTGTGTTTCCGGTTCACATATCATAAAGAAAATGTTCTCTAGCAGTTTTTAACTTCACAGACATACCTTAAAGAATATATTTTTAATATTGGATACTTCTTTACAATCAATATCTATGTAGACATTTAACATGTTGATGCATCTCGAGGTTCATTCTTCTCGGTATTAACAATTGCACCCCTCTTATTGAGCATAACCTATATAAGCATGTCCCAACTGCTTTGGTTATGGAACAAATCTCCAGTCAAAGATTAGCATAGCAATATCAACCAATAACTTAGAGTTTAGAACAAAAAGGGATATTGAGGGTGATGTGAGGAGGCAAATACAACTAGGGAGTCATTAGCATAACAATTAGGTTATCAGGGTGATAGTATTCTCAAGGTTATCATTAGATAGACATACCACAAGATATATAGATAATTGTAGCAATATTATAAGTTTAGGCTATCACTTCCTTGCATCCTAAGACCAATGCGTTATCATCATCACCCTAGCTTGGGGTGGTGGTGTAGTCAAAAAATGACCACATTTAAGATGGGTGATAGCCTACTATCACAAAATTAAAATGAAAAAGAAAAGGAAATATACTTAAAAACCCTTATCAATTTCTTCTCCATTGTGATTTCAAGGGAAATTTCCTTAAGGAAAGAAAAAAAAATTGGGATGTTTGAATGGTTCTTTAGTGGGTGCATAACACATGTTAAATGTGACCTTGTTTAAAAAAAGAATTAACTAGGTATTATCTATTATATACGTAACATGTAAGTACTAATTAAATATTGATATAATAAATAATAGAACTGGTAATTTTTAAATTAATTATTATATATGATTTACATAAATTATATTTGTCAATATTTTATTGATATTTATACTTTTTAAATATATAACATATGGCGTGTCCTACTTATTGAGTTGATTTTTGATTTGACACTTTTGGATGACCAAAAATATTCCTTTTTTTTTTTCTCTATTTCAAATATTTCCTAGTTCGATTTGACAATTAGAAAAGAATATTCACAGAAATCCCACAGGCTTAACTTTAAAATTTTCCTTGGTACAATGATAGTGGTGCATCACTCACCTTGAGACATGCGGTGGTGGTAGTGCCTTGTGTTCACATGGGTATTCCGATGTTTGGAATCCATAACATATATAGATATATTTTCTTTTCTATTTTTGGTCTCTTGTTATCAAGGTACTTTTTATGAATTTTCCTCCGTCACTTTAAGCATTCATTGAACCTTTTGGGATGTAGAACAAACCTTCATAATAAAGCCGAGATTCCATTGAGCTTCTAAATAAAAAAAAGTATCCCTCGTCACTAATCTTCTTTCTAGGCAATTTTACATATAAACAAGTTACACCCAACTTTAGATTCATTCAAGCTTTTTTCTCGTACCAATTCTTTTCTTGGCTTTTTCCAATTTTTTTATTAAGGAATCTATTTTCGGCTTTGTGGGATAAGGCTTTTTTGCATCATCTGCTGTTCGTCTTAAAGGTAGGATATTCATTACATGGTTCAGAAACGAGAGGATTAACATAGGGGAGTGGGGAACGAATATAATGTCCCTGTTTTGTGTGTCTTTGCTCGAGGCAGGAAAAATTTTTTTTCTCAATTCTTAAATGCCAATAGGTTAGTCCGCTTTTCTTGTGTTAAGTCGTGTAGACTTTATTTGAAGTTATTAGTATGTTCATATAAATTATGATATAAACATACAGCGGTACCAGAATTTGTACATTGTATCGTAATCTATTAGCTGTTGGCCAATGAATGGCAATCTGCTGCACAGCTTGAACCGCAATAAAGAAAGACGCGTCGACGGAACTTTAGCTCATCTTTTGGCTGAAAATATCCACTTTGACATTTCGATTCTCTCTGAAGACGTGAACGGTGTCGAACTCCTCACCAAGATGATTGTTATTGCCAATTTTCAAAATAAAATGGGATAGAAAATATCAGTGTTCTTTTTTTTTTTTTGTTTGGTCAATTTTTTTCCTTGGTCAATTAAGTCGTGTAGACTTTATTTGAAGTTATTAGTATGTTCATATAAATTATGATATAAACATACAGCGGTACCAGAATTTGTACATTGTATCGTAATCTATTAGCTGTTGGCCAATGAATGGCAATCTGCTGCACAGCTTGAACCGCAATAAAGAAAGACGCGTCGACGGAACTTTAGCTCATCTTTTGGCTGAAAATATCCACTTTGACATTTCGATTCTCTCTGAAGACGTGAACGGTGTCGAACTCCTCACCAAGATGATTGTTATTGCCAATTTTCAAAATAAAATGGGATAGAAAATATCAGTGTTCTTTTTTTTTTTTTGTTTGGTCAATTTTTTTCCTTGGCCAGAAACATTTATAGTTGAAATAAATTATGTAAAAATGGGGAAAAGGAAAAAAAAATTTATAAAAATCTTGAAAATACTACTTCTATAAAGATATTTTTAGAAATAAAATAATTGAAATCACCTCCTATAAGGTGATTTCATTTTGAATTGAAATCGTCTCTATTTCACCTAATTTATGTTGAAATTACATTTTACTAAGGTGAAGTCACGTCTTAGTCAGGATGAAATGATCTTTTGAAGAGACGATTTCAGTTCTTATGGAAATTGCCTATTTAAGAGATAATTTCATTCTAAAGTAGGTAAAATTGTATCTTGAAAATACTATTTTAGTTCATTTTGAAATCGCCACTTTAAGAGATGATTTCAAGTTTACATTCTTAGAAATATCTTCCTAAGAGTAGCATTTCGATGGAATACTATTTTGTAATAGTGAGTAGGTTTACCCATATCCTATCATATAAGTATCTATTCCTAAATTTTGAAACCATAACCTACTCTATAGTATCTATGACACCCTTGGACCTCTACCTTATCAAACTTATACCTTATAGGCTATTCTGTGATATTTATAAATTTTTCTTATTCTTACATAAATTTTAACTTTGCTCTTTTTTTAATAGCAAATATTGGTTATATGTACTTTTTTCAATGCTAAATGATTACTTTTTATTCTTGATTAATAATATTAAATATATATCATTTTGTGTATACTCTCATTTATATTTTTGACATTTCTCACCAATTTAAATAACAAGTTAAATTAGAAAAATCTATATATTGAATTTATCATAATACAAATACAAAATCTTAATCTAGTTAATTAAACGAACCTATCTCAAACCTAAGATGAGATATCACCATATAACATAAATTGTCGATAGGTAAAGATGACATAAGAAACATGTACGTGTCATAGGAGAGGTTCACCCCCTCCTCAAGTGCCCATGCAATGCTCAACCATCCTTTGTCTCATCATATTTGCTTGTATTACAAATAGTGAGCTAACCTTTTTCCTTCTTATCTTTTGAAAATTTTTCCAAGCCCTTCTAAATTTTAAGGGTACGATCTAGCATTGTCATCATCTCCTATATAATTGGAAGGCTCAACTTCTCAATCGGTTTTGGCTCATTATGGCCATCGTCTGGAGAGCAACACCATTTTCCAATCAATTTGCTCACTAAAGACTAAATCCGGCTTAAGAGAATACCTACCCAATGTATAAACAGTTCACTAATACCACTCATTTCACATTAAGGCCTAAGATGAACACCTCCACTCCCCTTTCAAAATATAGACCATAATATTCTCCCCCAACTAAATCTATAGTGCTCTTATTATGGGGTAAATTTTTGCCATTATCCTCTACTATAAAATCACCAACCTTATTCATCTGTTGCTTAGCTCTATGCCAAGATCATCTTCATGATGACTTAAGGCATCCATAAGAATCCTTTTACCCTCTCCTCTTGTCCTCTATAATTGCATCTTATTTAGTGGCTCAATGATGGGGTCTACCCTTTGAAGTTCATTTTATTTTCTAAGAATTCAAGCATTGTCTTATTCTAAGGCATATCATGAGACAATTGTCAAGAGGTCCTTCCCTTAATGGTCGCTCCTCATTTCGAACTTCATCCATATGAGCTTAATTGTCAATAAGAACTATCCTTTTCATTAAGCATGTTAGGTAACTCATTTAGGTTGGAACTTTTTTCGCTTTAATACCACTTGTTACAGAACGGGAGGTTCACTCTCTTCTTAAGTGCCTATGTGATGCTTGACCATCTTTTGGCTCATCATATTTTCTTGTGTTATAGATTAAGACCCATCCTATTTTCTTCCTATCTTTCCATGATTACTGTAAGCCCTTCTATTTATGGAGTGCCATTCAACATTGTCACCACCTCCCATATTATTGGGAGGCTCAATTTCTCAACTAGTTTCATTCTGCCACAGCCATCATTAGTAGAGCAATATTAGCTCTCGACTAGTTTGCTCATGGGAGGCCAAACCCACTTTTAGAGAATACCTACCTAATGAACAAACAGTTTCCTAATGTTACTCACTTTCCATTAAGCCCTAAGTACAAAACTCATACCGCCCTTCTAAAACACAAATTTTGATATACACGTATGCATGCTTTTAAGTTTCAAAACCATTTTCATTTTCTTAGAATTAAATTAAATATTTGTATAACCTACATTGCAATGAAGCAACAAAGTGAAAAATAAAAGTAATAGGAACCAAAGGCCAATTATGTAGCCTTGAGCCCGAGGACTTATTGCACTAGTATGCCGAGCTACTTAGAAGTACTAAGCCATAGAAGAAGAGGAGTTCCACTAAGCCAACTTGAATTGTGTCCATAGATCCTCTAATCCGATTACAATCTCTTAGAAGGAAGTTCCCATAGAAGTTGACAACTCCCACCTATATTAAAGTCCAAGATCCCATGACCCCAATCTATCAAACATCTGAGCCCATACTAATTCATTGACAAGCTAAGCTAACTTACCAAAGCTAAGCTCCTAAGTACCAACAATCCAAACAATCTCCCCTAAGTTCATAAGCTATTGACCTAATGTACACCTAGTGAACTCTACTCTACACTCAAAACTTGCTTGGAATAGAAATGGAGAGGCTAACATGTATCCTACTTTTTGACATATGTATGGTCCTAGGATAGGATATTCCTTTTTTTTTTTGTTTATTGAATTGTCCTTTATGAAATATGTATTTTTCCATTTCTAATATGTATCTTTTAGGTAATTTGTAGTAACCTAGGACTTACCCTAGTTAGGGCATATAAATATGCCTCAATTGTAATATCTACAAGTTAGTATCTTTAGCATTCAAACATTTTTCCTCTTTGCACTAAGTGTTTTGCCTACTCTTCTCACTCTTATCTAGCCTATTATGAGCATGGATTAGTGACGAGTAACCTCTTGTTACATTTGTGCATCATATTTAGTGTAACTTAAGCTTATGTAAAGTGTTGGTACACCATATCCATCATTGGTGCATGAGAACCCTTACTCAAAACTTCAATTATCATCTAGTTTTTAAACCATCTTGCAATTCAAACCCCTCCTTAGTTTGTGTGATACCATTACTCATATGTCTATCCACAATAGTGCTCGTATCATTTTAGTGTCAAAGCCTACCTACATTTGAACAAGTTATTAGCATTTTGTATTCTTGTGTGTTTATGCTATAATGTTGTTGTGTGATGTATATTGTGCTGAGGATTAGACTATCATGGTTATGCATAGTGGGTATTGGTGCAGTGTTTTGATTTTTGTGAAGTAACTGTAAGATTGCTCTATCTTCCTCTGTTTCTGTACTCATTAAAAAAAATGTGTAGATTTTGATGGTTTACAATTGTGTTGATTGTTGTTGGTATTGTTCTAGAAGTAGTTGGAGTACGAGATACTAAGTTGTTGTTCAAAGAAGAGTTTAAATGAAGATACAGGTGAGAATTCAATTGGTTTTTTAGTAGAAGAGTTTGTATTTTGAAATATTGTACAATTTCAAACACTAGTGTCTAAGGAACCATTGGAAACTAAGAATGTAGTGCTAATAATGGACATAGCCATCAAGGGAGTTACATACTAAGGTCAGTTGATGAGAGAATCAATAGGCTCATTGATTTAGTCTAGAGTTTGGTTGTTGCCATATAAGGCAATAAGTAGCCACTTATAAATGAGTTAAACAAAAACCATGCAGAAGCTTTGCCCAAGTAAGGTAATGGCTACCTTAGCTAAGCTATTATCTTAGTTTGACCTCACTGAGCCAGAGGAGTAGAAAGACATATTTGAGGAAGGCTCGCAATGGATGAGATAGAAGAAGTGGAAGAGAAGTTAGGGGATGATGAGGAAGAATATTATGAAGTGGAAGAACGAAATATCTAGGTTCTTAGAGTAGAAGGTAGTTATGGTGATGTTAAGGATTGGTTGGATTAGGTAAATGAGATTGAGAAGTAGTTTGAGTTTCATGAAGCACCTAAAAATGCTAGTATTAGACTTGTCATGCTATAATTCATAAAGTATGCTTCCCCTACTATGGAAAAACTTGTAAACTACTTGTTGTAAAAAAGGAGATAGAGAAGTTAAAGATTTGAATGAGATGGGGAGAGTAATGAGAAGATACATTTAAGAGGTTATAGCAACTGTGGCTAAGTGGCTTGAGTGTTGATGCCTATGTAAAAGAATTTTAGATGCCGATATTCGTTGTAATGTAGAAGAGCTCAAAGCCTAAACTATCTCCAAGAGTGTTGATGCTTATGAACGGAGGTAGCTAATCGCACTTTAGGATTGCTTCTTCAATTTGTACTTGGAAAGAATTAGGCTAATTAGGACATTTGCTTACCAATGGTTGAATTCACTTACAACCATCTAGTGTATGGCACCACTAAGCAAGCGCCCTTCGAAGTTGTCTATGGTTTTAATCCTGAGTGTCTCCTTGTTTACACTCTTACACCTAAACCTACACAAGAGAACCTTAACACAAGAGCTTGAGTACAATCCCTCCAACACATCTATGACAAAGTCATTCAACACATCGACCAAGTTGTTAGAAGGATGCGAAAGAAGACCAAGAGTAGGACGGCTAAACAATTCTAGCTAGGAGACTTCGTATGGCTACACCTTAGCAAGGAACAATTCCCAAACGAACTATCTACAAGAGCTAAAGGAGCTTTCATAATCCTCTAGAAGATCAATTACAATGCCTACAAATTAGAGTTATTTGTGGATTATAGGGTTTCTGATGCCTTTAATGTTGTTGACCTTAGTCTATATCACCCTAATAGAGAGTTGAATGAAGACCATTCAAATTTGATCCCAAATGTAAAACAACCTGAAGGGAATGATAGGAATCAAGCTATCGAACCACTAACCCGTAATTGAGCTCAGGATTAGAGGGATTGGTAAGATAAATCTTCCTATTCCAACCGAATCATGTGGAGGTCGAGTATATCTTTTTCAACCCATTCTGCTTACTAAGCCGAGTGACTACCTATTTCTCGTATGTTGTGTCCTGGGAAGTGAGAACCTAAGCCAATAGTCTTTCTTCATTCTCACAGATGCCTGGCTAATTACTTACTCGGCTACACCCTTATCGAGATGCCAAGAGAAGGAGCATATACTGATCAAGCCACCCCTACTCAAACAAGCAAACTGTTCGTACTTTTTGTTCACATCCTCCAATGGCATCACTAATACAATACCACTACGTGTATAGTATCATGTGTAGAATATATTGCACTAATGATTGTTTTCCTTATATATTCACTTTTACCCTTTTTTATCTTGTACATTACTTCCTTAAAAAATACCATTTTTGTCTTTTCCCTTTTAGGTAAATTGCCTTAACTTATAGGTATAAATACACTTGTACTTGTAGTTATAGCAACCAGAATTCAAATTATCATCAATACACTTTGAGTACTTCCTTGAGTAAACATTACATGTTTACTGTTTACTCTTAGCATTACTCTTATCCTAACCCTTAAGCAAGGTTAGGTGACGAGTAACCTCACTAGACTGATTCATGTGTCATATTGAATTGTGTCATGAGTCTTCAAAAATTCCATTAGTTCATTATATCCTCTGGAGCTGTTTTATGGGTTTTGCTTACTTCTTCATTCATCATTCTATCCTCTCCCACTTTCCCTATTAACCCTTTCAAGCTTTCTATAAGCTCAGATCCATCCAATAACTGTCAGTATCTATTGTTGGTCACAGTTCTCATCATATTATCGATGAGTGCTTCACATATTCTTCTTAAAATACTAAGGATGTTTGTTCGACATGTGATTTGTGATGATACTCAAATTAAAGATTTTGAATGTTGAGCTACCTACTAAGGTGAATTATCTTCTTGATGAGTTTATTGATTTGTTCCTTAATAAACTACCTAAGGTAATGCTTCCGATTAGAAGGATTGATCATGCAATAGACCTAGAGTCAAGATCCACACTTCCATACAAACTAGCATATCAATTAAATCTTGAGTAAGCTACTAAGCTTTAAAGATAGGTTAACAAGCTAATAGAGAGATGATATGCTTAAGAATCCCTAAGTCCTTATGTAGTACCAACATTGCTAGTGAAAAAGAAAGATGGCACATAGTAAATGTATGTAGATAACAGAGCCATCAATCAGATCACCATCAAGTACAGGTACCCTATACCACAGCTTGATGACATGCTTGTTAAATTTCATGATGCAAGAATCATCTCTAAGATTGATCTCAAGTTTGAATATCATCAAATTAGAATGTAAGAAGGAGATGAGTAGAAGACTGCATTCAAGACTCAACATGGATTATATGAGTAGCTCTTGATGCCATTCGGATTATCAAATGCACTAGCGCATTCATAAGGCTAAGAAACCATGTAATTTGGTAGTTGATCAAAAAGTTCAATGTTGTTCACATCGATGACATCCTTGTTTATAGCCCTAACTTACAGACGCATTGTGAACATCTTCGAACTATTTTCCTTAACCTTCGAGTTGACAAGTTATATGCCAATCTAAAGAAGTGTGATTTTTGTAAGCTTAAAGTGATCTTCTTAGGGTTTGTTATGAGTAGAAGAAGTGTTTGGGTTGATGAAGAAAAGGTAGTGGTGATTATTGAGTGGTTAGTAATGACCTATTCTACTAATGCTCAAAGTTATCATGAGCTAGTAACATGTTATCATTGCTTCATAAAGAAAATTTGTACTATTATGGCCTTGCTTACCAAACTATCAAAGAAGAATGTTAAGTTCAAATGAAGATAAGAGTAATAGAGCTTTGACAAAGTAAAAGCGAAGTTGATGACTACCTATCCTAGCTCTCCCAAGCTTTCACAAAGTTTTTGAAGTAGAATGCTATATTTCTAGATTGGGCATAAGTGCCATGTTGATGCATGAGGGCTAACCTGTTGCCTATTATAATGATAAGCTCTAAGGAGCTACTCCCAATTGCTTTATGTATGACAATGAATTTTACTCCTTGATCTAAGCTCTGACTATGTGGTAACATTATCTATTACTAAGGGAATTTGTGATCTATACAAGTCATGAATCATTGAGATATTTGAGGAGTCAACCGAAGTTGTCTAAAAGATAGACCAAATGGGTTGCATTCATGGAGGGATTTTGTTATGTTGTAAAGTAGAAGAATGGTAAGAACAATGTGGTGGCTAATGCCCTATCATGCTGACATTCCTTCTAGATCGATCTCTAAACAAGACTGTTATGATTCTTTGTCATCAAGAGTTTGATAATACACATTTTGTTCCTTATGCCTTTTAGTTAGACCTATGATATGTATGAAGAAGGACGAGTTACTAATGATTACCATAAAGAGGATGGATCTTGTTTAGAAAGGGCAAATTGTGTATTCAGACCTCTTCTCTACGAGAATTACTAGTACACGAGGCATATGGAGGAGGAGTATCTAGCCATCTTAGAAATACTAAGACTTGTGAAGTGCTTACTTCAAGATTCTTTTGGCCAAAGATGATGAGGTACGTACAATATATATTGAAAAGGTATGCTGCCTATAAAAATACCAAGAGTCGAACTGAATAAGACTCTATTTACCATTACTTATCTCGACCAAGCCTTGGACTGAGTTGAGTATGGGCTTTGTATTAGGGTTACCAAGGACATCTATAGAGAAGGACTCCATCATGATAGTTATGGATCAATTTAGTAAAATGATACACTTTGTGCCATATAATATAACTAATGACACTTTGGCTATTTCATATCTCTTTTTGTAGGAAGTGGTGAAGCTACATGGAGTACCAAGGACTATTATGTCAAATCGAGATCCTAAATTCTTAAGCCAATTGTCGAGCCTGGTTTTTTACCCTTTTAGATCTTTTTATATAATTAGGTCTTCTCTAAGCCAATCAATACTAAACCCTACCCTACCCATTTAATATTGGCCTTCAACTAAGGTTTAAAGAAAACCATTTTTTCCAACTTAAAAAGATTTGGAGTCGCTACCCGACTGAAGTTGAGAAAAGGGGTGAAGTTATAACCAATTGGGTAGATTGGTTATAACTTAGCTACCGATCTATCGATTAAAAAACCAAGTTATAAATATAATTTTTTAAAAACTAAAGATCTATATTCAGGGGCTAATTTATTAAACCCTAAATGGGTACCACTTTTAACTTTCCGAATTTAACTTCTCTTTTCAAATATACTCTTTTTAATTTCTAAAAAAATTTAATTATGATACATGCGATTAAATTAATTAATTTACATTATCTAAAAATGAAAAAAATATAACTTTCTATATTTTAAGTTGCCATGTACTTGCATACGAGTGCATATGTACCCGCTATTTGGGATCAAACGCACGTAGTTCTTTTACAAAAACTTTTAGTGGGTGGTTTGATTTTAATTTTTATAAAAGGGTTGCATTTACGTTCTTACCCAATTCAATTTATTCAAAGAAATTCTTTTAAAAGGTCCTACATCGTGGTTTATTTTTGGAAACTCTAAAATGGTCCTAATTTGGAAAAACGTTTATTTATTTTCACTTATTTTTAGAAAGCTTAATATTTCTAAGTGATGAAAAAAAATCATAATCTTTTTATTTACCTAT
Source organism: Lumnitzera racemosa (assembly GCA_024138005.1). NCBI lineage: Eukaryota > Viridiplantae > Streptophyta > Magnoliopsida > Myrtales > Combretaceae > Lumnitzera > Lumnitzera racemosa. The sequence goes on along the minus strand of JAMXBC010000003.1, from coordinate 64,691,577 downwards.
TTATTTATTTTTGTTTTATTTATTTCATCACTTATCACTTATTACTTATTTAATAAAGTAAAAAAAAGTTACCTTTTTTTTTTCTTTTCTCTTTTTCTTGTTCTTCTTTTCTTTCAATTATTACTTTCTATTACATTTAAATAAAAAAATAAAAAAATAAAATAGATAAAATAATAAAAAAATAAAAATAAAAGAATAAAACTTTGGACGGATTTGGATGCACGGGTCGGACCTAGGCGAATCGGACGGGTAGGGTTGGGTCAAGTTAGATTGGCTCCGTTGGATCTGGGTTGGTCTTCCATAATAATAGTGTTGCAGATGTGATTCCGATCAATTAGAGCTCCAATTTGACCGGGAAATGGGATTTTTGTTATTTTCTAATTAAGTTTAGGGGGAGTAGGTTTGATGCCTTAACGTTTGGTGGTGGTTGAGGGGGTTGTCAAAGGTAGTGGTTGGTGTGGAAGCTCAGGTGGCGTTAGAGGGGGTTGCTGGTCGTGAATGGTTGATTGGAGTAGGGTTTTTAGACTATGGGGAGCTCGGCCGTAATAGTAGTTTAAACCAAGGGTGATTGATGGTGGTGGTTTAAAGGAGGTAAGCTTCGGTGATTTAGGCTTTAAGGGTAGCGATTCGATTGAACGCCTAGGGGTTGCGGCGAAGGTTGAAGGTAGTTGAGTTGAGGAGCTTGAGTCACGGGGAGTTTTCCTTGAGCAATGGCTCGACTTGGGTCAGAGCAAAGGGAGGGAATTGAAGAGAGAGAGAGTGAGCTAGAGAGAGAAAGAGAATCGTCGGAGAGAAGGGGAGCTTGAGAATTGACTTTGAAGCTCAGGGATAGATCTTCTGCTTATTAACATCCCTATTTATACTTAAATTTCAACCCAGCAACAAAGGAATGCTTGGATCGAAGCTAATGGAAATGGCTGAATTCTCAGTTTTTTTTCCAATCTTTAAATGCTTAATTGACCAAACTTAGATATATTTTCTGTACCGATTCATAGTAGGCTATGTCTAGTGCGAGATTAATGCAAGAAACCATGAGCCTGTATGTAGAAATTGAAGCTAAAGTGGAGGGAATGAGCTATTCATAAGAAGGAAAGTTGATGAAAATTAGGAGAAAATGGAGAAGACTAAGGGAAAGCACTAACGTGGTGCCCCGTTAGTCGACTTGACAAATCCCGACCTACTACGTATCACACTTGATACGACGGCTAATGTGGGATGCCACGTGGCACCACATCAGCAAAGGGCATCCAATCTGATTATGCCACATGGCAGTCTTTGATGTAAGAAAAACAAAAAGTAAGAAAAAGGCCTCCCTACCTTTGCTAGGTTTTGAACCCAAGACCTTATGCTTAATGCTAGTATAATGTTCATATGTTTAACCATTAGGCCGTTAGCCTAAACCTTGTTTATATATGCAATTAAATTACACATATAGACTCGGTCAGTTTGGGCCATATTAAAATCTAAGCCCAAGTTTAATGACTTAACTTCTACACCTAAATATAATATGACAAAATGTTATTTTCCAAAATCTGTTATTTATTTTCTATTTTTTTATTATTTATTTTTTGTGATTTTTTTATAAATTCTTATTTTTCTATTTTCTAAATTTCTTATTTTTTGTGCCTTTTTCCTATTTTCCTATTTTTTTTTATGTTTTTCTAGAATTCCTATTTTTCTAAATTTCTTCATTTTTTTGGAGCTTTCTTTACTTTTCTATTTTTTTGAACTTTTTCTAGTTTAAGATCCTATGAGCTAATTTGAAAAAATAAAAGGGGCAAAAAATTAGGTGTCTACACCAATTTTTAACGATATTTTGGAAGTGCTTAAGGAACAAGCTTTTATTTAGCATTTCTTGCCGTCTACGAACAGATGGTTAAATTGTATTCATTAACCATACCTTAGGCACCTTAGTACAAGTTACAGTTAGGAGGAACGAAGCTTAATAGGACCTATGCTTGCCTACAATTGAGTTTGCCTACAACAGGATAGTCTATAGTGTCATTGAGAAGTCACCCCTCAAAGTTGCATATGCATACAATCCTAAGCTTCTACTTTACTAGATCTCCTTTCCCAACCGACCTAATGATCAACAAGTTATCAAACGATCAAATGTCATCTAAGCAATGCACAAGAAGGTCATGGATCACCAAGCCTAAGCTACTTCTAAGCTTGAGAGAAGAGTTCAGGGATAAAAAGCTAAAGAATTTTGACATGTTGATCTAGTATGGATTCATCTTATTAAGGATTGATTCCCTAATCTAAGGAGAAGTAAGCTTTCCCTACAAGCAGATGGACTGTTCAAAGTGATCAAGAAAGTCAACCCTAATGCTTACTGAGTTGAACTACTAGAGGAATATGGAGTCTCTGACTCTAATATTGTTAATCTATGCCCATACTTCCTTGAGGATCAACTACCTTTAGCCAACCAAGATTTGATCCTAAATCTCAAATAGTTTAGAAGCAATGATAGGAATTAAGGGCCAATTATGCAGTCCTATGCCTAATAACTTACTACCTTAGTATGCTGAGCTAATAGAAGGACCAAACCCTAAAAGAAAAGGAGTTCCTCTAAGTCCACTTGATATGTGTCTTAAGCTCCTCTAACCTAATCACAATCTCTCTAGAGGAAGTTCCCATAGAAGTTGACAATTCTCACGTATATAGAGGTTTGAGCTCCCATGGCCTTAATCTATTAGGTGCCTAAGCCTACATCGACTATCATGATGAAACAATATCATTGTCATGATAGATTACCATGTACCGCATAAAGATCTATAATGAACCCCCTCATTGATCATGCCTTCTATATGATACATAAGGCTCCTTTCACTCCAAGTTACCATTATTCCCATAAATAAGCAATATCAAGAGAGATAACTAAAATTAACCTTTAATTACAAAAAAATACTGAAGTTAAGGTGTGGAATCATCAAATTCTAACTAAGTAAATACATTTACTATTCGTTATTTACATAAAAATTTTCTCTTCTCATCTTGGACCCATACCCCATCTTAACATAAGACTCACCTCGGGCATTTCATAGCCTAGATAAACAAAAAGATGGTCCCACATCAAAAGAAATCTATTGGGGGTGTATGCTTATGCTTAGTGAGCAAATCCCTCCGTTATACTATACAAACAATATATACAATTTCACCATCTTGCTCAAATCTACTCAAACAAATATATAATATATACAACTGTACTATTCATATGGAAAATATACTTTTCTTTTCAAAAATTCAAATTTTTAAGTCAAAATTCCCAAGTTTAGTGGTGTGGTGGGATTTGTAATCCATATTACATGCCCTAAACAGAAGCTACAGGGCATGGTTCTTCGCTAATAGTTAGTATCTCTCAATACCTAGTAAGCCCAAATGCTTAGGATAAAGACTCAATAATATAAATGGCACATTTGCCTAATCCTTGTAGGAGACCCTAATCTTATAAGCCCCTTCCCATCTTCTACATGAGGTGGCAATCAATATAGTTATAATGTGATTGGTTGGCTCACTTATTCATATGTATCTCTCAATACCTAGTAAGACCAAATACTTAGGATAGAGACTTAATAATATAAATGGCACATTTGCCTAATCCTTGTAGGAGACCCTAATCTTATAAGCCCCTTCCCATCTTCTACATGAGGTGGCAATCAATATAGTTATAATGTGATTGGTTGGCTCACTTATCCATATGTACATGGCTTATGCATGAAAATAAGTAGATTATCTTATATGAAATTCTTTGAGAGTTTGGCTCTTAAATAAACTTATAGGTTATGATTTATTACTCATAAAATTATAAGATTTTCTAGAGTTGAACAAAATTAGTCAAATTGAATTCTCAAGTAGTCACTTAGGGTTATAAGTTCTTAATTGTTTTAGCATTTAAGGTTTTAGGTGACTTTAGGTCCATTGTTCTTGTATTCGAGTTTTTATCAATAGTGAACTCTTGAGTTAAAAAATTGAGTTCATTTTTTAATACAAGCATGAATTGTTAGTTTAGTTAATCTTAGGGAACATTCGAGAAGTACTCTTAGTTTATTTACACACCCATTAAATGGTAGGGTTTGCATCATTCCCCCTTTAAAATAAGTTTTGTTCTCAAAACTTAGAGACATACTTGGAACTTCAATTTATTGAGAATACTTTCATCTCACTTCATCCTCAACTTCCTAAGTGGCTTCTTCTCTTTCATAGTTTCTCTAGTGCAGTTTTACATACCCGATTTCCTTATTCGTCAACTTCTGAACTATGCTATCTATGATCTAGATAGAGTGCTCTTCGTATGTTAAATTCTCCTTAAGTTGTATCGATTCTAGCATAATGAGATCGTTTAGGCTAAGTATATGTTTCCTTAATGCTGACAGATGAAATACATTATGTAATTTAGTCATATTAAGGGGTAATGCTAAGCGATACATAAGGTTTCCTACTCTTTCAAGAATCTCAAATGGTCCAATATGCCTGAGGCTTAGCTTCCCTTGAATTCTTACCAAATGTATGCTCTTGATCGAACTTACCTTCAAATATACATACTCATCCACATTAAAATCTAATTCTCTCCTCTTCAAGTCAGCCCAACTCTTCTGCTTGTCTTGGGCTTCCTTCTTCTAGTTTTTAATGGTGGCTACTTTTTTAGCTACCTCTTCAACTAAGTCTAGTCCCCAAGTTGCCTTCTCTGTGTCATCCCAAAATAACGGAGACCAACATTTTCTCCCATGTAAAGCTTCATATGGTGGCATCTGAATAGATGAATAGTAGTTATTATTGTTTTCAAACTCAACCAAAGGTAAGTGAGAATCCCAACTTCCCTTGAACTCTATGGCATAAGGTTAAAGCATATCCTTTAGTATTTGGATTATTCACTTTGATTGTCCATTTGTTTGAGGGTGATATGCTATACTAAACTTGAAGTTTGTCCTTAAAACTTTTTGTAAACTTCCCTAGAATTTAGATAAAAACCTCAGATCTTTATCAAACACATTCTAGTTTCCACTCCATGCAAGCATAGTATCTCCTTCAGATATATCTGAGCTAACATGTTTAGGGAATTGCTCATGTTGATGGGTAGAAAGTATACTTACTTCGTGAGTCGATTTACTACTACCCATACAGCATCATGGTTTACTACTATTCTAGGCAATCCAAACATAAAATCCTTAGTGATTTAGTCATATTTCCACTTAAGGACTAATAATGGTTGTAATAATCCTCTTAGTTACTGGAGCTTCACCTGAACTCTCTGGTACGTATCGCATTTGAGTACATAACTTACAAGATGCTTCATTCCACTCCACCAAAAATTCTTCTTAAGATCTTGGTACATTTTAGTTCCTCCAGGATGTACTGTATATCTAGAATAATAAGCTTCCTTCATGTTCTCCTTCCTAAGTTCAAGGCTTTCAAGTATACGCACATGTCCTTTCATTCAAATCATTTCATCTTTGTCTTGAATGAAATCTATAGACCTTCTAAGTAGCATTTGTTCACTCAAGTGTCGTATAGTAGGGTCTTCTTGTTGTACTTCTCAGATTCTCTCTTACATTGTTCGCTCAAGGACTAGGTTTGATAATTCAGCGTTCGCTTCATGCCATGAAAATTGCAAGTTTATCCTTGAAAATTCCTTGATCAACTCTTTTTGGGCATTGAGGATAGATGCAACTTTTACATGTTTCTTTCAAATTTAGGCATTAGCTATTGCATTCACTCTTCTAAGGTAATAATTGATGTTGAGATCATGATCCTTTATCAACTCTAGCCAATGCCGTTGCCTCATTTTTAACTCCTTCTGAGTGAATAGATATTTCAAGCTCTTATGGTCGGTGTAAATTTCACACTTAACACCATATAAGTAATGCCTCCATATCTTTAGTGCAAACATTATAGCTATTAACTCAGAGTCATGAGTAGGGTGATTCCGCTTCTGCAGTTGTAACTATTACAAAGCATAAATGATTTCTTTTCCAATTTGCATCAATACACAACCCAGACTATTCTTAGAAGCATTACTGTATACTAAAAAATGTTCTTCATTGTTAGGCAATACCAAAATTGGTGCTAAAATTAATTTCTTCTTCAACTCTTAGAAGCTTTCTTCTCTTTCCTCATTCCATTCAAATCTTTCATTCTTTTGAATCAATTGAGTAAGTGGTTTACCAATTTTCGAGAAGTTTTTCACAAACTTTCAATAATATCCAGCCAAACCAATAAAACTTCACATTTTAGTAATGTTTTCAGGCCTTTTCCAATCAATGATAGCCCTCATCTTTTCAGGGTCTACTTTTATTCCTTCCCTTGAAATGACATATTCTAAAAAGGATATCTCCTTCAACCAAAAGTCACACTTAGATAACTTGGCGTATAGCTTGTTTTCCTTAAGTTCTATAATACTAGCCTCAAGTTTTCTTGATGTTGCTCTGGGGTCGATAACTACATTAAGATATCATCAATGAACACAATTACATACTCGTTCAAATATGCTCTAAACACTCTGTTCATCAAATCTATGAACACCGTAGGCACAATGGTCAATCCAAATGGCATCATTAAAAACTTGTAATGTTCATATCTTGTCCTAAATGCTATCTTAAGCACATCTTCTAGTTTCATCCTCAATTAGTGATATCCTGATCTCAAATCAATATGGGAGAATATACCCATACTATGTAATTAATCGAACAAGTCATCAATATGAAGTAAAGGATACTTGTTCTTTATGGTAATTTAGTTTAGTTCCTTGTAGTCAATACAGAGTCTAAGAGAACCATCCTTCTTCTAAACAAACAAAATAAGTGCTCCCTAAGGTAAGACACTTGGTCTAATGAAACCTTGGTACAATAACTCTTGAAGCTGTTTCTTTAGCTCCTTCAATTCTATAGGAGCCATCTTATAAGGTACCTTAGAAATTGGCTCAATTTCGAGCATCAAATCAATAGTGAAATCAATCTCCCTTTTAGTGGCAACCCTGGTAACTCTTTTAGAAACACAACAGGAAATTCATTCACCATTTAGATATCTTTTACTCTTGGCCTCTTTGACTCAACTTTAGTAGTGTTTATCTAACTCGTCTCTAACATTAGCTTAAAGGAGCTTAGTTGGTATGTTCCTACTACTATCAATTCTCCTTGAAACTTTACCTTGGATCCTTTTACATCCTTAAAATGTACTTTCTTCTTTTTATAATCAACTGTAGCTCCTCATGATGCCATCCAATTCATGCCTAAAATCATTTCATATTTTCTTAAGTCTAAAATGATGAGATCCATTATACTATTGTGGCCTTGTATGCTGAGTGGACACTTCCTCACCATCTCTTTAGTGGTGACCACACTTCCCATAGGGGTTTGCATACTGAAATTTGATTAGGCGACAGTTATGGGCAACTTAGCTCTTTTCAGTACTTCGAAGGCAATAAAGGAATGAGTCGCACCGGTAGCAAACCAGGTATACACCTAATGTTCCTTTATATCGACATTCACTGGATCAAATTAAAGTTGAGTATTTACATGGTACAATTATTGAACTTTAAAACTCTCATTGTAAAGTTAATTGTTTTAGCCTCTTATTACTAAAATATACTTAATAACGTAACTTAACTTGAAAGAAAGTTTAAGAAACATACCTGTAATCGGCTTGACATCTAAAACATCTTCTACTTCTTCATAGTAGACTATCTCCTCCTTGGGATACTCCTCACAATCCCATCTTCCCTTTAGATTATAGACTTAGGCGGCATTCACAACTCTTGGTCTCTAGCCATTTCCTCCAGTAATCTTCCCATCTTAAGGTGTCTCACAATTTTTACAATTGCATTTTGACACCGAGGGCAAGTATTAGCTAAATGTCCTACTTGTTTGCAGATATAACAAGTCGTGGTGGTATTCTTTAGACAGTTTACTACCAAGTGACCTCCCTCTCCACAAAAGTAACACTTGTTTGTAAGCTAAGTACAATCTTAGGGACAGTGGTTCCCCTTGCATTTCCAACAAGTAACCTTTCAATTTCCATTATTCTTATAGATTACCTTATGGGGTCTCAGAATCTTCCTTACTTTGGAATTCGAGCTTCCTAGGCCTTTAAATGGCCTCTTGCTAAAAATAGTCATGTTTGGCTTCAACACTTCTTCGCCTTGCCTCTTAACAGTCTTTAACACTTATGCTTTCTCTACAACCTCATTGTAAGTCCTTGGCTGAAATTCCAAAACCTTCTTTTTAATTCGAGGTCTATTCCCCTCGTAAAAATTTTCTTTTTCATCCAGTTACTGTTATGGAATTTAAGTGGAACAAACTGGAATATGCATGTAAATTTTTGCCTTATACTGCTCGAGAGTGTAGTTTCCTCTTCTATTTGAAAACAATTCGTCACTATATTTTACCCACAAACTCTCTAGGAAGTAATGCCTTGAGAACTACCCTTTAAAATCTTCCCATGTAATTAGATGCCTTAAGTTTCCTCTCTTCGTTTCCTACCATGTCCTTGTTAAAAAATGGAGCAAATAAGTACCATAGTCTAGTCTCAAATGATGCGGCACTTTAAAGGCCTCAACTGATCTTTCCACCTACATCAACCAATCCTTAGCCTCACGGGCTAGCTTGGATTTCCATCAAAGTACCCATTGCATTTAAAAAAATTTGGCAACAGGTCCCCTTGCTGTCGAAGCTCATGTTGAACTGGGTATAGGTCTCTAACTAGCCCTACCGGTAGTGGTACTATTATCTACTGTCTTGCTATGGCTATAGGTGGTAATATAAGCATTTGTAGGACATGCTCTTATGGTGCTGGTGATAGAGGTGCTTGTGTTCTTTCTAAGAAAGTCCTTAACAAAGCATTATCTACCCATATAGCCATCAATATTTCCTTGGTGTAGTCAACAGTTGCATTTTGTTCTAGATTTTGTTCCAGTAGTACTTTATCTCTTAGAGGTTATCTCTCATGCCCTTATTTATTGAAAATAAAATTTTTATGATCAGGTTTAATATGGTTAATTCAAATCACAATTTACTCACCATAATCCTTTACTCAGATGAAACAACTTTATTGCTTAGGAATCATAATGTCCATCTTCAAATCACCTATTATGAAGCACTTCTTTTTAATTACACTACTAGAATAGGAATCAAATCACAAAAAACACAGAACAAGTTCTTTCATGAATTCTCTAAATACATACAAAGTTTAAGTACATACCCTTGCAAAGTTACATCTGTTGATAGTCAGTTTTCGGTCAACTTACACTTATCGTTTCGTTGGTCGAGAAGCTAGGTAATCGAATCTCTTAACATTCCTACTCATTAGATACCCAATAATTATGTCGAGTAGAAGAAATGCTCCTGGTTTGAATTCCAATCCAGAGTGTGAACAGTTATCATAAGCACAGTTATATTTTACAACCGCTTGCTATCCCTACATATCAGAGAAGATGTCAAGTCAAGAGTGCTCCACGTATGTCAGGACCCTAAAGGGAGCCTAGTAAGATTACCTAAAATTTCCACAACATATGTGCACCCATGCTATGAAAACCGCCTTGCAAGTCAGAGATTACAAGACTCTAAATAATTAATCATTAAGGTTACTAATTTTTAAGTAATCAATTTACTGTAGAATACAAATATAAATAACTATGGGTATCCGATATCCCACATTTCCTCAGAACCGCAGAGAATCGGTATCCCCTACCAAATAATAAGACAGGATATACTAGCATTAGAGTAAGGTTTAGTAAATAAATATTTTCTGCAAATGATGTCTATGTATTATCTAAAAAGTACTCAGCTACTTCTAATACTAATGTACATATCTTCATCTCGCACTCAGCACTCGAGACATATCCCAATCCCATCATATGTAAACCTGCAAATGAAATTAAGGGGGAATGAGCATAAAATAACTCAGTGAGTTCATTCCTCACCACTACCAGTCAAGCAAGTTTTCACACATTATTATCACATATGCAAGCAAGCTATCTACATACATAATGAATACAGGCGTGATGAATGCAAGCAACACATCCATAGGAGTCCGGAACTATGGAAGGTGTAGAATTACGTCGTCTACACTTTGATTATCCCTTGTACTTACCCACACAGGGCACCTTAGCTTGGCCGCATGAGGCTACCTAGGGGCACCACCCCACTAGGTAAAACTCGATTATTACCCTAGCCGAGAAAAGAGTTTCAATCCAAATAGGGGGAGTCTAAACTAGAACTATCCACCCTCCAAGGCTCCTGGGGCACAAACATGCGAGTCCTCTCATAACCAAAATTTAACCAAAGCCTTACAGGCACAATAAAGCGAGTCCTCTCACTATCGAGTGGAAAACCCATGCTAGCTTTGCCTTAACGTTAAAAATACTCTTTATGGCTCCTCAAGCCCTTACAGCAATCATGTAAAAATTTGTTCACTGATAGAAAAGCTTTTTCTAAAAATACTTTTCTTAAGATTTTTGCAAGGCTAGCACTCTCCATTCATACCTTTACCAAGTCATAGACATGCGATGAGTAGAACCAGTTATTTAAGCAAATATTTATATTTATCAATTTAAAAAGGTGATCACACAGATGATGGCATACAAGCAGAACAGTCATTCAAACATACAAGCAATAGCAAATAGCAAAACATCGTACAAGTAACACGCACAAGCAAGTAGCAGGTCATCATAACTCCCTCACCTGGATTATTGCTCATTCTCCAAGCCTTTAGGGTTTCCAGGACTCGATATCGAACCCCTAAATCAAAATGGTAAAACTTATAAGTGTTTTGGGAATTCAGACTTTTTAGTTAACTAAAAGTCTATTATAGTTTATCTAGTTTCCTCCAATATAACCCGAGTATAGTGTATATAAGGTTAACCCGAGTATAGTGTGTATAGGGTTACCATATCCCATGAGATTAATAATAACTATTTTCTTATATTAGTAAGGTATGAGGCTTCCTTTATGTATTTTGTAACTTTTTCGTTCTAATTCCGATATTTGAGAACTTATATTCGTTTTTCATCCTTTTTGGACGCACATTCATACGATTATGTCTGTTTTGGACGTTAAGACCCGTGTTTTATGATATGAACTAAATTTATTGAAATTTTATCTTATTGAAGTTTAATTATTCTTATTGCTTATGTTTATGCCCTAGTTTAGGATTTAATGATTGAATTAGCTATTTGATTCTTACACTTAGAAAATTTTACATTAGTACTACTAATCCACATGATTAAATTTAATTCAATCTAGGAAGTGTATTAGGGTTTAAGGGATTTTCAACTTCTAAATACATGTATATACCTATGTTATGTGCTTATGTAATCTTATTATTTCTTCTATTATAAACCTAAGCTTTCATCATCACTTATGTAATCAATTGATGATGTCATAGCTTATGTAATGTCTAGATGATGTCATAGCTTATGTAATCCATTTATTACATGTAAATATATATGTCATTAAGTACTTATACATATACATATGTTATATACCTACCTACACTCATAATATACTAATATGTGTACTTATGTACTAATATATATACTAATACATATACCCATATATGCATACGATGACATACATATTTTTATACGTATTTTCGTATGCCTTATATAACCCCTTAAGAAAGCTTCACAATTTCATTCTTTTTGTATTTTAAGAGTATATTTGACATGATATATGTATGTATAGTTAGTATATACCTTATTTTAGGTTATGTACATATTGTATACTTATGTACAAAGGTATTTATACTTGTATTCTTTTAGCATATCCTTTTATACATATACTTAAGGACATATGCACATGCATATCCTTCTTCTTCTTCATGATTCCTAGATTTCTACACTTAAAGAGGAGAACTTTGTGCTCTTTCCTTCAAGATCATACTTTTCACATGCCTAATTGTCTAATCTACCTAATTAACTAACTAATGAAGAATAGAAAGCAACATAAAGTAACTTAAGTACAAACCTTTAGTTGTGTTGAAATTATGGAAACAAAAGGAGAAGTTGTGAAAGTGAAAGAAGAAGAAGAAGCTCAAAGTAAGAGGAAGTTGTTTTTGTTTTGTTTCTTTTGATTTGTTTTGCTTCTTTTTTTTATTTGTTTTGCTTATGGAAGAAGGAGAATGGTGGGGTCTAGAAGGTGAGATGAATGGATGGTAATTTAAGAGGAGAAAGAAAAAGAAATGCTAAAGGAAAAGAAAAGAAAGGAAATCATGAGAAGAAGATATTTTCTTCAAATGAAAAGGACACTTTTGTTGACTTTTCAACTGTTGACTTTAGTCAACATTTTGACCTTGGTCAACATGTGTTGACTTGATCAACTTTCAAAAAAATAAAGACTCTTTTGTGTACATAATGAACTAATTAGGAAAAATTTGGAGAAAGATTAAGGAAATGAAAGGAAATAAGAAATTTACTGAATTGATTAATTAAAATAGATAATGAGATCTTCTATTAAGTATTTATATCCTATATACACCATTTGGTAAGCTACTAACTATAATTAAATTGGAAACTATCATTTAGGGTATTAAGGTTTACTACATTTAACTTAAGCCTCAACTAAACCTTTAACTCTATGTAATACTAACCTAGTTATATACTTAGAAGATGAATGTGATCTAGAATACAATATCTTAGTTTCTAAGGGGTCACTTAAGTATTCTAAATGTTTATGCATGATTAAGAGTTATCTTTAGTTGTTTACCGATGAAATGGAAAAATATGGAGGATATATTATCACTTAAGGTTTTAAGGTAAATTATGGTGAATTAGTGCTTTTGTATCCTTAAAATTATAATTTTAGGGTTTTTATTACTTTAGGGCACAATCTCTAATGTTTTTCCACATTTTGGGTTTCATATATTCTTACGCGATTAAATCTTCAATTGTTATCTTAGGGTTTTGATGTGGTTCGAGGTTTTAGGGTCTTCGTATGCGGTTAAGGGTTCAATTGATGATTTAAGGTTTTTCGTATCTACTTTAGGTTTTGGATTGAGATTTTAATTGGTCTTAAATCTCATTGGCTCTTTTGAGTTCGGGAAATCATCTACAGTTTGGACATTTGTTTCTATACTTAGAAAGCTAAATTCGTGGGGTTTACAACGTATCTTAACAGCAACCTCAACAGTTGCCTTAGACATAACAACCGTCTGTAAACACCAAAAAGAAACATGGTAAGATCTCTTGAACATTTTTCATTTTCCCACTTACTATACTAAATCTCTATTCTAACATAGGCATCGGAGTGGCTGCACAGGATTGGCCCTATACTAAGTATTTTTACTCTCTTTTGTAGGACTATTTCTTGACCTACTAAATTCACCAACAACATTTAGCACTATTTATTTTTCTCTAAACACGACTACATGGTTAGAACTAAGATCATATGAAGTACAGGTGCCAGTACTTCCTCCTAACAACGTGAAGGAGGGAGTTAGCCTGCTGATGAACAATGATTTACTCGACTCGAGTAGCTCTATCTCGATTTTGCCAAAGAAAATTTCGAGCTAAACAAAAAATATGAACAAATCCTTAACCTTCTCCATAAAAGTTTTCACTTGAATCAAGAAAAAGAGTGTAGTAATGATGAGGCCAATAGTACTGACAATTCCATTTATTCACTTGAATTGCCAAAAAAGCAAGCTAAGGTTCCAATGTGACCTACAACTCCTGCTTTCAAAAATATTGATAAGGGCAAGCAACCGCAGCATATGCATCATCAAGGACTCTTGCAAGTTAACATACTTGTTTTAGTGACCAAACAGTTACAAATCAAGAAATTCCTTCTGTCCTAGAGATTTTGGAGGAAGTAATACCTTAGCACATCAAGCTGCCTTAATTTGAAGCATATGATGGGATGAAGGACCCCAAAGACCACTTGGAGTACTATCGAACACTAGCCAAGTTGCACAATTTAAGTGATAAGGTGGCCTATCAAGCTTTTCCTTCAACCTTGAGGATTGCAGCCAACACATGGTTCAAACACCTCAAACCAATAACATATCATGTTTTGATGAACTAACAGATGTGTTATTTCAACACTTCTTTGCTAGCAAGCTTCCTATTAAGGACTCTTCAATCCTAAACACCACCAAACAAAAGTCCAATGAATCAATCAGGGATTATTTAGCCAGATTCATAACCATGATGGTCTAAATCCTAGAATTAGATTTAAGCCTCATGGAGACTTTTTCAAGTCTCTCACAAAGAACAAGTCGAAAACATTCGCAGAGTTTAACCCTAAAGTAACCTCATACATCTAACAAGAAGATAACATAAAGGCACGGCAAGAAGATGATTAAAGCAGAAGAAATGGAAAGAATGAAACATGGGAAAATGCAAGGATAGACTTGGCATTGACAACGATAATGGCACAGATGCTGAGAAGAAGAGACCAAGGATCCCGACATTCTCATCCCATATGCCCATCAATCGTCTAATCTTGTACATTTTGATGGAGGTCCATGGGGAGAGAGGTATCCTCCAATGGCCAAAAAGAATGTATGGAAATCCCTCAAGAAGAAATTTGAACACATACTATGACTTTCACCATGATAAGGGTCACAATATGGATGAGTGCATTCAACTCAAGAATGCAATCGAAGATGTAATACAATGTAGGTACTTGTGCAAATTTCTAGCGCATGATGCTAAGAGAATCAAAAGACCATCATGGAGGAGAAGAGACAAACATGAAGATGACACTCAGTTAGTAATGGCCACGAGAGATGCAAAGGATGTTAATCCCAATAGAGTACCCAACGAAATAATTAATATAATTGTTAGCCGACCTAATATAGGCCAATTGAGTTCGAATTCTGTTAACGCTAGGAATTATGTTTGCAATATTCACGAAAAAGAAAATTAGAATTAATAATACAATATCTTTTAGGGAAGAGGATTTTGAGGGCATATAAGGCCGCACGACGATCCACTTGTCATCAATGTGAGAGTTGGCAACTTTGAAGTCAAGAAGATTCTCATTGACACATAAAGTTCAGCCGATATCATTTTTCAGCATGCTTTCAATCAAATGAGGCCTAAGATCAAATGGCCATGAGAGATGCAAAGGAAGTATTTTAGGTCGAGACCTACCTAAAAAGCAAGTCAGTCGGCATATAGATTGTCGAGAATAATACAAAGGAAATTCCTTTAGGAAATGATCTCAAGAAGACGACAAGGATAGGAAAACCCATGTCAACTGATGTCTGGCAACGTCTTATTGACTTCCTGTAAGCTAATGTTGACTTATTTGCATGGTTGCCATCGGATATGCCCAGTATTCCGACAAACGTTATAGTGTACAAGCTCTAAATTGACCATAATGTAAAAGTGGTCCAATAGAAAAAGAGACATTTTACATCAGAGAGACAAGCGGTAATAGAACAGGAAGTCCAGAAACTATTAACGGTAGGATTCATCTGCAAAGAGTCTTATCCGACTTGTCTTGCAAATTGTGTGTTAGTCAAGAAGTCTAACGGCAAATGGCGAATGTACATAGACTTCACGAATCTCAACAAGGCCTATCCTAAGGACTGTTTCCTATTACCAAAAATCAATCAAATGGTAGATGTAATTGCAGGACATGCATTGCTTTCTTTCATGGATGCTTTCTCTAATTATAATCAAATTAGGATGGATAAGGTGTAAACCCCGCGAATTTAGCTTTCTAAGTATAGAAACAAATGTCCAAACTGTAGATGATTTCCAAAACTCAAAAGAGCCAATGAGATTTAAAACCAATTAAAATCCCAATCCAAAACCTAAAGTGCATACGAAAAACCATAAATTATCAATTGAACCCCTAACTGCATACGAAGACAGTAAAACCTCAAACCACATCAAAACCCTAAGATAACAATCGAAGATTTAATCGCGTAAGAATACATGAAACCCTAAATGTGAAAAAACATTAGAGATTGTGCCCTAAAGTAATAAAAACCCTCAAATTATAACTTTAAGGATACAAAAGCACTAATACACCATAATTTACCTTAAAACCCTAAGTGAAAATATATCCTCCATATTTTGCCATTTCATCGGTAAACGACTAAAGATAACTTTTAATCATGCATAAACATTTAGAATACTTAAGTGACCCCTTAGAAACTAAGATATTGTATTCTAGATCACATTCATCTTCTAAGTATATAACTAGGTTAGTATTACATAGAGTTAAAGGTTCAGTTGAGGCTTAGGTTAAATGTAGTAAACCTTAATACCCTAAATGATAGTTTCCAATTTAATTATAGTTAGTAGCTTACCAAATGGTGTATATAGGATATAAATACCGAATGGAAGATCTCATTATCTATTTTTATTCATCAATTCACTAAATTTCTTATTTCCTTTCATTTCCTTAATCTTTCTCCAAATTTTCCTAATTGGTTCATTATTATACTAAAGGGTCTTTATTTTTTTGAAAGTTGACCAAGTCAACAATTGAAAAGTAAAAAAAGTGTCCTTTTCATTTGAAGAAAATATCTTCTTCTCATGATTTCCTTTCTTTTCTTTTCCTTTAGCATTTCTTTTTCCTTCTCCTCCTAAATTGACATCCATTCATCTCCCCTTCTAGACCCCACCATTCTCTTTCTTCCATAAGCAAAACAAATAAAAAAGAAACAAAACAAATCAAAAGAAACAATACAAAAACAACTTCCTCTTGTCGTGAGCTTCTTCTTCCTCTTTCACTTTCACAACTTCTCCTTTTGTTTCCATAAATTCAACACAACTAAAGGTATGTACTTAAGTTACTTTATGTTGCTTTCTATTATTCATTACATAAGCTATGACATCATCAATTGATTACATAAGTGATGATGAAAGCTTAGGTTTATAATAGAAGAAATAATAAGATTACATAAGCACATAACATAGGTATATACATTTATTTAGAAGTCGAAAATCCCTTAAACCCTAATACACTTCCTAGATTGAATTAAATTTAATCAAGTATGTGGATTAGTTGCACCAATGTATAATGTTCTAAGTGTAAGAATCAAATAGCTAATTCAATCATTAAATCCTAAACTAGGGCATAAACATAAGCAATAAGAATAATTAAACTTCAATAAGATAAAATTTCAATAAATTTAGTTTATATCATAAAACACAGGTCTTAACGTCCAAAACAGACATTACCGTGTGAATGTGCGTCCGAAAAGGATGAAAAACGAATATAAGTTCGCAAATATCGGAATTAGAACGAAAAAGTTACAAAATACATAAAGGAAGCCTCATACCTTACTAATATAAGAAAATAGTTACTATTAATCTCATGGGGTATGGTAACCCTATACACACTATACTCAGGTTAACCTTATATACACTATACTCGGGTTATATTGGAGGAAACTAGATAAACTATAATAGACTTTTAGTTAACTAAGGAGTCTGAATTCTCAAAACACTTATAAGTTTTACCATTTTGATTTAGGGGTTCGATATTGAGTCCTGGAAACCCTAAAGGCTTGGAGAATGAGCAATAATCCAGGTGAGGGAGTTCTGATGACCTGCTGTTTGCTTGTGCATGTTACTTGTACGATGTTTTGCTGTTTGCTATTGCTTGTATGTTTGAATGACTGTTCTGCATGTATGCTATCATCCGTGTGATCACCTCTTTAAATTGATAAATACAAATATTTGCCTAAATAACCGGTTCTACTCGTCGCATGTCTATGACTTGGTAATGGTATGAATGGAGAGTGCTAGCCTTGCAAAAATCTTAAAAAAAGTATTTTTAGAGAAAGCTTTTCTATCTGTAAACACACTTTTACATGATCGCTGTAAGGTCTTGTGGAGCCATAAATAGTATTTTTAACGTTAAGGCAAAGCTAGCACGGGTTTTCCACTTGATAGCGAGAGGACTCGCTTTATTATGCATATAAGGCCTTGGTTAGATTTTGGTTGCGAGAGGACTCGCATGTTTGTGCCCGAGGGGCTTTGGAGGGTGGATAGTCCTAGTTTGGACTCCCCCTATTTAGATTGAAACTCTTTTATCGGCCAGGGTAATAGTCGATTTTTGCCTAGTGGGGTGGTGCCCCTAGGTAGCCTCATGCGGGTAAGCTGAGGTGCCCTGTGCGGGTAAGTACAAGGGATAATTGAAGTGTAGACGACGTAATTCTACACGTTCCATAGTTCCGGACTCCTATGGATGTGTTGCTTGCATTCATCACGCCTGCATTCATTATGTATGTCGATAGCTTGCTTGCGTGTGTGATAATAATGTGTGAAAACTTGCTTGACCGGTAGTGGTGAAGAACAAACTCACTGAGCTGTTTTATGCTCATTCCCCCTTAGTTTCATTTGCAGGTTTACATACGATGGGATTGGGATATGTCTCGAGTGTTGAGTGCGAGATGAAGATATGTATATTAGTATTAGAACTAGCTGAATACTTTTTAGATGATACATAGACATTATTTGCAGAAAATATTTATTTATTAAACCTTACTCTAATGCTAGTATATCCTATCTTATTATTTGGTAGGGGATACCAATTCTCTGGGGTTCTAAAGAACTGTGGAATATCGGATACCCATAGTTATTTATATTTGTATTCTACAGTAAATTGATCACTTAAAAATCGGTAACCTTAGTGATTAATCATTTAGAGTCTTGCAATCTCTGACTTGCGAGGCAGTTTTCATAGCATGGGTGCACATATGTTGTGGAAATTTTAGGTAATCCTACTAGGCTCCCTTTAGGGTCTTGACATAAGGCCGATGAAGTCTATACATCTTTCATTGTCAATTTTGGAACCTACCATTAGATAGTGATGCCTTTCAAGCTAAAGAATACTGGTGCTACATACTAGAGATTAGTAACGGAGATGTTCAAATCTCATATCCATAAGAATGTTGAAGTATATGCAGATGACATGATTGTGAAGAACATAAAGGAAGATCATCATCTTGCTAATCTAGAGGAAACATTTGACACATTGAGGAGATATAGCATGAAACTCAACCTATAGAAGTACATTTTAGGCACAACGTCAACAAAATTGCTGAACTATATGCTTACTTGATGTAGCATTGAGGCCAATCCGAGAAAGATTGAAGTCACCTTATACGGTCAAGGAAGTACAAGAACTCATCAGGCGAATTGCTATCCTTAATAGATTCATATTGAGATGTGTGAATAGATGAGCAGAATTCTTCAAAATTTAGAAGAATGCAAAAGAATTCAACTGGATCGACGATTGCGAAAGATCTTGAAATGAGCTCAAAGAATTTCTTGCATTGCCCCTGATACTCTCGATACCTATTCCTAGAGAAAATTTATAATTATATCTATCAATTAGCAGTCGAGCACTTTCCTCTATGTTAGTCCGAATTGATGGCAAAGATCATTGACCCATTTATTATGTGAGTCATGTTCAGTAAGGGTTAGAGCTTTAGTACGCAAAGATGGAAAAATTTGTATTGGTAATGGTTCTATCAGCAAGAAAATTGAAATCGTACTTTGAAGCTTACTGGATTATTATCCTCACCAAGCAACCATTATAGCAAGCATTATAGAGACTTGATTATTCGGGGAGGTTGATGAAATATGCCTTAGAGCTTAGCGCCCATGGTGTAAAATAGAATCCCAGAACGGTACTAATGGCTTAAGTACTGGTGGATCTTCTGGTTGAATTTGTGGGGGATGAAGGCTATGAGGAGATTGCCAAGAATCCTATCTATCTAGTTTCGTTATGTCGATGGTTCTTCGACACGAGAAGGGAGTGGTGCAGGCCTAGTTCTCCATAGCCCCCATAATGTCAAAGTTCATTACGCTCTGAAATTTGGATTCCTAGCCAATAATAATGAAGCAAAGTACAAAGCTCTAATTTCTAGATTGAAGCTGGCTAAACAAATAGATGCCAAGAAACTTGAAGTGTTCTTTAATTCCTAGTTAGTAGTAAATCAAGTCATTAAAAGTTATGCAGTAAGAGAAGAAGAGATGAGCAAGTACCTATTGGTGGTACAAATGCTTGCAAAAGAATTCCTATCTTGCTCAATTCACAAAATTCCAAAAAGTAAGAATATTGCTACCGACAAGCTATCGAAGTTAGTATGGCATTCCCTGAGATGAGTAAAAAACTTTTCATAGAATTTCTCCTGTAAAAAAGCTTATCCAATCTCTCCTAAAGCTGTGAGTTAGCTCCCTACCAAAAAGAAGAATCACGGATGGATCCCTTAGTGAATTATCTAAAAGAAGGTTCTATCCCTAACAACAAAAAAGAGACATGATGATTGACTTACTAAGCTGCAAACTACATGCTGATTGATGGTTAGCTATACAAGTCTACTGCCTAGTGACAATTTGTCATTGTCGCCGTATACTACTTTACCAAGGAAGCTGAGGCCGAGGCTGTAGCAAAGATCACTAAGTAGAAAGTGGAAGCTTTCGTCTTTAACTCCATCATATCTAGATTTGGAGTTCCCTATGCAATAATTATAGATAATAGCCCACAGTTTGACAACAACAAGTTCTAAACATTTTGCCAAAAGCATGGCATTCGGTTGAACTATACGTTTGTAGCATACCCTTAGAAAATGGATAAGTCGAAGCCATAAACAAGATCATATTGCACAGCTTGAAGCGAAAAGTGGATCCAGTTAAGGGGAAGTAGGCCGACGAACTACCGAACATCCTATGGGGATATAGAATCACTCACAGAACCTCAATGGTAGAGATACCATTTAAGTTGGCCTACAACACTAAAGCTATGTTATCGATTGAGTTGGACTTGCCTAATCTTCGTACACATAATTTTGATGTTATGCTTAATTAAGTCAGATTGACAGCGAATCTAGATACTATTGAGAAAATTCGAGACATCGCAAAAGCCAGGGTCACGGTGTACCAACATAAAGCAACAAGATACTAGAATCAGAAAGTAAAGCATAAGGTTTTCTAACCTGGAGTTTTGGTTTACCATAAGATGGAACTACTAGGCACAATAGCAAATTAGGGAAAGCTTAACGCAAATGGGGAGGATCTTGTCAAGATCCAAGAAGCTGTTGGTGAAGAGGCCTATCAACCAAAAAGGTTGGATGGATCCATCATCCACGAGCTTGGAACGCCGAGAATCTAAAATTTTATTTCAATTAATGTCAGATGATATTTGCCATCACTCATTTGGTGACACCCAACGTGCTAGTAAGAAGTATTTATGACGGTTATATGTTTGATTTCTTTGTGATTTGGTTATAATTGCCAAATGAACAAATTTTAAGCTATACGGCAAACAAACTTATCTAAGTTCTAGCCTAATGTAGTAGAACTATACAAATTAACTATATGGTTGAGTAATGCGGCTAGTGCATACCTCAAATGATTAAGAGATTGGTATAATAATGGGCATGTGAAATAAAATGTGCAAAGCAAAAATAGACATGTGAAATAAAACATGTCGAGTAGAAATGGGTGTACGAAATAAAACATGCCATGGAATAATAGGAGTATGAAATAAAACATGCCAAGAAAAATGATGAAGTGAATTAAAGCATTTTAACAATTAAGAGCGCAAGAGAATGTAATATACTATGCATTCCTTTGATTATATTCTAGTGATTAATTACAAGAGAATGTAATATGCTAATACAACAAGTCCTACGGCCTATTCTCATATTTAGCAAAAGCGATTCTTAAATCTTTTACTAGGGCTTCCTTAGCAGCTGGTTTCTTAGAGGAGGCAACTTCCTCAGCTTGAGCTTCATTATCACTTTGATCTATACTCTCAACACCCATCTCGCTGTCTTCATCTTCATCAACACTACTAACATTTTCGTCGACGTCAACAAAGTCGAGACACAAGAGATCATAGTCAAGATGAAGCTTCAAGACCTCTTCCCTTACCACTTGAACCCCATCTAAGAACTTCTTACATAAAAGCCTCTCGTATTGCCAATTGGGAGTAACTATATCAAGAGCCTCTTCAAATGAAGTTCCCTTCTTCATAGTCTCCTGTAATTTAGCCACACGGCTCTACAAGTTCAAGTTGTTAATCTTCAACACCTTTATTTGCATCTCGAGCTTATCTTCATCATCGTTCATCCTATAAACAGTTTGGCCTAAGCCCTAACACTCTTCCCTTTTCTTCTGCAGTTCCTCCTTCAAGCTTTCGGACTCTTTCTACTATTGTTCCATTTTAGCCTTCAAGCTAGAGATTTTAGTGGTAGCAAGATCTTGAGCCAATTTCTTGGTAGCAAGTTGCTCCTTAATCTCTCTTGCCTCCATCTCAGCCCTAATCTTCGCATTCTCAGTTATAGCAGTTTAGGCCTTTGGAGCATTGTATGGATCTTCTACTTTTTGCGGCAACTTCAATTATTATAATTAATAACGATCGGATATTACATGGATATAGTGAAGAATATTAGCTTCTTTTCCTCTCTATAGGCCTCGTCCAAAGCTGTAAGGATGAAGCTGCTTATCTAGGAAAAGAAATTGTGTTAATTATATGAAGGAGTTAGAGAAAGAAAATGTTTATGGATACTCACATCATATAATTTGCTCATAATATGGGCCTTATTGCAACCACAAACTCTATCGACATCCTTCTTGGCAATATGTTTGTCTTTCGAAAGAATAACTCCTTCCATTAAAGATAAAGACTTCGTCTTATCTCCTAAGGCTAAGTTAGTGTCCAAAATCTAATTGCTCCAGCAAGGGCTGAAGTACCCACTGACCTCTTTGTTTAGCATGAATTCGACACTACTGATGCCAAAAGCTTTAGCATACATTACTTCCTTCGTCCGTTTGTCTAACCCCTTAGATTTCTTGACAGGCAACTGGTCATTAAGTTCCTTCTCTAGTTTTTATTTTTTATTTTTAGCACTTGGAGCCACTGTAATCACCTATGATGAGCCTTCCGCGGTAATTACATTTTCATCATGCTTGTCAAGGTATGCCTCAGCTCAATGGTAGTTTAAATAATCACGACGAAAGGCTCCTTAGAATAAACCTCAATCAGCTATATTTTCTCATTCCCCTTCACTCTCTTGGCAAGACGAGAGATCTGTACAGCTACATGTTTTGTTGCTACCTCCTTTGGTAGTGTCTTTCCAATAGTAAGCCATATGGTAGTTGTAAGTGGTCCCCCTATTACCAACCTTAGACTTCTTAGCCTTGACTTAAGCAAGTAGCTTTGTAGGGTCTACCTCTCTAGTACCCAAATTTACATGATAAGTAAATCAAATATAAATAGAGAAAAAATATAAACTTACATTTTCCATGTCAAGTAAGGCTCAAAGGTTACTATTCTCCCCTAAAGTCTCGAGAATAGCTTTCCTTGTAGCTATACCCAACACGGTAGCAATACATCAGCATACCTTCTTTTTCGAAAAATACTAGTTCTCTATTTTCATAACACCATATAATTATCTTGGCATTTAAAGAACATTTTGTTTCTCCTTCTCTCTTGAATCTTCTTCGGTGCTATTGCATCATTTAGCATTAAATCTACATCCTTTGTATGTATCAACTTAGTCCATTGGGTCTAAAAGTCTAAGTCCTTATCAAAAACTATTGACACGAACTTATCATGCCACTTGTGAATCTTAGATTCTAACCTGTCCATGAACTTATACCTATGCCTTATAACAGCAAAATATTACCCGTCAAGCTACCTACTGATGGTGAAGAAAAATATAAACAATTGAGGTGTAGCCTTAACCTTAATCTCTTTACATAATATCTCAAGAGCCGCTAGAAGCCGATATGTATTGGATGAGATCATACTCGGCATGACTCTAAAGTAGTTGAAAAAGCCCCAAACAAAAGCCGGAAAAGGGAAACATAACCCAAAATCTAGATACTTCAAGTATATATGGAACTCGCGCTCTCGTGGAAAGCATACTCTCTCCTCGTCTCACAGCCTCCTCAAGTTCCACGTCTCACCAATACTAATTATACTTTATGATGAGAACTCTATCGATGGAATTGGCAGTTCCATCAGGAGAATCATGAAAGTAGGTTATTGTATTATATAGATTCCTTGCTAACGACCTCCCTTCCTTATCCTCAGGATAATTATCTATAGGAAGCTCATTAATTTGAGCAAGTTTATCCTATCTTTCCTCCATACTATCGGTCGAACCACCCAAAGAACACATCGCCTCACTCCTATTTTAGGGGAGAAGAGTGACCTCAGTTTTCATTTCCTCGAAATCGGACAAAACAAGTCGACGAGCAACTTTGCGAACCATACCTAAATGGTTGCATGAAATGAAATAACAAAAGTCAAACAGTGAGATTCTAAAGATTTGAAAAAAAACAAAAATTTTAGGTACAACCAAAGGAGTAAAACTTGATTGTAAATAATGCCTTATTATGGACGATCCGTTCTTGTAACTACAAATCTACTTTTAAAAGTATTGATGTACTAATATGATATTCCTATAGATTGTTGGCCTGTATCTCATGTTAGAAATCTAATAGCTATAAACTTTCTAACAGTTATTAGGCTTGTAGCATAATGATAACCTAGGTGATAGGTGTCATGCCTTTATCTTTTTGGTTTCCCAAATGGTTGAGAGATTTGAAATGGCGACGTTTTGGCTAAGACATGATCCATCCTACTTCCCATGTTACTCGGCATAAATTCAAAGACCCCCCCCCCCCCCCCCACTCAGCTTCTATCGCAATACATATTTACATAACTCCCTTTGTCATCTATTTGAACATGGCAGTTGGGGGGAAAATGTCGATAGTTAGTTTTCACTTAACTTACACTCATCGTTTCATTGGGTCGAGAAGTCGGGTAATTGAATCTCTTGGCATTCTTACTCATTAGATACTTGGCAATTATGCTGAGTAGAAGAAACACTCCTAGTTTGAATTCAAATCTATAGTACAAATAGTTATCATAAGTACAATTATATTTTACAACTGCTTACTATCTCTACATATCAGGGGAGATGTCAAGTCAAGAGTGCTCTAAGTGTCTGAACAGTTACCTTAGCAACTACCTTATATACAACAACCGTTTATAAATACTAGAAAGAAACTTAATAAGATCTCTCGAACACTTTTCATTCTCATACTTACTATACTAATTTACCATTGTAACATAGGCATCAAAGTGGCCGTACCAGATTGGCTTTGATACTAAGTATTTTTACTCTCTTTTGTAGGACTATTTCCTAACCTCTAAAATTAACCAACAACAATATCTACTTCCTGCGATTACTACAATAGTACTTAATATAACCATGAATTAAAAGTGCACATAACATCGTACATAAGAACCTCACTACAACTTTTGCTCAAATTAACTAACAACTTCATTTGAAGTACTTCGGAAGTTAAAATGTCCATGACTAACTATGCCTTGTTGAAGGTTCGGCTTCATCATCATTCAACCAGCCTACTTATCGAGGCCTTCTCCTTAGAAATAGTAATGAGGCATCCATGTTTGGGTTAGGCAGTGATCTTAGGTGATAAACTACTCGATATAGTTCATGAGACAGCAGGAACTCACAAGGATCTAGCTTGGTGTTCATCTCCCTTCGATATTCTCTCAGGAAGATAAGTAGAATGTTGATGTTGTCCTCCCACTTTAGGGCATCTGAATGTATATCAATAACATCAAGCTCTACATAGGAAAAGTAAATGTTAGCAGGAGCAACTAGCTACACATATAGCTAAACTACTTTAGGGTGGTTAACCCTTAGGTCTTATGCAAAGGCATAACCATGCCCCAATAGGTGCTAGTGTGTAAAGGTAGGTACAACCATCTTTTAGCCATCTTGCACCAGAAATGCCATTTTGGCTTCTATGCTAGCTCCTTCCTCCCGCTCCATTACATAAGTTAACTCCATGTTAGATAAGACTGGCTTAAGCATCTGGATCAAAATGTCTCGGTAATGACCTCTCTAATAGGGCTCAATCCTGACTTGTCAAGACCCTAAAGGGGGGCTAGTAAGATTATCTAACATTTCCATAGCATGTGTACACTGATGATGTGAAAACTGCCTTGCAAGACTCTAAATAATTAATTACTAAGAATGTTGCATTGTTAATTAATTAACATATTATATGATATAAATAACTATGGATATCCAATATTCCACAATTCCTAAAAATCATAGAGAATTAGTATCCCCTATCAAATGATATGATCAAAGAGAATAAACTTAAAATTCAGACTTATTGAAGTTACTAAATCTAAATATATAAGTAGTAGTAACATTTAAAGTCTCAAATAAGCAATGCAATATTTCTCTAATTCAAACCTCCAAAACATATCAATACGTACACCCAATGCTCGGCTCTTAGCCCATGTCCAAATATGTAGCACCTACAAAGAAAAAAAAAACTATTAGGAGGTAAACTACAAGAACATAGTGATCCATCCTTCATACTATATTGGCAAACAAGTTATCAAACAATTTGTTACAACCATATGAATGCATGCATATGCATATGCCAAACAATATATGCAGTTGATTTGTACTACAAATAATATTATATTTTAATACCCTCCGAAATAAGGGTTAAAGATACATCAGTACCAATAACAACGGGACTTTAGCACCTAGGTTATTAACCATATCTTTCAATTTCATATTTCATAAAATATATTTCCATTTCTGAAAATTCAGCAGTACACAAAATCCCAAGCTTAGCAATGAGGCCGCCCTTGCAGTCTACACTTATACCCTACAACAAAGATCTCTAAACTCGACCCTTAACAATACGGTTAGTGTCTCCATCGCCTAGTAAGCCTATAGGTTCAGGTAAGATCTTGTTGTACGAGTACACTGCATAGAAACACTTTAATATATATAAGCAACCCTCATAAGGCCTCTCTTTACCTTCATGTGAAGTGACGGCTGGAATAAGTAATGCAATGCATAGATAATGCATGACCCTTTTAATTTAAGCTAAGTCAAATATAATCAAGTCAAATTACGAGGTGATTTATCAATATCAGCAAACCATCCAAATCATGTAACGATTAATTATATAATCAAATCCTTAATTATTGTGTTAAACAATATTTTTCACAGTAAGTAATCAGTATTAAGCACATATAGATCCCAAATCCCCACACATTAAGTTATTACTATTTAATTTAAGTGAACTAACTACTAACACAAAACAAGTATAGAGTCATCGAGAGTACTCACTTGACTATGATGACTCGCTCTAGCTATAATAATCAATTAGAAGATCCTTGCCCTCATTAGGATCACCAGATAGTAATTAAATTAACTAATGATTCTAGATATCTATTTCCTAATTCTACTTAGATTACTATCAGTTTTTATTCAATTAAACCTAATTGTTATTCGTATGTAATTTTTTCATTTTATTTTCGATATTTACGAATTTGTAGTCATTTTTCATCATTTTTAGATATATGTTCCTACGGTGATGTCCGTTTTGAATGTTAAAACCCATATTTTTTTATATGAACTAAATTTATTGGAATTTTAGCTATTGAAACTTAAATATTATTATTACTTATGTTTATATCCTATTTTAGTACTTAATGATTTAATTAGCTATTAGATTCTTACACTTAGATAATTTTACATTGTTATTACTATTTTATGTGCTCAAATAAGGTTAATTTAATTGGAGATGTATGTTATGGGCTTAAAGTAATTTCGGCCCATATATGTATACATATGTGCATATTATATAGTTTATTATCTTATTATACTATCTTATGGTATTTTAAATAATTTTGTTATAAATTATTTATGTATAACTTTTAAACTTAAGTACTTACCTACGTTATACTTATGTTATGTATATATATACATCTAATATACCTGTATGTATACTAGTATACTTATACATATATCGTATCTATACCCATACATATACCCATATATATATACAGTGTTATACATATTTTTATTTGTATTTTCGTATGCCTTGTATCATTCCTTAATAAATCTTTATGTAATCCATATTTTTTCACTGTATAAGCTTATTTAGCAAGTTATATTTATATATACTTAGTATACTCCTCATTTTAGGTTATATACATAGAAGATACTTATGTATAAGGGTATCCATACACTTGTACATCAAGTATATTCTTATATGCACATACTTAAGCATATGTATATGTGCTCCTTCTCCATTTACCTAAGGGTTTCCTATACTTATACTAAGTATTTCACTAAACTCTTATACAAACACTGCATATGCATTTACTTGTTGTATGTACATAGGTGTTTCTACATGTATACCTAAGTATGTGTCTACTCCTAAGCATAAATATAAGGATTCCTATCATCCATAAAACAAAAGCACAAATTACATAAGGTTCTTACTCTAACCTAACTCATACAATTCATCACCAATTAAGATAAGAATTCGTATAAAAATATACCTATTTCTTCTTTATAATATGAAAAAGGAAGATAAGTATATATGAGATAGTAGTTTGTTTTGACTATTGGAATTGTGAAAGTGAAGTTAAGAAAGTAAGGGAATAAGGGAGCAAGGGGGGGTTACGGTTTTGGTAAGGGGGAAAAGAGGGTGTTTTATTGTGTTTTTGATGTGTTTAGAAGAAGATTAAAGAGGGGTCTAGAAGGAGGATGAATTGACGGCAAGAGGGGAAAAAGAAAGGAAAAAATAAATCAAAAGAAAAGAGAAGAAAACTCTAGATGACAATGTTACATATGTTGAATTTTCAATATGTTGACTTGGTCAACCTTTTGACTTTGGTCAACATTTAATTTGGTCAAGTCTTTGAAATTAAATGTAATTTGTACGTACATAATAGAGTAATTCAGGAAAATTTATGAGAAAAATTAAGGAATTGAAGGGAAATGTGGATATTGAAATGATTAGTAAGAATGGTTAATGAAATCTTCCTCTAAGTATTTATATTATATATATATTTTTAATATGGTACTTAGTGTAATTATCATGAAATATGTCATTTAGGTTACTGATACTTATTACATTTAACATAAGCATCAATTAAACTCTTAACTCTATATAATACTAACCTAGTTATAAACTTAGAAGATGGATGTGATCTATAATGCAATATACTAGTTTGTAATGGATTACTTTAGTATTATATGTATTTATGAATGATTGAAAGTTATCATTGATCTTTTACTAATGATTTAGTATAATACTAAGGAGATATTGTCAATTAGGGTTTTAGAGTAAAGTATAGTGAGTTAGTACTTTTATATCTTCAAAGTTATTGTTTTAGGGTTTTATCACTTTCAAATCCAATTTCTAGTGTTTATATAAATTTAGGATATAAAAGTTTTCTACGTAATTAAATCTTCGGTTGATATCTTAGGGTTTTGATGAGGTTCGAGGCCAACTTTTTACAGTTATATATACATAAGGTTTAAGGTCTTCGTATGCGATTAGAGGTTCAATTGATAATTTAAGGTTTTTCATATTCGCTTTAGGTTTTGAACTGAGGGTTTAATTAGTTTTAAATCTCTCTAGCTCTATTGACTTTAGGAAATCATCTATAGTTTAGGAGTTTGATTCTACACTTTGAAGGCTAGATTTATGGGTTTTACATAAGGAGCCCGAGAGATAGGGAGAGAGTATGCTTTCTATGGGAGCATAATTTCTATATGTACCCAAAGTATCTACATTTTAGACTACGCTTCCCTTTCTCAGCTTTTGTTCAGGGCTTCTTCAATTACTTCAAAGTCATGCCGAGTATGTTCTCACCCAACACATATCGGCCTCTAGTGGATTTTGAGATAGTATGTGAAGAAGTTAAGGTTAGGGTTACGCCTCAGTTGTTTAGATTTTTCTTCACTATCTATAGGCAACCTGATAGCTGGTACTTCGTTGTTGCAAGGCATGGGTGTTAGTTCATGAATGAGTTAGAATCTAAGATTCACAAGTGGCATGATAAGTTTGTATGAATAGTGTCTGATAAGGACTTAGACTTCTAGATCCAATGGATTGAGTTGATACGTACAA
Organism: Lumnitzera racemosa; assembly: GCA_024138005.1. NCBI lineage: Eukaryota > Viridiplantae > Streptophyta > Magnoliopsida > Myrtales > Combretaceae > Lumnitzera > Lumnitzera racemosa. Next base: position 64,661,663 of record JAMXBC010000003.1, on the reverse strand, counting down.
AGGATGTAAATCTAATATTAAAGTTACAGCAATAGCGAAGAAAATTCAAGAGAGAAGGAGAAACAAAATGTTCTTCTGGGACATCGAGAGAATTATACAATGTTATGAAAATGGCAAACCAATATTTTCTGAAAAAGAAGGTACATTGATGTATTACTACCGTACTGAGTATAGCTACGAGGAAAGCCATTCTTGAGACTTTAGGAGAGAATAGTGACCTTTCAACCTTGCTTAATACGAAAAATGAAAATTGATATTTTTCCCCTATTTATATTAATCGATTTACTCTTCATGTAGATATGGGTGCCAAAAAGGTGATTCCTGTAAAGCTACTTACTCAGGCTAAGGCTAAGAAGTCTAAGGCTAATAGAAGGGGGACCACCTTAGCAACTATTGTACGGCCTACTATAGTAAAGGAAGCTGCAGCAAAGTAGACGGTTACGTAGATCTCTCATCCTGTTGAGAGAGTGAAGGAAAATGAGAATATACAACCAACCGAGGTTGGTTCTGAGGAGCCTTTAGTCATGATTATTCAAACTTCCATCGACTTAAGGAATAGCAAGCATTGGGAGGCATACCCTGATAAGGAGGATGAAAATGCCACTGTCGCAAAAGGCTCATCACAAGTGATTGTGGTAGCTCCAAGTGGTGAAAAAAGATTAGGGAAGGAACTTGCCGACTAACCACCTATCAAGAAGTCTAAGGTCTTAGACAAAAGGGTACAAGAGGCAATGCATTCTAAAGCTCTCGGCATCACTAGCACTGAATTCTTGCCAAACAAAGAGGTTAGCGAGTACTTCTTCCCTTGTTGGAGCCATAAGATTTTAGACACTAAATCGACCTTGGGAGACTTTAGCTTTAATGGAAGGGGTCATTCTTCCGAAAGACAAACATATCGCCAAAAAAGATGTCAATAGGGTTGGAGTTACAATAAGGCCCATGTCACGATCAAATTGTATGATGTGAGTATCCATAAACATTGCTTTTAATTATCAAGCTTGTTTGGGTAGTTAACACATTCTTTCTCCAAATGACCAGCCACATTCTTATAGCTTTGGATAAGACCGATAGAGAGGCAAAGAAGGTAATATCTTCCGTTATATCTATGTAATATCCAATCATTCTTGATTACAATAATTGAATTTGCTGTAGATAGTTAAGGATGTGTACAATGCATCAAAAGCCCAAATTGTCGCAATTGAGAATGCAAGGATTAGGGCTATGATGGAGGCGAGAAAGCTTAAGGAAGAACCTGCTGCAAAAAATTTAGCATATTACCTTGCCGCTAATGAAATCACTCGCAAGAAGGCTAAAATGGAAGAAGAGTAAAATGTTTGAAAGCCTAAAAGAGGAGCTGGAGAAGAAGAAGGAAGAGTGCTAAGGCTACGGCTAGACTATTTACACGATGAATGACAATGAAGATAAGCTCCGGATGTAGAGAATAACAACTTGAACTTACAAATTCGTGTGGTCGAATTGTAGGAGGCTATGAGGAAGGGACCTTCAATTCAAGAGGGTCTCGATATAGTTACTCCCAATCGACAATATGAGAGGCTTCTACACAAAGTTGTTGGAAGGGTTTCAAGTGGCAAGGGCGGAGGTGTTGAAGCTTTATCCTGATTATGATCTCTCCTGTCTTGATTTTGTTGACGTCAACAACAAAGTTAATAGTACTGACGAAGATGAAGGTGATGAGACAAGTGCTAAGAGTATGGGTGATAGTGACAATGAAGCTGATGCTAAAGAAGTTGACTACTTCGAGAACCCAGCTACCGAGGAAGCCCTAACTAAAGATTTAAGAATCACTTTTGCTAAATCTAAGAATAAGCTATAGGACTTATTGTATTATCATATTGCATTCTCATGTAATTAATAATTGGAATATAACAAGGCAATGCCGAGTGCTTATGACTTTTTATGTAACTGCGCTTTCACGTTTTGTATGGTTTATGCATGTTGTTTCACAATCTCATTAGTCGGCATGCTTTAATTCACTCTAATTGTTTCTCATCATGTTTTATTTCACATGCCTTGCTATCTTTCAACCTGCTTCATTTCGTAAGCCCATCACTTCTCTACATGTTTTATTTCACAAGCCTATTGTCTATTGGGGTGTTTTATTTCATGCACCTTATCAACTTTCAGCTTGTTTCGTTTCATAAGCCCATCGCTTCTAGGCATGTTTTATTTCACACACCCATCATTTATCGGCATGTTTTATTTCATACACCAATTGTTTTATATTATCCATTAACTGTTTAAGGTGTGGACTAGTCGCATTACTCAGGCGTATAGTTAACTTATAAATTTTGTTTACCACATTAGGCTAGAACTTAGATCAATTCATTTGCTATGCATCTTAGAACTCATTCATTCGGTAATTAAAACCAAAACATAATGAGACTTCAAATATATAATTGCCATAAATAATTCTTATAAGCATGTTGGCTGCCACCAAATGAGTGACATTAGAAGTCATCCAACATTAATTGAAATAAAATTTCAAATTATCAATGTTTTAAGCTCAAGGGATGATGGATCCATCCAACCTCTCTAATTAATAAGCCTCCTCACCAACAACTTCTTAGATCTAGACATGATCCTCCCAATTCACACTGAGCTTTCCTTAATTTGCTTGCGCGCCTATTGCTTCCTTCTTTTAGCAAATTGGATCTCCAAGTTAGAAAACCTTGTGCTTAACTTTCTGATTATAGTATCTTGCTACTCTATGCTGGTATGCCGTGGCCCTAGCTTTTATAACCTCTCAAATTTCCTCAATAGTGTCTAGATTCATTGTCAATCTAACATAATTAAGCATAACGTCAAAATTATGTATACACAGATTACGCAAGTCCAACTCAATTGACAACATAGCTTCAATGTCTTATGTTAACTTAAATGGTGTCTCTTCTATTGTTGTTCTATGAGTAGTTTTGTATCCCCACAGGACGTTTAGTATTTCATTGGCCTACTTCGCCCTCACTTGATTTACTTTCCATTTTAGGCTATTCAGTATGATCTTGTTTTTGGCTTCAACTTATCCATTTGTTTAAGGGTGTACTAGGAATGTACAGTTAAGCCGAATGCCATACCTTTCCCAAAATGTTTAAAACCTATTGTTATCAAACTGTGGGCTGTTATTTGTAATTATCACGTAGGGAACTCTGACTCATGATATGATGGCATTAAAGATGAAAGCTTCCACTTTCTACTCCATGATTTTTGCCACAACCTCGGCTTTAACGCATTTGCTAAAGTAGTCCACAGTGACAATGACAAATTGTCACTAGGAGGTAGACTTGGGAAAGGGTCGAAGAATGTCTAACCCCCATTAGGTGAAAGGCCAAAGGCTAGTTAGGCTACATTATTTACTTATTGGTGCTTTACTTGACAACTTATACTTCTAGCATTGAGGACACTGCTGGACAATGTCCTTCATATCTTCTTTCATAGTCAGCCAATAATAGCCAAGTTACAGTACTTAAATTATAGTGTTTGCACCTTCACATGATTGCTACATATGTCATCATGAAGTTCAGATAATACCCTCTAGGCATCCCTCAAGGAAAGGCATTGCAGGTAAGGTTAAGATATGTTATGCTTGTATAGTTGACCATCAATTAATGTATAGTAAGTAGCCGTGTAAGCCAATCTCCATACCTCCTTCTTGTTATTAAGGACAATACCTTCTTTTAGATAATTCACTAGGGAATCCATCCACAATTCTTCTTTTAGGCAAGGAGATAACTCACAGCTCTATGAGAGATTGGATAAGCATTTTAGGAGAAATTCAATGAAATGTTTCTCGTTCATCTCAAGGAATGCCATACTGGCCAACTTCAATAGCTTGTCGGCAATAATATTCTTACTTCTCGGAATTTTGTGAATAGAGAAAGATAAGAATTCTATTGTGAGCATTTGTACCACCAATTGGTACTAGCTCGTCTCTTCTTCTCTTGCCACATAACTTCTGGTGACTTGATTTACCACTAGTTTAGAATCAAAGAACACTTCAAGTTTCTCGATACTTATTTCTTTTGCTAGTTTCAATCCAACGATTAGAGCTTTGTACTCTACTTCATTGTTTTTAGTTGGGAATCCAAATTTCGAAGCATAATGAACTTTGATATTATGGGAGCCTTAAAGAACTAGGCTTGAACCACTTCCTTCTCATGTTGAAGAACCATCAACATAGAGGAACTAGATAGGTTTCTTAGTAATCTCTACACAGTCTTCATCTTTAGTGAATTTAGCTACAAAATCTACTAATACTTAAGCCTTTAGTATCGTTTTAGGTTTATATTATACACCATGGGCACTGAGCTCCAAGGCATATTTCATCATCTTCCCCGAATAGTTAGGCCGTTATAATGCTAGTTGCAATGGTTGATTAGTAAGGATAATAATCGAATGAGATTGAAAGTACGGCTTCAACTTTCTTACCAAGATAACCACAGCCAATACAAATTTTTCTATCTTCATGTACCCAAGCTCTAGCCCTTACAAAACATGACTCACATAATAAACGAGTCGATACTCTTTGCCATCAATTCTGACCAGTACAGTGGAAAGTGCTCGACAAATAACTAATAGATTCAAGTATATATTTCTCCAAGAATGGGTGTCAAGAAATTCCTTGAGCTCATTAAAAGCTATTTCACAATCATCGATCTAGTTAAATTCCTTTGGATTCTTCAAAATTTTAAAGAATTCTATATACTTATCCGCACTTCTCATTACGAATCTGTTGAGGGCGGCAATTCACCCAATGAGTTCTTATACCTCTTTGATTGTATAAGGTGATTTTATATTCTTTATGGCTTCAACCTTTCTCAGATTGGCCTCAATGCTGTGTTGTGTAACCATATACTTAAGAAATTTCCCTAATGTTACGCCAAAGATGCACTTCTATGGGTTGAGTTTTACACAATATCTTCGCAATGTGGCACACGTCTCCTCCAAAACTGTAAGATGCTAATCTTCCTTCATGCTCTTCACAATCATATCATCCACATATACTTCAACATTCCTATGGATCTAAGATTTGAACAACTTCGTTACTAATATCTAGTATGTGGCACCAATGTTCTTCAACCCAAAAGGCATCACCATATAATAGTACATTCTAAAAATGGTAACAAAAGATTTGTGGACTTCGTTTATCTTGTCCATCCTGATTTGAATGTAACTAAAGAAAGCAACACATGTCCTAGGGTTGCATCTACCATTTGATTGAGTTTTGGTAGTGGGAAACAATCCTTGGGATAAGCTCTGTTGAGATCTGTGAAGTCTATGCACATTTGCCACTTACCGTTAGACTTCTTGACTAACAGACAATTTGCTAGCCAAGTTGGATAAGGCTCTTCCTGGATGAATTCTACCTTCAATAATTTTTGGACCTCTTCTTCTATTGCTGCTTGTCTCTTTGGTACGAAATATCTTTTTTTTTTTTGTTGGACCACCTTTACATTTAGTTCAATCTAGAGCTTATGTACCGTAATGTCTCTCGGAATACTTGGCATATCCAATGGTAACCATGCGAACACGTTAGCATTGGCTTGTAGAAAGTCAATCAAACTTTGCTAGACATCTGCTGACATGGGTTTTCCAATCCTTATTGTTGTCTCGAGATGATTTCCCAAAGGAATTTCCTCTGTATCATTCTTGGTATTCTTTATGGAAACTGACTTGCGTTCTAGATAGGTCTCGACCTGAAACACTTCTTCTCACGTCAAAGCCCTTATAGATAAGGAGTATACCAATTGCTGAGCCACTTTGCTCACACAAACTCCCATAGGAGTAGAAAATAAAGCTTTTAGATGTGCCATTGAACGGATGATGCCGAATAAATGTTAGCATAACCGTCTCATTATCATGTTGTAAGGGTACTAACATTTGATGATGAGAAAATCTACTTTGTCCTCTACAACATGCTCATCATCGTCGATTTGTATCGATAACATTGGCTACTTGTACCGGGTTGATTGTTGAAAGTACAAAGGTCATGCTTATAAGACTATAGCTATGCTTTGATCTTAGGCCTCACTTGATCGAAGGCATGCTAAAAAATGATATCAGCTGAAGTTCTTGTATCAACAAGAATCTTTTTGACCTTAAAGTTGGCGACTCTCGCATTGATGACAAGTACATCATCGTGTAGCCTCCATATGCCCTCAAAATTTACTTCCCCAAAAGATATTGTATTGTTAATCCTAACCTTCTTTCCGTGAATATTGCAAACGTAATTCCTGGTGTTAATTGAGTTCGAAGAACTTGATTAGCCTATACTAGGTCTACCTATAATTGTATAAATTACTCTATTGCGTGCTTTGTTAGGGTTAACATCCCTTGCATCTCCACGGTCATTGCTACCTGAGTGTCATCCTCATGTTCCTCTCTTTCCCTATGAGACAGTCTTTTGATTCTTTCGACATCATGCGCTAGAAATTTTCATAGGTGCCTGTATTATATTGCATCTTCAATTGCATTTTTGAGTTAAACGCACTCATCCGTATTGTGACCTTTGTCATAGTAGAAGTCGTAATACTTGTTTGAATTTCTTCTTGGGGGATTCCCTTGCACTCTTTTCGACCAATGGATTATACCTCTCTCCCCACAGACTTCCATCAAAATGTCCGAGATTAGACGATTGATAGGTGCTTAGGATGAGAATGTTGAGATCCTCGATCTCTTCCTTTTGGCATCTGATCTGCTGTCTTTGTCCGTACTAAGTCTATCGTTAGCATTTTCCGTTTGTCTTTATTTCCATCTCTTCTACTTTGATCAGCTTCTCATCGTGCCTTTTTGTTGTCTTCTTATTGGATGTATGAGGTGGCTTTAGCCTTAAACTGAATGAAAGTTTTTGGCTTGTTCTTTGCAAGAGACTTGAAAAAGTCTCCATGATGCTTAACTCTGTCAATTACGGCGTTGAAGACTATACTCATATCCAGTTTTGGGATTCGGACCATCTTGACCATAAATTTAGCCAAATATTCCCTGATTAACTCATCAGACCTTTGTTTGATAGTGTTCATGATTGAAGAATCTTTAATAGGAAGTTTGCTAGCAATGAAGTGTTGAAGAAACACTTTTGCTAATTCAACGAAACATGAAATGATATTTGGCTTCAAGTGTTTGATCCATGTGCTAGCTGCATTTCTTAAGGTAGAGGGAAAGGCTTGACAGGCCACTGTGTTACTTAACTCATGCAACTTAGCTAGTGTTTAGTAGTACTCTAAGTGATTTTTAGGGTCCTTCATCCCATCATGTATTTTAAATTGAGGTAGGTTAACGTGTTGAGGTGTTACTTCTTCCAAAATATTTAGCAAAAAAAAAACTTTTCTTGATTTGGAACTATTTGGTTGCTGAAACAAGGGTGCTGACATGCACAGGTCCCATATGATGCATGTACTCTAGTTGCTTGCCCTTATCAATCTTTTTGAAAGCAGGAGCTACGGGTTGCATCAAAACCTCAAATTGCTTTTTTGGCAATTCAGGTGAATAAATGGAATTGTCGATATTGTTGGCATCATGATCATCATGTTCTTTTTCCTGATTCAGGTGAAAAATTTTATGGAGAAGGTTAAGGATTTGTTTGTATTTTTTGTTTAACTTAGAATTTTCTTTGGCTAAGTTGAGACAAAGTTGCTTCAGTCGAGCCAATCATTGTTCATAAGCATGCCAACTCCTTCCTTCAGGGTGTTGGGAGGAAGTACCAGCACTTACACTTCGTATCATCCTAGTTCTAACCATGTAGTCATGTTTAGAGAAAAACAAATAGTGCCAAATGTTGTTGGTAAATTTTGGGGTGAGGAAATATTCCTACAAAAAAAAAGTAAAACACTTGGTATCGAGGCTTGTCTAGTGTGGCCACTCCAATTCCAAAGTTAGAATGGTGATTTAATATAGTAAGTATGTACATAAGAAGTGTCCGAAAGCTTTTATAGAGTTTCTTTTCGATATTTATAGTCTATTGTTGTGTCTAAGGCAGTTGTCGAGGTAATTGCTAAGATACGTAGAGATTTCTTATCTTAACATCTCTCCTAATATGTAGAGATAACAAGTGGTTGTAAAATATAACTACACCTATGATAACTGTTCGCACCATAGATTTAAATTCAGCATAGGTGTTGTGTGTCTTTTACAGAGTGCAAATGCCAAGTGAGTTAATTACCTAGCATCTCAGCCAATGAAATGATGAGTGTAAGTTGAGCAAAAATTGACTATCAATAGAATGATTGGTATGAAGAGAGTTTTCAAGAACTTAAAAGAAGATTGGTAATCGCTTAAGTATTAACATTACTTGATGGGTCTAGAGAGTTTACAATCTATTGTGATGCTTCTAAATCTGGATCGAGGGCATACTAATGTAAAATGATAAGGTGATTGCTTATGCTTTAAGACAACTCAACCCACATAAGTAGAATTACCCAACTCGTGATTTGGAGCTTGCAGCTGTAATATTTGCATTAAAAATATGGACGCATTACTTATATGAGAAAAAGTGTAAGGTATATACCTATCACAAGAGTTTAAAGTATATCTTTGCCCAAAAAGAATTGAATTTAAGGCAAAGGAGATTGTTAGAATTACTAAAGGATAACGATCTTACAATTCATTACCACCTTAGGAAAGTTAATGTAGTGGTCGATACATTAAGTAGGAAGAAGTTTGGTAGTATTGCTACACTCATTACGAATCAATGAGAATTGATCGAAGAAATGAAGAAATTGAGCTTGGAAGTTATAATAAGAGAAGAAAGTATTATGTTGGCTAATTTGAGGGTAGAACCTACATTATTTGAGAGCATCAAGGAAGCTCAAAAGGGAGATATAGAGCTACAAAGGATCAAAAATGATGTTGGACAACACCCTGACTTTAGAATTGATGATGTAGGAATGTTAAGATTTAAAGAACGACTTTGCATGCCAAGGGATTCGAAAATTAAAGAGGTGATATTGAATGAATCTCATAGTACAAGATACTCCTTACACCCTAAGAATAGGAAGATGTACAAGGACTTGAAGTAGAAGTCTTGGTAGATAGGGATGAAAGAAGATGTAGTATGATATATATCACATTATATGACATGCCAAAAGGTGAAGGTTAAACATCAAAGACAATGAGGATTGTTACAATCTTTACTTATACTTGAGTGGAAATGGGTGCATAACAATAGATTTTGCAAGTGGTTTGCTAAGGATAAGGAAACAACATGATATGATATGGGTTATAGTAGATAGGCTTACAAAATCTGCACATTTCTTAGGCATAAGGTAAACGACAACTTTCTCTTAACTAGAAGAATTTTACATCAAGAAGATAGTTCGTTTGCATGGTGTTATAGTGTCCATAATATCTTACCGTGATTCTCATTTTATATCTCGATTTTGATTATCATTACAAGTAGAAATGGGAAATAGGTTGAACTTTAGTACTACTTATCATCCCCAAAGTGATGGGTAATCAAAGTGAACAATCCAAACTTTAAAGGACATGCTAAGGGCATATATGATGGACTTTCGAGGTAGTGGGGATGATCATTTGCCATTTGTAGAATTTGCTTACAATAATAGCTGTCATAGGACCATTCAAATGGCTCCTTATGAAGCATTGTTTGGACGTAAATGTAGATCTCCTGTATATTAGGATGAAGTAGGGAACATATAAGTCATTGGACCATCAATGTGACAAGATCCTAAAGAGAATGTATAGATAATAAGGGAACGAATACAAATTGCCCAAAGCCTTTAGAAAAGTTATGCGCATATTAGATGAAAGCCATTAGAATTCCAAGTAGGCGATTAGGTATTTTTGAAGACATCACCAACGAAAGATGCAAGGCAATTCAAAATTAAGGGATAGTTAAGTCTTTGGTATGTAGGACCATATCAAATTGAGAAAAAAATTGGGAGAGTTGCCTCTGAACTTGAATTACCTAATGAGATGGTAGGAATTCATAACATATTTCATATCTCAACTTTAAGGAAATTTATAGGTGATCTCACAAAAATATTAGATGTACCTCCAGTAGAATTAAAGGAAAACCTTACATATAGAGGGCATCCAATTTGTATTTTAGATACCAAGTTTCATAAATTGAGGAATCGAAACATTAAGTATGTGAGAGTCTTTGGGAGTCAACACACCATCAAAGAAGCAACATGGGAGTCTACTAAGTTGATTAGAGCTCAATACCCTGAATTGTTCATACAAGGTTAGTATCATTGGTTATTCTTTTCCTAGAGTAAAGTTAAAAACTAATATTTTCTCGACTTGAAGTTAAGTTTTGAGGACAAAACTTTTTTTAACAGGGCTAAGATGTAATACCCCACTATTTGAGCTAGTCATATTTAGAATGAGTGATGAAATCTGAGAAGTTTTAACATTTTGAGAATCTCCTATTATAAACACTTTATTAGTTACTACATATACAAATTAATAAAACGGCATTTGCTTGGAATTAAGAGGCAGCAAATATATACATTGTAAACCCCTAAAAGTTTCGATCTAGTTTTTGAAATAGACTCAACTATATTAGACAATTTAGGAGTCGACAAGGCTAATTAAAGTGAAAACCCTAAAAGAATTAATCAATCGCGGAAAGAATTTTTCTACCCTAAATGTTTCTAAAAGCTAGAGATTTCATTCGAAAGTGATAAAAACCTTAAAAATAATTACATTAAGAACATATGTACACCAATCCAACATGATATACCCTAAAACTCTAATTGAAAATGTAATGCTTATATTTTGATAAATCGTTAGTAAAATGTTAGAGATAACCCTCATTCTTTCTTATATGATTCGAATTCTCAAGTAATCCATTAGGAACTAAGATAATGAGTCATAGATTATATTTATTCCTTAAATATATGATTAAGATAGTCTTACTTAGGGTTAGGGTTATAATTGAAGATTAGGTTACATATAGTGAATTTTCTTACTCAAATTAGTACTTTTTGCACTTGTTATCCAAAGTAGTTTATCAAATGAGATATATGGACTCTAAAAACCTAAAGTAAGATCTCATCAACCATATTTACACATCAATGCATCATATACCTCATTTCTTTTCATTTCCTTCATTTCTCCCCTAATTTCCCTTAATTACTACATTATGTGCACAAAATTGCATATACTTAAGGAATGTTGACTAAGATAATACATGTTGACCAAAGTTCAAATGTTGACCAAGTCAACACATGTTGACTAAAGTCAACATTTTGAAAAGTCAACAAAAGCTAAGAGATAAGGAAAATATCTCTTCCTTAATGATGGTTTTCTTTTCTTTTCTTTTTGATTTTTCTTTCTCTCTTTTTCATTATTGTTGCCGTCCACAATTGTCCTTCTAAACCCCACCACATGTTGTCTTCCATTAAGAGAAACAAACAAAAGAAACAAATCAAAACCCCTTTTTCATGCCATGACCTCTTTCTTCTTCTTTCCCTTTCATTCCTTCACTTTTGTCTCCATAACTTCAACATCATTAAAGGTATGTCTTTAAGTTGCTTTATGTTACTTTCTATTATTCATTAGTTAGTTAATTAGGTAGATTAGATAAGTAGATATGTGGTTAGTATTGTCTTGAAGAAGAGAAAACAAAGTTTCCATCTTTAAGTGTAGAAACTTGAACTTTTGAAGAAGAAGAAAGGAAGACATGAGGATATGCTTCTATGTATGTATACATAAGGAAATACCAAAAGAGTATAAGTATATGAACCTTTGTACATGAGTATTTATCATGTACATAACCTAATTTAAGATCAAATCTAACTATACATACCTATACTACACTAAATATATACATAAGAACACAAAAACATGGAATTAGAAAGCTTTTCTTAAGGAAAAGCTTAGGCATACGAATTTTAGTATAAAAATACGTATCCAACCTTATAGGTATACGGATATGTATACATGTATAAATACGGTATAAGTCTAAGTATAGGTATGAGTATAAGTATGTATAAAGTATATGTACATAAGTATAAGAGAAAGGGATAACATGTACATAATACATATGCATATGACATAAGCATGGGGAAAGGCTTATGTAAGCATATGATGAGGTAAGTGATGACATAAGCAAGCGATGACATAAGCAAAAGATGATGTAAGCGATGACATAAGCATAAGTTTAGAAAATAAGAAAACTAAGAAAAGTGTACGTAATTAGGTAACTAAACTAGTAAATCCTAATACACCTTCTAAATTAGATTATACCTAATTCAGTACATGAATTAGTAATAGCAAAGTAAAATTCTTTCATTATAAGAATTTAAGGAATAAAAGATATAAACATAAGTAATAAGAGTACTTAAGTGTTCATAACTAAAAATTTCTATAAATTTAGTACATAACGTAAAATAGGGGTCTTAACACCCAAAACAGATATTACCATTTAAATATATGTTTGGAAACGATGAAAAACGACTATAAATTCATAAATATAGAAAATAAAACGAAAAAGTTACATACGATTGAAATTAAAGTTTTACTGGGTAAAAGTGGATAGTAATTTAAGTAGAATTAGGTAATTATATGTTTAGAATTAGTAGTTAATTCAGGTACTTACTAGTGTTATTATCGCATAATGATCAGGTGACCCTGAGGTGAGCGAGGACTTCCCGATCAATTACTACAATTAGGGCGAACTACTATGGCCGAGTGAGTATTTACCCTGTGATTCCATACTTGATTGTGATTGTAGATAGTGGACTTAAATATTATTGTTAATTAACTACTGTATGGGGTTCGGGAAATGCCTGTATATGTAATTGGATGTTGAGTTGTTAATTTACCTTAAATGCAAAGAATGCCTTGTTTGTTGCATGGTAGTATAGAAAATGATTGTGTGTATTAGTGGATGGTCACAGCATAATTTGAACTAAATTATACTCGGCTATAAAAAGAAACTGGAACATGCATTAACATGTATAGCATGGATACTATTCCGGCCGTCACATCATACAGAGATAAAGAGAGGCCATTCGGGGGTTGATATTATTGATTTATTTGTTTATGTACAGTGAACTCGTACAAAATGACCTTACCCTGGCCCGCAGGAACACTAGGCATTGGAGGCGCCAACTGCCTGACTAAGGGTCGAGTTTAGAGGCCTCCGTTTAGGGGTGAGTGTGGACTATGGGGGCTGATAACGCTAATTTTAAGCATATTTCATAAGGTGATTTTATAGTATTTTCCGCACATTTTTTATTTTCTTTAAAGAAATTGATACTTACTTGAGTAAAATGTTGATTTCGGGGTTTAAAGGCATTTTAGGCTCGAAAACGAAGAAAAGGAATCAAGTTTCACTCAATTCCGAGTTCAAACGAAGAAGTTATGAATTTTTGAAGTTGTGCAGAAAATTTGCCTAAGTACAGAAAGTTACACAACGTGGGGACACGGTCATGTCTCAGGCCATGTCGGGTGACGAAAACAAAATCTTTTTGATACACTATAAAAAGACATATTAGAGTTTCAAAAAAAGAAGAGACATTACAGAAACAAGAGACACAAGAGACGAGAGGAGATTGGAGAAGAACATTAATCAAGAAGCAAGAACGACATCGATTTCAAGATTACAGAGATTATTCATCAAATCAAGAGGGGTTTTTATGCTTTATTTTACGTTATTGATGAAACTCATTTTTAGATTCATTATGATAGCTTAGAATTAGAGTATTTAGGATTATGGAACCTAGGGTTTCATGTAACCCTTGGATTGAACTATAATTTCAATAAAGTTTCTACCTTTTCTTGATTCAATTATGTCGTTAATTATGGATTGATAATTCTAGAGTGTCAATATATGATGTTATGCATGTTAATTGAGAAATTGCATGTGTAATTAGATCTAGGCATAATTGAAGAGAATTACATGTATACTTAGAGATAAGATACATGTTTCTTCCGGAAAGTTGATTATTTGCATGGAAATTCATTACACGCTAATGCAATTCTAAATTATATTACTAAGTGAAGAGATTCCAGTAAATAATTTAGGATTAGGGTTAATATGCTTGAAAAAGATATTAGCTTTAATTGTGAATCCCTCCGGTTAAGAATAATAGAAATTGAATTGGATATATTTTAAAAAGGTTACATGTTAAACACTAGGGAAAATAATTCCTAAATACATTATTGCATACTTGAAGTCGTTCGTAATTTATTGCTTTCTAATTTGAGTAATTAAGTCTCATAAGTAGTTTAGTTGTTAATTTCAGTATTTTTAATTTAATAAAGCTAAAGTTAATATTAGTACTCAAAATCTCTGAGGGATCGACTCGGACTCACATCCGCTATATTAAAACTAATAGGTGCACTTGCCTCATATCAGGGGCCCACTCACAATTATACTAGAACTTGGGTTTTTCAATTTTAAAAGAATTATTTGATATAAGTACGGAACATGGAGTTCCGTGGTAAAGTAAGTTCTAGTATAATACCTGGATCTGATTGGTGCCGTGTAAACTCCAGCCCTGACTTCGGAGGGCGTTAAATCCGAGTTACGTATATGAACTAGTTAAGTATGCGTATTGTTTGGCATTCTGTTTGATCATTCATTCATATGCATGACTATAGTGTACTTATAACTTGCTTGTTGTGTAGTTGAGGGTTTTGCTCACTAAGCTTAGGCTTATACCCCTTTAGACTTTTGTTGCAGGATAGCCTATCCGTAGAGACAGGACGAGGGATGCCACAGGTTAGCCTGGGGACTTGGGCAAGAGCGAGGTGTCCTATGTGATGAGAGAAAGTAGTTTATGTAGATTCCTTCTCATGTACTTACATTTATCTTATTATTATGAACTTAGACATACTTAAATACTATGTAATGTAAGCTTTATAACTTAACTTTTATATAAATATGTTGTGTGATGATATCATGTGAATCTGGATGTACTTTGAAAACTAGTGGTTGTAGAGCCTTATATATTGTGTGAAGAGTTTTTTATTGGAAGGGTAACCAATCAAGGGTTCTTCATACAGTATACGGCGTCTGCCACGACTAGGCCGTCCTCAGTTCGTGACATACATATATATATATGAATAAAAAACAAAGAGTTAAAACTAATAGTATTTATAAAGTAAAGTGTATTGAGTTAAACTTTAAAGTTTCTAAATGCAAAGAATTAAAATTTTATGTGTAATATAGTGTTCTACTATTGTTAAAATATTTGGAAAATTTAAGAAGATTGAACCAAGATAAGTCTACACTTGAATAGTCATGAAAAATCATACCAAACTAGGATAGAAAAAGAAAAATTTTCTAATTCAAAATATTTCCAACATCATAATCTATTTACGTAAGGATAGTACATATCAAAATGAGAAGGATAGGAATAAATATTTTCATGTATATATATATATATATGTATGTATGTATTATGAAAATTATTAGAGATACCCATAATATGTTCTTAGAAAGGGAAAATTAATATATAATATATACGTATGTAAGGTTAAGAATTGAATTTAACATCATACAAAATATAGCTTAGATATGATCAAATTTTAATTTCTAAAGACTTTAAAATATAGATATACATATAATTGTTAAAGTAACTATTGGCTAAATTTATGTAGACTATTTGGAGAGATTGTCCACTTGGATAACTTGTTATCATCATCGATTATGACTCATCTTCTTGGTCACTTCACTTGAAGACACGTTGTTGGTCTTGTATAAGATATCGAGACGGAAGGGAAGGGTGGGTGGTCAATTGATATCTTTAAATTTTAAAAAACTTTTTAAAGTTACCCCTTTTAATAACTTATAATAGTGAATAGTAATGATTTAATGATTCAATGCACAATCGATAATAAACAAAATTAAAAGAGTGTAAGGAATGAGAAAATCAAATAGAGATTTTATAGAGCTTCAACCTTTTACATATTGCTCTCTTCTAGCTAACTATTAGGGACCTTATCTACTTTATTGATACCATTCCACTTGATCTACTAAATCAAATCACAAACAGATTACAAGCATTCATCACAATAACTTTTCAACATTCTACTCTACCTATCTAGCCTCTCTATAATCTAGGCTAATACAGATCTATAGAGTATAAACTATCTTTTCTCTACAATTAAGTATAGAGATTACAAGTGAGAACAAAAATACAGTCTCAAATAATTTTTCACTTAAAAGAAATAACACTTGTTTTAGAACTTTGATTTGGGGCAGCTCTCTGAAGAAGTATCTAAAGAACTTTTTGAAGTTTTCAAAAGGTAAAAATTGATCAAAAATTTTTGTAAAATGATAATTTTTCTTTAAAGTTGTTTTTAACGTTTTGAATCCTTCTTCCTTTTATATTAAGTTTTTCCAATGGCTAAAAATCTGAAAATTTTCTTCACTTCCATAATTATCAAACCGTTAGAATGCAACGGATAATCCTTAGATATTTCCATGTGAAGATCTCAGTATTTTGAATTTAAAAATTTATTCTCCTTGATTTGCTTAGATCAGATATACTTAAAATCATAACCACTAGATAGATTTCTTAGCGAAGAGATAATCCTTATCAGATATTTCTAGATAAAGTTCATTTTGAATTTCCACAAAATTTGACTCAACTTTATCCTTATTCATATTTGTGTCTATCTTGATTTTTCAAAAAATTAACAGGCTCAAAGATAATCTCCATGGATCTTAACTCCATCTTGAGTGAGACGAAATTAAGTATATTTTCCTAATACACCTAATCTAGTGGAGCTAAGCCTTAATCAAATTGAATTTGATTTTAAATTAATTTCATTGTCATGCTTCTAGTCTTACTTTCTGAATATGCTTCTGAAGAATATCAACCATCAGTTTCTGAAGGCTTTCAATAAACTTCCGAAGTATTGTATTAATTCTTCTTATAAAAAAGCTTTTATAATACTTTCTAAAGATTTTTCATAATAAACTATTTTCAATCCATTCAAACTTCTAAATAAGCTTCTGAATGCAACTTAATTTTACGAAGTTAAAATTTCTAAAAACCCTTCTTAAAGCTGCATTCTTAAAAATTCATTAGCTTTTAACTCTTTTCGTTATCATTAAGATGTATGAGAGATATCTAATACAAGTAATAAAACATTATATTGCAAGAAGTTTAGTATACAAAGGTAAGTGAACTGACTATAACAAAAAACAATAACTAGGACATGTTAGACAAACTCAAATCATAACTTGGAGAAGCCAATATATATTCATTAAATACAGATTGAATGGAAAGGAATAAATATTTTCTCTATTATGTTGGGGAAAATTACCAAATAGTTTCCATTCTTAGAAAACTTAAGGTAAGTTTTAATTTCCATCAAATTATTGTATTATTTTTCTAATTAAGAATAATCCCTTATTAAAGGTAATTAGTAGCTAATCTACGTATGCATGTATCATATTAATTATCATGAGATAAATGTACAAAAGTTAACTACACTATGTAAATATGAGTAAATGAGTTATAGGAACCCAATTGAGTTCATTAAAAGGAAAGGGAGATCATTATCCTAGATATACATAGCTTGTGGTGTATTGTTATAATCGTATACTAAAGCATCATGAAAAGTATGAAGGAATAACTAATAAATCTGTAAACCCCTAAAATTTTCGATCTAGATTTTGAAATAGACTCAATTATGTTAGATAATTTAGGAGTCAATAGGACTCATGAAAGAAAAAACCCTAAAAGAATTCATTAATCACTTAAGAAACTTTACTAGCCTAAATGCATTTAAATGCTAAAGATTCTATTCAAAAGTGATAGAAATCCTAAAATAATCACTTTAAAGACATATGTGCACTAATTCAACATAATAAACCCTAAAACTCTAATTGAAAATATAACCCTCACATTTTGCTAAATCATTAGTAAAAGGTTAGAGATGACTTTCAATCATGCATATATGTGTTGAATCCTCAAGTAGTCCTTTAGAAACTAAGATCATGAATTATAGCTTACATTTATTTCATAAGTCTATGATTAAGATAGTATTACATAAAGTTAGGGGTATAGTTGAAGATTAGGTTGTAGTAAACCTTAATACTCTAATTAGTACTTTTTTCACTAGTTACACAAAGTAGTTTATCAAAGGATGTATATAGGCTATAAAAACTTAAAGTAAGACCTCATCAACTATTTTTACTACTCAATTCACCAAATACCTCATTTCCATAACTTTTTCCCTTAATTTCCCTTAATTACTACATTATGTGCACAAAATTACATATGCTTTAGGAAAGTTGACCAAGTCAATACATATTGACCAAGGTCAAAGGGTTGACCAAGTCAACACATGTTGACCAAAGTCAACAATTTGAAAAGTCAACAAAAGACACTAAGAGATAAAGAAAATATCTAACACTTAATAATGGCTTTTCTTTTCTTTTCTTTTGATTTTTCTCTTCTTCTTTTTCTCCTCAAATGCTGTCCACATCTTCCTCTTCTAAATCCCACCATTTGCTTTCTTCCATTATGACAACAAAACAAAAGAAACAAACCAAAAATCTCCCTTCATTGCCATGAGCTTCTTCTTCCTCTTTCACTTTCACAACTTCTCTTTTTGTCTCCATAATTCCAACACAACTAAAGGTATGTACTTAAGTTACTTTATGTTGCTTTACATTATTCATTAGTTAGTTAATTAGATAGATTAGACAATTAGGTATGTGAAAAGTATGATCTTGAAGAAGAGAGCACAAAGTTCCCATCTTTAAGTGTAGAAATTTAGGAATCATGAAGAAGAAGAAAGGAAAACATGAACATGTGCTCATAAGAAGGTGTACATAAGGTAAATTGAAAAGAAGGGAAGCATGAGAAGCTTTGTACATGGGTATTTACCATGTATGTAACCTAAACTAAAACAAAACCTAACCATACATACTTATACTACACTAATTACACACTTAAAAACACAAAAGAATGGAATTAGGAAGCTTTTCTTAAGGAAAAGATTAGGCATACGAATTTTTGCATAAAAATACGTATCTAACCATATAGGTATATGAGTATGTATACATGTATAAATACGGTATAAGTCTAAGTATATGTATAAGTATATATATGTATAAGGTATATGTACATAAGTATAAGGAAAGAAGTGAAAACTACATATGACATAAGCATGAGATGAGGCTTATGTAATCAAATGATTAAGTAAGTGATGAGGTAAGCACATGATGACATAAGCCATGACATAAACAAGTGATGATATAAGCAATGACCTAAGGAAATGATGATGTAAGTGATAACATAAGCATAAATTTTAAACTAAGAAAAGAAGATTGTATAATAATTAGGTACCTAAATTAGTAAACCCTAATATACTTTCTAAATTTGATTAGACTTAATTAAGTACATGAATTAGCAATAGCAAAGTAAAATCCTCTAAATATAAGGATTTAAGGGTTAACTAACTCATTAAGTGTAAACAAAAGATTTAAATATAAGTAATAAGAGCAATTAAGTTTTCATAGTTAAAACGTCTCTAAATTTAGTTCATATCGTAAAACATAGGTCATAACGTCCAAAATGGACATTACTATGTGAATGTACATCCGAAAACGATGAAAAATGACTATAAATTTATAAATATCAGAAATAAAACGAAAAAGATACAAATGCTTAAGAATAAGGTCTAACCGGATAAAAGTTAAGGTAATTTAAGTAGAATTAGGTAACTAGAATTATTAGTTAATTCAGTTACTTACTAGCGTTATTATAACATAATGATCAGGTGATCTCGAGGTGAGCGAGGACTTCCCGATCGATTACTACGATTAGGGCGAGTCGCTATGGCTAAGTGAGTATTTACCCTATGATTCCATGCTTGTTTGTGATTGTAGATAGTGGACTTAAAGATTATTGTTAATTGACTATTGTGTGGGGTTTGGGAAACACTTGTGTATGATCTTGTATGTTGAATTGTGAAATTATCTTAAGTACAAAGAATGCTTTGTTTGTTGCATGGTAATATAGAAAGTGATTGTATGTACTACTGGATGGTCACATCATAATTTGAACTTAAGTATACTCGACTTATAAAAAGGAACTGGAACATGCATTGCATAAACATAATTCCAGCCGTCACATCATCGGAGGTAAAGAGAGGCCATTCGGGGGTTGCTATTATTCATTTATTGATTCTATATAGTACACTCATACAAAATAACCTTTTCTTGGCCCGCGGGAAAACTAGACGTTGGAGGTGCCAATCGCCTGACTAAGGGTCGAGTCAGAGGCCTCCGTTTAGGGGTGAGTATGGACTACAGGGGCGATTATACTAGATTTTGGTTTTTATGAAAATAAAAGAATTATTTGATTTAAGTACAGAGCGTAGAGTTCCGTAGTAAATAAAGTTCTGGTATAATATCTAGATCTGATTGGTGCTGTGTATACTCCAACCCTAACTTCAAAGGGCATTAAATTCGAGTTACACATATGAACTAGTTATGTATACGTATTGTTTGACATTCTGTTTGATCATTCATTCATATGCGTGAATATAATATACTTATAACTTGCTTGTAGTGTAGTTGAGGGTTTTGCTCACTAAGCTTAGGCTTACAGCCCTTTAGATTTTTGCTATAGGATAGCCTGTTCGTAGAGACTGGCCGAGGGATGCCACAGGTTAGCTTGGGGACTTAGGTAAGAGCGAGCTATCCTATATATTAAGAGAGAACAGTTGATGTATACCTTTACTTATGTACTTTTGTTTTCCTAATATTGTAGATTTAGATGTATACCATTACTGTATAATGTAATCTTTGTAGTTCAAATTTTATATAAATATGTTAATGTGATAATATCATGTGAATTTGTGTGTTCTTAGGAAACTAGGGGTTGTAGAGCCTTATATATTATATAAAGAGTTCTTGATTGGAAGGGTAACCAATCAAGGATTCTTTGTACAGTATACAGCGTCTATCACGACTAGGCCGTCTTTAGTTCGTGACAAAATCAATATGCATAAATTCATGTGGACCTCGATAATAGATAGAAGATTTATAGGTAAAAGTAAAACAATAAGATATCGCACACTTATAATCAATTTTCTTGGGAATTATTAGGGTTCATAGGTTAATTTTGTATAATTGAGTATTATTGTAAACCCTACTTTTAGTGGGCCTAAGACTCGATTAAGAGTACTTTCCGAACGTTCCTAAAGATCAACTAAACTAAAAACTTAAGTTTATATTTAGAAACGAATTAAATTTTTACAATTCAAAAGCCAATTGATGATAAAACCCGAGCTTAAAGAACTACAAGCTCTAAAGCTACTTAAAACCCTAAACCTTCAAACCATTAAGGAATTTTAACCCTAAATAATTAATCGATAATTTAATTTGAATAATTTCATCCAACTTTATAAAATTTCACAATTCTACAAAAATCAAATCATAAATTACAAAACAATGTAAGATAAACATCTTAAAACAATTTTCTATAAGGCTATGCACTTATCTTCGTGTATAAGCTTTACACATAAATAAGTAGACCAACCAATCACCTTAGATAACTTGTCAATTAAGAGTTGGAATCATTTATCAATTGATAACTTATCAAAATCTAGTGATAACACAATTTCCTTATCACCTCTTCACTTATAACACATATAGACAATTTTTCACAAGAATTCATAAGCTTAACTTTAATAAAGGAGACAAGACCACTCCATGATAGAAAAAGACTTCCCATGACAGATCTAAAAAGGGGAGAGGGGGGCCATCCATTTGTCATTCACCCATTAATCACTTCTTCTTTCACATCACTATTCACCCCTTAATGCTTACATCATCAAGAGTTGCAATTGTTGACTTTATGTAAACTACAAGACAAAACTTTCAAAACATTTAAACACTCCTTCTCTCTCCATTTCAAACCAGCCACACTCTTCCCATTTCTCTCACTTTCAATTTCATCTTTCTCTCTTTTGAAACAAACATAAAAAGAGGAAACAACCTCACCTTACAAAATCAATTTTTTCTTCCATTTTGAAGCTTCACTCACGACATTTTTTTCCTTTGTTCTTGTGTCATTTTCTTTCATCATTTAAGATCATTTATGACCATTAGAATCATCCATAAACCCCATTTCAAAAGACCAAAAGATTCGGGTTTCAAAAGGTAGCGAAAAGGAGGAAGCAAAGTTAAAAGCTTAAGAGGAACCTTAGTGCACAATCACCAAACTTTGCGTTAAGGACGAGTAAGTGTTTCCTGTGATGTGTGGATTAGTATTTATGTTAGGAGACTTGAATTTCTTCAATATGTGAGTAAGTTTTCAGTTGTTAGAACATCAAAAATCGTTTTAAGAAACAAACCATAAAACCCTTGCATGAAGTTGAAATATGAGCATGTAAAATTGGTGTTTTGTGAAGACATTTGTTTAATGCTTTCAATGGAAGATTTTAATCTAAGGAAATCTTGAAATAAGAACTTTAATGGAGGATAAGCATGTGGGATGTGAGGGTTCCATGGTCATTTGAATGTTGATTTTGTTTACATTTAGTTAAACATGCTCAAATCTAGACTTAAGTTAAGGAAAAATCCATTATATGAAGTTTTATGAAAAAACCAACTTTGTATGACATGAGCTATGATATGGGAGTTGTATTAAGTATAAGATCTCTTATTTCTTTATGTGGAACATGAGTTAAAGGATCATTTGATGAAAGGAAACTTAAGTTAAGATTTGTACACAAGTAGTTATGTGCGTAATCTACCACCTAAACTTAAGGAAATGATGAAACAAGTTGAAAAACCAAGTAAGGACCCCTTAGGACCAACATGAATAGATCTAGAACATGAGAAATGAGGCCTAAAAATTATGATAAAAGTGAAAGAACAAAGTGAAAAGATTAACTAAAGCAAGTATAGTAAGCATATAAAGCCTAAAACTCAAAACCGAGCTTAAAACTCTCAAAACAAGCCTAGAACTCTAAGATGGGCCTTCAATAAAAATCTGATCAGCAGCTTAAAGTACCAAGAAAGGTTGTTTTGAAGCCCATAAGAAATCCACCTAAGGCCCCATAAGCCCACCAAAGTGATTAACTTTAGTTTGAACAAAAAACAAACCCATTTGACAACTTAAGCTCACTAAAGGGCCCAAGAAATGGTTGTTAGACTTAGGAATATAAATTGAAGTTGTATATATGATCTGAAGGAGTATTTTAAGCTTAGAATAAAATCTAAAGACCAAGCCCAAAGGATTCCTCAAGTTATCAAAAGCCCATTTACCAAACAAGGCTCAAAAACACTCCAACGCACGAGAAATGCTACTGTTCTGACCCATGGACAGAATTGCATACCTCATTTCGAAAATATAACCTTATCACGTTAAAGTACACTAAAAAATGATGAAGATTGACTATAAGATCATAAAAATTGGATTTAAAACAAAAAAGTTATACACGATTGAACTTTAGGTAAAAACCGGGAAAAATTACAAAAACTAGTTAAAAATATAACATAAGGAAAACTTACATAGTTTCTTAAGTTTGCTTCAATTCCTTATAAAAATTATTTCAATGACCAGGGGACACTGTTTACGAAGACGACTTGCCTCCAAACTACTTTGATTGAACCATATGGCAGAGTTAGTAAATTCCCGATGACTCTTTACTTGATTGTGCTTGTAAAGTAGATGCACCTAATCATATATTTATAAATTTGGATGCTTGTGGGGTATGGGAGATGCATCTGTATGAATTTGTGGATGAATGTGATGACTTGTTAATTATATATAATAATGGGGATTGTTTGTATGAATATATACATATGAATTGTATGGAATGAAATTGGTTAATCACCCTAAAAATCAAGTTAATCACTTATATGATTAAGAACTCAAAATGAATCATGCATTCCCCATATTGCATACGGATAACACCGACTGCCGCTTCACGTAGAAGATGGGAAGGGACTTACAAGAATATGAGTTTCCTGCAAAATTGGGCACTAGTTATGCCATCATATATATTGAGTCTCCGTCTTAAGCTGATGGGCTTACTAGGTGCTAGGAGATGCCAACCGTCGGTGTGGGGCCGAGTCTTGTAACTTCTACTTAGGGCGTGTGTTTGTGGACTGCGAGGGCTACCACACCGCTAGACTTGGGATTTTTAAAGGAAGTATATATATATATGTAGAGTTTTGTTTTAGTATGAGCACGATAGTGCAAATGAAATAAAACCCAAGGTCTAGAACCCGGATTTTGGTTTGGGTCAGTTAATTATCTCTAAACCCCGACTTCAGGGGGCGAAATTCGGAGTCCTGCAGTTCCTAGGTCACTACATGCGTTGTTTGGCATACTGTTTGCTCATGCATTCATATGATTGTGCATCTAATAAATTTATGTCATGCGATACTAATGAGGGCATTTATCTCACTAAGCGTAAGCTTACTCCCCTATAGATTTTTGTTAGTACAAGAGAACCTCTTCGTCAATCCGAGCTAAGGCATGCCCGTAGTAAGTCTCGGGTAGAGACGGGTTGGAGCGATCAAAGAGCGAAGAGGACATTTTGTAATAAATTATAGATATTTAGATACTGTTATGTATTTATGCATAACTTAGATTTTATGCAGTTCCGTTATGAACTTCATTTGTTTGTAATATTGGTTTGGTGCGGGTCTCACGAGCCCACACAATTAGTTAATTTATAACATAGAAGTAATTTTAGTTAAATTGCTCTATATTACTTGTCTATGGGCTTAGTGGTAACGTAGAGTGGAAGGAGCCTTGTGTGTCGTATGAAAGGCCTATGATCAGCAAGGGAGTTGATAATAGACCTTTATACGGTATACGGCGACCTATCACGACAACGATACTGTTAGGTCGTTATAATTATTTAGTTATGTAATGCTTAATGATAATTTAGTAATTAAATCTGCTAATGTTTGTGTCAATGAAAATTTTTAATAGTTTTACCTTGATCAATTAATTAATAGCTTATCAAATACAATCTGATTAAATATGAACTTAGTATGCAACTAGAATATTCTATGATGGGAATGATAACACAAATAAAAACTGTTTTAAAATTTTAAAAGATAAAAAAAAAGAAGAAAAAAATCTCAATAAAATGGTATTTCATCATATTTGAATATTATTTGAAATATATGTGCTTAAAATTTTAAGATATAAAGTGATTATGTCCATCCAAAGAATTACAATATAATGTAGAATAGTTAAATGTATGATATGAGTCGACCCTAATATTTTGCATATACTCTATTAGGAAAAGTAAACCGAGACATGTAAACCCCTAAATTTCTTGACTTCACCTCTGAAGTAGACTTGAGTGAGTTAGATAATCTAAGAGTTGACAAAGCTAATGAAAGTAAAAATCTTAAAAAAATTAATTAATCACGTATGAAACTTTTCTATCCTAAACGTATGAAAACACTAAAGATTTCATTCAAAAGTGTTAAAAACCCAAAAATGATAACCTTCAAGACATACGTACACTAATTCATCATAATACACCCCGAAACCCTAATTGATAATATAACTTTCATATTTTGTCAAATCATTAGTGAAAGATTAGAGATGACTTTCAATTATGCATATATAGTTAGAATGCTTAAGTAATCCTTTAAAAGCTAAGATAATGTCTCATAGATCACATTTATCTTCTAAGTATATGATTAAGATAATTTTACATAAAGTTAGGAGTATAGTTGAAGCTTAGGTTAAGTATAGTATACATTAACACCTTGATTAATACTTTTCATACTAGTTAAACTAAATAACTTATCAAATGATGTATATAAGATATAAACACCTAAAGTAAGATCTCATCATCTATTTTTATTAATCAATTTACCAAATGCCTCATTTGCTTTCATTTCCTTAATTTTCCTTAATTACTACATTATGTATACTAAATGGCATATGTTTATGAAAAGTTGACTAAGTCAACACATGTTGACCAAGGTCAAAAGGTTAACTAAGTCAATATTTAGAAAAGTCAACAAAAGACACTAATGCTTTAAAAATATCTAATCCATCTCATGATTTCTTTTCTTTTAGATTTTCTTTTCTCTTTTCTCCTTAATTGCCATCTACTCCTTTTCCTTCTAGACCCCAATATCTTTTTCATTTCAAACATAGCAAAAAACAAAAAGAATTAACCCCTTACCTCACTTTCAAAATTTTCCAACTTTGTCTCCATATTTCAAGAACAAATTAAGGCATGTGATTACGTTATTATGTATTGCTTTATATTACTTATTAGTTAGGTGATGAGGTAGATGTGTAGTTAGGTGTAATGTGTATCCATGTTGAAGAATGCATAAAGTTTCTACCTTTAGGTATAGAAGGATAGAAATCATGGTGAAGAGGAAGGAGATGCATGCGTGTATGCCCTTAAGTATATGTACATAAGAATTTACTAGAGGAATACAAGTATGGAGATCTTTGTACATAAGTATTTACTATGTACATAACCTAAACTAAGACAAATACTAACTATATATACCTATACCATGCTAAATACACTCTTATAACACAAAAATAATGAAATTAGGGAAGTTTTCTTAAGAGGAAATTTTGACATACGAAATTTGTACAAAAATACGTATATGACCATATAGGTATATGGGTATATGTATAAGTATAAATACGGTATAAGTATAAGTATATGTATAAGTATACTAGTATACATATAAGTATAGTAAAGGTATAAGTATATAGTAGTTTATGTAAAGTGTACATAAGACACTTAAGTATGACATAAGCATATGGTAAGGCATATATAATTAAATGATGAGGTAAGCAATGATGTAATTAAATGATGACATAAGTAATGACACAAGCGATTGATGATATAAGTAATGACATAAGCATAGGTTTATAAAATAAAAAATAAGAAGAGTACATAATAATTAGGTACATAAATTAGTAAACCCTAATACACTTCCTAAATTAGATTACACTTAATTAAGCACATGAATTAGTAATAATAAGGAAAAATTCTCTAAGTATAACAATTTAAGGGTTAACTAAATCATTAAGTATAAACAAAGGATATAGATATAAGCAATATGAATAATTAAGTTTTCATAGTTAAAGTTTCCATAAATTTAGTTTATATCATAAAACACGGGTCTTGACATCCAAAACGGACATCATCATATAAATGTGCATCCGAGAACGATGAAAAATGGCTATAAATTCATAAATATCATAAATAGAATGAAAAAGTTACATATGATTAGTAATAAATTATAACAGGATAAAAATTGATAGTAATTTAAATAGAATTAGATAAATAGATATTTAGAATTACTAATAAATTCAATTACTTACTAACATTATTATATTGTAATGATCAGGTGATCCTAAGGTGGGCGAGAATCTCCTAATTGATTACTACGACTAGAGCGAGTCGTCATGGCCGAGTGAATATTTACACTATGTTTTCATACTTGTTTGTGATTGTAGATAGTTAACTTAAATGTTATTGTTAGTTAGCAATTGTATGGGGTTGGGAAATGCTTATGTATGTTAATGTATATTGAGTTATGAACTTAACTTAAGTATAGATAATACTTTGTTTGTTGCATGGTAGTATAGAAATGATTGTGTGTACTATTGAATAGTCACAACATAATTTGGACTTAATTATACTCGGTTTATAAAAAGAAACTAGTACATGCATTGCATAGACACAATCTCGGTCGTTGCATCGCACTGAGGTAAAGAGAGGCCATTCGGAGGTTGTTATTATTAATTTATTGGTTTTGTACAGTGCGCTTGTACAAAATAACCTTAACCCAACCCGTAAGAATACTAGGTATTAGAAGCGCCAATCGCCTAGCTAAGGGTAAAGTCTAGAGGTCCCCATTTGGGGGTGAGTGTGGATTGTAAGGACCCACAAACGGTTATACTAGAACTTGGTTTATATGAAAATAAAAAACTTATTTGATTTAACTACGGAATGTAGAGTTTTTTAGTAAAGTAAGTTCTAGTATAATACCTGAATCTAATTGGTACTATTATACTCTAACCTTGACTTCGAAAGGCATTAAATGTGAGTTAAGTATATAAACTAGTTAACTATACCTATTGTTTGGCATTCTATTTGATCATTTATTCATATGCGTAAATATAATCTATTTATATCTTGCCTGTGGTGTGGCTAAAGATTTTACTCACTAAGCTTAGGCTTATACCCCCTTAGACTTTTGTTGTAAGATAACTTGTTCGTAGAGGCTGGTCGGGGGATACCACAGGTTAGCTTAGGCACTTACACAAGAGCGAGCCATCCTATATATTGAGAGAGAAAAGTTTATGTAAACTCATACTTATGTACGTTTGTTTTGCCAGTATTATAGACTTAAATATATTAAATTACTATGTATTGTAAGCTTTGTAGTTTAAATTTTATATCAAATTATAGTGAAATGTTTCCTTATGTATGACTGATTCATCAATATGTATTTTTGTTTGGAAAACTTAGAAACCGAACTATTCTCTAGGGTGTTCGCCTAAGCAAGTCCTATGCGAAAGAATGTAATATAAAGTTGAGAAATGAAGCTGAAGTTGAGATAGTTGAATTGATCATAACATGGAACATGAGATTTGTGCCTGATATTAGACTATTGTACTATTCACTACATTCATGGCATGACATGAAAGGACCTATGGGTCAAGTTTCTGCAAGCTTAGAAACTATTGTGTTAGCTTTTGAACATATAGACTGCATTGCTCAACTTATTTTGGTTACATTCTGTAACCGACTATGTATTATATTTTTAAACCATAGTAGGTGGTTTTTGTTGGGGCCCCTACTCCTAGGTAGCTCCTTGTTGCTCTAGGTTCCTAGAGGTTGTATCCACATGCTGTCACGAACTGAGGATAGTCTAGTCGTGGCAGATACCGTATACTGTAAGAAGAACTCCTAGTTAGTTACCCTCCCAATCATGAACTCTTCACACAATATATAAGGCTCTATAACCACTAGTTTCACAAAAACATACAAATTCACATGATATCATCACATAAACATATTTATATAAAATTTTAATTACAAAACTTACGAGATACAGTAATTGAGTATATCTAAGTCTATAACATTAGTAAAACATAAGTACATGAGTAAGAGTCTATATAAACTATTCTCTTTCAATACACAGGACCGCTTACTCTTGCCCAAGTCCCCAAGCTAACCTATAGCATTCCCTAGTCAGCCTCTATGAATAAGTTATCCTACAACAAAAATCTAAGGGGTTATAAGCTTAAGCTAAATGAGCAAAACCCTTAGCCACACCATAGGCAAGTTATAAATACATTATATTCATGCATATGAATGAATGATCAAACAGAATGCTAAACAATACGTATAGTTAACTAATTCATATATGTAACTCAGATTTAACACCCTCTAAAGTCAAGGTTAAAGTATATACGGCACCAATCAGATTCGGGTATTATACTATAACTTATTTTACTACAAAACTCCACATTCCATACTTAAATCAAATAATTCTTTTATTTTCATAAAAACCAAGTTCTAGTCTAATCGTTAATAGGCCCTTGCAGTCTACACTCACCCTTAAACAAAGGCCTCTAGACTCTACCCTTAACCAGGTGGTTGGCGCCTTTAACACCTAGTATTCCCGCGGACCAAGGTATGGTCATTTTGTACGAGTGCACCATATAGAACCAACAAATTAATAATAACAACCTTTGAATGGCCTCTCTTTACTTCCGTGTGACGTGACGGCTGGAATTGTGTCTATGCAATGCATGTACCAATTTCTTTTTATAAGCCAAGTATAAAAAAGTTCAAATTATGCTGCGACCATCCAATAATACACACAATCATTTTCTTTACTATCATGCAACAAACAAAGTATTATCTATACTTAAGGTAAGTTCACAACTCCACATATAACAACATACACAAGCATTTCCCCAAACCACATACGGTAGTTAATTAACAATAATATTTAATTCTACTAACTACAATTACAAACAAGCATGGAATTATAAGGTAAATACTCACTTAATCATGATGACTCGCTTTAGTCATAGTAATCAATCGATAGATTCTCGCCCACCTCGGGATCACCTGATCATTACTACATAATAACGGTAATAAGTAATTGAATTAACTAATAATTCTAAATATCTATTTACCTAATTCTACTTAGATTACTATTAAATTTTATCCTGTTAGACTTTATTATTATTTGTATGTAACTTTTTCATTCTATTTATGATATTTATGAATTTATAGTTGTTTTTCATCATTTTTGGATATACGTTCACACAATGATATTCGTTTTGGACGTTAAGACCCATGTTTTATGATACAGACTAAATTTATAGAAATTTTAACTATGGAAACTTAATTATTCTTATTGCTTATATTTATATCCTTTGTTTATACTTAATGATTTAGTTAACCCTTAAACTCTTATACTTAGAGAATTTTACTTTGCTATTACTAATTCATGTACTTAATTAAGTGTAATTCAATTTAGGATGTGTATTAGAGCTTATTAATTTATGTACCGAATTATTATGCACTCTTCTTATTTCTTATTTTATGAACCTATGCTTATGTCATCGCTTACATCATCAATTACTTATGTCATGGCTTATGTCATCTTTTAATTACATCATTGCTTACCTCATCATTTAATAACATATGCTTTACCTTATGCTTATGTCATATCTATAAGTCTTATGTACACTTCACTTAAATTACTATATACTTATAATCTTACTATACTTATATATATACTAGTATACTTATGCATATACTTATACTTATACCATATTTATACTTATATATATACTCATATACCTATAAGGTCATATATGTATTTTTATACAAATTTCGTATGCCAAATTTTCCTCTTAAGAAAACATTCCTAATTTCATTCTTTTGTGTTTTTAAGTATGTATTTAGTATAGTATAGGTATGTATAGGTAGGATTTGTCTTAGTTTAGGTTATGTCCATAGTAAATACTTATGTATGAACATCTTCATACTTGTATTATTCTAGTATACCCTTATGTACATATACTTAAGGGCATATATTCATGTATTCCATTCCTCTTCATCATGATTTCTATCCTTCTACACTTAAAGGTGGAAACTTTATGCCTTATTCTACATGATCACACATAACATATATCTACTTATCTAATCTACCTAATCACCTAACTAATAAGTAATATAAAGCAATATATATTAACTTGATCACATACCTTAATTTGTGTTTGAATTATGGAGACAAAGTAGAAAGTTTTGAAAGTAAAAGGGGAAGGGAATCTTACGGCAATGGAGGTATAGTTTGCTTTGTTTCTTTTTTTTTTTGTTTTGCTTTTGGAATGAAGAAGATGGTCGGGTGTAAAAGAAAAGAAGTGGACAGCAATTAAGGAGGAGAAAAGAAAAGAAAAGCTAAAAGAAAAGAAAAGGAAAGAAATCATGAGATGGATAGATATTTTCTTATGCATTAGTATCTTTTGTTGAATTTTCTAATTGTTGACTTTAGTCAATATGTGTTGACTTAGTCAACCTTTTCACCTTAGTCAATATGTGTTGACTTAGTTAACTTTCCATAAACATATGCTATTTTGTACACATAATGTAGTAATCAAGGAAAACTAAGGGAAAGATTAAGGAAATAAAAGAAAATGAGGCATTTGGTGAATTGATTAGTAAAAATAGATGATAAGGTCTTACTTTACCTATTTATAGCCTATATACATCATTTGGTAAGCTACTTAGTATAACTAGTACGAAAAGCACTAATTTGGCTGTTAATGTTCACTATATTTAACCGAAGCTTCAACTACACCTCTAACTCTATGTAATACTATCTTAATCATATACTTAGGAGATAAATGTAATCTATGATTCATTATCTTAGTTTCTAAAAGATTACTTAAGGATTCTAAATATATATG
Source organism: Lumnitzera racemosa (assembly GCA_024138005.1). Lineage (NCBI taxonomy): Eukaryota > Viridiplantae > Streptophyta > Magnoliopsida > Myrtales > Combretaceae > Lumnitzera > Lumnitzera racemosa. The sequence continues at coordinate 64,629,750 of JAMXBC010000003.1, read as the reverse complement.
CATGATTGAAAGTCATCTTTAATCTTTCACTGATGATTTGGCAAAGTATGAAGGTTATATTATCAATTAAGGTTTTAGGGTATATTATGATGAATTAATGCTCGTATGTTTTAAGGTTATTATTTTAGGGTTTTTATCACTTTTAAATGAAATATTCAGTGTTTACATACATTTAGGGTAGAAAAGCTCCATATGCGATTGATTAGCTCTTTTAGGGTTTTCATTTTCATTAGCCTTGTTAACTCCTAAATTATCTAACATACTCGAGTCTATTTCAAAAGCTAGATCGAAAGTTTTAGGGGTTTATAGATGCAGGGCTATGTCAACCAACCGGATGAGGAATTGGAGAAGTATAGAATATCGGTACCGATGCATATCACGTGCATGAATATAACATAGATTTTCTACATAAACAATTTGTATTGATAACTCGGGTTACAAGATTGAATGTCCCATAGTATTGATCTATATGGATATATGTATGTGATTCTATGTTTTGTTTTATCCACTATCACTTAGCTTATAGAGAGTTGAGAGGATAGTTACATGTCCTCAAGTTATGAAGAGCACTAACGAGGTGGTATCAACTGGGGGTAAAAGTCTTTTAAGAGTGCGTAAGACGGAGTTAGCCACTTTTAATGAAGTTTGGTTGTATTTTGTTTCTAATCCTACAAAGGATCTTCACATATGAAATTAAAAAAACAAAAAAGTACTGTATTTTAGGTTTGTAAATGTTGACAGTTGTAAACTTTTGTATAAACAGGTATTGAGCTAAACTCCATTATAGTATAGTTTTGTTATAAATAGAACTTGTGTTCATTACAAATAGGTAAACCTATGTCATGGCAGAACCCATACTATGCCGGGATGTAACATTAGGCAAGTAATTAGTGGTGCAACTTTAGTCAAATTTGCTGTACAATATTCCCATAAGGCTTGATTATTCTGTTTCCATTACTATTTCCCCATGTTTATTGTTTCCATTACTAATGCTTCCATTTCCAACTTCTCCATTTGAGGGTTCTTGGTTTGTTGTTTTTTTTTTTCATTTCTACTAATTCCTCTCTCCTTCTTTCTAAGTATATGGTGAAATATTCGATCAATCTTAGGGTCAAATTTCTTTATTAAATCTCTTGCCTCTATTTGCTTATAAAACAACAAATCTTAATTCTACTCCTTCCAAATCTAATTGTACCACCAAACTACAACTTACCAAATTTCAATCCAAAAATGTAAACAACATACTACATAGCTTGATAGAAATCGACTAGGGACAAATTCAACACTATTTCAATAAAATCAATAGTGAAGTTTCAAACTTACCTTCAAAGGAACTCAATTTGATAACATAATAATAAAATCAACTTAATTGAACAAGAAAACAAATAAAGATTGCAACTTTAATAACTAAACTACTCAAATTTAACAAACCTTAAACTAAGCTACCAACTATGCCACATTACACTAAAGCTACACTAAGGCCTAGTCTCTAAGTCCTTAGATAATTTGATATTAAAACTATTGCCTTTTCCTCGACAATGATGCAAGAAATTAACGAGAACACATGAACATTGAAAAAAAGTTGATTAATTTGAAGACATCTTTTAAATAGAAATTTTCAAAGCAGTGTTAATCTCTTAAGAGACCAGTGTGTTGGATCATCTATAATAATCAAACTAATGAGTTTTCACTACGTCATTTCATCAAGGAAAAAGGTTTGGTTATGTACTAGATTCTAACTTGCTACTCTAATCTAGGCTAACAAAATTAGAAGTAAGGGGTTGAAAATAAATGCAACTAAATGAGAATTAAATTTAACAATAGACACAAATTCTAAAGGTGTGGGCTTGTAACATATTTTCAAAGCAATGGTAAAGGTATGTCATGAAGATATTAGGGATGTTTTTCAATTGGGTTTTCAAGAAACTTACTTGAGTTCAATCTTGGGTAGGCATCTCACTTAACTATGTAGCAAAAAATCTCCTCTTAGTATGATTTCCCTACATGATAAGCTAAATCACTTATTTCTTAACTCGAGTCAAGTAATCTAGTCCTAAGAATTAGGGGGTTAATCTACTCTCAATCTCATAACCTATCATAACTCTCTAAGATAGCATAATACCTCATAAAGCCAAATGTAGTACCAGAAGTGAGTAGTCCTAGGAAGTTGCCTCGAGAGTTTATAAGATTACATGATTATGACACCAAAGGGAGATTAGTCGTGTAATTCCCAATTTGATTCACTGAGTCAATGTAAAGGTCTTTTAAGCTTATGAGACCCAGAGAAGATTATGTGTTCCCTATTCAATTCACAATGTGTTGTGTAATCTTAGTGAGTGAAGATAGGTTATGAGACCAATAAGAGATTGACCCCTAAACTCGTAGCACTAGATTACTTAGCTTGTCATAGGAATTAAATAATTTAGTTGACTATATAGGGAAATAAGATTGAGAGGAGATTTTCTACTACATAGTTGAGAAAGATGCCTTACCCAAAATCGAACTTAAGTGAGTTCCATCCAAAACCCAAATAAAAACCATCCTTGATATATTAATGGCATACCTTCTCTACAAGCTTAGAAAGATATCATAAACTTACACCTTTAGAAATCGTATTTATTGTTAAATTTTTACTGTTGTTTAGTTACATTTATTTTCAACTCGCTACTTCTTACTTAGTTAGCCTAGGTTAAAATAGTAGGCTAAAATCTAGTACTTAACCAAAACCTTTTCCCTAAGGAAATGACCTAATAAATACTCATCAGTTTTATTACTATAGATGATCAGCACACTGGTTAGCTAAGAAATTGACATTATTGTGAAAATTCCCATTTATAATGTGTCTTTTAATGTATTAATTTTTATTCAATGTTTATTTTGTCTCATTAGTTTTTCTCACCATTGCTAGAGAAAAGGAAATAGGGTTAATATCACATTATTCGAGGACTTTGAAACTAAACCTTAATGTAGCTTTAGTGTAGTATAGTATAGTATAGTTGGTAGCTTAGTTTAAAGTTTGTTAAATTTGAGTAGTTTAGTTGTTAAAGTTGTAATCATTATTTGTTTTCCTATTTAATTCAACTAATCTTATTAACTTGTTGTTAAATTGAGTTCCTTCATTGTTGAATTGGTTGGAAAAGTGTTGAATTTGTTCCTAATCAAATTGTGCCGAGTTAGGGAGTATGCTCTTTACATTTTCACATTGAAATTTGCAAGCTATAGTTAGGGAGTTCGATTGGAGCAGAAAAGAGTAGACATTAGGTGTATAGATATTAGAGGAATAGAGCACTCTGGGAATATTTAGTCCTATCTATTTGTGACATAAGTCTAATCCTTAACCTTCCACAAATTGAAATGGCGAACTTTAAGCATCAACCTGAGTTGCTCAAATTTTTCCAACATAGATAGTTTAGGGGAAATCTAGATGAATATCTAAATGAACACATTCAAGAGTTTTACCAATTATACATAACAATCGAATATCAAGGAAATTCAAAGGATGCACCAAAATTTAGGTTATTCCCCCTTTCTCTTAAATGAAGTGTAAGGAGTTCACTTAATGGGCTGAAGGGGTAAGGAATCAACACTTGGGAGAAATTAGCCTCATGTTTTCTTGCATATTTTTTTCCATCAAATGAAGTTTCTACCCTTTAACTTAAGATAATGACATTTACACAAAATGAAATTGAACCTTTAAGTGAAGTATAGGAACGATTTAAGTGTATGTTTAGACAACGCCCTTACCATGGGATGTTTAAGAGACATTAACTAAAGAATTTTTATAATAAACTCAGTCATGAGGATGGATTACTGGTGGATACTATTACTAAAGGTAGTTTATTGAGTAAAACAAAGAATAAAGCATGGGACTTGCTTACAATGATAGGAATTGAAGAGCATGTGGTCATATGAGAGAGATTTCTAGGGAATAGACCAAAGGAGAAATCAACCAACTAGAGGAATAAACTATCTAAGCAATTTGATAGCCAAAACAAGGTTGGGTATGCTTTCATACGAGACATCAAACTAATTGAGGTTTGTGCTAAGTGTAAGTTTGCTTACGATGAATAGCATTGTTCTCAACTAGGGTAAGTAGGGATAATGAAGTATGACCCTAAGTCTTCACATAAGCAATCATCAGTGAACTTACTTGAAAAATCACTAAGGCTATCTTTTAGTAAGGTTAAGTAAGACATACGTATGGTTAGACTTAGTGACATGCATAAAGGATCTCCAAAGGGTAGCCTAGAAATTAGGATAGAACTTCAAAATTGTTTGAGCAAATTTCTCTAAAACCATGACATGGAACATTTATAGTTAGAAAAATAACCTAAGAAACTCTTTCTGCATTCACTTAAGGAATAAACACTATGTTAGGAAGTGATCAAGAATTACCTAAAAAAGTTGAGACAATTCATTTAAGAAGTGGAAAGGAAATTAAACGATCATGTTTTGAAAGGGAGCGTGAACCTTTAGCGAGAAATGCAAGGGAAAAGGTACATGAATAAATGGAGAAATAAAGAAAAGACCCTTCCCTTAAGAAAGAACTTGAACCATATGTTTATACCCTCTAATTCCATACCTAGCTAGATTGAAACAACTAAAAATGGATCAACAATTTGCCAAATTCTTAGAAACATTCAAACAGTTACATATTAATATACCCCTTTTTCGAGGCCTTTAGGTAGATGCCCTTATGTGTAAAATTCATGAAGGAAAATTTAACTTAGAAAAAAAAGGTAGAGAAGGAAGTAAAGATGTTATCTAAGGAGTACCTTTCTATCATGATTGATGCTTTACTAAGGAAGTTGAAGGACCTTGGAAGCTTAATAATTCTTGCACAATAGGAAAGACACTTGAAAGTAAGGCATTTATGTAACTTAGGTGAAAGAATTAACTTGATGCCATACTCTATATTCAAGCTTCTTGAATTCGAAGAGTACAAGCCAACTAAAATGACTCTTCAATCGGTAAGTAGGAATGTGAAGTGTCCATAAGGAATAGCTGAAGATGTGCTTATGACTGTTGGTAAATTAGTTTTTCCAACAGACTTTGTTGTGCTAGATATGGATGCTGATAATGATGTTCCTTTGATCTTAAGGGGACTTTTCTAGCCACTACACAATAAATGATAAATTTTAAGGAGGGAAAGCTTATACGGATTGCACTTAATGAAGAAATCACAATTAAAGTACCTTAAGCGATGAAGTTACCATAAGGAGTTGACGACAGTCATGCTATGGAATTAACCAATGATTTAATGGAAGAGCCATAAGAGGAGGATACTAGTGAAGTGAGGTTTGGCAAGTGGAGAGGATTTTGAATGGAGATATAGTTATAATGGAGTAGATGAGGAAGATAATCTAGAAGGAGACACATTTGAAAATGCTGCCACAGTTTGGTTAGAAGTAGTATAACCAATAGCAATTGAGCCCAACAAAGACAAACCCCAGCCATCAACTAAAACCCTACCTCATTGGAATTAAAGTAGTTGCTAGATAATCTGAAATATGCTTTTATAGGAAAAAAAAATTTGGCAATGATACTAGCATTTGATTTATCAAAGGAACAAGGAAGAATGTTACTAGAGACACTAAAAAAGAACAAAGAGGCTATTGGTTGAACCATAGCAGATATACATGGAATTCACCCTTCATTATGCATGCATAGAATCTTTCTTGAATCTAAATGTGAATATTGTATAACCATAAAGACAAGTCAATCCCATTGTACAAGAAGTAATATAAAAGGAAGTGGTAAAATTGTTAGATGTAGGGGTAATCTACCAAATTTTGGACATTAAATGGATAAGTCATGTCTAAGTAGTCCCAAAGAAAGGGGGAATGACTGTAGTGATAAACAAAAAGAATGAGTTGATCCTAAAAAGGATTGTGATAACATGTGAGTGTGCATAAACTACCAAAAGTTAAATGTTATCACATGAAAAGATCATTTCCCTTTGCCATTCATTGATCAAATGATTGAGCGACTAGCAAGACATGAATATTATTGCTTCTTTGATGGATATTCAGGATACAATAAGATCCTTATGGTACTTGAAGATTAAGAAAAGACCACATTTACATGCTAGTATGGGACATTTGTGTTTAAAAAAATTGCATTTGGACTTTGCAATGCACCAGCAATCTTTCAACAATGTGTGATGTCAATATTCTCACACATGATTGAACATGGGATCGAGGTATTCATGGATGATTTTTCTATGTCTTGAGAATTTGGTAACAATTTTGCAATGTTGTAAGGAGATTCGCCTAGCGCTTAATTAGGAAAATGGCTACTTTATGGTACAAGAAGGAATTATACTATGACATAAAATCTCTAAGCGAGGGATAGAGGTACCTAAAGCGATGGTAGATGTGATTACTAAGCTATACCCACCTACTAATGTGAAGGGAATTCGAAGTTTTCTTGGTCATGCAAGGTTTTATCCTCGATTTATGAAGGATTTTCAAAAATTCCAAAACCACTATGTGCTTTACTAGTAAAAGATGTGCCTTTTGATTTCAACTTTGAATGTAAGAATGTGTTTGAAAAATTAGTAATAGTACCAATAATAGTAGCTCTTAACTAAATGCTACCATTTGAGCTCATGTGTGATATGAGCAACATTGCTGTCGATGTAGTCTTAAGACAAAGGAAAAACAAAGTTTTCCAAATGATTTGTTATGTACGCAAGATGCTTAATGATGCTAAAAAAAATTATGCAACCATTGAAAAGGAACTACATGAAGTAATATTCTCATGTGATAAGTTTTGATCGTACTTGATAAGGTCTAAGTTTATAATATACACAGTCTATGTAGCTTTAAAGTACCTATTGAATAAACTAAATCCTAAACTAAGTCTTATCCGCTAGGTCCTCCTATTACAAGAATTTGATTTGCACATTAAAGATAGGAGAGGTAGTCAAAACCTAATGACAGATCAGTTTTAACAAATCACTACCTGTGAAAGTGACTAACTATTCATGAGAGCTTTCCACATGAGCAACTATACATGATTGGTTCAAGTAAGTTGCCTTGGTATGTAGGCATAATTAATTATTTGGTTAGAGGGATTAACCCATATGGTTTAGATTACAATCAATAAAGAAATTTTTTGAAGGAGATTTAGATCTATTTCGAGAATAGCTATATCTACTCTAAGTATTGTACAAACCAAGTGATTAGACGTTATGTAACCACCACGAAAGTATAGGACATTATTACCTACTATCATATGGAAACTGTAGGGGGAGGGTGTGGGTTTAGAGCAAATCATACAACAACAAAGATTATGCACTGTAGTTTTTAATGGCCCACTATTTTTGTTTATTGCAAAGAGTACAATATGCAGTACTTGAAATGTCAAAGAATAAGAAGTATATCAAAGCAAAATAAAATGCCATAACAAGGGATTTTTGTCATTAAGATTTTTGATATTTGGAGAATAGACTTCATGGGGCCATTCCCTTCATCAATGTCTAATAAATACATTTTGGTCACAGTAAACTATGTTTCAAAGTAGGTTGAAGTAGTTACAATACCTACTAACGATTCTTAAATTGTCCTCAAGTTTCTTAAGAGAAACATGTTCACACATTTTAGGGTACCAAGGGTTATAATCAGCAAAAGGGGATCACATTTTTGTAACAATCAAGTTAATAGTTTATTAGCTAAGTACGGGGTTAAACATATGATGGCATCACTATATCATCTTCAAACAAGTCGATAGGTTAAACTATAGAACTAAGAATTAAAGCAAATTATAGAAAAAACTATCAATGCCTCAAGGAAGGATTAGGCATCAAAATTAGATGATGCATTATGGGCTTACAAAACCCCCCATAGGGATGTTCCCACATTGAGTGGTTTGTGGGAAAGCATGTCATCTCTTAGTTGAAATCAAGCATAAAGCCTATCGATAGTAAGGCTACTGATCAATCAATGGGCTAAATTTACTAGCCCCTTCACTTTAGCCTCCTTGATCGAATGGTAGGGGCTATTAAGGCCATAGTAGCCTCCGTACACCTACATGTAGGATATAAAATATCTTAAATTCTTTTTAAAACAACACTCTTTCTTTCATTTTTGACAATTTTGCACAAGATAGTCCATTTTGTATATAAACTCCAATTTCATGAAAATTTCACTAAACCTTTCAAGAATTTATGTACAAATGCAAGTTTTAAAGTTGGAAAAATCACATATTTTAAGTTATGATCACTAGTGTAATGTTTATAATGAGCATATTAGCCATAGTGTCATACTCTACAATCACCTATGGTTGTTGCTGCAAAGCAAAAACTCTAGCTAGTACCCTCCACCTTGGTCCTTCAACTATAGGTCTCGTCCTTCAATTGTAAGTCTTCTTGCTAGGTAAGCTTTTGAGGTCGAATTGTAGGTTCTTAAACTAGCTATTGAACTACAAGTAGCTAAGCTTGTATTTCATTACAAATTTTTGCTTGGTACCCTCTTTACTTGTAAATGTAGCAAAAGTGTTAGGGTAAGATTTTCTCAGTACAAGTTTTATTATTATGTCTAACCTCACTTCATGAAAAACATGCCCCTTTAATCCACTTACAATCCCTTAATTCATATGGTCCATAGCACCTTATGCATCGAACACTTACTACTTGAGGAGGATGTAACTAGCCTTTTCATAGGTAGTGTAAACTAAATGGTTACAGATTTGGTTGTTTACACGAGTAGCCTCTTACCCTTGTCTTGTTAAACTACTACTAAAGTCAGTCTCTTACCTTTAACAAGCCTGCCCTTAGGAGCCTTAGATTTTGTTATGGCTTTCCTAGTCTTCTCTATCCTCTTAGCCTTATTTAATACTATTGAATAAGTCTCCAATTCAAAAGGGCCCACCTCATGACTTAAGGTTAGCTCCTAACCCTAAACAAACCTATTAGCTACAGACACTTCATTTTCCCTCTATGCCTCTAGTAGAAACTTATGTAAATGGCTAAACTAAACTTCACATTCTTCCATGGTACGATTCCCTTATCTGTAGTCATACTATTACTCAACTTCATATTCTTCCTTGGTATGGTTCCCTTATCTGTAGTCATACTATTATGTAACTAGTCTTTCCATGTAGTTAAGAGGAAAATATTTCCTTTAAAACAATTATTTGAATACTACCCAAGTAATCGATGCATACTGTAGATTTCTCTCTCCAACCTACTAATATGTCGCTCTATTCTTTAACATGTAAGAGGCAAAAGGAACCTTTCAATCCTCAAGAATCTCAATACCTTCCAAAATTTGTTCTATCTTAGTTGTCTACTCTTCTATTGTAGTAAGATCATCTAGCTTTGAATGGAACTTATTAGCTAAACGCATAAACTTCTTTAAGGTGATAGTTGCCCTTTTACCTTAGTGATTACCATTTCTATCCGTGACAACATCAACCTATCAATATCCTCCATTGTTGTTGTTATTATGGTTTTGTATCATTAGTTGTTGTTGTAATTGATTTATCTACTCCTATTGTCTTTACAAGTGATCTTAGTGCCTAGCTATTATCCCTAATATGGTGTTAATGGAGACTATTAGTTGCTATACATCATTTCCTCCCCTAACCTGATTCACATTCTTTTGAAGGAAGAAGCCTTAAGGTTCATTCTCACCAAGATCATTCTAATTACTCCCAGCTCTAACTGCTCCACTTAGAATAAGTTATCTTCTTGATGGCATACTAAAGATGGAAGAAGGAAGAAGGAAAAATACTTAACAATCAGGAAGGGTAGAAACTTAAAACAAGGAGAAAGAAGCAAAAATACTTCTTCTAAGATTTAAATTCTAGGCTATGATACCACTTTAGTTGTAATGCCCTAAGGTCAAGACATTACAACTTACCACATGTCTTTAGTCATCCATTAACTCATTAAACACTAATTGTAATCTAAAAACTACACAATATAACATTGAATCCCAACTATCACAAAAAGCTCCATTAATTGAACTCTAAACCCCCTTAGTAAAGATAACATAAATCTTCATAAATGAGATAAACTAAAAGCACCTTCATGAAATCTCTATCACTATAGAAACATCAACAATCATTAAGTTTAAAGGAAAATAAAAATAAAAATAGATATAATTCACTATAACTCTAATCCCTATGTTTCACTAAACTAGTGATCATCCCGATAATAATAATAGTAGGCATCGCCCCTATTATTATTATGGGGATAGTAGTATGCTTTATTGGGATCCTTAAAAAAAAGAGGTTCTTCATAAAATTATGCAGCTGAAAAAGAAGTAAAGGAATGAGTACTAATGCCTAGTATGTAACTTTTACAAACACATTCACATTCCATGCAATTTTACAATTCACATGCATTGAGATGTAAAATACATAACAATCAATAAAATTACCAATTTGAAGTATATTTGTTCCATTTCAAGAACAACAAAGGAATACTCATAATATTAGTCTCAACATACAAACGAGAACGTCATCTCAGCCCTATCAACACTATAGGCACATGTTTGCCAATCAACTTCAATACCATCCTAACATCACACTCCTTGCTAGAAAGGGTTCACTATCCACGATCCTCAAACCTTCATAATTATTACCAAATCTATCAGTAAGGGTTCACCATCTATGGTCCCCAGATCTTCTTAACACTCATGTATACTAGTAGGGGTTTACCATCCATGGTCCCTACAACCACTTAGTTGTTATAAGCTTACCATGTTGGTCCTATAACCCTAAATCTACCCCTACTCATGTCAAAGAGCAACTCTACTAGGGACAACACCACTTAAAGGACATAAGGGTGCCCTCCAGGAACTCTCACTAGATTGAGCCAAACAAACAAGCTACATCACATGATCAAAAGCCAAAATATATGTTAAATTCATTTATATATTTCTAATCTTAACAAGCTTGCCCAACAAACATGGTAAACACATACTTGAATCTTAAGCACAACATCTCTCTAATTCATAACTTGATTGAATACATGAGGCACAATGAACACATTCTTTTAATATCTATACAATTAATCTTTTTATGCTTTTCCTAACACTACTTAGTTTAAGATTTGATAACAACTTATTCTAGAGTTCAAGATTCTTTTTATGGCCTTATAAGTATTTAAGAAGGGTTTGAATAAGGTTTAGATATAAGAAAACTTAAAAAAGCAATGAAGCAAGGATAGGTATAGGAATATGGTTAGGGTTTATGATTGTATTCCATAGCAATGGAGAGTATGAGAATCAAGGCTATTATGGAACCTAGAAAATATTAGCAAAAGTTAGCAATTGAGAAATTGGCACATTCATTAGTGGTCGATGAAGTCTCAAGCCTTAAAGTTAAGTGCAAGCAGCAATATAAGAAGGCTGAAGACCTAAAGGAGGAGCTTCGTAAGAAAAGGGAAGAGTGTTGAGGGTTGGGTCGAATGATTAGTTTAATGAGCAATGAGGAGGACAAGCTCAGGGTGCAAATAACTCTAGATTGTAGAGTTGGGTTATAGAATTCAAGGAGGCAGTGATGAAAGTGCTCTCTATTGAGGAAGCATTAGAGAATGTGACTCTATATCGGTAATACGAGAGATTGCTAAGGAAGAAGTTATTGGAGAGGGTTCAAGCTATCACGTCCCAGTTTAGCGTGGAGTGTACCATCACATAAGAATGCCTATTAGAAACTATCTCTATCCGGTCATTCATCAAAGGAAAACTTTATTTATATGATAATAGGGTTACTACATTAGAGTTCAACAAGATATTTTGTTACAACTTATGTGTATAACATAATATTTACATCAAAACATGAACTAGCTTTTTTTTTTTTTTTTGTCATCTTCACAATAGTAGAATTCCCAATTTAGTATGGGTTCCATACAAAAATTGTTGACTCTAACTCACGCTCTCAGTATACATCCCCCCCCCCCTCCTCCTAATGTTGGGCCCTTTACGACGGTATTGACTTGAGGATGAAATATTTCATCCCCTCAACTACTAAAGCCAAGTGAAAGTGGATAACAAATAATAAAATATAAGGAATATCTCAACTAAAATATTTCAATCATAATTAATAGATTTAGCTCCATACATACATTACCATTAGCTCAACTAGGCTTTTATTGCTAGTAATACAGCATGTTATGCCCATGCACATAGCATATATCGGTACCAATATGCTATGTCCTCCAATTTTCAACCAGTTAGTTGACACAGCTAGGCATCTAGATACAACATCCAAGAGCCTATAGGCAACAAGAAGCTGCTTAGGAGTAGGATCCTCACTAAATTGGACTACACACTATAGTCTATTAATATCAAAAAGGGTAATAAGGAGTTACTTGGGAGTAAGACCCCTAATTTTGTCTTACAAAATTAGACTACACACTATATTTCACCAAATCAAAGAGACAACAGGGCCAACATGGACCACATACTATTGTCTACCAAATCTAACTATCAAAATAGTCACAATGTTTAAGTAATGAAAATCTATATTCCTCTAAAAATTGAGTTCATAAAGTCATGCTTTCTTCCATGATCACTTGGAAGTCTCATTATGAAAGTCTTGACCCATAGGTCCTTTTTATGTCATATCATGCCATGATATGCAATAACAACAGAAGTATATCACTCAGTATAACTGGTCTTTCAGTTTTATTCAACCTAATCATCTAATTCTATTTTTTGAACTCTCCTTAGCAAAATTATAACATCTAGCTTAGAGTTTACGTAAGTGAACACCTAGAAGATTGAGTTAGCAATCACTCAACTTCCCTAGTTAACATAATTATTTGTAAGCACAAATCAACACCCAACCTAACAACATCATAATATAACCAAGATATAATTACAATCATATAAAATCACCACATCATCATCATTCACTATTGTATCATATCAGTCCACCCCAAAATACAACCACACCCAATCAACACAACATCAAACAACATACAATGCTATGAGTAGCAATATATCTATTCTAAGCATGGGTTAGATCCATTTACTTGGGCTTAGTAATAATGCATAATTCTAAACTTGATGACATGATCCTTTATCACTTATCATACCTAAGAAAATAAAACACAGTTTTCAAGTCAAATATGAGTTGAACCCGAATTGTTATAAGATTTCTCTATCATGTTTTTACATTTCATTTGACCATATCTTATACATTCTTTATCCAATTTTAGTAAATTTTATATCATCAAGATCATTATTTTGTTTACTACTAAGATATCTTAAGAATTAAGAGTAATCAATACTTTCAAAAGCTCAAAAATACCCTTTCAAACTACCGACTTGATCGTACATTACCGCAACTTCGTAATTGACTTAGATAAACTTTAGTACAAAACTAAAAAACCTAAAAATCACACTTTGTAAAGCTGTTTAGAAATCCTTAATATACTCCAAAGTGTTCATTTTACATTAATTTGACAAACATGTTACTAAGACTAATTGTTATATTACATATTAAGCCAATACAGAGATATTTATTAAGAAAATAGACAATATAAAGTATATGAGCCCTATTAATTTCATGAAAAATCCTATAGACTCACAAAAATATTTAGTTTAATTATTGACCATAAATTACACTAAACTAGTTATTATTTATTTTAATAAAAATAGTGGTTTTAGTTTGAAATTATGATAAATTAAGGAAAATAAACAAATTTACAAGTGTGATAAAAACTAAGTGTTCTAAATATCATTATAAACTTTTAGGAATAAAAATACATTGGGCTCATACATTGATTTTATCAAAAACTAATTAATTAGATAAAACTATAAAATTATAAATTTTATCCAAACTAATTATAATAAATAGTAAACATAATGATTTTCACAATTTCTAATATTTATAAAAATTAAATCAATTTTCATCCAAATAGGGCATTTTCTTAAGGACCCTATATTTATACTAATAATTTAATTAAAATAAAATTACTACTTTAATCTACATGTACAATAACCCAGAAAAAAAATTTTCATAATTAATTAACAACATTTAATATTTTTAGAAAATTGGACAAGTTATGAGCGAAAAATTATTTCACCTGAATCGGCTACCTTTAGCTACCACCAAACTGTTACATCTTATCAGAACGCCTCCTCCAGCCACCTTCTCTTTAACCCCTAAGCCACTCCAAGTCAAGTTATGGTTTAGTATACGAACATCCCTAGACTTTTGCCTATAATTTTTGTTCTATTTTTATTTTATATTTTTCTATTTTTTCTAAATTATGTTCTTGTATTTTTGGAGTACTAAAATATTAATGAAAGCTTATGCCCTATTTATGGTTTTTCAAATTTTTTGTTATTTAATAAAAATGGGATATGTGTTTGCCACATGTCAATTTTCTAATTTCCTAGGTATCGTATGTTATTTTTTGTTAACTACATATTGACTTAAGTTTTCCAATTAATCCTAAGTAGCACATCATTTGAAGACTCATCTAATCATTTTTTTATTAATTTTCCATTATTTTATATTATTTTATGTAAGTTATTATCAATATATATATATTTAATACCTATAATGCATGTCACATGTAAATACATGTATATTATGTATAGTTCAACTTCATTTATTATTTTTGAAAGTTAATTAATATATCTCTAATATCTCACTATATCTAAAAGCTCAAATTTCACATTTTAGATATTTATTGGCTTTATCAACAAATTGATGTTTTTCTCAAATTAATATTTTTATTTAGCTTATTTTTAGAAATTGACTTTATTTGAATTACTTCTAACTTTTCTTACCTTATTGTAAAGTTTCAAATAAAATGGATAACATAGCTTAATGCCATAAATTTAGAGGCTTAGATCCTAAGGTTATTAAATTGGTTGGAAAACTTAGGGTATTACATAAGTAACAAAGGAAGAAATTTTAAGTTTCACCCTGAATACTATCTTTGGGGGTTAGATTTTGCTAATGTTAATGGTAATGTTAGTAGTGATGAAGAAGCCAACAAAGGTATAAGTGTTGAGGTCCATATGCAAGGTATTGAAAATAGTGTTTGCGCTAAAGGTCCTAGCGATGATAAAGACCGACTATCTAAGGAGATCCTGTAAGGCCTGCGAAATTAGCTTTCTAAGTATAGAAACAACATCTAAACTGTAAATGATTTCCTAAACTCAATAGAGCCAGTGAGATTTAAAACCAATTAAAATCTCAATCCAAAACCTAAAGTGAATACGAAAAACCTTAAATCATCAATTGAACTTCTAACCGCATATGAAGACCCTAAAACCTCGAGTATATAGAACTAGCAAAATTAATCTCGAACCTCATCAAAACCTTAAAATAACAACGAAGACATAATCGCGTATAAATATATTAAACCATAAATATGTAAAAATATTAGAGATTGTGTCCTAAAGTAATAAAAACCCTAAAACTATAACTTTAAGGATATAAAAGCACTAAGTCACCATAATTTACTCTAAAACCCTAAGTGATGATATATCCTCTATATTATGCCATTTCATCAATAAACAACTAAAGATAACTTTTAATCATGCGTAAATGTTTAGAATACTTAAGTGATCCCTTAGAAACTAAGATATTGCATTCTAGATCACATTCATCTTCGAAGTATATAACTCAGTTCGTATTACAGAGAGTTAAAGGTTTAGTTGATGCTTAGATCAAATGTAGTAAACCTTAATACCTTAAAAGATACTTTTCATGACAATTACATAAAGTAGCTTACCAAATGGTGTATATAGGATATAAATACCTAGTGGAAGATCTCATTATCTGTCTTTACTAATCAATTCACTAAACTTCTTATTTCCTTTCATTTCCTTAATCTTTCTCCAAATTTTCCCTAATTAGTTCATTATGTACACAAAAGGGTATTTATTTTTCTGAAAGTTGACCAAGTCAACATTTAGAAAAGTCTACAAAAATGTCCCTTTCATTTGAAAACAAATATCTTCCTTCTCATGATTTCTTTTCTTTTAGCTTTTCCATCTTCTTTTTTTTCCTTAATTACCGTCCACTACTCCCTCCTTCTAGACCCCACTTTTCTTTACTCTTTCAAACACAAACAAAAGCAAAGCAAAGTCCTTTTCTTTTTCCCCTTTCCAACTGTATCTTCCCTTTCGCTTTCACTCTTCTTTTCTTTTCAACTTTTCAATCATTTAATCCATAGTCAAGGGCAACTTAAGGTATGTTATTATGTTCTAATGTCTTACTTCATCCTCTTTACTAGTTAGAAGGAGAGCAGGTTAGGTTATGTGTTGTGTACATATATATGTTGATCTAAGCTTAAAGTTGCAATCATTACATCTAGAAGTGTAGAAAAGATGGTGAAGAAGAAGGATATGCATGTGTATATGTTTTTGGGTATATGTACATAAGGATATATAAGAGGAATATAAGTATGGAGATTTTTGTACATAAGTATTTACTATGTACATAACCTAAACTAGGACAAATACTAACAATACATACCTATACCATGCTAAATACTCTTAAAACACAAAAAGAATGAAATTAGGAAGGTTTTCTTAAAAGGAAAATTAGGCATACGAAATTTGTATAAAAATACGTATATGACCGTATAAGTATATGGGTATGTGTATAAGTATAAATACGATATAAGAATAAGTATATATATAAGTATGCTAGTATAAATATAAGTAGTGGAAAGGTATAAGTATATGTACATTATGTATAAGTGTACATAAGTGTACATAAAACACATAATCATGAAATAAGGCTTAGGTAAGCAAAGAATGATGTAAGCAATGATGTCATCAAAGAATCACATAAGCTATGACATCATCAAATGATTGCATAAGTCATGACATCATAAAAAAATTACATAAGCCATGACATAAGCATAAGCTTGTAAAATAACAAATTATAAGATTACATAAGAATATAACCTATATGTGTATACATATACTTAAGAGTTGAAGATTCTTTAAACCTTAATACACTTCCTAGATTGAATTAAACTTTATCAAGTATATGAATTAGTAGTACTAATGTAAAATTCCCTAAGTGTAAAGATCTAATAGCTAATTAAATCATTAAGTCCTAAAATAGGAGATATTAGGATATAAATATAAGTAATAAGAATAATTAAGATTCCATAGTTAAAATTTTAATAAGTTTAGCCCACATCATAAAACACGGGTCTTAACATCTAGAACGGACATCACAATGTGAACGTGCATCTGAAAACAATGAAAAACGATTATAAGTTCACAAATATCGGAATTAGAATGAAAAAGTTACAAAATATATAAAAGGAGTCTCATAACTTACAAATATAAGAAAATAGTTACTATTAATCTCATTGAGTATGGTAACCCTATACACATTATACTCGGGTAATATTGGGGGAAACTAGATAAACTACAATAGACTTTTAGTTGATTAAGGAGTCTGACTTTTCAGAATACTTATAAGTTTTACCATTTTGATTTAGGCATTCGATATCGAGTCCTGGAAACCCCAATGGCATAAAGAATTAGCAATAATCCAGGTAAGGGAGTTCTAATGACCTACTACTTGCTTGTGTATGTTAGTTGTATGAGGTTTTGCTGCTTGCTATTACTTGTATGTTTGAATGACTTCTTTGATTGTTTGTTATCATCTATATGATCACCTTTTTAAATTAATAAATATAAGTATCAGACCCAAAATAACCAATTATATTTGTCATATGTCTATGACTCAATAAAGGTATGAATGGAGAGTGCTAGCTTTGTAAAAATCTTAGGAAAAAAAATGTTTCTAGAAAAAGCTTTTCTACTCGTAGACATATTTTTGTATGATTTATATAAGGGCTCGTAGAGCCATAATTAATATTTTAACGTTAAGGTAACGTTAGCATGAGTTCTCCACTTGATAGCGAGAGGACTCACTTTATTATGCTTATAAGGCCTTAGATAATATTGGTTGTGAAAGGACTCACATGTTTGTGCCCAAGGGGCCTTAGAGGGTGAATAGTCCTAGTTTGGAATGCCCCTATATGAATTGAAACTCTTTTCTCAACTAGGGTAATAGTCGAGTTTTGACTAGAGGGGTGGTGCTCTTAGGTAACCTCATACGGGTAAGCTGAGGTACCATGTATGGGTAAGTACAGAGGATAATCGAAGTGTAGCCAACGTAATTCTAGACCTTCCATAGTTCTAGACTCCTATCGATGTGTTGCTTACATTCATCACACCTACATTCATTATGTATGTAGATAGCTTGCTTGCATGTGTGATAATAATGTGTGATAACTTGCTTGAATGGTGGTAGTGAGGGACAAACTCATTAAGTTGTTTTATGCTCATTCCCCCTTAGTTTCCTTTGTAAGTTTACTTACGATGGGATTGGGATATATTTCGAGTGCTGAGTGTGAGATGAAGATATGTATATTAATATTAGAAGTAGCTGAGCACTTTTTAGATGATACATAGACATCCTTTGTAGAAAATATTTATATATTAAAACTTACTATAATATAATTTTTCTTGTATCTATTTTTTTTATATAATGTTAGTATATCCTATCTTATTATATGGTAGGGGATACCAATTCTCTACGGTTTTGAGAAACTATGGGATATCGAACACCCATAGTTATTTATATTTGTATTCTACAGTAAATTAATTACTTAAAAATCAGTAACCATAGTGATTAATCATTTAGAGTCTTGTAATCTCTAACTTGCAAAGTGGTTTTCATATCATGGGTGTACACATGTTATGGAAATTTTAGGTAATCCTTCTAGGCCCCCTTTAGGGTCCTAACAGATTCCTTACATACACAAAGAGAAATCCACTTGTTCTAAAACCCCCAGCAGTAAGAAAGAAATATGCTCTAGTAAGGTCCTATCTTTTGATCAAGGGAGTGCCTTCGTACAATTTATGAGCAACTTAAAATCTTAAGGTTGCTATTGTATTTTATTTTTATAGAGTTATATGAACAAGGTCCAGCTAAGTGGTTGAACATATAATGTTGTATTAATATTATTCACATTTCCTCATGTGTAATTTAATACTTATAGTACGTTTTCTTTTACGTACATTGTTTCCCAACGTGTTTTATTTCACATTCCTATTTTACTCAACATGTTTTATTTAACACGGAAATTTCCCTTGATATGTTTTATTTCACATGCCTATTCCTCTCGGCATGTTTTATTTTATACACCTATTTTACTCAATATGTTTAATTTCATACGTGTACTTTTTCCATCATGTTTTATTTCACACACTTACTTTTCCCAACATGTTTTATTTCACACGTAATAAGTTGGATGTCTTTGTAAAGATGATGTCCATTAGTCATTTGAGATGTGGACTAGTCATCTTACTTGAGTTGCAAGATTGGCTATAAGAACAAATAGAATCGTTTTTCAGCTTTTCAACTAAATTATAAAGCTCGCTAACCACAGTAGGTCTAAGCTTATTAAATTTTAATTCGTTCATTATCTAGTTTGAACTTAATAACGATCCATTAATCATGAAATGATTACGAAGGAAAACAAGTCGGCTTTAGAACTTAAATTAATCATTTGCATTTGAAACAACAACTAAGCTATCATCTTACCAGAAAAGTAGAAACACTTCATAACATCAAAGGGATTAATTAAAATAAAGCTTCAAGTTATTGGCATTTCATGCACAAGGGATGATTGTTTCATCTAACCATTCTAATCAATAGGCCCTCTCGCCAATGACTTCCTAGACCCTAACTAGATCCTCTTAATTTGCATAGAGTTTCCCCAATCTATCTGGCATGCCAATTGCTTCTAATTTCCTACAAACTAAATCTCTAAGCAAAAAAACCTTATGTTTCACCTTCTAGTTAGAATAACTAACTTCCCTATGCTAGTATGGAGGAACTTCTACTCTTGCAAATCTCTTATCTCTTCAATAGTAACCAAATTAGCCATCAAACCAACCTGGTTGGTCATCACATCGAAAGTCCATGTGTATAGAATCAACAAGTCTAATTTAATCAATAATACTGATTCTATACCATATACCAATTTGAAGGGTGTTTCCTTTGTTGTAGTCCAATGACTTGGTCGATATCTACATCAAACATCTGCCAATTCATCAGTCTACTTTCCTTTGGCGTGATTAACTTTCGTCGTCGAGTCACGTGAGATGATCTTGTTAATAGCTTTCACCTTCCCATTAATCTAAAGGTGTGCTATAGATGTATGATTCAGACGGATACTATGTTTCTCTCAAAATACTCGAAATTTGGCATTATCAAATTATAGTCCATTATCCGTGATCATCACAAATGGGACCTCAAATCTTGATATAATAAAGTTAAAAACAATTACTTCAACCTTCTATTCGGCGGTCTTTGCCATTGCATTGGCCTCCGCCTACTTGGTAAAATAATCTACAGTAACAATGATGAATAGTTGCAAGGTAGCAGACTTTAGAAACAGTCCAAGTATGTCTAATCCCCATTGGGCAATGAGTTAGGGACTAGTTAGGCAACATAGTTCAGTAGATGGTGCATGACTCGCCGCCTCATGCTTTTGGCATTATGGATATTGCCAAATTGATGTTCTCACATCATCTTTCATTGTTAGCCAATAATAGTCGAGTCATAGAGCACTAATATACAATGTTTGTCCTTTTACATGGTTGCTAAATGCACTACTGTATAGCTCAGATAATACTCATTTTACATCTTTCAAAGGAAGGCATTGAAGATAGGGTTGGGAAATATCATGTTTGTACAACTAATCATCTATCAGTATGTAATTTACGATCTAGTAAATTAACCTTCAAACCTCTTTCATGTTGGTTAAAAGGAAACCATCCTTCAAATAATCTATAATTGGATCCATTCAGGACCTCTCTTTAAGGTAAGGAACTACTTCAAAGCTCTACTGAACTATTGGTAAACTCTTGTATGGGAGAAACTAAACAAAGAGTTTGTCATTCAAATTAGGAAGTACCATACTGGCTAACTTTGACAACTTGTCAACCGCGATGTTCCTATTCCTTAGTATCTTATGAATTGAAAAGGACTGAAATTCCTCTATGAACATTTGTACTATGAACAAGTACTTGCTCATTTTGTCCTCTTGCACCACATAACTTCCTTTGACTTGATTCAAAAAAAGTTTTAAATTAGAGAAATTTTGAACTTTCTCTATAGCAACTTCCTTTGCCAATTTAAGTCTAGCAATTTAGGCTTCATATTTCACTTCATTGTTGTAGGCTAGAAATTCAAACTTTAAAGCATAATTGACCTTGACATTATGGGGTCCCTGTAGGATAAGACCCGTACTACTTCTTTCTCTAGTTAAAGAACCATTGACTTAAAGATTCCATATCGACTTCTCAGCAACTTCTATACTATCTTCTTCACTTGTAAACTCGGCTAGAAAATCCGCTAACAATTGAGCTTTTAATGCTATTCTAGATTTGTATTGTATGCCATAAGCACTTAGCTCTAACATATATTTCATCATCCTTCCTAAGAAATCTGGCCATTGCAATGCTTATCACAAAGGCTGATCAATAGTAGGGTTTCAATTCTCTTACCGAGAGAACCACTACTAATACAAATTTCTCAATTTTGGCATATCAATCTTCCGATCCTTATAGAAGATGACTCACATAATAAATTGGCCAATGTTCCTTGCCTTCAATTCAAACCAACACAAAGGAAAGTGCTTAGCAAATGACTAATAAGTATAAATATAAATTATCTCCTAAAATAGGTGTCGAGAGTATTGATGGTGATGTGAGAAATTCTTTAACCTTGCTGAATGCTTTTTCGCACTCATCCATCCACTTAAAATCTTTCGAATACTTTAAAATTTTAAGGAATTATGTACACCTATTTGCATTACTTGATACGAACCTATAAAGGGTAGTTATTTTCCCAGTTAGCCCTTGAACCTCCTTGACAGTTTGTAGAGATTTCATGTTTCTAATCGCAACAATCTTTCTCAGATTCGCTTCAATATCAAGTCAAGTGACTTTCTAAGAGTAGCACTAAAAATGCATTTATGTGGATTCAACTTCATATTATATCTCCTTAAAAGTGTTGAATGTTTCCTTAAGATCGATGAGATGCCAATCTTTTGTTGTGCTTTTCGCGATCATGTTGTTGACATACACTTTGACGTTTCGATGGATCTATGGCTTGAACATCTTAGTGACAAGCCATTGAGAAGTTACATAGACATTTTTTTGCTTAAGGGGCATTATCGTATAATAGCACGTTCTAAAGTGAGTGATGGATGACATATCAACTTTGTCTTCCTTATCCATTTTAACTTGATTTTACCTAAAAAACGCATCCATGAAATAAAGTAAAGCATTCCTAGTAGTTGAGTCAACCATTTTATCTATTCATGGTAAGGGAAAGAAATCTTTAAGACAAGCCTTATTCATATCCTCGAAATCTACACACATGCGCCACTTACCATAAGACTTCTTAACTAATACGTTGTTTACTAGCCAAGTTAGATAAGGCCATTCCTAAATGAATCCTGCATAGAAGAGTTTCTAGAATTCTTCTTTTATGGTTGCTTGGCTCTTAAGGACAAAATATCTTTTTCTTTGTTGAATCACCTTAGCACTTAGATCGATTTGAAGCTTGTGTACCATGAAATATTTAGGGATACTCAACATATTTGAGGGAGAATATGTAAATACATCAGTATTATCCTATAGAAAGTCAATTAAACTTTAATGGATGTCTATCGACAAGGGTTCCTTATCCTTGTCGTCTTCTCAAGATCATCTTCAAACAAAATCTCATTTATTTAATCTTTAGCATTATCTATGCTGACTAACTTTCCTTCAAGGTAAGTTTTAACTTAGAAAACTTCTTCTCATCTTAATGTCCTCATATATAATGATCTTCCTAATTGTTAATCCCCTTTACATACACCAACTCCAATAAGAGTGAGAAATTTAGCCTTAAGGTGGGTAATAGAAAGGATGATGTCGATTAAGTGTTGACATGGCCATCCCATATTCATATTTTATGGGGACCAACATTTGACAATAAGAAAATCCGCTTTATCTTCTATAACATGCTCATAATCTTCAATTTAGATTGGTAGAGAAATTACTGCAATCACCTAGATAAGTTAATTGTTGAAGGCATATAAATCATAGTCATAGGATCTCAGCCACGCCTTGATCTTGGGTCTCATATGATCAAAAGCATGATGGATAATAATGTTTTCCAAACTTCCAATGTCAACAAGAATTTTCTTAACCTAGAAGTTGGCAATTCTCGCACTAATCACGAGTATGTCATTGTGCAGCATTTGAAATCTTCTTCTATGAAGGAAATTATATTGTTAATTTTAACATTCTTACCCTAGATATTACAAACATAATGAATGATATTAGTTGAGCTTGATCGACTTATGGTTAAAGGTCTATTGATAGTTGTGTTAGTTATACCATTTGGTGCTCCATTAGTGCTTCCTTTTTTTGAATCTTTCCTTACATGAATTGGGCAAGTGACATTCTCCTATTCTTCCCTTCTCCTTTAAGATGGTTGCTCAATATTCTCAACATCATATATGAGAAACTTATTTAAGTATTCTCGCTGAATTGCATCCTCAATCACATTCTTAAGTTGGATGCAGTCATTAGTATTATGCCCCTTATCACGATGGAAATCACAATATTTGTTGGAATTTCACCTTGAAGGATTCCCTCTCATCCTTTATGGCCACTGTAACATGCCTCTTTGCTCACGTACCTCCATCAATTTGTCTACAATTAGTTAATTAAGTGGTGTGTGGATTGAATATGTCAGGATATGTAGGCTCTTTTTCTCAACGTTGGGACATTGATAGTCATTCGTTCCGGGTCAATGTTTCATACTTCACTTTTTGTTGCCATTTCTATCTCCTCTATTTTGATCAACTTCTTAGTGAGCCTTAATGTTGTCTTCTTATAGAATGAAAGACATGGCTTTAGCTTTGAACTCAGCAAAAGTTTTAACCTTATTTTTTGTGAGAGACTTAAAAATGTCTTCATGGAGCTTGATACCATCAATAATTACGTTTAGAGCAACTCTCATATCCAGCTTTGAAATCTAAACCATCTCAACCATAAACCTAGCTAGATAGCCTTTAATATATTCATCTGATCTCTATTTTGTTGTGTTAAGGATAGAAGAATCCTTTGTAGGAAGCTTACTCATAAGGAAGTATCAGAGAAACACTTCTGCTAAATCTTCAAAACACAAAATTATGTTTGGCTTCAAGTGCTTAAACCATGTACTTGCCACATTCTTTAGTGTTGACGCAAAAGTTTGGCTAGTTACAACATCACTCAAACCATATAACTTAGCCAAGGTGCAGTAGTACTAAAGATGATCTTCAGGATCTCTGGTTCCATCATAGGTTTCAAATTGCCACAACTTAATATGTCGTGGTATAACCATGTCTAAGATTTCGAGGATAAAAGGGCTCTTCTTTGCTTGAAATTGTTTAGTCATCATAGCAAGGGTGCTAACATGCGAGGGTTCGGCATGGTACACCTACTGTGATTGCTTCCTCTTATCATTTTTCTTAAGAATAGGAATCAAAGTTTCAACTGTAACTTAGACTTGCTTTCTTAGTAATTCGGGATAATAAATCCAACGTCATTATTCTTGGCATTGTGATTGTCGTATTCTTTATTTTGACTTAGATATACATTACTGTGGAGGAGATTAAGGATGTCTTCATATTTTTTTATTTAATTCTTGGTTTTCCTTGGCTAAGCTGAGGCAAAGTTACTTCAACTTAGCCAAACGTTGTTCATCCATATGCATACCTCCCCCTTCATGGTGGTAGGATGAAGTACGAGTACTTAAACTTTTAGTTAATCTAGTCCTTCTCACAAATGGTACTAAATTTTGTTATGTGATTTTGGGATGAAATCTTACTCTTGAAAAACACAAAGAGCTAAATGGTACCAAGGCTAGTTTAGTATAGCTACTTTGATGCTTAAGTTAGTAAACATATTCAAGAGAAGATAAGTAACAGATATGGATCAGGAGAGAGTACTTACAATACTTTTTCTCTATATATATAGGTAAATGTCAAGTGTTTGGAGTAGCAGTTAATCATTGATCATGAGACATAGGGAGACCTCATAATTAAGCACATGTCGAAAATATAGGAGTGATGGCCGATTGTATGATGGAACCATACTGGACGATAACCGTTCGTACCAATTTTAATAAGTTTAAACCAAACATGAACCTATCTTAGTTAGCATATGTCAAGAACCGAGTTACTTAGCTTTTGGTTTGTTAAATGGTCAACTGAATTCAAGAGATGTAATCTAACTATCAACAAATCTAGTAAAGAAAACATAAGTAAATAATGCTAAAGTTTTGATCTCCTAAAGGAGTAGACTTAGCCAAGTCGACCTAAACTGGTCAAAAAGACATAGCACAATTGAATGAGGTAAAGCAGGATATAGTATAAGAGAATAGTAGAACAGAGTGAGTAGAGTAGTGGAGTAGGATAGAGCAAATAGAGTGGAAAATGTGAGAGTTCATGCTTGCTCTATCGCTCTCTTAGAACCCATTATCCTCCTCTCTCAACTTGACCTCATATTCCTCGCTTAAGTGGATGGTGTTGGTTAACAAGTTGATTTTGAGGTGTAGGTTAGACATTTTGTTGTTAGAGTAATTGGTTAATGGTAAGTGACATGTTTAGCATTTGTTGTGAAAGCATTTGGAACTTGGCTCCAGTAATTAGTTTAGGTCAGTTTCTAGCTAACTGACCTACACCATCATAGCTTTCATGGTTATGTACATGCCTGTAGATGTTCTTCATTGGATATGGTGAACTATGTATAAGGTGTATTGGTGAAAGTGTTTGGGATAGATATGTAATGGGCTATAGGTATGGGAGTAGTGTTTGGAAGTGTATAGATAAGCCTAGGGCTCGTGCTTAGAGAAGAAAGATGTTTAGGATGAAGGTTTATACTATAGGGATAATTAGTAAGGTTATGGGTTCAAAATTCCTCAATGGAATTTCATCAAACACTTAGTAAACAATATGGTTTCTTTTCACTAAACAACACTACAACACCTCTATTCTTCCCCACTACACAACACTGACTACAATACCCAACACTAAAACAATGATATCTATATTTCAATTTCACCATAAATTCAAGCAATGCAATGCATCGCCATAAAGTACCTTTATGATAACTTATCAAATTCACAAATTCACGTTGTTGAAACTAGTGCTCTAATACCACATTATGATGTACCTAAGAGCAAGATTGCTAGGATATCAAATAACTTACACGAATCGAACTCTTCAAAACATTCCTAACTTAGAATTTAAGAGTTATCAGATTTGTAGTGTTAGGATTTTGAGTGAAATTTTGAGTAGATATTATGTAGTAAAGAAAAAATGCTTGATTGAATACATGATATGACTCATACTTATTTAATCAAGGTATTACTCACCATAATCTAAAAGATTCATAAGAGTAGAGAGAGAGTTTATGTTGAAGAAAAATATTTCATAAATTGATGATATATGTTACAAAGGAATAGGGACATTAAATAAACTCTACAATAATAATGGCATTTCCATAATTAAAAACAACTAAAATGAAAAACCTATAATTAATACTAAAACAACTTAAATTCCTATTGGCTAATGAACTAAATTTCTATTGGTGAATAGGAATAAATTTGTATTGCTAATATAAATAAATTTCTATTAGCCAATAGAACTAAATTTCCATTAGTCAATAGAATAAATCATTATTTGTCAATAGAACTAATTTCTAATTGGCTAATAATAGATCATTGAGCAATATTCTAATAGCAATTAAATACATAAAAGAAATTAAAAGTTAGAGTTGGTAGGCTAATGTTGTAGAGCACCATCAATCCAATTGGCCTATCTTCATACACTGTCTCGATTACTTTTCAACTTTCGATCTTATGTAGGTGAAACAAGTTGAGGTCAAGTCTGAAGCGATACAATGAAACAACAAATTCTAATAACAACTACAAACATATAAAGAATTTAAAGTGAAGTAATGTCGTCCTCTAAGTCTAAGCAGATCAATGTTAAACTTCAAGGCTAGTAGATTCTAGGTATTGATCTTTATGGCTAACTCTAAGGCTTAATTCCTCTTAAATGTATAGTTATGATACTCTAAGTATGGTTGACTATTGTAAAGTTTTTGTTTTCGTTTGTTATGTTGAATTATAAGAAACTTGGAAAACTTAAGTGTTTTATGGAGTTAAGTAGCAAGTTAATTACATGTTTCATGTTATCCCTAACTCTATGATAGTGTAACAAATTGTTTCTAAGCACTAAATAATAAGAAAATTTTGAAGCAAACATTTGAAATGTGGAACATTACAATTTGTAATCATACCATGCCATAAATATAATCTATTACGACAATCTCCCGTTTGCCTTTCTACAAATTTACTATCAAACACGTTCAAGGTGCACCTACACTCTAATACCAAGTAAAATGTGCCTGAAATAAAAAAATAGTTTCAAATCAATTAAGTAAGAAATATAAATTGGGTTAGATCACAATTGGAATAATGAAGGACTTATACAATTCCCAAAAATATTGTACACTAAGAAATTGATTCCTCGCATTATTGATCTAATATGATGCACAGATCAAGAAAATTAAGTATTTAACACAGTTCAATGTTTGATAACAACTAAGAACAATTAAGGAAAACTCAATCAAAGTGTATTATAGGTTTCATAATTTTATAAGATGGAGAAAATCCTTATTATTAGGTACTCATATATTCTTAGATAAAATTATTATTAAAACAGATAGTAAAAATTAAATTAGCTAATAGAAATGAATTGGTACCTTACCAAATTCATCTTAACTATAAAAATAATAATAGAATATATAGAGGAGCTAAGTGGCCCAATATATATATATACTAAAGTGGACACCTAAGATGAACTAAGCTTAATAATAGAGACTGTAAGCCCTACTTTTAGTGGGTCTAAGACTTGATTAAGAGTACCTTCCAAACGTTCCTAAAGATCAACTAAACTGAAAACTTAAGTTTATATTCAAAAATGAATTAAATTTTTACAATTCAAAAGCCAATTGTCGATAAAACCCGAGCTTGAAGAACTACGAGCTCTAAAGCTACTTAAAACCCTAAACCTTAAAACCATTAAGGAATTTTAATCCTAAATAATTAATCGATAATTTAATTTGAATAATTTCATTCAACTATAGAAAATTTCACAATTCTATAAAAATCAAATCATAAATTACAAAACAATGTAAGATAAAAATCCTAAAACAATTTTCTATAAGGCTATGCCCTTATCTTCATGTATAAGCCTTACACATAAATAAGTAGACCAACCAATCACCTTAGATAACTTATCAATTGAGAGTTGGAATCATTTATCAATTGATAACTTATCAAAATCTAGTGATAAGACAATTTCCTTATCACCTCTTCACTTATACTACATATGGACAATTTTTCATAAGAATTCATAAGCTTAACTTTAATAAAGGAGACAAAACCACTCCATGGCATAAAAAGACTTCCAATGGCAGATCTAAAAAGGGGAGAAAGGGGGGCTATGCACTTGTCATTCACCCATCAATCACTTCTTCTTACACATCACTATTCACCTCTTAATACTTACATCATCAAGAGTTGTAATTGTTGACTTTGTGTAAGCTACAAGACAACACTTTCAAGACATTTAAACACTCCTTCTCTCTCCATTTCCAACTGGCCACTCTCTCCACCATTTCTCTCCCTTTCAATTTCACTTTCACTTCATCTTTCTCTCCTTTGAAACAAACATAAAAAGGAGAAACAACCTTACCCCACAAAATCAATTTTTTTTCCATTTTGAAGATTCACCCATGGCATTATTTTCCTTTATTCTTATATCATTTTCTTTCACTATCTAAGACCTTTTAAGAACATTAGAATCTTCTATAAACCCCATACCAAAAGAACAAAAGATTCGGGTTTCAAAAGATAGCAAAAAGGAGGAGGCAAAGTTAAAAGCTAAAGTGGAACCTTAGTGCACAACCACCACACTTTCGAGTAAGTGATTCTTATGATGTGTGGATTAGTATTTATGTTAGGAGACTTGAATTTCTTGAAGATATGAGTAAGGATTAAGTTGTTAGAACACCAAAAATCATTTTAACAAACCATGAAACCCTTACATCAAGTTGAAATATGAGCATGTAAAGTTGATATTTTGTGAAGACATTTGTTTAATGCTTTGAATGGAAGATTTTAAGCTAAGAAAATCTTGAAATGAGAAATTTAATGGAGGATAAGCATGCTGGACATGAGGGTTCCATAGTCATTTGGATGTTGATTTTGTTTCCAATAAGTTAAACATGCTCAAATCTAGACTTAAGTTAAGGAAAAATCCATCACATGAAGAAAAAACTTTGTATGACATGAGCTATGATATGGGAGTTGTATTCAGTATAAGATCTTTTATTTCTTTATGTGGAGCATGAGTTAAAAGATCATTTGATGGAAGAAAACTTAAGTTAAGATTTGTACACGAAATGATGAAACAAGCTGAAAAACCAAATAAGGACCAGTTAGAACCATCATGAACAGATCTGGAACATGGGAGAATGAAGCCTAAAAATATGATAAAAGTGAAAGAACAAAGTGAAAAGATTAACTAAAGCAAGTATAGTAAGCATATAAAGCCTACAACTCAAAACCGAGCTTAAAACTCTCAAAACAAGCTTAGAAATCTAAGTTGGGCCTTCAATAAAAATATGATTAGCACCTTAAAGTACCAAGAGAGGTTGTTTTGAAGCCCATAAGAAATCCACCTAAGGCCCCAAAGCCTACCAAAGTTATTAACTTTAGTTTGAACAAAAAACAAGCCCATTTGACAATTTAAGCCCACTAAAGGGCCCAAGAAGTGGTTGTTAGCCTTAGGGATATAAATCAAAGTTGTAAAGACTAAGCCCAAAGGATTCCTTAAGTTATCAAAAAGCCCATTTACCAAACAAGGCCCAAAAACACTCTAACACAAGAGGAACGCTATTGTTCTGACCCATGGATAGAATTGTATACCTCATTTCGAAAATCTAACCTTACCATGTTAAATTACACTCGAAAACGATGAAGATTGACTATAAGATCATAAAAATCGGATTTAAAACGAAAAAGTTATACGCGATTGAACTTTAGGAAAAAATTTGGAAAAATTACGAAAACTAGTGAAGAATATAACTTAAGGAAAATTTACTTAGTTTCTTAAGCTTGCTTCAATTCCTTATAAAAATTATTTCAATGGCCAGGGGACACCATTTACGGAGACGACTTGCCTCCGGATTACTTTGACTGACCCATATGACAAAGTGAGTAAATTCCCGATGACTCTTTACTTGATTATGCTTGTAAAGTAGATGCACCTAATCTTATATTTATAAATTTGGATGCTTGTGGGATATGGGAGATGCATCTGTATGAATCTGTGGATGAATGTGATGACTTATTAATTATATATAATAATAGGAATTGTTTGTATGAATATATACATGTGAATTGTATGGAATGAAATTGGTTGATCACCCTAAAAATCAAGTTAATCACATATATGATTAAGAACTCAAAATGAATCATGCATTCCCCATATTGCATATGGATAATACGGAAAACTGCTTCACACAGAAGATGGGAAGGGATTTACAGGAATACGAGTTTCCTATAAGATTGGGCACTAGCTATGCCATCATATATATTGAGTCTCTGTCTTAAGCTGATGGACTTACTAAGCGCTGGGAGACGCCAACCGTCGGTGAGGGGCTGAATCTTGTGGCTTCTGCTTAGGTCTCGTGTTTGTGGACTGTGGGGGCCACCACTCCGCTAGACTTGAGATTTTAAAAGATACGATTTTATTTTGGTAAAGGAAGTATATATATATATATGTATATATGTAGAGTTTTGTTTTGGTATAGCACAATAGTGCAAATGAAATAAAACCCAAGGTCTAGAACCCGGATTTTGGTTTGGGTCGGTTAATTATCTCCAAACCCCGACTTCAGGGGGCGAAATTCTGAGTCGTATGCAGTTCCTAGGTCACTGCATGCGTTGTTTGGCATATTGTTTATTCATGCATTCATATGATTATGCATCTAATAAATTTCTATTGTATGGTACTGATAAGGTCATTTATCTCACTAAGTGTAAGCTTACACCCTTATAGATTTTTGTGGGTGCAGGAGAACCTCTTCGTCAATCCAAGCCGAGGCATGCCCATGGTGAGTCTTGTGTAGAGACGGGTTGGAGCGATTAGAGAGCGAAGAGGACATTTTGTAATAGATTATAGATATTTAGATACTTTTATGTTTTTGCGCATAACCTAGATTTTATGCAGTTCCGGTATGAACTGCATTTGTTTGTAATATTGTTTTGGTGTGGGTCTCACGAGCCCACACAATTAGTTAATTTATAACATAGAAGTAATTTTAGTTAAATTGCTCCATATTACTTGTCTATGGGCTTAGTGGTAACGTAGAGTGGAAGGAGCATTGTGTGTCGTATGAAAGGCCTATGCTCAGTAAGGGGGTTGATAATAGACCTTTATACTGTACACGACGACCTATCACGACAACGATACTATTGGGTCGTTATAGAGACTAATATAATATAATTTATATATTAAGATTTTATAAGATACTAGGTTATTGTCTAAAATATATATCTACTAAATAAAACCTATCTTCAAGTAGAGAATAGGCCTAAATTATATAAAATAAAAATTCTATATTGATTATATTCAAATCTACTCAGATATTGTCTTTTGTATTTTGAGACATTAAACATTTAATTTATTATTATAATGTAGAATATTTTCTACTCTTCTAAGTATTTGATGTTCGATTTAGTTTGTAATCAAACCACCAAGTCATAACTCAAGATATTACAATGTGAACAAAATATAACATCTCTTTTTGAAAATTTTTCTCGTGAGATGTTGGATTGTATTCTTTTACGAAAGTGTTGAAACCATCCTTGGCATTATCATGAAGAATTTTAGGTACTGCACCAAATTGTTCCAACCAATGTGCAAACCAATTAGGAATATTTCAGGAAGAACAATTATCAAAAAATATTAACCAAGTATGTGATCTTTTCGGATTCATTTGATAAATAACATTCCACCAAGCTTGTTTATAATCATAATAATTATAAGAGGTTTGATAACTCGGTTGTACAGAAATTGATTCTGTATTGAGTTTTACTGGAGTAGTTAGATAACTTTGCCATTCTTTCAAACTAGTTACTCTCAATATTTTAGCTGTAGAATAGCTAATTATTCATTCCTTTTCAAAATATTTGAATCTTATTGATCTAATTTCAATCAAAATTCTCTCATAAAACTAGATTGTCTTGTAAATATCATATGGTATATAATAAAAATCTTTTATAAAAAATTTCCTCGCAAATTCAAAAGGGTCCTTTTCCGATAGGTTTTCTTCTATAGAGAAAACATATCTAAAAATAGGTTTTATAAAAAATTTTGATCTTTGATTTACAGGTATTATTCCAAAAGATAATAGAGTTGATATCTCAATGAGTTGAATATTCTGATTTGTCCTCTAATTTTCTATTGGTTGAGGAATTCCGGGCAACATTGCGACTTTATTTTTTTATTGTAGAACTATTGAGATTGCTTTAAGCAATCTAGGAGTAGGTTCCATATTTGCTAATTTTGAAAGGACAACATTGGATTGGATATTGAAAATGGATTGGTTATTTGAAGATATTGGTTTAGAGGTCTTAGAAGAAGATTGCTCTTTGATTGTTAATGGGGTGTTAGATGATTTACATACATCTAACCATAATTTGATATTGGTTAATCCTTTATTTGAGGAAATTTTTTCTTTTTCATTTTCTTTTTCTTTTCCATTATCCTTTTCTTTCTTGGGAGGCATCTTTCTACAAGAATTCACGAGTAAGGAAATCAGGAATAGAATTAGAAGATTCATTATTATGCTCTATTTTAAAATCAAATACAGAAAGAATTGATTGCCATTTGGTAAAAATTTGTTTTAATGCAATATTTTGAACATCTTTTAATAAAACATTTTTAGCTGCTTTACAATCAATTCATATAAGAAATTTCTAATTTAACAAATCTCCTTAGAATTTAGAAATTGTTAAAACAATAGCTAGAATTTTTTTTAATTGTAGAATAATTACGTTGACAATCATTTTAATTTTTTGATACAAATTGAACAATGTATTCTTTATTATTTTTTTTTTGTTTTAGAATTCCTTTAAATCCTATATTAGAAGTATCAATTTCTACTACCTTTAGTAGAGATGGGTCTACTATATGTAAACAAGGAACTTCTTTAATTCTTTGTTTAATTAATTTTATTGCATTTGTATGTTCATTTGCCCACTAAGGTGGATTTTTCTTTAATCTTTTATTTGCAACATAATTTAAGCTTCTTAAAAACCTTTGGAGTTAATTTTTATCTTTGATTTCATTAGGAAACTTTTAAATAAATTCTATAAATCTCTATATAAGAATTATTGTTCCATTGTAGATATTAAAACCTAAGAATTTAATTTTAGTCTGGAAGAGATTAATCTTAGAAGGTGAAACAACTAAATCATTATTTTTTACTATATTAATGAAGATTTTTATATGCATAAAATATTGATCTATATTAGATGAAAATATTAAAATATCACTTATATAGATTATTATGAAATTAACATAATCATTAAAAATTTCATTCATTATTCTTTAGAATTCAGAAGAAGCATTTTTCAATTTAAATGACATTACATTCTATTCAAATTGACCAAAAGGAACTATGAAGGCAGTTTTGTACTTATCGCTTTCCTTCATCTAAATTTGCTAAAATCTCAAATTTCATATCAAAATTTGAGAATATTTTGGCATTATTCTACCTATAAGTAAATCTTTTTTATTGGGTATTGGATACCTAATCCATTTAATAGCAGAGTTAAGAGGTTTATAATTGATTACTAATCTTAGGACACCTCTTTCTATTTCTGCATTTTTATTAACATAAAAAGCAAAACAACTTCATGGAGATTTACTTTTTCTGATCAATTTTTTATTAAGTAAATTTTTTATTTCATTTTTACAATGGCCCAAGATTTCACTATTCATTTAAGATGGTTTAACTTTTGTTGGAATATTTTTTTCATTAAAATCATTATCATATGACAAATCTATAATATGCAATTTACGATTTCAAAATGCATTTGAGAGTGTAGAGCAAATTGAATTTTTTATTTCAAATTCTAATTGAGAAATTTTTATTTTTAAATTTTTATTGTTAAGTTGATCTTCAATTCTTTTAAATTCAAGATCATTTTTAAATACATTAAATGATTTTTTTTGTATTGTATTAAATAATTTAATTCATCGTTCTTTAATTGGTTTATATATTTGGTTTGTGGTTTTGTGAAGAATTTGAACATAATTTATTTTTCTCAGATATTGTGTTTTAATTCCATTTTTATCCACAAAAAATGGTTGGATTTGATTTATGAATGGTGTTCCTAGAATAACATATTTATTCAAATTTTTTACAAGTATAAAAGAAGTTTTATATGAAGCATTGTCTTTTAATACTTCAACATTAGACAATTTATATTTGATGCATAATCTGTTACCTGATGTATAACTTAGAGATTGGCTAGTTTTCACAAAATATTTTGTTGGGATTAAGCCTTTTTTAATACAATTTAAATCTACACCAGTATCATATAAAGCAGGTGTCTATAAAAAAAAAACATTATTGATTTTAAAGTAGATATTAATTAACCATTTTCTTGTTATTATTTGAACAAGATGCATTAAATAATCACTATTCTCAAATGTTGGTAAAATTTCTGGATTTTATTCATCTGAAGTTTCAAAGTTATTTTCTTAGATTATTTTCTGGTTTAATTCAAGAAGTCCCTTTCGGAATTTTATTTACATTAATTTTAATTCATTTATTTCTTATTTTTGGATATTAATTTCAGTTTGTAGATCACTAATTGTTATTAATCTTCTATGTTTTCTTTTACCTCTTTCAAGGATTTCATTAAGGTTATATGGTAAATTTGGTGTGAGAATTGTATTAGTTTTAAAATTTTTAATATATTCAAACTCTTCATTATCGTTACACATCTGATCAATTCTTTTAAGAATTTCTTTTTCTTCATTTGTTAAAACATTCATTTCATCTTTTTCTTCAATCAATGAGGATGAAGTGGAGTCCATGTCATTGACTTGGATTCCATTATCACAATCGTTTTCTGATGAAGAGGATTTATTATCACAACATATTTGTAAGATATTTTCCATTATTTGTTCATCCAAATTTAATTCATTAAGTTTATTATTTATTTTGCAAAAAATTCCGCATGGCCTATTTTTTTATATTTATAACATCTTAGCTGTTTGTATGATTTATATCTCTTAGTTTCAGATTGCTTTTTACTTTCTGGTTTTTTAAAGGATTTTCTCCTAAAATTTCTTCGAGGTTTTTTATGTGAACACTGGGGACAACTATAAAAAGATTTCTTATTGTTTTTTAACTTTTTATCGATAAAAGAAGGATTATACTGGGCACAGAAATCACTAAAGCTTTAGCGTTTTAAGCACTGTTCATTT
Organism: Lumnitzera racemosa; assembly: GCA_024138005.1. Lineage (NCBI taxonomy): Eukaryota > Viridiplantae > Streptophyta > Magnoliopsida > Myrtales > Combretaceae > Lumnitzera > Lumnitzera racemosa. The sequence continues at coordinate 64,594,106 of JAMXBC010000003.1, read as the reverse complement.
TTTAATTGTTTTTGCAATCTTATTGTATTACACAAATTGGTTTCAATTTTGTTAACATATGATGCTAATTCCCTATATAACAAATTATCATAAGAAATTTCATCATTGTTTTTTTCTCTGAGTAACTTTCTAAATTATTCATTTATTAATTTTGGTAAACCAGCTAAAAATTTTTCTTTCCAGAGAGGTTGGTTACAATCATTTTTAAGAAAAACTCTTCAAAAAAAGATATATTTATATTGTGTATGAATTCTCGTAGGGATTTATAATTCATATTAGATAATAGATCTAAGGTTTTATCCCTAATATGCAGGGGGGTCTCCTATGAAATATTAACTTATTAAAAATATCAAAGTATTCATCATATCTTAGATTGGTTCATTATTATCATCTAATATTCTCCAATTATTTTCATCAATTTTGCATAAAGTGAGGATATTAATTCTTTGTTCCTTAGTGAGATAATTATTTATTGTAACCAACCTTTCTAGAAAGAAAAATTAAGTAGCACTCCTTTTAATTTCTGGTTTCACTGGAAAATTAAAAAAATGATGGGATAACTATCTCACTAAGAAACAAAGAATTAAGATCCTCACTTCATGCAAAATTGATGAAAATAATAGGAGAATATTATATGATAATAATGAAACAATCCAAGATATGGTGAATACTAAGTTTTTCTTAGAAATGATTGTAACTAACCTTTTTGGAAAGAAAAATTTTTAGCTAATTTACCAAAATTAATAGGTAAACAAGTTAGAAAATTACTTAGGGAAGAAAATAATAGCGAAATTCCTTATGATAATTTGTCATATTGGGAATTAGCATCATAAGTTAATAAAATTGGAATCAATTTGTGTAATACAATAAAATTGCAAAAACAATTAAAAAATACCGTATTTCTACTTTTACAGTGCAAAAGTGTACAATATTTGATATTTACGAATCCTCTGAATCTATGCCATTGTAGTCATCTTCATTGGTATTCCTGTTGTGGTAAGATGTTGAGTTCGATTTTGAACTTGATTCCTAGGTTGATTAATTAATATTTGTCAATGCTATTTCTAGAATTTACTTCATTTAATCTGGAGAAGTTACACTTGCCAAAGAAGAAATTAGAAATCCTCTATTATGATATTGTGGAGATGAGACTCTGGATTATGGTATTGAGGAATTGGTTTTGACCCAATTTAGAATTAAGTCCTTTTCAAGCCTATTCCATATTTTGAAACTATCACACCATTTGATTTTGTACATTTTGACCAAATTAGTTGTATTTGATGTCCGATCTGGTTTGTAATCAAACTACCAGGTTATGACCTAAGATATTCCAATATGAACAAAATATAACATCATATATATATATATATATATCAAAAGGGTCGAGTCATTGGTAGATATGGCTAATTCTTTTTTTGGGTGATAGAATCTAGATAACTAGGTCTAATTTGAGATAGTTTAGAGAAATTCAAAATAAGTTAATTAATTAAGATTAACTTAAATGATCTCAATCTTTTTTAGTAGGCATACATAATAACCCAATCACTCAATAATTTATGGGCTTTTTACATCTCTTCCATAAGTCCATCATTAGGTCCAACGGACCTTTATAATGTGCCCCTTAAACGTCTATAAAAATCTAATGGCAATTGTAATATGAGTATCGCCTCAATCACTTTCATTTTGGTCAATAATTAGAGTTTAAAGACAATTCTCCTATTTTGTTAGGCTATTCTAGCTTCATCCCATATAAATATGTAACCTTTTGGAGATTGTATGTTCCTCCATTGCTTATCCCTCTTTGTTACGTCCAGTTTGCTGAAGTTCATATTTAACTATAAAGGTTTATATCTTGTATATATTTATCATTAAAATTAATATATATTATACATATAGAAATTAGATAAAATATAATACCAAATTATCATGATTATGTTGCATTTTAAAGATAAAATATAAGATATGATATAACTATTTGTACTAATATCATATTTTTAAATTATAATATTAGTAAAATATTTATATCGTATTTTGAAAATATAATATTAACACAAATAATAATATCAAATTTTTAGGATATAATATAATAAAAATATTTTGATAATTTTCTTTATATAATTTTTTTAAAAAAGTTGTTAAGCATATATTATACCCGTTTAAAACTCGTAATGCATACTATATATACTTGATATGTACATCTACAAGATGTTCTTATACTCTATCAGGAATGATAACAACAAACACGACACCTTAATGATTTGAATTGAATGGTTAAAAATAAATAAATAAAAGAAAACAGATAGATACCAAAGGGTAGCTGTATTGCCCATCTCCCTACAATTTTCTTTTACCTTTCTTCTTTTATCATTGGATTGTTATCCTGTTGTCCAATTCAGTCGTCCTTCTCCCCTTTACTGAAAACGTGACCATATACTTTCATTTCATTTAACAATTCTGAGTTATGAGAAGCATGACTACATCAAAATAAAAACAGGAATATTACCGAAAAAAAATGAAAATAAAAACAGTACTACGCTTTGCCACTTTTGCTGTATGGGCCATTTTCTAAAGCTCTACAGCTTGACACGGATCATGATATTCGTATCTATAATGATTTACATTTAAGTTGAGATAATATATATATATACCAGAGGGTGCACCGCATCGTATGAGTAAATTTTAATTGCATATGTAAACAAATAGTTAACTAAATGTGACGTAGCATAGACAAAAGAAAATTATGAGAAATTAAAAGCCCTCTTTATTTTTACAATACAATGTTTGTAAAAACAAAAAGAATATATATACAAAAACTACTAAAAGAATATTGAAAGAAATTTAAAACAATAAAAACCTAAATAATAAAAGGTCATTACAAGTCTTAAAGTACATTTTTAAGTCTTAAAATGCATTTTCCAAACCAAAACAACCTCAATCCATTTTACCCAAATGTTCTTGCTATAATATATTATAATAAGGAAAATTCCTCTCCGATCAAAAGTTATGCTCGTTTTATCCATAATTAGAAAACCGACTTATTTTCAACCCCTTTTATTATTCTATCTGTCCACATCAAAATATAAGAGTAAAAAATAAATATATAAAAAAATTAACATAATAATTATTGAAAAGACGATAAACCAACGGACAAGATAATAATTTCTTCATCTAACCATTTCTAGAGCACCGTGATGTCCATCCATAGAATAAACTATAACTAAACACTTCAGTTATATGCATATAAAGTACAATTAGTGACTAAGAAATCAACATTTATATGCATCAAGTACAAACACCAAAATGGGAAAAGATAAATATTCAGTCAACACACAGTAAAAAGTTGATTTTATATGGAAAAAGAAAAATCAATTTATATAACCGTGTTTTTCGGTTTTATTTGATGGACCAATCGAATAATTGAGAGCTCAAAATAAAATAGATATTAAGGAACGCATAATGACGAAGCTATTTTCATGTTATTGTTTGTTCATTCAGGTGAAATAAGTGATATTCTATACAAAAAACTTCACTGGGATGGAAATAAAATTGACTTTATTAAAATAAGGAAGAAATAAAAACCGTTAAATGTAGTAAGATCTGAGAAAAATAAAAGAATATAAAGATGACTTATTGTCAACAATTCTAACATCGTCCACAATAGTACTTTTTACCGTCCGTTCTTTAATAGATTTATACAGAACAACTTGTATTAGGAAAATTTGAAAATACCAATGTTAACTTATCGTTTATTGACAGATCGTATAGAGCATCGAATTCATCAGTTATCCTATAAGATGTATAAGGTTTTGAAGTGGGTTTCAGGTTTTATCTCAAATTTTTATAAGGTGCTGAATTAAGTTTCAAGGCTAAAGATAAAACCAGATAGGAAATATATGAACATGATAAAAAAATAATAATATAAAGTTAATTTTAATGTTTATGATGAATGTAAGGATGCAAGCGGTCAAGTTCTGATAGGTTACCTTACTTGCTCAACCTAACCATTGCCCTTCTCTATAGAGCTTTGTGACTCATTGAGGATATAGGATGAAATACCTTATAAGATCTTTTTTCAGGTTTTGAAAAATCCCACGGGCTATCGGATCAAGTTCTCGCTTTATGAAACCCATCTTAAACAAGCGCAATTGCATCCCCATACATTTTCTAAAGAATGTTAAGAAAATAATTGTTATAATCTTCAATTTCTCTAATTTATTTGTTGATTTGGTTTCTTTTTATGATTTATATTTCATTCCAATCAAACTAAATAATCCTATAAATATATGCTGGGTAAAAAATTGGAATAAATACTTGTGAAAAATAGTTACATTGATGTTTGATCCCATATTTTGTATTCACAATTTTTTAGCTGTTCATAAAAATATATTTCCAAAAGTACCGATATAGATTTGAAGTTCATGATTAATGATCATGCAAGTGTTTGAACTTCTTAAATTTTTTAATTTAATAACATATGAAATGACTTTTTCATTTTCTATGTCTATGTTAAATGAATTATTGATAGATTTTGATTTCTCAAATTCTCATAGGAACACCATATTCAATTAACCCAAGAGTTAGGGTTGAGTGTGTAATCCTATTAGATGTAGTATTTACTTGTACCCTAATCAATCAAACATGTTTATGGTAAATATTAAGGGTAGATTCCAAGCAACAATTTTCCAAAATCTACTCAATCAAGGTAAAACAAAAACATTGCATCTTTATATCCTATATGCAATTTGAAACTTGTACTCTAAGATAGGTGCAAGTTCTAGCACAAATTGCATTTTTTTCTACCAAAAACATTTTAGAAAAAAATAAAAAACAAATGCATAAGCCCATAAGATTGACACCTAAATTTAGAGGTGCCTCTCTTATGTCTCTCAAGTATTTGCAAAGCTTCTCTCTTAGTTACATTTTATTTTCTTCCCATTTTTTCTTTCTATGATAAGTGCTAAACCTAGTATAGTAAATTTCCATGAGATCTCATTTCTTAAAAGGAAAAAGAAAAGAAAAGTTACATTCGCTGACCAACTTTATTCTCTTTGATATGGGCACTATTGTAGATGGAGACATGAGTAGTGGTATCACGCAAACCAAAGGTGGGTTTAAATTGTAAGATGGTTTGAAATTTAGATGATAATCGAAGTTTTGAGTAATGATTCCTATGCATTGACAATGGATATGACACATCAATGCCTTACATGAGCTCATGTTGTTGATTGTTGATTGCTGATTGCTGATTTTCGTTTCGATATATGAGTACCAGCAAAACAAAAGTACGATTATGGAAGGACGTTGAAGGGTACTTAGGTGTAGTCACCTTGATACCTAATTCAACCATCTTACGATGAGACTAAAATTGTAAAGTCATAGTGGGAGTGAAAGAATGAACTAACGGGTCCCTTACTTGGAGGTCTAGATTAGTATTTATAACGAGTCAATGCAAATTGGACTAAGCTTAAGTATTGAGCTAACTAAAGTAAGCCCACGTAATAATTATCAGAAAGTGCTTATCAATACTGACCCCCCACTCTCTTTTATAAGAAGGTCGGAAAATAGAGTATCTAAGGAGGTTGAGTTTGTAGGATTTCTATGAAGGTTTATAATACAAGCCTAAAGAGGCTAAAGTGCTTGAAGAGGCAAAAGGTGAAAATGGCTAAAGCACTTATAAATATCGGCATGCCTAAGAAGGTAAAGGCTTGAAGAGACAAAGGCCTAAAGAGGCCGGTATGCTTGAAAAAGCTAGGGCCGACTAGACTAAAGTACATGAAGAGGTAAGGGCTTAATGAGGTTAAAGGGCTTGAAGAGGTCGATATGCTTGAAGAGACTAAAGTGCCTAAAGAGGTTAATATTCTTGAAGAGGTTGGGAAGCATGTAAGTCATCCAAATTGAGAATGACCTATGCTAAGTAGAGTCGTAAAGTAGGTTAGTTGATATTTAGTTCGTTAAAGTATAGGACTTTGGCTTATTTATTAGTCATATATACAAAGTGTAGGGTTAAAGTATTTAAACCATCACGATTTAGTGCCTTAAGGTTTTTAAATAGCTCATCGACTATAAATTAGACTTAAGCTTTATGTCCTTTCATTTAGGCTTATTTTTTAACTTAGAGATTCATAAGTATCCCTTTTTTGTCATCCCAAAATATAAGACTTAGGGATTAGTACTTTATGATTTGCTCGCTACTTGTAGTATGCAAGGCTTAAAGCTATTGAGGAGTAGTCTCTTAGCAAATTATACTTTGCGTGGGCTAAAAATAGACGGTGTTTGCTTAAACCAATCTCTTTTTTTTTTTTTTTAATTCTCATACATGTCTCAAAAAGAAGGTAGTGATAAACTTACCGTGAATTGAGTGAATTATTATGAGTACAAAATAAACACAAATGGATATAACTCAATGCACGCACCTATACATCAAGCCTTGATGCTCCTCCAGATCAGAAAACAAATTGGTAATACTATCTTAGTGAGGCTCGCATATACAGCTTGGCATTTCTGTCTTGCCGTAACTGACATGTCACTTCGTATCACTATACATGATAGCTTTGCTTGGCATTGAGTTGTCCATGGATGGAGCTTAGCTTAGACTAACTACTATAGAGCTCAGCACAAATGCAGATCGACATTCAAATAAACATGTCCGGAGAAATTGCTCTCGATACTCAGCCAAGATGGCACACGTTTTGACACTTGACAAGTGTTGATTACTTCAACTCAGGTTAGAGAGCTACTTTAGAAGTTTTCCTCATGTTGAACTCGCTATCCTAATCCTCGAATCGAGTATTGTCGTGGATGGACAATTGGACGATGCTTGTCCGAAGAGCTTTGTTGATGTGACATTCATGTAGCCTTAGAGCTTGTGGATTCGCATGTGTAAGATACTTGGCCACAATTTCGCTTGGAGATTAGACTTTGCTCCAGCACTTGATGAAGAATGACTAAAATATTTTACCAATAACCTGCTGAGGAATTGTAAGCTCAATGTGTATGAGCTTCGACTTGCTATTCGGATGCACGCTGGGCTGATTGACTCTATGATGAATAGCTCTTAGCTTAACTTTTTGTGGAGCTCGGCAATTACTGCAGTAGGGGAGCTCACTACATATAGTTCGGCGACTCGGTGTGACTTAAACAAAGGGCTCGGTAGCCATGCTTACTTGGAAGGCAAGCTTGGCTCGACACTTTAGTGAACAATTCGGGTGACTTTACCATTTAAGAGCTAAGATTGATCAGCCTGGTGAATGTGAATAAAGGAACTCGGCGAGTTGGAATTGACTTGGAAAACTCGGCATCTCGACCATATGTTGTAAGCCGATAGGTATAGCTCGACGTCAATGTTTATCGGCATCTTGGATCATAGCTGCTGAACATATTTAGCAACATTAGAAATTAGACGGCATGGTAAGAAAGTCTGAGAATTATTGATTGAGAATAAATCATTGTCATGCTGCAACTGTCTACTGTATAGGCTCAAAAAATAAATGGCTTGAATTCGCTGTCACATGGGAATCTAACCTAGATTAGATCTAAACTATCGTTGCTTGCAGCTTGGAGTTCAAACTTTTGTTCGAAGACCTCAGAAATATACTCGGCCATCGTCAAGGATCTTCCAATGCAGATGAAGTACTTGGTTCAGCTTTTAACGGAACTTCAGTGGAGTAGCTGGCAAGGACTACTCATCTTTTGGCTTACTCCGGCCCAGGTCGGCTTTGAATTGAGTTTGCTCGAACTTGCTAGTCGACCCTTTTGCTCAAACTAGATTCATTGGTGCTAGAGGAAGTCCTGTGAGCTCAGATTTGTTGCTTGGCAAATCATAGACAGTTTGGCTCGACCTGTATTGGAGCTTGGTTCAGACTTGTCACAGGTCAGCTATAACTCCAACTACTATATTTGGTAATGGAATTGTTACTGGAGCATGCTATTCGACAATGGACTTGTTATCAAGCAGCTTTGAAAAAGCTCAGTTATGATGAACTTGGTACATCCACGACAAGCTATCGTGGTGCTCAACTTGGCCTTCGTTTGTTTGGTACTGAGGAGAGCAACTCGATCACAAATAGCTTAGAGGTCTTCTAAGCCGTCGGCAAGGAGCTTAGTCCCTTCTCGTTAAATGGAAAACAACTATATTTTATTGAAGTGCAGGGTGATTGTCGAGTAAGATCAGAGCTTGGACTTGACGTGTTTCCAGTCGTTTTTCCTGTAAAGTTGGACAATTACTCGGCATGGCTTGGCCTTGGTGCAAGGATGTATAAGTCGGTCAAGGGGATTGACTAGATTTGCTGTAATGTGCTCAGTAGTTAGGATAGTTCAACAAGTGCCGAATTGTTGATAAGATACGAAACCATTCTCTCTATTCTCTCCCAGTGGAAAGTATTCATAAAGTCGTCCAGTTGCTTTTACTCATTTTGCATATAAGAGAGTTCCAATTCACGACAGCTTGGCCATGTTGTGTGGCTTGTGAAACGGTCAGTCGACTATGGTTCAGTTGAGAAGCTTGACTTGTTTGCTATTGCAGAACTCAGCGAACAAAGTATACGAGCTACTATTGCAAACTAAAGCTTAGATTCGGCAACTTGGATCCACGGATATGATTGGCTGTAGGATCGAGCTCATCATTTTTCATTTTATTTTTCCTAGGATTTCATTTCTTCTAGTGTTTGGACACTGGAGTTTTAAATATTCAGCTTTGTAGGATGGGTAGCTCAATCATCACCATATGGAGCTTAGACGCTCGGTATTGCAGCTCAAATGTTGGATAGATTTGGTGATTCACTCGGCCTTAGTTATAGGGAGCTTAACCATATGGTGCTCAACTTTCTTGTCTTTTGATCAAGGTGTAGCATGGTTTACCGCTGCTTTTTGAGAGCTCAAATCAGAGCTTGGAGTATGGAATGGGAAGCATATCTTGTGTATGACTGCGGTTCTTGGCTCCTTGGTCGGTACACTTGGAGTTACTGGGCAAGTGCAAGAAACGAGGGACGAACGACATTATTCGGTACAGCATACTATGTGATGAACATCTTGAGTCGATACGGCATACCAAGCTGGTCGCTAAGTTAGTCGCACTTCTAGGCTTTGAAAGAAGGATTTCTACTATCGTGAGGCATACTTCATTCGAAGGCTCCAAGTTTTTATCAAAATTTTCCAAAGAATCAACTAGAATATTAGCAACTTATTCCCTATCATTGTAAGTTTCTCTCCAGCATGTTTTTTGAAATTAGCTATTCACATCCATATCACCTACATGTGTCCAATATGAATCACAAACTCTTACAAAGTTTAACCCAGCATTTTGAAAGTCGAAATTGTACAGGCTGTCTTTTTCGAGTGCGTCGCTCGAGGCATGAGAGCAACTTGGTTGAGGAACTTTAGATTTGCTCAGCTTAACCGCTTCAACCCATGAGAACAAAAGTTATCGGGTTAGTTATTCATTCATCCTTGTCACTTTGCTGGAGGTTTCCATGAATTTGCTTTAGGGGTGGTTCATTGGTGGTTACAAGAGACAGTTTTCCTCCCTTTTCATGTGCAATAACCGTACACTGCAACTGTGTAGATGTTGTGACACAATTTACAACAGCCACGAGAGTATTTAAAATAAAAAAAAAGGAGCATCTACACTCAAATTGAAGAAGAAAAAGCAAAACCCAAAAGGCTTAAAGAACCAACAAATTACACATAAGTTTGCCTAAATCTTAAGAAGAAATTGAGGAACTACTACATACCAGATTCGAAAAAGATTCATAAAAGAGAAAAATTCATGTATAACCTTGTATGATTGTAAAAAATTGTGGTTGTGGATTCCATTTTCTAGGGCAGATGACACTAATTATTGATTAGTGATTTTTGATCCATTACATAAGTATTTGCAAAATGAGAACACAGTTACAGAGGAGTACTAAAGGATACTCTAGTGCAGCTACTCCAATGCCTATCTCAGCCATCTTGTGATGACAGCAAAATTGTAAAGTGATAATGGGAGTAAAAGAATGAAATGAGGGGCAGCTTGCTTAGAGGCCTAGTTTAGTATTTAGAGTAAGTCAATGTAAATTGTACCTAGACTTGATTAGTAGACTGGGTTTAAGTATTGAGATAACTAATATAAGCCCACATTATAATAATCAGAAAATGTCTATCAACATATGCAATAGTCGATATGATGCAAAATTGCGAGAAGAGGTTACTCGCCTCTAGTCCATGCTCACAATGGGCAAGATAATTGTGAAAAGAGTAAGCAAAACACTTAACTTAAAGGGGAAAAATGCCTGAATACTAAAGATAATGACTTTGGGCTATTACAATAGAGGGGTATTTATGTGCCTCAATTAAGGTAAGTCCTAATTTACTATAAATTACCAAGAAATTCTTGCTAGAAATGGAAAAATACATATTTCTTAAGGCGAATTTAGTAAACAAAAACAAAAGGAATATCCTATGCTAAGAAAGTACGGATGTAAAAAAGAATAATAGTATTAGCGTCTTAATTTATGGTTCAAGTAGGTATTGAGTTCAGAGTAGATGATGAGCAGCTAATCATCAGTCCTTTTACTCGTGTACAACTTCGAGGCCTCCAATCCCTCACTCGAAGAATTCTCTCTCAGTAACCTATCGATGATGAGAAACTCTATGTAGAAGAAGGACAGTTGAATTCCTTGACAACTTCGAAAAGTTATACCCTACTCTATTCTCTCTCTTATTAAGATGTCGACTATTCGCTTGTTAAGGACTTTGTGTCAAATGATCAAACTTTTAGTTATTGAGAGCCTCTTATTGAGTGACAAGACATTCTTCCTTGAGTTAAGTACTTTTCTTCCAACTTCCTACCAACACTTACCATACTCCTTCCTTATCTTGGCAATCCTTAATGCCACTGTATCTTGATTCTACTTAGCTACTATACCTAGAGAATCCTTGTACGGAACCAATATTTTACTACCACTTATCCATTTAATTTGATACTATACTATTTTTCTCTTTTTGTCGTTTGTCCTTTTTACCATTTTTCGTGTTAACTAGGAATCCCCTTCTTATGTATACCTTTTTTGTAATTTCATTATTTGTAATGTTGCCTTTGGGACTTAGTATAATCAGACACTGCTCCTTGTCAGTCAGAATTATCTTACTTCAATAATAGACATTAAATATTTTTTTCTTGCAAAATAACCCTCTCTAAGTCTATTTTTATATACTCTTATCTAATCTTATCTAATAGCTCAAAATTAGTGGTGGGTAGACCTTGACATTAACATGTGCATTATATTAAGTGAAGTATCAAATTGAGTTATGTTCACAGGTGGGTCATATCCTCCTAACAACTTCACATCAACTACCCTAGTCAGTTCGTTAACCTTTTCACTCTAAATTTCTATGATATTTTGAAGGACCCATTAGTTTTAATTTCTTATGGTAAGTCTTAGTGATAACTGAGCTCCTAAGCACATTAGAAGAGTTAATTGGATTGGCATCAGGACTGTAGCTTGAGAACATGAAGGTACTTGTTTGGATTGTTGGCACTTAGGAGCTTAGCTTCGGTAAGCTAGCTCATTCATGAGTTAGTGTAAACCTTACTATTTAATAAACATATGAATTAACTAAGAGTACTTTCTGAATATTCCTAAGGATTAACTAAACTAAGAATTTAAGTTTATATTAAAAAACAAACTTAGTTTTTCAATTCGTGAGTTTACTATCAATAAAAACTCAAATACTAGAACAACAAACCTAAATTTACCTAAAACCCTAAATCCTAAAATAATTAAGTACTTGTAACCCTAAGTGAAAAATTGAGAATTTAATTTGAATAATTTTGTTTAACTCCAAAAAAATTCGTAATAAATCATAACTTATAAGTGATTTAAGAACCAAACTCTAAAAGAATTAAATATAAGACAATACCCTTATTTTTTATGCATAAGCGATGTACATATCAATAAGTGAGCAAACCAATCACATTAATTAATTTATCAATTTAGAGTTAATATCAATTATTAATTGATAACCTATCAAAAGCTAGTGATGAGACACTTTCCATATTTCACCATAACATGTAGTACATAAGGACAAGTTATCACATTATTTTAGCAATTCAATTTTCAAATAAGTGATAAGACAACACACTACCTTAAAAGACATTCTATTTAGCTGGTTGTAAGAGAGCTAGGGGGGCCAGGGGGGTGGGGGGGGGGGGGGGGGGGGTGGTGTTGTATGGTCTGTCATTTACTCATCAATCAAATTATCTTAGACATCTATTATTCACCCCTTAATACTTATATCATCTAGTCATATCTGAGAATGGCAATTGTGCATGATAAAAGACAACCAATTGAAATTTGTTGGATATACATTCCCTACATAATCAAATCGACACTACTCTCTCTTTTTTCCCTTATCTTTCATTTCCTTTTCCTTACCTTAAACATAAAATAAAAGAGGAAACCTAACCCCACCAAATCTACACATTGCCACCACCTATTTGCTTTCATAACTTATGACACAATATTATCTTGTTGCCATCTTCCACCAACTTCAAAAGCTAATTTTAGAAACTTTAGAATATTCTCAAAATCTATCTCAATCATTAAGACCTTAGTCATTAAAAGAACTTGCAATAAGAGGAAGGAAAAACAAGGAGCTAAGAGAACTCTTAGTTACACAACCACCATTTTTACACTTTGACAATGAGTAAGTTATTTCTTTGTTAAAGAGACTTAGTAGGCCATGTTAAGAGACTAAATTTTCATGGAGATATTGTCATGAACATAAAGTGATAAAATACCTAGATGACTTCAAGAAATAAGCTTAAGAACGTCTTGCATGAAGTTAGAATATAAGAATGTTAAGTTAGTATTTTGTAGAATACATGTTTAACAATTAGAATAAAAGTTTGTAAGTTGAGAAAATCATGAAATACCTATATGGGAATGGAGATAACATGCTGGACATGTAGAGTATATGTAGTATGAAGATGTTATTTTTTACTTCAAGTGGTCAAATATGCTTAAATCTAGTTTTAGGTAAAGAAAAATCCATTACATGAAGTATTTATGAAGAAACCAACTTTTGAAGATGTAACCTATGGCTTTAATTTATGATGTGCATGAGATCTATCACTTTTATGTAGTACATAATCCAAATAAATACTTCATGAAAGAGAAGTTGAGTTGGAGTTTGAATATGAGTAGCATAGGTTCATGATCTAATATCTAAACTTGAGGAAATGATAATATAAGTTGAAGAACCATGTGTGTGACCTTTGAACCAAACAGACCAGATCTGGAACTATAAGAAAAGCTACCTAAAAATATGATAAAACTAAGTAAAAAAAGTAAAAAGACTAACCAAAGCAAGTATAACAAGTGTATAAAACTTAAAACTCAAAACTCAACCTAAAACACTTAAAACAAACATCGAACTCTAAGTTGGGCCATCGCTAAATTTCTAACTAGCACCTTCACCTATCTATCAAAGTTGTTTTGAGACCCTTAAGAAACCCACATAATTCTCCCTAAGCCCAACAATGTGACTATCCTTAAGTTAGACAAAAAACAAGCCCATTTGACCACTTATGCCTACATAAAAGTCCAGGAAGTTGTTAATAGTAACAAGGTCATAAGATAAGGATCTAAATCTAACCTTCAAGATTATTTTAAGCTTAGAATAAAATCATAAGCCCAAGCCCAAAAGATTTCCTAAGATAACAAAAGCTAGACAATTAAACTAAGCCAAAAAGAGCACCAAAGCATTTAGACCACTACTATTGTGATTAGTGGACAGATTTGCATACCTCATCATGAATATCTAACCACACCGCATTAATGTACACTTGAAATTGATGAAGATTAACTATAAGATCATAAAAAACGGATTTAAAATTAGAAAGGTATATGCGATTGAAGTTTTAAGTAAAATCACGAAAAATACGAAACTAAGTTAAAAAGTGTAACTTAAAGAATTTTAGGTTAGTCTTCTAACTTTATCACAAACTCTTAACTTTATCATATTTGCGATGTTTAAGGGACTCGACTATTAGAAAAGACTTACCCCTAGATTACTACGATTGATTCACCATGGTCAAATGAGTGATTCTAGATGACTTCATCGTAGTGTAGTCGTACTTAAATTTATAAATGAACTTAAATGCTTGTGAGATATAGGAAAAGAATGTGCACTGTATTATGATTGAATGCCATGACTTGTTAACAAGATAATAACGAGAATTATTGTTATAATAGTATGCATGGATTGTATGGAATGATTTGCATTGGTCATAATGGAAATTGAACCAATTAAGTATCTGACTAAGGAAATCAATAAGTCTTGTATTTCTCATATTTGCATTATAACTATACTGATTACCACCTTATGTAGAAGATGAGAAGGACTCATAAGAGTGGGGTCTCCTGCAAGGATTAGGCGAACGTGTCCTTTATATTATTGAGTCTCTATCTTAAGCTTTTAGGTTTACTAGGCCCTAGGGGACGCTAACCGTTAGTGAATGGCCGTTTCTTAAGGCTTCCACTTAAGGCAAGTGATATGGATTGCGAAGGCCATCACACTACTAGACCTAGGAATTTTGGCTTAAAATTGTGAATTTTTGAAAAGGAAGGTATATTTTCCATATGAGTAGTAAAGTTGTATATATTATATATTTGTTTGAGTTGATTTGAGCATGATAGTGGAAATTGATATAAAAGCCTTAGTACTAAGACTCGGTTGATGGTTTGTATCTGTTAATTATCTCTAACCCCAACTAAAGTGGGCGTAATTCTAAGTTACATGCAGCTCTTAGGTTACTGTATGTATTGTTTGGCATTTTGATTATTCATGCATTCATATGTTATGCATATAAATGATATTATTTCTATGGCATGATGGAGGGATTTATTTACTAAGTGTAAGCTTACACCTTGATAGATTTCTTTTGATGCAAGGCCATATTTTTTATCATTTAGGCTATGAAATGCTCGAGGTGAGTCTCACATTGAGACGGGGTATAGGTCCAAGATCAAAAGAGAGAATTTTTTTTTGTAATTAGTGAATTGTATATGTATTTACTTAGTTAAATTTTCTTAATTCAATTTGTCTTATAGTTTTAAGTACATTGTAATATTCTTTTGTTATGGAATTCGATGATTCTACACCTTAAATTTAGTATTTTTTTGTAATTAAAGGTTAATTTTTGTCATCATGCTTGATATTGCTTATCTATGAGCTTGATGTTGACAAGGAGTGGAAGGAGTCTTATGTGTCGTATAAAGGGCTTATGATCACTAAGGGGGTAGATCATAGATCTTTATATGGTACACAGTAATCTATCATGATAATAATACTATTTGCTCATGATAAATTTAAGTGGTATTAGAGTGTTAGGTTTAAAGCAGTAATAAGAAAAGTAAAACTTAACCCTATACATTAGGATTTCCTATTAAGTGAGGTAGAAAAGGGTACAACTAGGTTAAGATCTCTAAACAATCAAGTGGTTGACTTCACTATTTTTTAAGAATATGTAACACTTGATAAATTTTTATGTCAATTAGGGAAACACGAATAGGGTTTTTCAGAACCCCATGCTCTTACTGATGCATGAAGGAGAAAACTTTATCAAGTATTGCTATAGATTAAGAATTTTTTGCGAGCATATGGCATTATTAGGAATGCCATGTGGACTCTGAGATGTGTCGACATCTTTGAGGTTATGTAAACCCCACAAATATAGCCTTCTAAGAGTAGAATTAAACCCCTAAACTGTAGATGATTTCCTAAAGTCAATAAAGCTAATGAGAATTAAAACTAATTAAAACCTCAATTCAAAACCTAAAGTGAATATGAAAAACCTTAAATTATCAATTGAACCTCTAATCGCATATGAAGGCCTTAAAACCTTAAGTATATGTAACTACAAAAGTTGACCTTGAACCTCGTCAAAATCCTCAGATAACAACCGAAGATTTAATTGTGTAGAAAACTTTTTTACAATAAATATATATAAACACTAGAGATTGCGACCGAAAGTGATAAAACCTTAAAACTATAACTTTGAAGATATAAAAGTACTAATTTACTATACTTTACTCTAAAACCCTAATTGACAATATATCTTTAGTATTATACTAAATCATTAGTAAAAGATCAAAAACAACTTTTAATCATTCATAAATACATATAATACTAAAGTAATCCATTAGAAACTAGCATAATGCATTATAAATCACATCCATCTTCTAAGTATATAACTAGGTTAGTATTATATGGAGTTAAGAGTTTAGTTGATGCTTATGTTACATCTAGTACATATTAGTACTCGAAATGACATATTTCATGATAGTTACATTAAGTACCATACTAAATAATGTATATAGGATATAAATACTTAGAGAAAGATTTCATTAACTATTCTTACTAATCATTTCAATAAACTCTACATTTCTCTTCAATTCCTTAATTTTTCTCCTAAATTTTCCTTAATTACCCCATTATGTATATACAAATTACATTTAATTTGAAAAAGTGAACCAAAGACAAAAGGTTGACTAAGTCAACAAGTTGAAAAAATCAACACATGCGTCATTGTCATCAAAAGTTTTCTTCTCTTTTCTTTTGATTTTTTTTCCTTTTTTTCCCCTTTTGCCATCCCATCATCCTCCTTCTAGACCCTTCTACTACCTTTTTCTAAACAAATAAAAAACATAAGAAAACACCTTCTTTCCCCCCTTACCAAAACCATAACCCCCCCTAGCTCCCTTATTCCCTCACTTTCTTAACTTCACTTTCACAATTCCAACTACCAAAATAAACCACCATCTCATATATACTTGTCTTCCTTTTTCATGTTATAAAGAAGAAATAGGTATGTTTTTATATGAATTCTTATCTTAATTAGTGATGAGTTGTATGAGTTAGGTTAGAGTAAGAACCTTATGTAATATGTCCTTTTGCGTTATGGAAGAAAGGAATCCTTACACTTTTGCTTAAGAGTATATAAATACTTAGGTATACATGTAGAAATAGCTATGTACATACAACTAGCAAATGCATATGGAGTATATGTATAAGGGTTTGGTGAAATACTTAGTATAAGTATAGGATACCTTTAGGTAAATGGAGAAGGAGCACATATACATATGCTTAAGTATGTGTATATAAGAATATACTTGATGTATATGTGTATGGATACCCTTATACATAAGTATCTTCTATATATATAACCTAAAATGAGGAGTATACTAAGTATACATACATATAACTTGCTAAATAATCCTATACGGTGCAAAAATATGGATTACATGAAGATTTATTAAGGAATTATACAAGGCATGCGAAAATGCATATTAAAATATGTATAACATCGTATATATATATATGGGTATATGTATGAGTATAGATACGGTTTATGTATAAGTATACTAGTATACATATAAGCATACTAGAAGTATATATATACATAACATAAGTATAACGTAAGTAAGTACTTAAGTTTAAAAGTTATACATAAATAATTTATAACATAATTATTTAAAATACCATAACATGCATCTCCAATTAAATTAACCTTATTTGAGCACATAAAATAGTAATAACAATGTAAAATCATCTAAGTGTAAGAATCTAATGGTTAATTAAATCATTAAGTACTAAAATAGGATATAAACATAAGCAATAAGAATATTTAAGTTTCAATAATTAAAATTTCAATAAATTTAGTTCATATCGTAAAATATTGGTTTTAACGTCTAAAACGGACATCACCGTGTGAATGTACATTTGAAAACGATGAAAAACAATGGAAAACAATGAAAAAACGACTATAAATTTGTAAATATAAAAAATAGAATGAAAAAGTTATATACGATTAACAATTAGATTTAATCAAATAAAAACTTATATTAATCTAAGTAGAATTAGATAGATAGATATCTAGAACCATTAGCTAATTTAATTACTTATTATCCCTGTTATCTCATAATGATTAGGTGATCCCAATAAGAACGAGGATCTTCTGATCGATTATTACGGCTAGAGCGAGTTGTTATAGTCAAGTGAGTATTTTTGATGACTCTATACTTATTTTGTATTTGTAGTTAGTGTACTTAAATTAAATAGTAATAACTTAATGTGTGGGGATTCGGGATATGCATGTACTTGATCTCGATTGCTTACTGTAAAAAATATTGTTTAATACAATAGTTGAGGATTTGATTGTATGATTAATTGTTACATGATTTGGATGGTTTGTTGATATTGATTAATCGCCTCATAATTTCACTTATCTTAAATTAAAAGGGTTATGCATTATCTATGCATTGTATTACTTATTCTAGCCGTTACATTACCCAAAGGTAAAGAGAGGCCTTGTGAGGATTATTTATATATATTAAAATGTTTCTGTATGGTGTACTCATACAACATGATCTTATCTGAACCTATGAGCTTACTAGGTGATGGAGATACTAATCGTATGGCTGAGGGTCGAGTCTAGAGATCTCCACTGTAAGGTGTAAGTATGGATTGTAGCGGCCGCCTCACCACTAGGATTGGGATTTCGTATGCTACTGAATTTTCAAAAATGGAAGTATATTTTATGAAATTCGAAATTCAAAGTTATGGTTAAAAACCCAGGTGCTAAAGCTCGGTTGTGATTGGTGTCAATGTATCTCCAACCCTTAACTCGGAAGGTGTTAAAATCCAATATTCTATGCAGTATCAATCAACTACATATATTGTTTGGCATACTGCATGTGTATGCATTCATATGGTTGTAACAATTTGTTTTATAAGTTATTTACTAGTATAGTATGAGGGATATCTCACTAAGCTCTTGTAGGTTACTCCCCAATAGTTTTTTTTTTTTTTTTTTTTTGCAAGCTGATAGATAATCGGACATGAGTTAAAAGCTGAGAGTTGAGTGTAAGTTCTGAGATGTTTTAGAGGTTAGAATTAGAGAGAGATTGTTTAGTTCATGTGAAAGTTTAAATGTAAATACTAGTTATATATTTAGATTTGGTAACTTCAATAAGTTTGAATTTTAAGTTTATTCTCTTTGATCTTATCATTTGGTAAGGAATACCAATTCTTTGCGGATTTGAGGAACTATGGAATATTAGATATCCATAGTTATTTATATCTTATAATATGTTAATTAATTAACAATTCAACATCCTTAGTAATTAATCATTTAGAGTCTTTCATATCATAAGTGTACACATGTTATGCAAATTTTAAGTAATTCTACTAGGCCCCCTTTAGGATCCTAACACCTCAAGTTGTATGTTCCAAGAAGATCTTACCAGTATTGATTGTACTTTGTGATGAGAACTCTATCGATGGAATTGGCAATCCCATCAAGAGAATGGCGAAATTAGGCTATTATGTTGTATAGATATTTTGCTGAAGACCTCCCTTCCTTATCCTCAGGATAATTATCCACAAGAAGCTTGTTAATTTGAGCAAGTTTATCCTACCTTGCCACCATACTATCAGCTAAATTGCCCAAAGAACATGCTATCTCACTCCTATTTTGGGGAGGAAAAGTGGCATCAGTTTCTATTGCTTCGGAATCAGATAAAATAAGCCAACAAGGAACTTTACGAACCATACCTAGATAGTTATATGAAATGAAATAACAAAAGTTGAAGAATGAGATTTTGAGGATTGGAAAACAAACAAAAATTTTAGGTGCAACTAGAGAATGAAATCTTATTATCAACAGTACCTTATATATGGACAATCCATTCTTGTAACTACAGATTTGTTTTGATAATATTGATGTGCTGATATGATAGTCCCATAGATTGTTAACGTGTGTCTCATGACAGAAATCTAATGGCTAAAAACTTTTTGATAGTTATTAGGCCTGCAACAAAATGAAGACCTAGGTAGCATATGTTGTGCCAACAACTTTTTGGTTTCCCGAACGGCTGAAAGTTTTGAAATGGCGACGTTTCAGTTAGGATGTGAACCATCCTACTTCTCATGTTACCCAGCATGAATCCAAAGAATCTCTCACACTTAGCCTCTACAACAATATATATATAACTCGCTTTATCAACTATTCAAACACAGGAGTTAGGAGTTAAATGTTGATAGTTAGTTTTCGCTTAACTTATACTCACCCTTTCATCGGCCAAGATGGTAGGTAATCAACTCTCTTGACATTCGTACTTTATAGAAGACATACGACCCTTATGCTGAGTACAAGAAACGCTCCTAATTTGAATTCAAATCTATGGCGCAAACAGTTATCACAAGCACGGTTATATTTTATGATCGTTAGCTATCCCTACATATTAGGTGAGATGTTAAGTTAAGAGGTCTCTACATATCTTAACAGTTACCTTGACAATTGTCTTAGACACAATAACCATCTATAAATATAGAAAAGAAAGTTTGTAAGAGCTCTTAGATGCTTCTTATTCACATACTTACTATACTAAATCACCCTTCTAACTTTGGCATCAGGGTGGCTGCATCGGATTGGCCCCAATACCAAGTATTTTACTCTCTTTCCTTACCCTAAAATTCACCAACAACACATTCCATTTGACTCTAATGCATTTTCGTGTCAATTAGGTCATTGGCACAGCTATTTTAGAGAAGGCTTGTACAAATCTCCTATAATAACCATCCATTCCTAAGAAACTCTTCACTTCTATTACAATGGTTGGCTTTGTCCATTCTGTTATTGCATTCACTTTTGCAGGATCAATTGCTATTCTTGTACTAGATACAATATGCTTAAGAAATCTTACTTGATTCAACCAAAAGTCATACTTCTTTAGCTTCATGTAAAGTTTGTTGTCTTTAAGAGTCTAAAGCACAATCTTCAAGTTATCCACACATGCCTCTTTACTCCTTGAGTATATTAAGATATCATCAATGAATACCACAATGAACTCATCTAAGTACTTTTCAAAGATACGATTCACCAAATCTATGAATGTAACAGGAGCATTGGCTAATTCAAACGGCATTACTAAAAATTCATAATGTCTGTACTTAGTCTTAAAGGCACTCATATGTACATCTTCTTCCTTAAATTTTAACTGATGATAGCCAGATTGTAAATCTATTTTCGATAATACTATAGATCTTTTCAACTGATCAAATAAGTCATCAATCTTAAGAAGTAGGTATTTGTTCTTTATTGTGACTTTGTTCAATTCTTGATAATCTATACACAACTGGAGACTTCCATCTTTCTTCTTAACAAATAATATAGGTGTGCCCTATGGTGATGTACTTAGCCTTATGAATCCCTTATCTAGTAGCTCTTATAGTTTCTTTTTCAATTCTACCAATTCTATAGGAGCCATTCGTAGGGTACCTTAAAGATAGGTGTAGTACCCGATATGAGATCTATAGTAAATTCGAGCTCCCTATCTAGTAGCAGTTTAGGCAAGTCTTTGGGAAAAACCTTAGGATATTTAGACACTATTAGTATATCTTCCAATCTCACTTCTTGAACTTAGGTATCTACTAGTAAAACTATAAATCCTATGTTACCATTTCTTATAAGCTTCCAGGCTTTGCTTGCTGAAACAATTCAAGGGGTTTCCTTTCTAGAACTTCCTTTAAAGTGCAATTCTTCTCCATTAAGCTTCTTAATATCACCATCTTTCTTTTGTAGTTTACATTTGCTTGATGTTTAGTTAGCCAGTCCATTCCAAGTATAGCATCAAATCCTATCATATTCAATACTACTAATTTTGTAGGCAACTGATATAGATTTATACACACATTGCCTCCCCTTAACTTTTGTTGCACAACTTACTCTCTTCTTGAAAGATCTATTTCTATCAACATAGTCCTTGGATACATATAAATGTGTTGCTTTGATATCGAACAATGTATAAGCATAGTTATCCTCTAGGCGAACCAATCCTAAAATAATAATCACAATTATATCATTACTAAAGGGTATAGATTTGAAGTAAGCACACAACACATGATCATATAAAGAAATCTTAGAAATGTTAAGGTTCAGGACTCGTACCTATAACTATGTTGTCATCCCTACCTTCCTCATCCTGGTTTGCATCAACCCTTCCTTGAAATTTAGGTTTGGCTTTAGCATCCCCTGCTTAGTTATTTCTATTGGTGAGTCTTGGCCTATTGGCTTAAGTTTAGTTTAGTCTTACTTGTTGATCTACATTACATTGAGTGGCATTATGTCTTGTCTGACGACACTTATAGCAGTATATACCTCTAGGGTTCAGGTTTAGGCATTGCCTAGCTATATACCCAACATCTCCACACCTAAAACATTTCCTTCATAGTTCTAGATACTGCATAGCTCGATACCTACCATTACATTTCCAACAAGGTGGTACAGCTCCACTTGGCCTCTAGTTCTTGTTAGGGGGTTGATATGCCCTTTTTCCTCCTATCGTTTTATGGTTATCGTTAGAACTCGCTATAAATTTCCTTTTCTTACTTTCTATTTCTTTAGCTACCCTTCATTAGTCATGAGCTTACTCAATCAAATGAGTGTCATTGATCAAATCAGCATATTACACCAACCTTATCCTTTTCAACTAAGCTTGAAAATAAAGATTAAGTTAACCCCTAAACCAACCAACCTTAGTAAGTTCATTATTTTGTATCGCTTCTGGGGAAAATTTTAATAACTAGTCAAACTTTCGTTCATATTCTTCAATAGTCCTTCTTGCTTGCCTCAACTTATAATATTCCTTACACATTCTCTCCTTAATACATTCAGGAAAGTATTGCTCCAGAAATGCATCCCTAAAGGCATTCTAATCTATAGGTTCTACCATTTTTTGTTTCTTACTTTTCCACCCATTATTTGCATGTCCATCCAATAAAATAGTAGCTGTAAACCCCTAAAAGTTTCGATCTAGTTTTTGAAATAGACTCAACTATATTAGCAATTTAGGAGTTAACAAGGCTAATTAAAGTGAAAACCCAAAAAGAATTAATCAATCGTGTAAAGAATGTTTCTACCTTAAATGTTTCTAAAAGCTAAAAATTTCATTCAAAAGTGATAAAAACCTTAAAAATGATTACATTAAGAACATATGTACACCAATCCAACATGATATACCCTAAAACCCTAATTGAAAATATAATGCTTATATTTTGCTAAATTGTTAGTAAAAGGTTAGAGATAACCTTCATTCTTGCTTATATGATTCGAATTCTCAAGTAATCCATTAGGAACTAAGATAATAAGTCATAGATTATATTTATTCCTTAAATATATGATTAAGATAGTCTTACTTAGGGTTAGGGTTAGGGTTATAATTGAATATTATGTTACATATAGTGAACTTTAATACTCAAATTAGTACTTTTTGCACTTGTTATCCAAAGTAGTTTATCGAATGAGATATATGGACTATGAAGACCTAAAGTAAGATCTCATCAACCATATTTACATAACAATGCATCATATACCTCATTTCTTTTCATTTCCTTTATTTCTCCCCTAATTTCCCTTAGTTACTACATTATGTGCACAAAATTGCACATACTTAAGGAATGTTGACTAATATAATACATGTTGACCAAAGTTCAAATGTTGATCAAGTCAGCATATGTTGACTAAAGTCAATATTTTGAAAAGTCAACAAAAACTAAGAGATAAGGAAAATATCTCTTCCTTAATGATGGCTTTCCTTTCTTTTCCTTTTGATTTTTCTTTCTCTCTTTTTCATTATTGTTGCCACCCACAATTGTCCTTCTAAACCCCACCACATGTTGTCTTCCATTAAGGGAAACAAACAAAAGAAACAAATCAAAACCCTTTTTTTATGCCGTGACCTCTTTCTTCTTCTTTCCCTTTCATTCCTTCACTTTTGTCTCCATAACTTCAACATCATTAAAAGTATGTCTTTAAGTTGCTTTATGTTACTTTCTATTATTTATTAGTTAGTTAATTAGGTAGATTAGATAAGTAGTTATGTGGTTAGTATTGTCTTCAAGAAGAGGAAACAAAGTTTCCATCTTTAAGTGTAGAAATTTGAACTGTTGAAGAAGAAGAAAGGAAGACATGAGTATATATGCTTATATGCATGTATACATAAGGAAATACCAAAAGAGTATAAGTATATGAACCTTTGTACATGAGTATTTATCATGTACATAACCTAATTTAATATAAAATCTAACTATACATACCTATACTATACTAAATATATACATAAGAACACAAAAACATGGAATTAGAAAGCTTTTCTTAAGGAAAAGCTTAGGCATACGAATTTTAGTATAAAAATACGTATCCAACCGTATAGGTATACGGGTATGTATACACATATAAATACGGTATAAGTCTAAGTTTAGGTATGAGTATAAGTATGTATAAAGTATATGTACATAAGTATAAGAGAAAGGGATAACATGTACATAATACATATGTATATAACATAAGCATAAGGAAAGGCTTATGTAAGCATATGATGAGGTAAGTGATGACATAAGCACATGATGACATAAGCCATGACATAAGCCATGACATAAGCAAGTGATGACATAAGCAAAAGATGATGTAAGCGAGGATATAAGCATAAGTTTAGAAAATAAGAAAACTAAGAAAAGTGTAGGTAATTAGGTAACTAAATTAGTAAATCCTAATACACCTTCTAAATTAGATTATACTTAATTCAATACATGAATTAGTAATAGCAAAGTAAAATTCTTTCATTATAAGAATTTAAGGAATAAAAGATATAAACATAAGTAATAAGAGTACTTAAGTGTTCATAACTAAAAATTTCTATAAATTTAGTACATAACGTAAAATAGAGGTCTTAACACCCAAAACAAATATTACCATGTGAATATGTGTTCGGAAACGATGAAAAAGACTATAAATTCATAAATATAAAAAATAAAACGAAAAAGTTATATACGATTGAAATTAAAGTTTTACCGGGTAAAAGTAGATAGTAATTTAAGTAGAATTAGGTAATTAGATGTTTAGAATTTGTAGTTAATTCAGGTACTTGCTAGTTTTATTATCGCATAATGATCAGGTGACCCTGAGGTGAGCGAGGACCTCCCGATCGATTACTACGATTAGGGCGAACCACTATGGCCGAGTGAGTATTTACCCTGTGATTCCATGCTTGATTGTGATTGTAGATAGTTGACTTAAATATTATTGTTAATTAACTACTGTATGGGGTTCGGGAAATGCTTGTGTATGTAATTGTATGTTGAGTTATGAATTTACCTTAAATGCAGAGAATGCTTTGTTTGTTGTATGGTAGTATAGAAAATGATTGTGTGTATTAGTGGATGGTCACAGCATAATTTGAACTAAATTATACTTGGCTATAAAAAGAAACTAGAACATGCATTAACATGCATAGCATGGATACTATTCCGACCGTCACAGCACACGGAGATAAAAAGAGGCCATTCGGGGGTTGATATTATTGATTTATTTGGTTATGTATGGTGCACTCGTACAAAACGACCTTATCCTGGCCCACGAGAACACTAGGCGTTGGAGGCGCGAACCGCTTAGCTAAGGGTCGAGTCTAGAAGCCTCCATTTAGGGGTGAGTGTAGACTGCGGGGGCCCACTCACAATTATACTAGAACTTAGGTTTTTCTAAAAATAAAAGAATTATTTGATATAAGTATGGAACATGGAGTTCCATAGTAAAATAAGTTCTAGTATAATACCTGGATCTGATTGGTGCCGTGTAAACTCCAACCCTAACTTCGGAGGGCGTTAAATCTAAGTTACGTATATGGACTAGTTAAGTATGCGTATTGTTTGGCATTCTGTTTGATCATTCATTCATATGCGTGACTCTAATGTACTTATAACTTGCTTGCTGTGTGGCTGAGGGTTTTACTCACTAAGCTTAGGCTTACACCCCTTTAGACTTTTGTTGCAGGATAGCCTGTTCGTAGAGACAGGACGAGGGATGCTACAGGTTAGCCTGGGGACTTGGGCAAGAGCGAGGTGTCCTATGTAATGAGAGGAAGTAGTTATGTAGATTCCTTCTCATGTACTTACGTTTATCTTATTATTATGAACTTAGACATACTTAAATACTGTGTAATGTAAGCTTTATAACTTAACTTTTATATAAATATGTTGTGTGATGATATTATGTGAATTTGGATGTACTTTAGAAACTAGTGGTTGTAGAGCCTTGTATATTGTGTGAAGAGTTTTTTATTGGAAGGGTAACCAATCAGGGGTTCTTCATACAATATGCAGCGTCTACCACGACTAGGCCATCCTCAGTTCGTGACAGTAGCAATCCTTACCTTTCTATTATCTTCAACATCGTGTACTTCAAAAGCTTTTCCTAACGAGTTGATCCATTCCTCTGCAACTAAAGGGTCAATTTTTGTCCTATCAAATGGTTTCACTATATGTTGCACCCAAGCTAACTTATCCCCATTTGCTCCATTAGCCTTAGCCAAAGTAGTAGTAAGTTATTATACTGCATCCATCACTTGTATAAGTAGAGCTTGATTTGGTTAAGGTTTTTGTTCCTCCTTAATCTGTTTCCTAGGAGCAGTTGATGAACTAAGAACCTTACTTGCACATGTTTGCGCCATTTTCTGGATAGTAACAAACACAATAGACACAATTAGTTTTCTTATATTAGTTACTACTAACAAAGTTAAGTACATATGGTACTTATCTACCTCGCATGCCTTATACGTGCTTAATACTATGATCCTTAATTCATACTTTAATATCACCTAAAGGATGTCACATCCTGACATAGGACAAGATATACCATTATATAAGAACACCTATTTATAATCAACAAAAGTTCGATTTATAACAAAAATGTATTATAATAGAGTTTAGCTTAACACCTATTTATACAAAAATTTATATCTATCAAGATAACTAAACCTAAAACATAGTACTTTTTTTTTTATTTCATATGTATAGATACCTTAAAGGAATAAGAATAAAATATAACTAAACTTCTTTAAAAGTGGCTGACTTTATCTTACGTACTCTTAAAGGACTTTTTTCCCCAACTGATGTAACCTCATCAGTTCTCTTCATAACTTGAGGATACATAAGTATCCCCATAGCTTTCTGTGAGCTACATGATAATGGATAAAACAAAACATAAAACGTACATACATACATCCATACAGATCATTATTATAGGACATTTAATCTAGTAACCCATGTTATCAATAGAAACTGTTTATGTAGAAAATTTGTGCTATGTTCATGTAAGTGACATGCATCGATGCCAATATCCTATAGTTTTCTAATTCCTCATTCGGTTGGTTGACATATTCGGGCATCTAGATACAATATCTAGGAATCTAAAACAACAAGGAGCTACCTAGGAGTAGAACCCCCAACAAAAACCACCTACTATGATATGAAAATCCAATACATAGTTTGTCACATAATGTAGCTAGAATAAGTTGAGTAATGCAGTTTATATGCTCAAAAGCCAACATAGCAGTTTTCAAGCTTTTAAAAACTTAACCTGTAGGTCTTTTCGTACCATGCCATGAATGTTGTGAACAGTACAATAGCCCAATATCAGGTATGAATCTTATGTTTCATGTTATGACCAATTAAGCTATCTCAACTTCAGCTTTGTTTCTTAGCTTTATATTATATTCCTTTGCATAAGGTTCACTTAGGCAAACACCCTAAAGAAAAGTTTAGTTTCTATGTTTTCTAAATAGAAATATATGTTGATAAATCAGTCATACACAAGGAAATATTTTACTTTTTCAACACATATTCATTAGAATCAAGTATCCAATTAATACAACACGTCATTATAATTCATAACACAATTAACTCTAAGTTAAGTAGATATAGGTTTACTTGCACAAAAAGAGAATATCCACTTATTTGAATTTACTAGTAATGTGATATTATATCGCAATACGTAAACCATCCTAGTCTACTTTACCTAATAGATTATACGCAAAATATTAGAGTTGACTCATATCTTACATTTAACTATGCTATATTATATTGTAATTCTTTGGATGGACATAATTACTTTATTTCCTACTATATTTCAATGATCTTAATATTTTAAGGACATATATTTCAAATATGATGAAATACCATTTATTCAAGATTTTTTTCATCTTCTTTTTTTATTTCTTTTGAAATTCTAAAACAGTTTTTATTTGTGTTATCATTCCCATCATAGAATGTTCTAGTTGCATAATTAGTTCATATTTAATTGGATTGTATTTGATAAGCTATTAATTAAGGTAAAACTTTAACAAATTTTCATTGACGCAAACGTTAGTAGATTTAATTACTATATTATCGTTAAGCGTTACATAACTAAATAATACTTAATTATATAAAATTAACCTATCAACCCAAATAATTCCCACAAAAATTGACTGTAAGTGCGCGATATCTTATAGTTTTACTTTTACCTATATATTATTGAGGTCCACATGAATTTATGCATATTGATTTATTAGTTATTCCTTCATACCTTTCATGATGCTTTAGTGTATGGTTATAACAATGCACCATGAGCTATTTATATCCAGGATAATGATGTCCCTTTCCTTTTGATAAACTCAATTGGGTTCCTATAACTCATTTACTCATATTTACATGTTGTAGTTAACTTCGGTACATTTATCTCATGATAATTGATATGATACATGCGTACGCAGATTAGCTACAAATTACCTTTAATAAGGGATTATTCTTAATTAGAAAAAGAATACAGTAATTTGACGGAAATTAAAACTTACCTTAAGTTTTCCAAGAATGGAAACTTATTTGGTAATTTTCCTCAACATAAGAGAGAAAATATTTATTCCTTTCCATTCAATCTGTATTTAATGAATATATAGTGGCTTCTCCAAGTTATGATTTGAGTTTGTCCAACATATCCTAGTTACTGTTTTTTTTTTAGTCGGCTCACTTACCTTTTTGTACTAAACTTCTTGCAATATAATGCTTTATTACGTGTCTTCAAGTGAAGTGACTATGAATATGAGTCATAATGGATGATGATAACAAGTCATCTAAGTGGACAATCTCTCCAAACGGTCAAAACAAATTTAGCCAATAGTTACTTTAACAATTATATGTATATCTATATTTTAAAGTCTTCACTCCTCTACCGTCACTATTAAGTCAATTACACCAAAGTAGAAATTAAAGTTTGATCATATCTGAGATATATTTTGTATGACGTTATATTCAATTCTTAACATTACATACGTATATATTATATATTGATTTTTCCTTTCTAAGAACATATTATGCGTATCTCTAATAATATCCATAATAGATATATATATGTATATATATATATATATGCAAGCTATTTATCCCTATCCTTCTAATTTTGATATGTACTATCCTTACGTGAATAGAGTATAATGTTCGAAATATTTTGAATTGCGACTACAATAGGAAAATTTTTCCTTTTTTTCTGAGTTTGGTATGATTTTTCATGACTATTCAAGTGCAAATTTATCTTAGTTCAATCTTCTTAAATTTTCCAAATATTTTAAGATTAGTAGAACACTTTCTTACACATAAAATTTTAATTCTGTGCATTCAGTAACGTTGAAGTTTAACTCAATACACATTACTTTATAAATACTATTAGTTTTAACTCTTTTTTTTATTCATATATATATGTATATATATATATATGCATATATTTGCTGCCTCTTAATTCTAAGCAAATGCCCTTTTATTAATCCATATATGTAGTAACTAATAAAGTGTTTATAATAGGAGATTCTTGAAATGTTAAAACTTCTCAAATTTCATCACTCATTCTAAATGTGACTAGTTTAAATATTGGGGTATTATAGCTAACCACTCAAGTAAATAATTTTGAGCATAAACCTGCTTTGATTTAGGTAGCGTAACTTAGCCTATTTGGTGGACTGCCATATGAGGACCCCTACGAACATCTTCAAAATTTTTTGCAATTATGTGCCACAATGAAAAACGGTAGGGTTTCCAATGATGTAATTCACTTGAGATTATTTCCATTTTCTTTACGAGATAAGGTTGAAAGTTGGTTGAATTCCCTAGGATGACTTAGTCTAAACATTTCTATCTTATTTTTTCCTACTAAGTTAAACAATGAGGATGAGAAATGAGATTTCTATGCTTAGACAATTTGATAGGGAGTCATTGTTTGAGAGTTGGGAAAGATTTAAAGAGTTGTTAAAGAACTGTCCCCATTACGGTTTTCCTATGTGTAGTATATCGAATACCTTTTACAATGGTCTTAGGAATCAAATGAGAATGATGGTAGATGTCATAGTTAGGAGAATGTGATGAACAAAAGTGTTGAAAATGCATATGACATATTGGAGCAAATGGCATCCCATTCTAATGGTTGGTATTCTAAGAGAGCTCAACCTAGAAGGGTATTGACTTCAACTCAATTAGAGGAGATAAGCCCACTTAAGGAACAAATTGCATTGCTTACTACTCAACTTACTCAGAGAGAGAGAACCAACTAGGCTAGTAAGCCCAATAGTCATAAGTAGCCTTATAAGTATTATTGTGCATGTGGTGGAGTATAGTATTTGAACACAAATTGCTAAGTTGGAAACCCCTTTGCCCCATTAAGAGATAATTAGGAGGAACAAGTAGATATAATGGGGAATTTCAATCAAGGGCAAAAAACCTATAATCTTTCTTAAATACGCACAACCTAGGTTAGAGAGATCATCCAAACTTGTCATGCGGAGGTAATCCAAGAGGAGGATTCAATAAAGGTTTTCAAGGACCTAGATACTAAGTTGGCCAAGGCTCATCACTATCTCTACATCCACCTACACAAGGTTTAAAGGAAGAATCAATAGATAGATCATTAAGGAATTTTATTTGAGGACTTGAAGCTAAAATGAATACGTAAGAGGCTACTACTAAAGAGATGTACAATTAGTTGGTTTCAATACTATATGAACAAACCTATAGGACAACTACTTAGAAACACTTATCAAAACCTAAAAGATCAAGCTGGGACTTTTAGTAGGAATGGTAAAGAAGCTAGTGTAAGGGAAGAAGAATTTTTTTTTTTTTTTTTCAGTAGGAAAGTGTTTAGAGGTAAACACTTAAGTTTAGAGGATCTTGTTGACAAGCAAGTTGAACCTAAAAATAAAGAGATGTTTACACCATTAGAGGAAGAATTAACAGTTGAGCTTGAAGGGGATCTTAATGATGGAATGGATGAGGATTTTGAGGAGGAAGAAATTGAAGAAGAGGCTCTAAGCAATGACAATGTGTAACATTTTCAAATAAATTGAATGATGGAAAGCAATGAAAAATGATATCCAAGCAAAGAAGAAATTAAAGAAGATCTTAGTAGGTGTGAAGATGTAGGAATTACTCATGAGAAGTAGGAATCTGAAAAAGGTAAGTGTAGTGTATTTAGAAGAAAAACCAAAAATCGATGAGTTCTAGATTGTGGACATGGTACTTGAGAAGAAGGGTGTTAGTGTTTACTAGTTTTCATACAAATTAGGTGATCTAAGAAAATTCACTATACCATATACCCTATTAGATAAGTTTTTTCTAAGAGTACTTTTAGATACTAAAGCATGAGATAATTACATGTTGAGGAAAACTAAATGGGAATTAGGATTGGAGAATTTCATGAAGGTAAGCCCATATTACATCTTAACCATTGATAGACGTTGGACCAAACCTTTAGGAGAACTCCACTTCATACCATTAGTGTTGGATCGTATGACTTCTAGATTAGCTTCATAGTGATGGATATGAAAGATAAGGAGTAACCTCTAGTTTTTGAGAGATCATTCTTAGTTACTTTAGGAGCTATATTAGATATGAAAGAGAGGCTGATTATCCTTGAAAATGGAGAAAGGAAAGTGATGCTTTAAGCTAAGGAACGACTTCAACAATTAAAGGAAGAATAACGAGGGTTGGATCAAGAGAAAGATTTTGAACAAGGTAGTCCTATGAGAAAGAGGAGGAATTATGAGAAAGATGAATCGAGTATGAGTTGGGGAGCTAAAGGATTTGTACCCCAAACAAAGTATGAGGACCTACCATGAACTTGAACCAAATAGCAAGCCGATGGCTTAAAAACAAGTGCTTAGCTGGAGGCAACTCAACCCACAATCTTTACTTTATCTTTTTACTGAAGTTTATATCTAAAAGTTGAATAAATAAAGGAAATGTTCAATCCATTGATTTAGAGATACTGTCAACAAATTTTTGAGGGATTTGAGAAATTCTGAATACACCAAGAAACTAGGGGAATTTTATTCTAACTCTCTCTTTTACTTCCCATTGTTTGTGCATTGAATTATGAGATATATGCATCTGAATTAAAGTTGGGGGAGGGGTGGTTGTGTAAAAATGTTAGACTTAAACATTGAAATTTGGATTTTTTATGATATTTTAGGTTTAGTTTTGTGGGCTAATTCTCTGTTTTCATGTTTTAGTGACCTGTTTATGATATTTGATGTATGTTTTTATGATTTTGGTGCACATTTAAGCTTGTTTATTAAGTATTTGCTGCATTTTAACCATTGAATCTCTTGTTAAGTTGTTATGCTCTTGTTTACTTATTCATCTATGGAGTTTATTACATTTTTCATTCATTTCTTTCTACCATTATTCTTAATATGAGTGGCTAAGTTAGTATTAGTGGGTTTGTGAATATGTAGATGGTGTAACCTTGTAGTTATGATATGGGTATTTGTGTTTAGTTGGGATTTTGATGGCTAGTATTAAATTTAGGATCTTTAAGGTGTTTTTTAATGAAATTTTCAATCGGTTTCCTTGTGATTATGAGACTGAGAGGAGATTAGTCTTAGAAAGTACCCTTAAGAGTTTATAGGGTTGCATGATGAGATCAAGAAGATATTAGTTTTGTAATTACCAATTTGAGTTGTTGAGTTGGTGTAGTATCAGTAATGGGTCCTTACACCTATGAGATTAAGAGGAGATTTGGTGTTTCCAATTGAATTGACATTGCGTTATGTGGTCTTAAAATGTTAAGACAGGTTATGAGATTGAGAGGAGACTAATAGCTAAATTCCTAGGACTAGATTAGTTAACTTGTGATAGGAATTAAGTAATTTAGCTAATCGTGTAGGGAAATGACATTGAGAGGAGATTTTTTGCTACATAGTTAAGTGAAGTGCCCTACCTAAGATTGAACTCAAGTGAGTTCCATCAAAGATGAATTAAAAACCATATATTAACGACATACCTTTAATGTTACTTTGGAAATATGTCATAAGCCTATGCCTTTAGAATTTGTGTTTAGTATTAGATTTCATTCTCCTTTAGTTGCATTTATTTTCAACTCCTTACTTTTTATTTGGTTAGCCTAGATTAGAGTAATAGGTTAGAATTTGGTACTTAACCAAATCCTTTTCCCTAAGGAAATAACCTAGTGAAAACTCACCAATTTTATTGTTGTAGACAATTTGGTGCACTTATTGGTTAAAGATTGACACTATTTTGAAGATTTCTATTTGAAAGGTATTGTTAAATCAATCAAGTTTTATTTAGATTTCATATTGTCTCGCTAACCAACTTGTATACTATTTGATATGGTATAACATACTTTTGTGTGTCTATAAGTTTTGTGCACGAATGTAATCTAATACCTGATGTATTGAATGATGCATCATGTGTAAGTTCACCTCTAAGAATGGGGAAAGCCATAGATAGGTTAGATATAGCTGATTTTGATGCCATAATGAGAGTCATTTGGTTATTAGGAAACAATGCTACTATAGATTGCAACAACATAGCAGTCCACTTTAGTCCTGCAAATGAAGAACCTTTCAATTTTTGATTAGAAGACTAAGATGAATGACCAGGTTTACCACCAACTTGAGAGAACGAATAGAGATAGACTTGGTGCCTAGCATAACTCCTACATCTAAAGCACCATATAGGATGGCGCCTACAAAATTGTAAGAGTAGAAGTGTCAAATAAAGGAATTGTTGGATAAGTGGTTTAGTCGATTAAGCACTTCACCTTAGGGAGCACTAGTTTTGTTTATGAAGGAAAAGGATGGAAGTATAAAACTCTGCATTGACTATAGAGAATTGAATTGAGTTACATTCAAGAATAAATAACCACTCCCCAAGATAGATGATATGTTTGACCAATTGCAAGGAGCTTAGATTTCCTCAAAGGTAGATCTAAGATTGAGCTACTACTAGTTGAGGATTTAGGAGAGGATGTTTCGAAGACTATACTCAAAACTCAATATAGGCATTATGAATTCAAAGTGATGTCCTTTGGGTCGACAAATGTACCAATTGACTTCATAGATCTAATGAATAGAGTATTTATGGACTTCTTGGACAAGTTTTCATGGTATTTATCAACAACATTTTGACTTATTCTTAGAGTTGACAATAGAATGAGGAACATTTAAGTTAGGTTCTGGGTAGATTGTAGACTGAAAGACTTTATGATAAAATTTCTAAGTGTGAATTTTAGGTTTAGCAAGTGTCCTTCTTAGGACATATAGTAAATGAAGATAGCATATTGATGGACCTTGAAAAGATTAAAGTAGTGGTTGATTAGCTAAGGTCGAAGACACGTTGAAGATCAAAAGTTTTCTATGAATTGATGGTTAATACAAGAAATTTATAGAAAGCTTCTGTAAGCTACTAGCACCTTTGACAAGATTAACTCAAAAAGGAGTAAAGTTTGAATAGAGTAACTAATATGAGGAAAGTTTTCGGAAGCTAAAGGACAAATTGGTAACAACTCCAATTTTAGCACCTCCTAAAAGTGGGAAGAAGTACATGATCCACAACGATGCTTCGTATTAAGGATTGTGTTATGCATTGATGTGGCAAGGGAGGGTAATTGCTTATACCTCTCGCTAATTAAAGCCTTATGAGAAGAATTATCCTATACATGACTTAGAGTTAGCCATAGTAATTTTGGTACTAAAGTTGTAGAGGCACTATTTGTATGGTGAGAAGCATAAAATCTTCACAGATCATAAGAGCCTCAAGTAGTTCTTTACACAAATGAAGTTGAACAAGTGTTAGAGAAGGTAGTCAAAATCGATAAAAGATTACAATAATGATATACAATACCACTCATGAAAGGCTAATGTAATAGCTGATGCCTTAAGCAAGAAAAAATAGGGTAACTTAGCAACTTTGATAACAAACTAGAGGCCATTGGTTGAGGATATGTGAATATTGGATTTGGCGATTGTTATTAAAGAGGTTATAGCATGTCGAGCCTCATAACAAATTTAACTTACCTTAATAGATAAAGTCAAAGTAGCATGGTTAGATGATGTGGGGATACATGAAATTAAAAGTGAAATAAGCTAGGGTAGAGCAACTAAATTTAATGTGGATTTAATAAGAGTTATAAGATTTGAAAGTAGGCTATTTATACTATCTATATTTTAGTTAAAATGAGAGTTGTTAAGAGAGGCTCACTAATCTAGGTATACCATACATCCAGGTAGCACCAAAATATGTAAGGATATGAAAGAGCACTATTGGTTGAACAACATGAAGAAGGAGATTGTAAATTATGTGTCTAAATATGCAACTTGTTAACTAGTCAAGATTGTACACCAAAGGTGTACGGGTGTACTATAATTGTTACCGATACTAGAGTAGAAATGGGAACATGTCACCAATGATTTTGTAATAGTGCCTCCCAAAACTATAGCTAAGTTTGACGCTGTATGCGTGCTTGTGGATCGATTGACTAAGTCAGCCCATTTTATACTTATTTATACAAGCTATACCCTAGAGAAGTTAGCAATATTTTATGTCAAGGAAATAGTTAAGCTTCATGGTGTTCCTTTGTCCATAGTTTCAAATTGGAACATACAATTTGTGAGAAAACTTTAGAAGAGTTTGCAAGAAGTGTTGGGAACCAAATTATGTCTCAATATAGCCTTTCATCCCTAGATAGACGGAAAGTTTGAGAGAACTATGCAAATACTTGAAGATATGCTAAGATCATGTGCCTTTGATTTTGGCGGGTATTGGGATGAGTATTTACCTTTAGCTGACTTTGCCTATAATAACAGTTATCAAGTGTTGATTCATATGGCTCCTTAGGAGGCATTTTATGGGAGGAAGTGTAGGTTACCTCTATACTGGGATGAAGTAAGCAAAGAGCAAATTTTATGGTCGCAATTGGTTCAGGATTGACATGATAACACAATCATTGAATAAAAATTGATTAACTTAAAGAAACTTTATAAATAGAAATTTTCAAAACATTGCCAATCTCTTTATTGACCAATGTACCAGATCGTCTGTAGTAATTAAACTAGTGAGTATTCAACAGGCCATTTCCCTAGGGAAAAAGGTTCAGTTAAGTACTAGATTCTAACTTGGTGCTCTAATATAAGCTAACCAAATAAGAAGTAGTGAGATGAAAATAAATGAAACTAAATGAGAATGACAAACACAAATTCCAAAGGCATAGGCTTATGACATGTTTTTGAAGCAACAGTAAAGGTACGCTGTTAAGATATTGGGGATAGTTTTTAATTGGGTTTTGATTGAATGCACTTGAATTCAATCCCAGGCACGATACTTCACTTAACTATATAGTAAAAAATCTCCTCTTAGTCTCATTTCCTTATACAATAAGCTAAATTACTTAATTCTTGTCATGAGTTAAGTAATCTAGTCTTAGGAATTAGGGGGTTAATCTCCTCTCGATCTCATAACCTATTCTAATTAAGATAGCATAATGCATTGTATATTAAATAGAGAACACCTAATCTCCTCTTGGTCTCATAATCATGTAATCCTATAAACTCTTGAGAGCACTTCCTAGGACTAATATCTTTTGGACCTCATAATCACAAGGCAACCCATTGAAAATTTCATTAAAAAGCACCTCAAATAGGCTAATACAATACCAATCATCAAAATCCAATTTAAAACACATACCCATATCATAACTATAAGGTTACACCTTCACCAATATCTACATTTTCACAAACCCACCAAAACTAATTTAATTAATCATTATATTAACTAAACTCATTAATGGCAGCAAGGAAATAATAATAAAAATGCATAATATAAACATCAAGAAACATAAAACAAAGTAAACATCAACACTAAATAGAATTTAGAAGTCAACCATACTAATGAAAGAAAACCACAAATCCACGTCTTTCATGTGTTCCTTAAGCTCCAAAATAACTTATACTAATTAATTTACTAGTAAGTATTTGAAAATGTAAAATTTAAAAAAAAAAGGAAAACAAAATAAAATATGAAGACTCAAAGGATTGGTGTGGTGAATGAAAATGAAAGATAAAACTAAAACCTAATGGGTCTACTGTAAGGTCTATAATCCAAAAAAAAAAAGAAATATATATATTCTCTTTTCGAAGCGTTGATTTCACTTTACGAAAGGATTGGATAGATGGTCCTCCATGTGTCAGCTCCTTAGTACAATTGAAATTAAGAATTCTTAACTACCTCTTCAATAGAGATATAAATGAGGCTAGTATAGGATAGGTCGTAGGAACTCAACACCTATCCCATTACCTTAATGGGATTTCTAGACCAGTCTCAAAACCTTATAGGGTTTTTAACTTTGTACCTACCCTAATGGGATACCCATTTCCTGACCTGCGAGACTCTTTTTTATTTGTTTCTAAAGAACTATTTTTTACTTTATTATTTATTGCATAGAAAATTGATTTATATGATTTATATTTAAATAACATGTGCAACATAATGAGGACATACTAGAGGATAAGCCATAAAAACATGCCATACTTCATCTATAATATATTCGTAGAATACTAAAACTTAAAACACCATATAAACCTACTTGTTACATTGTAAATAAAGTAAAAAACAATATAACATGCTAGAAGCCATAAATTGTGAAAGAGCACCACCAATAACAACATATATGGCAAATAACAATTGAAAATTTGTAGAATAAAATAGTCTTCCATGACATAATTCTTCTGACTCTCCTTAACCCTCATATTTTTTAACATCACATCTCATCTTCTACCTCAATTTCAATGATATCCATACCTACAATGAAGGAAAGTTCTATACCTTTCTTTCATCGAATCATTGGAAGCACTATCATTGCTTACGAAAGGAGACAAAGAAGAACTACTTTCTACACTCTTAGTAGGGCGAGATTTATGCTTGCATTGGCACTCTTAAAGTAAGTGATAATAATGTTCCTAACACATTTGATCTCTTTATAGGCACTCCCTCCATATATAATAAAAAACACAAAGTCTATAGCCTCCATCTTAAAACATAGATCCAAAATAGTACAAACAACTATAATAATATGTACATTGCCTTAATACCTTTCAAACTTCTCAAACATCTTATCAGCCATTGTAATAATATTAACATTAAAAGAATTCTTGTAAGTAATCAATGCTTCCTTAATTTTGAATACGTTCACAAAATAATAATTTGTAATTAGATATTTAGTACTTGAGAAAAGATTAGTTCCCTCTTAAAAAATGACTAATTTCTTGCAAATCTCTTCTTCCAACTACCAATCAACATCTGTTGGAAGACATTTGTAGTGTCTATCCATATACTAAACTTTGTAAAACACTTCTTTATATCCAATTGCTATCATAAGCATATCATAGGTGGAATTCCGTCAATCTTGCAATCTAAGCATAGCTTTTTTACATATGAAACATCTAACTACTTACATGCTTCTTCAAACTTCTCTACTTAGGATAGTGTTGCTAACTAAAATGCAACACTATCACGTATCTTCTCTATTGCTTTATCTATTGTAGCTACACCTTCCTTGACAATCAAGTTCAAAATATTCGTACAACGTTGCATATGAAGTATCTGTGCACGATGAATAAGCTCATCCCTTCTTAGCTTGCACAATAAGATCATGATCATGCAATCATTTGTTGAACTATTATCTATCATCACTATAGACAATTTTCTATCTAAATTCCAAGATAACAGAGAATTGAATAAGCAATTGGCAAGAAACTTATTTGTGTGTGAGGTTGGAACTTGTAAAAAGCTACATAACAATATAAATATAGTTTAATAAAAACTATCGGTTCCACAAATAAAATTAGAAGAAGTAAAACAACTTACTTTAAAAGTCGACTTTGGAGCTTCCAATTGTTGTCAATAAAGTGCACTATCACAATCTTATATCTTATTTTTTTTTATTAAATGTCTACAAATTAGTTGTTATTGCAACCTAAGGATTAATTCCTTTCAATAACATAGTCAACTTTTCCTTCTCCCTATGTTAGATGCTCATTATCTCTTTTCTTAAGGTATTGCAATTCCATGGTTGAGAAGATGTTGAACACAATTAAAAAAATACGTAGAATACCCATGCTCAACTATGGAAATAGGATACTCATGGATAATTGTTGCCATTGCAAGTTGTTCCCTCATGATTTCTTGAATGAAGGAACAATTTGCGATTGATATACCACTCAATCCACTCCAAATCTCACTTTGTTTTTTCTTAATTAACAAAAGACATTCCTTTATGTCTTATTGTTCTTAGTACTACAAGTACCTCTTCAACTGGTTATGCAATTGTTTTGTTCCATTTCCACTAATTGCTTTTAGTTTTTTATTAGAATGGTTACATACAATGACTTCCACACCATCGATTATTTTTTCACCATATCATTCTACACAATAGAAGTCAACTTATGCTTGCTCATATGTTCACTTTGTCTAGCATTACTTACTACTTGATGTCCTTGTTAGTTTTCTTGATGGTATTTCCTTTTCAAACTCCAATATTGAAATTGGACCTTCCTAATTATCATTGGCATTTGTAGCCATGTTCTTCTCAATTTTTGTTTCATCACTCACATTTATATTCCCCTCACTCAATAAAAGAGAGTGGTAAGAAAATAATAATAATAACGACATATTACTTGTCACTATAATAATTTCATATAGGAACTAAATTAAAAGGGAAACAATTATAGTACTGTACAAAATGTCAATTTTCAAATAAAAATGCAGGTAATATATAAAATAACTATAATTAACTAAAAAGGTAAGAAAAAAATATTACATTTGTCATGAATTCCTTTTGCTTCAAATAATCATATTTAAAAGAGTTTAGAATTGATAATACTTGTCTAATAAAATTCCTTTTTTTAAAATGAATTCCTTTTCTCCAAATAAAATCAATGTGAGTTCCCAGACTTAGAAGGTTCAAAATACATAAAAAATGGAAATGAAACATTTTTAGTAAGTTTAGAATTTTCTAGTATTGTCCGATCAATTTGATCTACTTCTCATCAATTTTGCTTTGGCAACTTCTCATCTTAAATTAGTGCCTCAGTTAAAATGAATGTTATATATATCACATGATTTGATGTAAAATGGTATTATATATCAATGTAGGACAAACCAGTGCAAATAATTTAAACAAAAAGGGTTCCATCAAGTATTAAAATTTCCAATATTTGTACATGATACCCTGGATAGGGGATCCCACTTTCCCTAGTCCCTCGTTAGTAGCTAGGCAATCTATAAAGCCGAAACATCCAAGGTGAAGCTAATTGTTAATTATCCTCATCTTAAAGATGGGATATTCTTTCGAGCTATTTCCTATATATATATATATATATATGTATATATGTATATATGACTTTTCATTTGACAGTAGGATTAAAGTTGATCAATAGGTCCATATAGCTGAAACAATTTGTAGAGAAGAAACCCAATTCCGAAGAAGAGAGAAAAATGCAACACTTGGATGATCATTCATAACCCAGAACAATTAGCAAAGAAGAAGCCTGATACCAAACGCACGAAAAGTAGAAACAAATGTAGATCTAAACAAATTTGAATCTTGTTTTCTTTTTTTTTTGTGAAAAAAAAAATTAAACGCATGAATAAGATCAAAAGAAAGAAAGAACTAACTTGAAAGTGAAATGGTGAGACGATGTCAAAGACAACTCTAGATCTGTAATGAGAAGAGACAGATGGACCGGTGGAGAATTAGAGATCAGAGAAGATACAACAACTAGGGTTAGGGAATAGGAATGCCAAATGGACAAGACTACTTTACCGTCTTTACTAATTAGTAACTACTCTTCATTTACTATTTTATTTAATTAATATTATATTATTAATATATTATATTTATCGGATAGTAGATTTTCAACCATTTTTTTTTAATCCCAAAATCTGTCCCATAACCTTAACCGATTTTTTACTATATCTCCGAATTCAACCAAAAACTTTGTCGAAGAGTTGTTAATGAATTGATTGGATCATTTACATTATTATAACCATAATCAGCCCCTTTACATCATTACTCTTGAATTATCTGCTTGTGGTGAAAGTGAAGAATAATGGATAGGGGCCCACGTAAGTATAGCTCATGAGGAAATTAGAAATGCCATCTTCTGGACGTGAATAAGCATATAGAAATATCAATTGGCTTTTTCTCCAATTTGTCAAGCAGGCCCCACGTGATTAAGCTTGCAGCATGAAAATTCATGCTGTTTCCTGGCCATTCTTCAAATGAAATGGGAAATTCATGACAAGAGCCAAATGAATGAAGACGCCAATAATTGATATTGTAATTTTGAATCCCTGAGTCCATCACGTCGTGTGTTCTAGACGTGGAGATTGGATGGTAAATGAATTCCAATCAGCTCGTTTTCGGTTTCCACTTCTCGAGTATCTTGTAATTGACATCAGCTATGTGTATATTTTTCAGTCCCACATATTTTTCCTATTACTAATATAAGATATATGAATTAAAATACTATATTTTTTAGATGAAAAATACACAAGCATAATTTAAGTCATTGAATTGCAAATTCTGATCATTTTTCACAATTGATTGTATTGATCCATCTTGTGTGCAATTTATCAATTTTATGGTACTTTATAACTGAAAACACTATAAATCATAGAAATATTCTAAGATTTAATAATGAAAAAACTAAAAAATATACATTCATCAAGAATGTGGTGAATAAAGTGAAATTGATTAAGAAAAGATAGCTAATTGCTCGAAGCCATAAAAAAAGCTATGTGAATCAAATAAGGAGGCCATTGGAATTCTAGGCTAGCAATATAGTACTTATGAAGATTTCACCAACTAAGAGAATAGTTACATTCGACTTAAGAGGGAAATTAAATACAAGATATATTGGGTCAAGCAAGATAGTAGACAAAATTGGAGAAATCACATATAGATTGGAGTCACAACCTGAATTAGCAGGAGTACATGATATTTTTCATGTTTCAATGTTGAGGAAGTTCATAACCAATCCAAACCCAATGTTTGATAAGCTGTAAATATAAGTAGTTGCATTTGAATCCTTAAATCTACAACCCAACATGTTTGCATTAGAAAGATCTAAAAAGATAGTGGACTCAGAGGTACATAAGCTAAGAAGAAGAGCAATACCATATGTTAAGGGCTAATAGAGCAACTATATTTGTCAAACCTTACTTTTTAACAGGCATATGAATCAACTAAGAGTACTTCCTAAATGTTTCCAAGGATAAACTAAACTAAGAATTTAAGTTTGCATTTAAAAATGAATTTAGTTTTATAATTTGAAAGTTTATTATCAATAACTCGATTATGAGAATTGTGAACCCTAAGTTACTCAAAACCCTAAATCAATTAAGGGCTTGTAACCCTAAGCAACCAATTGAGAATTTAATTTAAATAATTTTATTCAACTCTAGAAAATTTCATAATTTTATAAGAATTAAATCATAACTTACAAATTAATTTAAGAAAAAAACTCTAAAAAAATTTCATATAAGACAATCTCTTTGTCTTCATGCATAAAGACTGGTGTACATGAAAAAGTGAACCAACTACTCATCCTAAATAGCTTATCAATTGAGGGTTGGAATTATTTATCAATTGATAACTTATCAAAAACTTGTAATAAGATATATTCCTTATGTCACCATGACTTATACTAAATATAGGCAAGTTATCACATTATTTTATGTGTTCAACTTTTAATTAAGAGACAAAACTTCACCACGCCAACAAGAAGGGCTACATGATTGGTTCTAAAAGGCTAGGTAAGGGGGGCCATGCTTTGTTTTTCATCAATCAATCAACTTATCTTATACACTATTATTCACTCCTTAACGCTTACATCATGTAGTATGACAAAAGTTGGCATTTGTATATCCTAAAAGACAACAAATAAAAGCTTCTTAAACATACTTCTTTCCCCATTCAAACCAGTCACTCTCTCTCTCTTTGCTCTCACATTCATTTTCATTTTCACTTCACTTTAAACACAAAAACATAACCCTAAAAAATCCCATCATTGCTGCTACTCATTTGCTTCCTTGCTCACAGTACAAAGCTTGTTTTGTGTCTGCAAATTGTCAACTTCAAAAGCCACTTTTAGGAACCTTAGAGTACCCTCGGAACCCTACCTTAAAGATCAAAACTCAAGATTTCAAAAGAGCTTTCAAGAAGGAAGAGGAAAAACAAGGAGCACAAGTGAAAACTTAGCACACAACCACCTTGTTTTTGTTTTTGTTTTTGAGGATGAGTAAGCTGTTTCTTTGTTTTAGTGACCTAGTATGCCATGTTAGGAGACCATGATTTCATGAAGATTTTAGCATGATCATAAGTTGATGAAATAACTAGACTACCTTAAGAAGCAATCTTAGAAAACCTTTATATGAAAGTTGAATATTAGCATGTAAAGTTGATGTTATGCAAGGATATAGGTTTAACACTTAGAATGAAAGATTTTAAGTTAAGAAAATCATGAAATATGTACATAAATGACAAGACATCATCCTGACATGAAGTATATGTAGGTCATTTGGAATTTACTTTTACTTCTATCAGGTTAAACATGCTCAAACTTAGCCTTAGGTAAAGGTAAATCCATTATATAAAGCTTTTATAAGGAAACCAACTTTGTAAAATATAAACTATGGTATGGAAGTTATGATAAGTACGAGGTCTATTATTTTCATGTAAAGTATAAGCTAAATAATTATCTCATGGAAGAGGACTTAA
This sequence comes from Lumnitzera racemosa, assembly GCA_024138005.1. Lineage (NCBI taxonomy): Eukaryota > Viridiplantae > Streptophyta > Magnoliopsida > Myrtales > Combretaceae > Lumnitzera > Lumnitzera racemosa. The sequence continues at coordinate 64,550,134 of JAMXBC010000003.1, read as the reverse complement.
GTCAAGTTTGGAATATAAGTAGCATAGGTTCATGATTTAACCCTTAAACTTAAGGAAATGATAAAATAAGTTGAAAAACCAAGTGAGTACCTCTTGGATTCACCATGGCTAGATCTAAAACCATGTTAAAAGTTACTTAAAAATATGATAAAAGCAAGTTAAAAAGTTGGAAAGACCAATCAAGGAAAGTACGATAAGTATATAAAGCCTAAATCTCAAAAAATCTAAAACTTTCAAACAACCCTTAAACTCCAAGTTAGGCCTCCATCAATTTTAGTACGAGCGACTTAATCCACCTCTAAGAGTCATTTTGAGACCTTTAAGAAGCCCACATAACATTCGCTAAGCCTAACAAAGTGACTATCTTTGATTTAAATAAAAAAATAAACCTATTTGATAACTTAAGCACACATGAAAGCCCAAGAAGTTATTGTTAGCCCTAGGAGTGTGAATCAAAGTTGGAAATCTAACATTAAGGAGTATTTTAAGAATAGAATGAGAACTTAAGCCCAAACCCAAAAGATTTCCCAAGATATCAGGAAGTCTAACAATCAAGCAAAGTCTAAAAGTACTCCAAATCATGAGGATCACTATTATTCTGACCTGTACACAAAATTTTGTGCCTCATCTCAAAAATCTAACCTCACAACATTAAAGTATACTCGAAAATGATGAAGATTGACTATAAAATCATAAAAATTGGATTTAAAACTGAAATTTATACGTTATAGAACTTTTAAGTGAAACCAAGAAAAATTTAAAACCTAGTTAAAAGTATAATCTAAAGGGTTTTAGCTTAGTTTTCTAAGTACTATCTCAAATCCTTATAGGATCATATTTGCGATGTCTAGGGGATTCGACTTTTGGAGACAACTTGCCCTCAGATTACTACGATTGATTCGTGTGGCTGAGTAAGTGATTCTTGATGACTCCATACATGATTTTTCTTCTAGAGTAGATGGACTTAAACTTATGTAAGCATGAATGCTTGTGGGATAAGGGAAATGCATGTGTATGATATTATGATTGAATGCCATGACTTATTAATCAAATAATAATGGGAATTTTTTGTGATGATATCAATGTATAGTTGTATTGAAAGAATTTGTATGACCCCCATAAAAACCGGATTAAGTACTTGTTTGATTAAGAAATTCAATGAATCATACATTTCTCATAATCACATCATACAATACCAACTACTACCTTACACAAAAGATGGGAAGAAACTCACAAGAGGAGGGCCTTCTACTAGATTTGGCATTAGCTACGCCATCATTTTATTAATGAGTCTCTATCCTTAGCTAACGGGCTTATTAGGCGTTAGGGGATGCTAACCATTGGAGAAGGGTTGTATCTTATGGCTTCTACTTAGGGCGTATAATTGTAGATTGCAAAGGTCACCACACCACTATACCTAGAAATTTTGGTTTAAAGTATGAGACATAAAAAGAGTACTTTCCATATTAAAGTGGTATATGTTATATATGTATATATGATTTTATTTTGACTTAAGCACAATAGTGCAATTAGTATAAAACCTAAGTGCTAGGAGCCAGTCATGGTTTGTATTAGTTAATCATCTCCAATCTCAACTACAGGGGGCATAATTCTGAGTTGCATGCAGTTCCCAAGTCATTGCATGTATTATTTGGCATCTTAATTGTTCAGCATCTTGATTGTTCATGTATTCGTTTGTTTATGCATTAAATAAATTTGTCATGCGATATTGACTAAGCGATTTATCTCATTAAGTGTAAGCTTACCTCCCGGTATATTTCTTTTATTGCAAGATCACCTCTTCATCCATCCAAGCCGAGGAATGCCTAAGATGAGTCTTGAACGGAGACGAGATAGTGTGTAAAGAAAGCGATGAGGGAATTTTGTAATAGTTTTTATCGATATTTGTTTATTTTTTTCAGTTCATATTCTAGGTAGAATTTTCCTAATGTTGATTTCCATAAGAAATGCATTTGTGTTGAAATATTCTTTGGAGTGGAATTCTACGAATCTACAGTTTTACTTTATTATTTCATATCAAAAAGTAAATTTTAGTTAAATTACTCGATATTACATATTTATGGGCTTAGTGGTGCCATATAGTGTAAGGAGCCTTATGTGTCATATGAAAGGCCTACGTTCAACAAGAGGCTTAATTATAGATCATTATGCGGTATACGACAATCTATTACAACAACGATATCATTGAGTCATGATAGGTTTTAGTGGTATCATAGCCATAGGTTTAAAACTTGATAAGAAAAGTAAAACTTGACCTTAGACATTAGGATTACCTACCAAATGAGATAGAGAGGGGTAGAACTGGGATAAGCTCTTTGAACGATCAAATAAATGGTATAATCTTAAAAGTATGTGTAACACTTAATGAATTTTCATGTTGATTAGGGGAATGAAAGGAGGGTTCATTGAAACCTTATGCTTCTAATGATGCATCCTTATTGAGTACTGCGAAGGTTAAGGATTCTTTGTGAAGACATGGCCCTATTTGGAATGCCATGTAGGATTCAAGATGCATAGATAGCCTAGATGTCACAATTGAGCCCTTATTAGAGGAGTCATTACTAAGATATCTTGATTAGGACGCTTAGACCTACTTTGGTGAATGTGGATTTGGTATATCTCTTAAAGAGGGATGAAGGAGCTAGTATTGAAGCTGAGATGGTATTCTTAGTATAAGATGGCCTGAGGATGAATGTACCTAGTTTTTAGCACTAGCATCAGTTTAGGCATGGTTATGCCTTAGCACATAACCTAAGGTTGACCACCCTCAAGTGGTTCAATTAGATGAGCAGAATGGAGTTTCCCTACCAATCGCACTTACTAATGTTCATTTTCCTTATGTGGAGCCTAATATCATTGAAGTATGCTCAGATGCCCCCCGGCTGGGAAGGCGATGTCGATATTCTACCTATTATTCCAAGGGAATATGGAAGGGAAGTGAACCCCAGGCTAGACCCTTGTGAGTTTTTATTGCCTCATGAACTATACCGAGTGGTTTATTATCCAAGGTTACTACCCAGTCTAAATGAAGAAGTCTCAACAATACTTCCTAGCATGAGGCCTCGATAAGCAGGCTGGCTGGATGACGATAAAGTTGGACCTTCAATGAGGCATACCTAGTCAAGGACGTTTTAGCTTGCAAAGTGTTTCTAATGTTGTTGTTATTGCTACCATTGTTGTTCTTTTAAGTGAGTGCAGTGAGATTCATATTTATTGTGTTGGGTGTACTTTAACTAGTAGTTATCATGACCAAATAATATTATTGTTGTTGTAGATAGCCATGTACTACATAAAGATCTACAATCTACCCCCTTGTTGATTGTATGCCTTTTATATGGCACACAAGACTCCTTCTACTATACATTACCACTAGGCTTATAGATATGTAATATCAAGCAATTTAACCAAAATTTACTCTTTGATATAAAATGATGTAGTAAAGGTATGGATTTGTTGAATTTTACACCAAAAGAATATTATAACACAAATGCAGTTCTTATAAGAACTTGCATTAGAAATTGCTATCTACAATATGAATTGAAAAAGGTAAGTAAACATTTACAAAATGCTATAACAAAATTCCCTCTTTGCTCGAATACATTGTCCCGTCATTGTATGAGACTCACCTTGGGCAATCCTCTACTTGGATGGATGAAGAGGTGATCTTGCATCAAAAGAAATCTATCGAGGTGTAAACTTACGCTTAGTGAGATAAATCCCCTCATTAATATCCCATAACAATTTTACTTAATGAACAAACATATGAATGCATGAACAATCAAGATGCCAAACAATACATTCAACAACTTAGGAACTACATGCAACTTAGAATTATGCCTCTTATTATCGGGGTTAGAGATGATTAATTGACATAAACCACAACCAAATCCTAGCACCTAGGTTTTATACCAATCACACTATTGTGCTAAAGTTAAAACAAAACCATATAAATATATATAACATATACTACTTTAATATGGAGAGTACTCTTTCTTTTTATATCTCGTACTTTAAACCAAAATGACCAAGCCTAGTGGTGTGGTGGCCTTCATAATCTACAATCACATGCACTAAGCCGGAGTCACAAGACACAACCCTTTACTAGAGGTTAGCATCCCCTCGCACTTAGTAAGCTTGTTAGCTTAAGACAAAGACTCAATAATATAGTACTGGTGTAGCAAATGCCTAATCCTGCAAAAAGCCCTCCTTTTGTGAGTCCCTTCTCATCTTTTGTATGAGGTAGTAGTTGGTATAGTATGATGCAACTTATGAGAAATGTATGATTCATTGAATTTGTTAATTGAATATTTACTTAATCTAGTTTTCATGGGGAATGAACAACTACATTCCATACAACCATATACGGATATTATCATAAATATGCATATTATTATCTTATTAACAAATCATAGCACCCACCTTACTATCATATACATGCATTTCCCATAACCTATAAGCATCCAAGTTCATTATATAAGTGTAAGTACATCTACACTGTAAGCAAAATCAAGTATGGAGTCATTAGGAATCACTCACTTAGTCATTTGGATAAATCGCAGTAATCTGGGGGAAAGTCGTCTCCAAAAGCCAGGTTCCTTGGACAACACAAATATGATACTATAAGGATTTGAAATAGAATTTACAAAGTTATGCTAAACACTTTAAGTTATACTTCTAACAAGGTTTTATATTTTTCCCAGTTTTTTATTTAAAAAGTTCAGTCACGTATAACATTCTTGTTTTAAATCTGATTTTTATGATCTTATAGTTAATGTTCATTTTTTTAGTGTACTTCAACATAGTGTGGTTAGATTTTTTAGATGAAGCATGAAAATCTATCTATAGGTCAAAACAGTAGCGATCCTCATGATTTTGAGTATTTTTGAGCTTTGTTTGATTGTTAGGCTTTTTGATACCTTAGGAAGGCTTTTGGACTTAGGCTTAAGATTTTATTTTAAGCTTAAAATACTCTTTAAAGTTAGATTTCCATCTTTAATTTACACTTCTAGGGTTAACAACAACTTCTTAAGCTTTCATGTGGGCTTAAGTTGTTAAACGGACTTATTTTTTATCCAATTCAAGGATAGTTACTTTGTTGGGCTTAAGGAGTGTTTTGTGGGCTTCTTAAGAGTCTTAAAATAACTTCCATTGTTGGGGCAAGTTGCTAGTTAGAAAATTAATGGGGGTTCAATTTGGAGTTTGAGGCTCGTTTTTGAAGTTTAAGGCTTAGTTTTGAGTTTTAGGTCTTATACACTTACCTTACTTGCCTTGGTTGGTCCTTTCACTTTGTTTACTTGCTTTTACCATATTTTTAAGTGGCTTTTAATATAGTTGCAAGTCTGACCATAGTGAATCTAAGGGGTTATCTCTTGGTTTTTTCAACTTGTTTCATCATTTATTTAAGCTTAGGGATTAGATCATGAACCTATGTTACTTATATTCAAATCTTAACTTAACTTCCCTTCCATAAGATGATTATTTAGCTTACACTCTACATGAAAATAATAGATCTCATACTTATCATAACTTTCACAACATAGTTCATATCTTACAAAGTTGGTTTCCTCATAAAAGCTTCATGTAATGGATTTTCTTTTACCTAAGGCTAAGTTTGGGCATGTTTAACTTAATAGAAGTGAAAACAACATCCAAATGACCTACAAGCACTTCATGTCCAGCATGATATCCCCTCTTTCAAGTGCTCGTTTCATGATTTCCTTAAAATCTTCCATTCTAAGTGTCAAATAAGTATCTTTACATAATACCAACTTGATAAGCTCATATTTCAACTTTCATGTATGGGTTTCATAGGTTTGCTTCTTAGGGTGGTCTTAGCTATTTCATCAACTTATGATCATGCTAATTTCCTCATGAAAACACGGTCTCCTAACATGACATACTAGGTTATTAACACAAAGAAACAACTTACTTGTCTTCAAAGCAAAAACAAGGTGGTTATGCACTAGGTATCTACTTATGCTCCATATTCTACCTTCTCCTTCTTGTAACCTTTTCGGAATATTGTGTTTTGATCCTTTAAAGTAGGGTTTTGAAAGTATTCTAAGGTTCCTAAAAGTGGCATTGGAAGTTGACAAATGGAAGAGACAAAACAAGCTTTATGCCTTGAGAAATGAAGTAAATAAGTGGCGGCAATTGTTAGGATTTTGTAGGGTTTGTGTTTCTCCTTTTGTGTTGAGTTTAAAGTGAGAGAAAAAGAAGTTAAAATGAAAGTAAAAGTGAGAGTAAAGAGAAAGAGTGTGGCTAGTTATGTATGAAGGGGGAAGTGTGTTTAAGAAGCTTTGATTTGTTGTCTTGTAACATACACAAGTACTAACTTTTGATAAGATTAGATGATGTAAGTATTAAGCAGTGAATAGTAGTGTACAAGACAAGTTGATGGATTAATAAAAGATAAGGTATGGCCCCCCTTTTCTAGCCATGTAGAACTGGTGATCTAGGACTCCTTTTGGCATGGAGTTGTCCTGTCTTCTTAAATTAAAGTTAAATACATAAAATATTGTAATATCTTGCCTATATATAGTATAAGTTGTGGTGTGATAAGGAAAGTGTCTTATCACTAGTTTTTGATAAGTTATCAATTGATAAATGATTCCTACTCTCAATTTATAAGTTATTTAAGGTGATTGATTGATTCACTTATTCACATGTACAAGGCTTAAGTAAGAAGATAAGGAGATTGTCTTATATAAAATTCTTTTAGAGTTTGTTTATTAAATTAATTTGTAATTTATGTTCTAATTCTTATAAAATTATGAAATTTTATAGAGTTGAATAAAATTATTCAAATTAAATTATCATTTAGTCACTTAAGGTTATAAGTCCTTAATTGTTTTAAGGTTTAGGGTTTCGTGTAACTTAGAGTTCGTAATTCTTATACTCGAGTTTTATTAGTAATGAACTTTTGAATTGGAAAATTAAATTCATTTTTAAATGTAAACTTAAATTCTTAGTTTCGTTAACCCTTTGGAATGTTTGAGAATTATTCTAAGTTGATTTACAGCCTGCTAAAAAGTAGGATTTACAGTAGTAGTATTGATTTCAATTATTGTAGGAAGTATGTGTAGCTTCAAAAGGTTTTTTACTTGAACTTTATGTGTATTTGGAAAATATATGGAAGAACTTGTTGTGCATTTTTTGTCATTTGATTCCTATTTCAGTAATGCAATTAAAAAGAAGTACTTTATAATGGATGATTTGAATAAGGACAATATGATTCTTAAGCAATAAAGTTGATTTATTTAAGTAAAGGATTAGATTGAGTAAAATTGTGATTTGAATTAAGTACATTAAACCTAACCTTAGAAACTTTATTTTTAGTAAATAAAGGCAAAAGAGACAAGCTCCAAGAGAAAGAGTGCCACCAAAGTAAAATTCGAGACAAAATATGCTAGTTGATCGAATAGAGGAAATATTAATGTCTATACAAGCAAACAATGCTCTATTAAGAACTTTTCCAGAGAGAACTTAAGCACCTCCACCACTAGCACTACAAGAGCATGTTCCATAGGTGCTTGTGCCACCACCCATGGCTATAGAGGGACAGCTTATAGTAGCACTACCACCTCTATCACCAGTAAGGTTAACAATAGACCCTTACCCAGTCCATCATGGGCCTCAACCGCTAAGGAACCGATTACTTGAATTCTTGAAGTGCAATAGATATTTTGATGGAAATGCAAGCCAACCCCATGAGGTCGAGAATTTGTTAATGTAAGGGAAAAGATCATTTGAGGCCTTTGAAGTGCCACACCATTTGAGGATGACTTATGGCACTTATTTGCTCTGTTTGAGGGTAATAACATGATGGGAAATAAAAAGAGGAAACTTACAACAACCCATTGCATAGGAAGATTTTAGGGAAAAATTAATGAGGCACTGTTTCCCTAACAGTATGCAAGTAAAACATAGTGATGAATTATTTGGAATCAGGAAAGGAAACCATACTCTCAAGCAATATGAGGTAGACTTCACTCACCTACTTCAATTTGTTTTACCTAAATATCATAATATTGACTAAATGAAGAAGTAGATTTTTGTGAGGGGATTAGATCTTGAACTAGAAAGGAAGGTTTTGGAGTTTCAACTAAGGAGTTACAATGAAGTAGTAGAGAAAGCCAAAGTGTTAGAAACTGCAAAAAGATAAGGAGAAGAAGTATTGAAGCTAAAAGTTACTATTTTTGGCAAGAGGCCATTTGAAGGACTTGGAAGCTCAAGTTCCAAGGTAAGAAAGATTTTAAGGCCCCATAAGGTGATCCATAAGAAGAATGGGAATGGGAATGGAAAGGTCACTTGTTATAAATATAGAGGGAACCACTATCCCTGAGATTATGCTTAACTCTGAAATAAATGTTATTCTTGTAGAGAGGGAAGCTACCTGGTAGTAGATTGTCCAAAGGAGACTACTACAACTTGCTACATCTATAAACAAGTAAGTCATTTTGCAACACTTGTCCATAGGGCCAAAATGCTACCGTGTAGATTGTGGGACGCTTTGAGGTAGGGGAAAGTTGTTAGAGGGAATGGTTAGAGACCAGGAGTTATAAATGCCACCCGAGTCTATAACCTGGAAGGAGGATGTGATTATCAGGAGTATCCCGAAGAGGAGGTCATCTACTATGAGGAAGTAAAGGATGTTGTGGACACCGAGTTTACAATAGGTATGTCACTTAAACTTTCCTTTTAAGTTGAGTTGTATTATAAAGTATGTTTTAGTAAGTAGAGACTAAAAGTGTTTAACTTGGTAACAAGAGTTTTGAAGTTCAATAATTATACCATATGAAAACTCCACTGTAAATTTAACACATGGAATGTCAATATAAAGGAACATTTGGTGTATACTTTGTTCAACACTGGAGCAACTCATTCCTTCATTTCCTTCGAAGGGGTGAAAAGAGTTAAATTGCCATAACAGTCATTGAATCAAGTTTCAGTATGCAAACTTCTATGGGGAGCATGGTCACTATAAAGGAGATGGTGAAGAGGTTTCTACTTAGCATACAAGGCTACAATAGTACAATAGATCTTATCATTCTAGTTTAGTAATGTATGAGATGATTATGGGCATGAACTAAATGAAATCTTGTGGAGCTACAGTTGATTGTAAGAAGAAAGTGTAATTTAAGGATGTGAAAGGATCTGAGGTGGAATTTCAAGGAGAATCGATGGTAGTGGGAACACATGAATTAAGCTCCTTTGAGTTGATGATGGAGATAAGTTAGATGAATACCGTTGAGGTTAAGTTGGAGATGTAAACCCCTGAAAGTTTCGATCTAGTTTTTTTGAAGTAGACTCAACTAGAGTAGACAATATAGGAGTCGACAAGGTTAATTAAAGTGAAAACCCTAAAAGACTTAATTAATCGCGTAAAGAATTTTTCGACCCTAAATGTTTCTAAAAGCTAAAGATTCAATTCAAAAGTGATAAAAACCTTAAAAATGATTTCATTAAGGACATATGTACACCAATCCATCATGATATACCCTAAAACCCTAATTGAAAATATAATGCTTATATTTTGCAAAATCATTAGTAAATGGTTAGAGATTACCCACATTCTTGCTTATATGATTCAAATTCTTAAATAATCCATTAGGAACTAAGATAATGGGTCATAGATTATATTTATTCCTTAAATATATGATTAAGATGGTCTTACTTAGGATTAGGGTTATAGTTGAAGATTAAGTTACATATAGTGAACTTTAAGACTCAAATTAGTACTTTTTACACTTGTTATCCAAAGTTATTTATCAAATAAGATATATGGACTCTAAAGACCTAAAGTAAGATCTCATCAACCACATTTATACATCAATGCATCATATACCTCAATTCTTCTCATTTTCTTCATTTCTCCCCTAATTTCCCTTAATTACTACATTATGTCCACAAAATTACACATACTTAAGGAATGTTGACTAAGATAATACATGTTGACCAAATTTTAAATGTTGACCAAGTCAACACATGTTGACTAAAGTCAACATTTTGAAAAGTCAACATATGTTAAGAGATAAGGAAAATATCTCTTATGTAATGATGCCATCCTTGTCTTTTCTTTTTGATTTTTCTTTTTCTCTCTTTTCCTCTTGTTGCCGTCCACATCCTTTCTTCTTAACCCCACCACATGTTACTTTACATTAAGAGAAACAAACAAAAGAAACAAAACAAAAACATCACTCTTTCATGCCGTAAGCTTCCTCCCTTCTTTCCCTTTCATTTCTCCCCTTTTGTCTCCTCCATTTCAACATCATAAAAGGTATGTTTTTAAGTGCTTTATCTTACCTTTTATTAGTCCTTAGTTAGTTAATTAGGTAGATTAGATAGGTACTTATATGGTTAGTTTTGTCTTGAAGAAGAGGAAACAAAGTTTCCTTCTTTAAGTGTAGAAACTTGAAGTTTGAAAGAGAAGAAAGAAAGACATGAGGATATGCTTCTATTTATGCATACATAATGAAATACCAAGAGAGTATAAGTAGAAAAACCTTTGTACATGAGTATATAACATGTACATAATCTAATTTAAGATTAAATCTTACTAAACATACCTATACTACACTAAATATGTACATAAGAACACAAAAATATGGAATTAGAGGACTTTTCTTAAGGACAAATGTAGGCATACGAAATTTTAGTGTAAAATACTTATTCCACCGTATAGGAATACGAGTATGTATACATGTAGAAATACGGTATAAACCTTAGTATAGGTATGAGTATAAGTATGTATAAAGTATATGTACATAAGTATAAGAAAAAGGGATAATATGTACATAATACATATGTATATAACATAAGCATGATGGAAGGCTTATGTAAGCATATGATGAGGTAAAGGATGACATAAGCACATGATGACATAAGCCATGACATAAGCAAGTGATGACATAAGCCATGACATAAGGAAATGATGATGTAAGCGATGACATAAGCATAAAATTAGAAAATAAGAAAACTAAGAAAAATGTAAGTGATTAGGTAACTAAATTAGTAAAACCTAATACACTTACTAAATTAGATTATACCTAATTCACTATAAGAATTAGTAATAGCAAAGTAAAATTCTATCATTAGAAGAATTTAAGGAATAAAAGATATAAAAATAAGTAATAGAAGTACTTAGGTGGTCATAACTAAAACTTTCTATAAATTTAGCTCATAACATAAAATAGGGGTCTTAATATCCAAAATAGATATTACCATGTGAAAATATGTTCAGAAACGATGAAAATCGATTATAAATTCATAAATATCAAAACTAAAACGGAAAAGTTACATACAATTGAAATTAAATCTTACCGGGTAAAAATTTAATAGTGCTTTAAGTAGAACTAGGTACGTAGTTGTTTCGAATTAATAGTTAATTCAAACACTTATTAGTATTGTTATCACATAATGATCAGGTGACCCTAAGGTGAGCGAGGACCTCCCGATCGATTACTACGATTAGGGCGAACCGCTATGGCCGAGTGAGTATTTACCTTGTGATTCCATGCTTGATTGTGATTATAGATAGTGGACTTAAATATTATTGTTAATTAACTGCTGTGTGGGGTTCGGGATATGCTTGTGTATGTAAGTGCTTGTTGAGTTGTGAATTTACCTTAAATTCAGGGAATGCCTTGTTTGTTGCATGGTAGTATAGAAAATGATTGTGTGTATTAATGATTGGTCACAGCATAATTGGAACTAATTTATACTCGGCTATAAAAAGAAACTGGAACATGCATTAACATGCATAGCATGGATACTATTCCGGCCGTCACATCACACGGAGGTAAAGAGAGGCCATTCGGGGTTGATATTATTGAGTTATTTGGTTATGTACGGTGCATTCGTACAAAATGACCTTACCCTGGCCCGCGGGAACACTAGGCGTTGGAGGCGCCAACCGCCTGGCTAAGGGTCGAGTTTAGAGACCTCTGTTTAGGGGTGAGTATGGACTATGGGGGCCCACTCACAATTATACTAGAACTTGTGTTTTCTGAAAATAAAAGAATTATTTGATATAAGTACGGAACATGGAGTTCCGTAGTAAAGTAAGTTATAGTGTAATACCCGGATCTGATTGGTGCCGTGTAAACTCCAACCCTGACTTCGGAGGGCGTTAAATCCGAGTTGCGAATATGAACTAGTTAAGTATGCGTATTATTTGGCATTCTGTTTGATCATTCATTCTTATGCGTGACTATAACGTGTTTATAACTTGCTTGTTGTGTGGCTGAGGGTTTTGCTCACTAAGCTTAGGCTTACACCCCTTTAGACTTTTGTTGCAGGATAGCCTGTTCGTAGAGACAGGACGAAGGATGCCACAGGTTAGCCTGGGGACTTGGGCAAGAGCGAAGTGTTCTGTGTGATGAGAGGAAAATAGTTTATGTAGACTATTCCTCATATACTTATGTTAAACTTATGTTTACCTTATCCTTATGAACTTAGATATACTTAAATACTATGTAATATAAACTTTTGAGCTTAACTTTTATATAAATATGTTGTGTGATGATATCATGTGAATCTGGATGTACTTTCGAACTAGTAGTTGTAGAGCCTTGTATATTGTGTGAAGAGTTTTTGATTGGAAGGGTAACCAATCAAGGGTTCTTCATACAGTATACGGCGTCTGCCACGACTAGGCCGTCCTCAGTTCGTGACAGGAGAGGCTAAGTATAGAAGATATTTTAGTGGTAAATGAGTTTCCTAACGCATTTCCAAAAGAGCTACCAAGATTACCGCCTAAGAGAGAAATTGATTTCACCATTGATTTGATGCTCGAGACTAAACCAATTTTTAAGGCTTCTTATAGGATGGCTCCAATAGAGTTGAAGAAATCAAAGAAGCAACTCCAAGAGTTATTGGACCAAGGTTTCATTACACCAAGTGTCTCACCTTGAGGAGCACTTGTTTTGTTTATTAAGAAGAAGGATGGTTCTCTTAGACTCTATATCAACTATAGGGAATTGAAGCAAGTTACTGTAAAGAACAAGTATCATTTACCTCGTATTGATGACTTGTTCAACCAACTATAAGGCGTAGGTATATTCTCTTATATTGATTTGAGAATAGGATGTCACCAATTGAGGATCATACCATGGAGGATGTGCCTAAGATAGTGTTCAGAACGAGATATAGACATTACGAGTTTTTAGTGATTCCATTCGGGTTAACTCATGTGCCTATGGTATTCATAGATTTGATGAATAGTGTTTAAGGCATATTTGGACAAGTGTGTAATTGTTTTCATTAACAATATTTTGGTGTATTTGTCAACTCGAGAACAACATCAAGAGTACTTGAGGTTAATGTTGCAAACCTTAAGGGAACACAAGCAGAATGCCAAGTTGTCTAAGTGTGATTTTTAGTTGAAGGAGATATCCTTTTTGGGACATGTCATTTCAAGGGAAGGAATAAAAGTAGACCTTAAAAAGATAAGAGCTATCACTAATTGGAAAAGGCTTGAAAACATCATTAAAGTGTAAAGTTTTCTTAGTTTGGCTAGATATTATTGAAAGTTTGTGAATGGAGTAAGGAAAGAGAAGAAAGTTTCCAAGAGTTAAAGAAAAGTTTAATTTCCACGCCAATTTTAGTCTTACCCAACAATGAAGAACCTTTTTTGATGTGTAGTAATGCTTCCAAGAATGTTCTGGGCTACATGTTGATGCAAAATGGGAAAGTGATTGCTTATGCTTCACAACAGTTATGATCGTATGAGTGAAATTACCCCACTCATGACCTAGAGTTAGCAGCTATAGTATTTGCACTAAAGCTGTGGAGACATTATTTGCATGGTATTAAGTATGAAATTTACTCTGACCAAAAGAGCTTAAAATATCTATTCACTCAAAAGGAGTTGAACATGAGACAACAACGTTGGTTAGAGATGATAAAGGATTATGATCTCAACATCAATTACTACCCTAGGAAAGTGAATGTACGAGCTGATGCCTTAAGTCAAAAGAACTATGCTAAAGTTGCATCCCTTCTCACTAAGCAAAAAGAACTTATTAAGGAATTTAAAAGGATAAACTTGAAATTTTCATGGCATGAAGTAAATGCTAAATTGCCAAACTTAGTCCTTAAGCCAACGTTGTAAGAAAGAATTCAAGAAGCATAACAAAAAGACCTTGTTCTACAACATGTAAGGGAACAGATGATACTTGGGAGGCACAGGGATTTCAATCAAGATGAAGATGGATTGATCCAAATAAACGGACATATATGTGTACTGGACAGTTCTGAACTTCAACAAGAGATTTTGAAGGAAGCTCACTATTCTCGATATATAGTACATCCTAGAAGAACTAAAACTTACCAAGATCTCAAGAAGAATTTTTGGTGGAGTGGGATGAAATAAGACATAGTAAACTTTGCACTTAAGTATGACACATGCTAAAGAGTTAAGGCCAAAAATCAACAACTAGGAGGATTGTTGTAACCATTATCAGTTCTCTAGTAGAAATGGGACTAGATTACTATGAATTTTGTGTATGGATTACCTAGAGTGGTAGCAAACCATAATGCTGTATGGGTAGTAGTAGATTGGCTCACAAAGTCAACATGCTTTCTACCCATAAATATGACCTATTCTTTAGAAATGTTGGCTCGAATATATCTAAGGGAGAAAGTACATTTGCATGGAGTGCTAGCTGTAATAATATCTAATAGAGATCCAAGGTTTGTGTCCAAAATTTGGGGAAGTTTACAAAAAGTATTGGGAATGAACTTGAAGTTTAGTACAACTAATCACCTTTAGACAGACGGACAATTAGAGAAAATGATTCAAACTCTGAGGATATGCTTTGAGCTTATGTTATGGAATTCAAAGGGAATCGTGATTCTCACCTACCTTTGGTTAAGTTTGTGTATAACAATAGCTACCATTCATCCATTCAAATGCTACCATATGAAGCTTTATATGGGAGAAGATGCCAATCTCCATTGTTTTGGGATGATGTGGAGATGGTAGTTCTGGGATTGGATTCAGTACAAAAGACTGCTAAAAAAGTAGCTATCATCAGAAAGAGAATGAAAGAAGCTCAAGACAGACAAAAAGTTAGGTGGATTTAAAAAAGGAGAGAATTGGAGTTTAGTGTAAGAGATAATGTGTACTTAAAAGTAAATTTGATCAAGAGCATACATCGAGTGAAAATTCAAGGAAAGCTAAGCCCCAAGTACATTGGATCATTTGAGATTCTTAAAGAGTAGGAAATCTTGTGTATTGCTTAACATTGCTGCCAAACATGAGTGGAATACACAATGTATTCCATGTGTCGATACTGAGGAAACATATACCTGATCTTGAGAGTGACATTGAGCTAAAACCGATACAACTTAAGGAAAATCTGACTTATGAAAGACATCCAGCTCGAATCATAGACAACAAAGTTCAGAAATTGAGAAACAAGGAGATCAGGTATGTAAAATTACTTTGGAGAAACCATGAAAGGGAAGAAGAAACCTAGGAAGCTGAGGAAGAAGTAAGATAAAACTACTCCTAACTATTTAAAGTTTCAACTACGTCTCCAACTTTTGAGGACAAAACTTATTTTAAGAGGGTGAGGATGTAAACCCTACTCTTTAACAAGCATGTCAATAAACGAATTTACTTTTACATTTAGAAAGTTTATTATCAATATAACTCAATTACATGAGCTATGAACCTTAAGTTACCCAAAACCTAAACCTTAAATTAATTAGAGACTTGTAACTCTATGTAACTAATTGAGTATTTAATTTGAATAATTTTATTCAACTGTAGAAAATTTCATAATTTTATAAGGATTAAATCATAACTTACAAGTCAATTTAAGAAACAAACTCTAAAATAATTTCATATAAGACAATCTCCTTATCTTCAAGCATAAAGACTTGTTCATTTGAATAAGTGAACCAACCACTTACCCTAAATAGCTTATCAATTGAGAGTTAAAATCATTTATCAATTAATAACTTATCAAAAGCTAATGATAAAACACTTTCCTTATGTTAACATGACTTATATTACATATGGATAAGTTATCACATTATTTTATGTATTCAACTTTTAATTAAGACACAAGAATTCACCATGCCAAAAAGAAGGCCTATATGGCCAGTTTTAAAAGGCTACGTAAAGGGGGGCATGCTTTGTCTTTCATCAATCAATCAACTTATCTTACATATTGCTATTCACCCCTCAATGTTTTCATTATCTAATCTTGTCAAAAGTTGGCATTTTTATATGCTAAAAGACAACAAATTAAAGATTCTTAAACATACTTCTTTCCCCATTCAAACTAGCCACTCTCAATCTCTTTAATCTCACTTCCATTTTCATTTTCACTTCACTTTAAACATAAAAACACAACCTTACCAAATCCTAACATTGCCGCCACTCATTTGCTTCCTTGCTTACAGCACAAAGCTTGTTTTGTTTCTCCAAATTGTTAACTATAAAAGCTACTTTTAGTAATCTTAGAATACCCTCAAAACTCTACCTTAAGGATCAAAAATCAAGATTTCAAAAGAGCTTGCAAGAAGGAGGAGGAAAAACAAAGAGCATAAGTGGAGACTTAGTGCACAACCACTTCATTTTTACTTTTGAGGACGAGTAAGTTATTTCTTTGTTTTAGTAACCTATTGTGCCATGCTCGGAGACCATAATTTCATGAAGATATTAGCATGATCACAAGTTGATAAAATAGCTAGACTACCTTAAGAAGCAAGCTTATAAAACCATTAAATGAAAGTTGAAATATGAGCATGTAAAGTTGATATTATGTAAGGATATAGGTTTAACACTTAGAATGAAAGATTTTAAGTTAAGAAAATCATGAAATATGTACATAAATGAGAAGACATCATCCTAGACATGAAGGATATGTGGGTCATTTGGAATTTACTTTTACTTCTGTCTGGTTAAACATGTTCAAACTTAGCCTTAGGTAAAGGTAAATCCATTATATGAAGCTTTTATGAGGAAACCAACTTTGTAAAATTTGAACTATGGTATGGAAGTTATGATAAGTATGATCTATTATTTTCATATAGAGTATAAGCTAAATAATTATCTCATGGAAGAGGAGTTAAGTCAAGTTTGGAATATAAGTAGCATGGGTTCATGATCTAACCCTTAAACTTAAGGAAATGATAAAACAAGTTGAAAAACCAAGTGAGTACCCCTTGGATTCACCATGGCTAGATCCAAAACCATGTTAAAAGTTACTTAAAAATATGATAAAAGCAAGTAAAGAAAGTGGAAAGACCAACCAAGGAAAGTACAATAAGTATATAAAGCTTAAATCTCAAAATTGAATCTAAAACTTTTGAAATGGCCCTTAAACTCCAAGTTAGGCCTCCATCAATTTTCTAACTAGTGACTTAATCTACCTATAAGAGTCATTTTGAGACCTAACAAAGTGACTATCTTTGATTTGAATAAAAAACAAACCCATTCGACAACTTAAGCACACATGAAAGCTCAAGAAGTTGTTGTTAGCCCCAGGAGTGTGAATCAAAATTGGAATTCTGATCTTAAGGAGTCTTTTAAGCATAGAATCAGATCTTAAGCTAAAGCTTAAAAGATTTCCCAAGATATCAAAAAGCCTAAAAATTAAACAAAGCCCACTCTAAATCATGAGGAACACTACTGTCCTAACCTATAGATAGATTTTCATACCTCATCTCGAAAATCTAACTTCACAACATTAAAGTACATTAAAAAAAATGAAGATTGACCATAAGATCATAAAAATCGGATTTAAAATAGAATGTTATATGTGATTGAACTTTTAAGTAAAACCAACAAAAATACGAAACCTATTTGAATGTATAACTTAAAGGGTTTTAGCTTAATTTTCTATGTTCTATTTCAAATCCTTATAGTATTATACTTGCGATGTTTAGGGGACTCGACTTTTGCTGATGACTAACCCTGGATTACTACAACTAATCTACATAGCTGAATGAGTGATTCTTAATGACTCCTTACATCATTTTTCTTATAGAGTAGATATACTTAAACTCATATAAGGATGAATGCTTATGGGATATGGGAAATTCATAAGTATGGTATTATGATTAAATGCTATAACTTATTAATTAGATAATAATTGGAATTGTTTGTGATGATATCCATGTGTAGTTGTATGGAATGAATTTGTATAATCCCTATGAAAGCTAGATCATGTACTTATTTGATTAAGAAATTCAATAAATCATGCATTTCTCATAATCACATCATACTATACCAACTACCACCTCATGTAGAAGATGGGAAGAGACTCATATGAGGTGGGCTTCCTACAAGATTGAGCATTAGCTATGACATCATTTTATTATTAAGTCTCTATCTTAAGCTAATAGGCATATTAGGTGCTAGGGGACGTTAACTGTTGGTGAAGGACCGTATCTTGTAGCTTCTACTTAGGGCGTATGATTGTAGATTGTAGAGGCTACTACACTGCTAGACTTGGAAATTTTAGTTTCAAGTACAAGATATAAAAAGAAAGAGCACTTTCCGTATTAAAGTGGTATATGTTATATATATATATATGATTTTGTTTTGACTTAAGTACAATAGTACAATTTGTATAAAACCCAGGTGTTAGGACTCGATTGTGGTTTCTGTTGGTTAATCATCTCCAATGCCGACTACAGGGGGTATAATTGTAAGTTGCATGCAGTTCCTAAGTTACTACATTGTTCATACATTCAGATGTTATTGCATTAAATGAATTTGTGATGCAGTATTGATGAGTGGATTTATCTTACTAAGCATAAGCTTATATCTCGATAGATTTCTTATAATGTAGAATCACCTCTTCATCCATTTGGGCAATGGAATGCCTAAGGTAAGTCTTATATAGAGACGGGATGGTATGTTCAGAGACCAAAGACGGAATTTTGTAGATGTTTACATATCTATGTGCCTGGTCGTAACGTATAGTTAAAGAAGCTTTATGTGTCATATGAAAGGCCTACGATCAATGAGAGGATGAATTGTAGATCTTTATGCAGTATTCGGCAATCTGACATGACAACAATACTGTTGGGTGATGATAGTACTGAATAAGAAGCTACATCAGAATTAGAAGAGGAAACAAGAAAAAAGTATCTATAACTCTTTGGTATTGGGATGAAAGTTCTTTTAGGGGGGAAGGGGGAAAAGAATGTAAAACCCACAAAAATAAAAATTAAATAATATTATATAAGATAGGATATTGAAAAGTAAATATAAAATTAATAAGAAGGAGTTTTGATGATAGCTATAAGATTATAAAAGAGTAAAGAAAACCTTAGCCTCATTCTTTGGATACTCTACTGAAATTTACTTCTTGTCTCCCTTATAAGAACCTTTGCAAGGTGAGAGATCTTTGGAGAAACTAGAGGAAACTAACTAAACTTTTAACATCGATACATAATTACAAAATCTAGGATCTAACCTCAGTGCTTTCTTTGTAAGATTTATGAAATTAAGTGAAAGGATAAGAACTGTGAAAAGATTACTCTCTTCAAACGCTAAGAATATTAAGGTTAGTGGTCTTCCCATGGAGTATTCAATATTCATAATTGTTGATGTTGTTTTTGAGTTGTTATCGATTATTTTGTAGAAGAAAGATGATAAAGGATTGCATTAGGTGAAGTTTTAGGATGATAGAATGATAACTCTGATTTTAAGCATATTTTACATAGTGATTTAATAGTATTTCCCTTACATTTTTGGTTTTCTTTAAAGAAATTGATACTTAATTGAGTAAAATATTAATTATAAGGTTTGAACGTGTTCTTGAATCGAAAACGAAGAAAAGGAATTAAGTTTCACTCAATTCAGAGTTCAAACGAAGAAGTATGAAGTTTTGAAGTTATGAAGTATTGAAATTATACAGTTTGGGACATGACCATGTCCCCAGGTTGTGTCCATGCTAGGAAATTTGCCAGGGTCAAAAAGTTACATAACCTGGGGACACGGTCATGTCCCAAGTCGTGTCTGGTAAAAAAAACAAAAACCTTATAATACATTATAAAAACACATATTAGGTTTTCACAAGACACATGAGACATTGGAGAAGAGAAGAGACTTGAGGAGAAGGAGAATAAAAAGGCGAAAGCAACACCGACTTCAAGATCGGAGAGATTTTTCATCAATCAAAAGGGTTTTTCATGTTTATTTTATGTTTTTTATGGAACTTGTTTTTAGTTTCATTATGATAGCTTAGAATTCGTGTATTTAGGATTATGGAACCTAGGGTTTCATGTGACTCTTAGGTTGCTTTATAATTCTCAATAAAGTTTCTATCTTTGCTTGATTCAATTATGTTGTTTAATTGTTAATTGATATTTCTAGAATATCAATTTATGATATTATGCATGTTGATTGAGAAATTACTTGTATAATTAGATCTTTACATAATTGGAGAGAATTACATGTATACTTAGAGATAAGATACATGTTTCTTCCGGAAAGTTAATTATTTGTGTGAGAATTCATTATACGTTAATGCAATTCTAAATTATGTTACTAAATAAAGAGATTCCGGTAAATAATTTAGGATTAGGGTTAATATGTTTGAGAAAGGTATTAACTTTAATTTTGAATCCCTCCGGTCAAGAATAATAGAAATTGAATTGAATATATTTTAAGTGGTCACATGTTAAACACTAGGGGAAATAATTCTTAAATACGTTATTGCATACTTGAAGTCATTCTTAGTTTTATTGATTTCTAAATTGCTTAATCAAGTCCCATAATTAGTTTAGTTTGTTAATTCCAGTATTTTTAATTCATTCAACTCATCATAATTTTCCAATTAGATTATAAAGCTAAGGTTAATATTAATATTCGAAGTCTCTGAGGAATCGACTCGGACTCACATCCGCTATATTATAACTAATACGTACACTTACCTGATATCATAGAATAATTTAGAAATTGAAACAAAGAGGTTTGGGAACAGGAAAAATCATAGATTTTGAGGTGTTTGTCAACAGAGCAACCATAGGTTAAGATTACAGTCATAATCGTTACCTATGGTCCTATCATAAAATTCTAAGTTGTGAGCATGAAGTGAAATTTTGGAGCTAAAAAGGAATACAACCTAAGACCATAGCCATGTCCTTAGATGTGGTCATGATGTGATGTTGAAAAGTGAAACATGGTCGTAAAACTAAACCATATTCTTATACTTGTTCTTGCTTCATTGTTTTTTAAGTATTCATGCTTCTAAACCTTCTTTCAACCCTCTTAAACAATTTTAAGGCCTTTAAATGAATCTTGAACTCTAAAATAAGTTGTTATCAAAGGTTAAACCAAATAATATCAATAAATGAATAGAATGACCAATTATTTAGATATTAAAAAAAAATGTATTTATTGTGCTTTAGGTATTGAAACAAGTTATGGATTAGAGAGATCTTATGCTTAGGATTTAAGTATGTATTTATCACACTTGTTAGGATTAGAAATATATAAGTGAATTTAACATTTATTTAGATTTTAATAATTTGATGTTGATTTTTGTGTGGCTTGATTTAGTAAAAGGTCCTGGAGGGTACCTGATGAATTCCTAATTACACATTTTAGTGATTTTTGATGATTTTTCTTGATATTTGACTTTATTTAGTAATATTTTGTTTTCTAGGTTTTCAAAAGATCTACATGAGAAAATGAGAAGACAGAAACAAACTTAACTCAAATCGGGGCTAAAATGAGTAAGTTATGATGGTTTAAAAATCGACACAACTGAACAACATGACTGTATCGTTTCTAGGCAAAATTAGTGTTGATTTTATATTATTACAACCTAGGACATGATTGAAAGACATGATCATGTTGTTGATTGTGTCATTTCCAATTAAAATAAAAAAAAAGAAGACAAACATGAAGCATAATTAAAGACATGACATTAAGACACGGTTGTGTCCCTAGTATTATCTATTCCAATCGACCGTTTTTTTTTCTTTTCATATATAAAGCCTTGTTAGGGTTTAGTTGAGAGAACATTTTAGCATGAATTTTAGGGAGTTTTTGAAGACGAGAACAATTGAGAAAGCGAGCAGAAAAGAAGATTTCAAGATTTAGTTTTATTTGGATTTCATCATGCCTTTTTTTACTCTTTTCTATACTTTGCTTTTAAATTCCTATTTTTGCTATGTATGGTGAGTAGATTTTTGGTATCTAGGTTTTGTTGAACTTAGATCTGTTCATGTGACATAATTATTATTGATTAATATAGTTCTTTGTTATCTTCTTGATTCAACTATATTTGCTTCATGATTTAGGTTATTATTTTAGTAGGCAGTAATATAGAGTTTGATATGTTATAAGAGAATTGAGAAATTTTTTATAAGATTAGATTTAGGCATAGTTTGAAAATTATTACAAGATTCTTTTGGAATTTCAAATTAAAGCATAGAGAATTCATTGTTTAAAAATACAATTTTAGGTAATGCTATTGAGAAGAGATTCTAATAGGAGATTCTAGGGTTAAGGTTAATTGACTTTAGAAAGTGATTAATTTTAGTAGAGAATTCTCCTAGTTAAGAAAGATTAAAAAATAAATTAGATGATCTATAGGAAAATCTCAAGTTACATCTAGGGGAAACAAGATCTAGGTACAACATTGAATCTTAAATTAACTGAATTGCTTTCTTGATTAATTCTTAAATTGCATCTTAGTTAATCTTTAAATTAGTTTTAGCAATAATTTAGATTTACTTCTTTAGGTTTCTTGAAATTTAATTTGCTAATTAGATATTAGAGACCTAGTGAATACTAATAGTCAAAGTCCCTAAAGGATTGACACTTGGACTTAATCCGTTATATTATAAAATGGTAGGTACACTTACCTAATACATCAAGTTTTTGGCAACGTTGCTAAAGAATTTTGATATTAAGAAAGCTAGTAGATTTATTAATCCAACCATTTTTTCTTTTTCTCAATTTCTTTTCTTTTCTTGAAATCTTTTAATTTCTAAGAGTAATATTTAGCTAATTTTTTTGTTTTCTTTAATATAGTGCATGATAGGAAGCCGGCCAAGGGATTTGATTAAAAATTGATCCTAAGATTGATAGGATAGCTTTATGCATATTGAGGCAATTATCTATCAAAGAAACAACAAAGGTGATAAACCAAGGATCTCTGATTAGATTAAAAGAAGAAGTAGAGTTCTTAAAGGGTGAAGTGAAGAATCAAGCGATAGAACAAGAATCTAATCGCGAGAGCATACTTAATGGCATCAAGGCCAATAATGGGGAACATTATTAGACCATGTTGGACTACTCCTGACCATCATTAGCCAGCACCTAGTCCTACATCAATGAGCCTACTGTTGTAGCCAATAACCTCGAGATCAAGTCAAACATTATTTAGATTGTGCTGTAGTTGGTACAATTTGACAGCCTCTAAGACAAAGAATGCACATATTTCTAGTTTTTTAGAAATATGTGATACTTTAATGATTAATAGGGTAACTAATGATGCTATTCGGCTATGCCTCTTTCCATTTTCTTCATGTGGCTGAGCTAAACAATGGTTGAATTCCTTGGGAAGGAATTCAATCACAACCTAGAATGAATTGGTGGGAAAATTCTTGGAGAAATATTTTTCACCCGCAAAAACTACAAAGCTTAGAGCTAACATCTCTTCTTTTGTCTAGATAGAGGGCAAGGCTTTATATGACACATGGGAGCGCTTTAAGGACTTGTTAAGGTAGTATCTACATCATAGCCTCTGTCTTCGGATAGAAATGCAAACCTTCTATAATGTTCTCAACCCCTCTACTAGACAAATGATAAATGCAGCAACTAGAGGTACACTTAACATCAAGACACCCAAGGAAGTTCAAGCTTTGATAAAAGGTATGGTTTTGAATAATTACTAGTAGGAGAACTCAAGGGGGAAGCAAAAAGTCACAGGCATATTTGAGCTCAACATTATACAATCTCTAGCTACTCAAGTAGAGATGTTGAGTAAAAAAATTGAATCCCTCTTGATTGGTTCGCAACAACCACAATAACATCCAAGAGGAGATTATAGGATATGAGCAAAAAAAATAGGTTGATTTTCTAGGGAAATCTACAAGACCCCAGTATAATCCTTACAACAACACTTATAACCTAGGGTGAAGAGGCTACCCCACTTGTCATAAGGAGTCAAAATCAAGGTTAAGGCCAGTAGTAGTAGGTAAGGAATCAACCACAGCAAAGATTAAATTTGCCCCTATTGAGATTTCAACAATCGGCAGCACCCTTACTTGCTCTTAACAAGAAGTTAGAAAGCTTCTTGGAAAGATACATTTAGTCTAATGAGGCTAGAATGCATTAAACAGAGGCTCCTTTAAGGAACAAAGAAGACTCCATCCATAACTTAGAAAATTAGATTAGCCAGATTGTTAGGTTGTTAAACAAGTGACGACAAGGATTATTGCTTAGGAAAATTGAAACAAACCTAGGGACATGTCAATGCAGTGACCCTACAAAGTGGTAGAGAGCTGCAAGTTGAGAAGAAGGAGGATAAAGAAGGTGCTAAGAAAGAAGTGGAGGTCAAGGGTAAGGAAAGTTTAAAACCACTAAGATCAAAAGTGAGTGCAAAACCACAAAAGTGAAGGAGTACAAGCCGCCTATCCCGTATCCATAGTGACTTAAGCAATATTGCCTTGATCTAACCAAGCAATTCGATAAATTCCTCGATCTTTTCAAGAAATTTCACATGAACTTACCTCTTGTTGATAATTTACTGCAGATGCCAAAGTACGTAAAGTTCCTCAAGAATCTTCTATCGAATAAGAGGAAGTTAGAGGATCTTTCAACTATCATTCTAAATGAGGAATTGTCTACATTACTCTAAAAGAAGTTGCCAAAGAAATTACATGATCTATGGAGTTTTACTCTTCCTTATGTGCTTGGAAACTTATCTATTGATAATGCTTTGGCAGATCTAAGAGGTAGTATTAGCTAGATGCGATTTAAGTTATTTAAAAAGCTAGAGCTAAGAGAACCTAAACCAATGCGTATTTGCATTCAATTAGCTAATAGGTCCATCATATATCCTAGAGGCATCAAAGAGGATGTTCCAGTATGAGTTGATAAATTCATCTTCCCTGTAGATTTTGTTATCCTTGATATAAATGAGGATCTTGAGGTACCATTGATTCTAGGTAGACTCTTCTTAGCTACTATTAGAGCAATGTTTGATGTCAGTGAGTGTAAGCTCATCTTAAAGGTCAAAGATGAGGAAATTATTTTCTAGAGTCCATATTCAAAACATAAGTCCCTTAAATAAGAGGGCATAAGCTATGATGGTGATACTTCTAATGCTATTGTTATTGAATGCATATAGGAAAAACTTGTTAAAGAACATATGAATGATTACTTAAAAATGAGAGATGGAGAAATGGTGAAAACCCTTAATCAATCAAAAGTTTTGGCTCAGTTGGGAGCTAATGAACCTAATGTGGTGAAGGTAGTGATTAAACCATTTTGTAGACTAAAGGCAAGAAAGTTTGAACCTCCCAAAGTAAAGCTACTAGTCTTGCAGTAGAAACACTTAGAAGATCGTTTAAAACATGCTTGTATAGTAAGGAGCTCAAAGCTACAGAAAACCACTCCATCTAAGGGAAAAGTGGATAAAAAGAAAGGACTTGAGTAACACAAGTTTGATAAGTGGTGTGATAAAAAGACACTCAGTAAAAGTTATGCAATTAGATAAGAGAATTTGCTATACTAATGGAAAAATGGTAGGTCTAACCTTGTTCAAAGGGTTTGGAAGTGAGGTCAAGATGGAAATCCATCTTTACTTGGACAAAGGTAAGTAACCCAAGCATCCCATTGAGCTATTGACATTAAACATAGTGCTCTTGAGATGCAACCAAAGTTAGTCGGTTATGTTAATAATTTTTATTGTCTATTTTAACACTTTTATTTTTCATTTTAAGGTCATGGCACTATACATATGATGATCCCATTAGTTAATTGGTAGGTAGTAGTCAATGGGACAATGCCTTAGAAGCTAAAAGAAATTTCAAAATTTATAAGTGCAATATAATAAATTTTCCTTTCAATTGAATTTTTGCATTAGATTTCTTTGATTCATTTTTTCTTTTAGTTTAGTACTTTTGTTTCTTTTCTTTTTAAATGTACACATTTGCGATAGGCATACATAAATTAAAATAAAAATAATAAAAGCTAAAAGCAAAAAAAAAAGAAAAAAGAAAGATAGTGTACTATATGGTTTAAAGACACGGTCGTGTCTTAGACCATATCAATTGCAGACAACCCCCAATGTATGGTCATAGTGGGTTATACGGTCGAGAGACACTGTCCTGTCTTGGATTATGTCCATACCAGCCTAAATTTTAGGCTACACTTTAGAAAGATACACGACCATAAGACATAGTCGTATCTCGAGTCGTGTTATATGCATTGTATAAGTGCATGCTTAACAAGTTTTTTTTGACATTTCTCCTCACTTCTACACAAACACATATACAACTTATTCCTTTCATCTACTATTTCACTCATGCTCAATACATAAAAAACTCACTCATAACCTTCTTTGATTCACAATCCATCACTTACACTGATTTAAGTTTTCCTAAGTGCACTTACTTTAATTATTCCCGTAATTTCTTGATCTCTCTCATTTTTCTTGAATTTTTCATAGTAAAACTCATCTAGATTTCACTTTTTCTTAGGGATTTTACGTGATTCTATTTAGTGAGTGTGGGTTATGATGGATGTTTTTTGTTTTAGTATGTTGGTAATGATGTGCATGATGAACACGACTGTGTTCTTGAATTGGCACTAATCTTTAGGTTTAAAAGACACGAGTTATGGCATGACCATATCATTTGTAGTACAATACTATAGATAACTTCCAATGAGTTGAATGTAATTTGAATATTTGATCTTTAATGTTTGAGTTACACTTTGCTAGAGTTATAGGTAAAATCTTTGTGAAGTTATGAATTATTTAGCTAAGGATTTTTGTACTTAGGATTAAAACAACATCATCGGTTAGGAGTTAGTCATGACTATTTTTGAATCTTACTTTGAAGTATACTTTCCTCTTAGATGACCTTGGAGCCCTACAATCCTTAGTAAACAAACAAAGGAAATTTATCTTTTGAGAAACCCCTAAAATGAAATGGTT
This sequence comes from Lumnitzera racemosa, assembly GCA_024138005.1. Lineage (NCBI taxonomy): Eukaryota > Viridiplantae > Streptophyta > Magnoliopsida > Myrtales > Combretaceae > Lumnitzera > Lumnitzera racemosa. The sequence goes on along the minus strand of JAMXBC010000003.1, from coordinate 64,522,964 downwards.
AGAGGTAAAAAGTTATATTAAATGAAAAAATAAAATAAAAAAGGAAAAATTGGTACAAATTTACCTTAGCTTCTTAGAAGAGCAAAGTTGAATTCTAGTACCAATATCAAAATAAGCTTAAAGAATAAGCTAGTATGGATTGACCTTAGTCCCTCAAAAGAGCAAGGTTATTTCTTGCTACCAATATGAGGGCTAGATTATTATGGATCGATCTTGGTTTGTTAAAAGAGCAAGATCCTTTCTTACTGCTAATACAAATGTTCTTAAATAATGTACTTAATTAATAACATAAATTTAGTGAATTTAAAGCCTTCCAACTAAACTATGTGTTAAGGGGATCATTAGAGGATGAGTGAATGTAATATGTGTTTACTCTAAATTGTAGCGCTTAATGAGATAGAAAAGGGGGTTGTATATATTTTAGTTAAGTGGGTTAAAATTTTTATGCCTCTTTACTGATTGGTAAGATGTTAAATCTAATCTTGAGTACGAAATCCTTGACTAAATGATTCAATTAATCTTTAATTTACATAGATTAGCTTGTGAACTTTAGTACTTTATGTCCTTTGGATATTGGAAAAAAAGATTGAGTATTAGAGTTGAGGAAATTATTTAATGAAAATTGATTGGAATTGTAAGTTGAGTCTTTCTAGTTTAAGTGTAAATTTTTGTAGGTTTCTTTGGCAGTGATGGTTTGTAACTTAAGAATTCCTATCCTAATTTTTCTTTGATTAATTTATTTTAGGACAAGAAAATTCTTAAGCGTGGGAAATTTTAATGAATTTTTAATTATAGATCTTTTATTTGGTGATTTTTGATGATTTTCCTTGATATTTGGGTTTATTTTAAGATAATAATACTTAATTGAGTAAAATTTTGTTATCTAGGTTTTGAAATAATTTACGCAAGAAAATGAGAAGATAAAAATAATTTTCAGTCAAATCTGAGCTAAAATGAGTATGTTATGTAAGTTTGAAAATTAACACAACTGAATGAGATGATTGTATCATTTTTAGGAGAAATTACAGCTAATTTTTTACTATTATAGCCTACAACATGACCAAAAAACACAACCATGTTGTTGGTCATTTTGTTTTCAATTAAAGAAAAAAAAAGAAGAAGAAAAACATGAAGTATAGTTAAAGATATTACAGATCGTATCCCTGATCATTTCTTTTCTAACAGACCTATTTTTTTATCTTTTCATATATAAAACCTTGTTAGGATTTATTTGATGGAACTTTTTGGCACGACTTTTAGGGAGTTTTTAAAGCTATGAACAATCAAGAAAGTGAGGAGAAGAGAAGATTTCAAGATTTAATTTTGTTTAGATTTCATGATGCTTTTTTCTACTCTTTTCAATACTTCGTTTTTAAATTCCTATTTTGCTATAGGAATGATTTTATTTATGAAAATTTTCCAATGGTTTTTCTTCTTGTGATCTAGTGAAAGCATTGTGTTACATTAATATTACTCGGGGTATTTTTCTAACATTTAAGTTTGTTATAGAGTTGCGAGATGTACAGTAAGCAAACAAGTATAATTAGAAGAGATTAGGTATTTAATCTTCCCATATTAAGTGACCTAATAGTGAGATTTGATAGGGATCACAGATCAATCACTTGCTCTATAGCTCTCGAGCTTGCTTATATGGTTTGTTGAGCTATCTAAGTAGAGTTGAGCTTAAAAGAACAAGACATTCTCTAGTCCAACTTACTAAGGTACTCTACTCTAACCTCTCCTTATCTCATTATGAAAATTTTTTAAGTACCCAACTAGTTGCTATGCCAAACGCTTATTGTTACATCAAAGCCAAACGCTAAATCTATACATTACTGAGTTGATGTAAATTCGAGGCAAAGCTATCTAGTTCCGAGTTGACTAGGCAATGCACCACCCATTAGCTATTCCCTCCTCAACTTAGGACATCCAAGCAACTGTGCCAACCTAATCTACTCAAAACCTTTTCTACTTAGTAAGTAGCATCATTAGGACTATAGAATGGACAATTGACATGCTCCCCATTTTTTGACTTCTATACTGTCCTTTTGTAATAGAATATCCTTTTTGTCCAATTAGAACTTTACTCTTGTAAATTATGTATTTTTTCTTTTCTAGTAGGAATCTTTTTATAATTTATATAAACCTAGGACTTACCTTAATTGGGTCATATAAATACTTAAGGAATGCAATAGCCACAACAAAATAGTGACAATTGAATTTTAAACATATCTTCCTTCGTGAGCTATGTGTCCTTACTTACTCCTTATTACTCTTATCTAGTGCATTGCAAGCGTGGATTAGTGGTAGGTGCCTTCCAGCCCCACTTAGGTGTAATATTAAGTGCAATTTGAGCTCGTACGATGTGTTGGTGCATCATATATATTGTTGGTGCATGAGAAACCCTGCTTAACATTTGAATAACATTTACTTTTGGGACCATCTTACAATTTAGACGTACCTTTGGTCGTAAGATATCAATTATTGTATGTTTTGTTCTAAGTGATCCTCATCATCTTGGTATCAAAGCTTAGTTATGTTTAAGTAAGTTTTGTTACTTTGTACTCTAAGTGATATGCTACTTATGTAAGTGTGATTCTAGGAATCTGTTTATTGTTGTAGTGAGCATTTGAAGATTATCTAGAGTTAAAGAAACTAAGTGCTTTGTTGTTGTTTGCAAAAACAGAGTGTTAGTGTTCGATTGTTTTCCGTGTGTGGTTGTAATAGTTGTTGGTGTGTTAAGTGTTATTTTGTTACCATTGTTATAGTAAGGATTTAAATTTGTGTTTCAATTGTCAATCTATTGTACTAGACAGCAACGTCTGACTCTAGTGTTTAAAAAGCCTTAAGCAACTAAGCAAGTGGTGCTCGTAATGGCTAAAGTCAATACAAAAGTTTTACACCCTTATCCACTGGTGACTAATTAGATAGACTCAATTATCTAATGGCTAGTTTGGTGATTGTTGTAAACTATGATAGGCAAAGGATGAGCTAATGAGTAACTCAAGAGAGGCAATAACTGCTACTTCCAAGCTAATGCCTTGGTTAAACCATATCGAGCTAGGGGAGTGATATGGAATCATGGATAAACACATAAGCCCAATATCACATGTAACCAAAGAGGGTAAGTTCGGACCATGAGATAGTCTTAAAGATAAATGGAAGTTGAAGGATGGGCAAGGGTTCTTATGCATCGATGATGGATATGACATACTAATGCCTTACATGAGCTTAGGTTACACTTCAAATGATGCATAATTATGGCTAGAGGGCACTTGTTACTAGTTCATGCTCAATGGGTTAGCTAAGAGTAGCTCAAGAGTAAATAGAAAGGACACTTAACTTGAGAGTGTGAAAAAGTTCAATGTATTCTTTATATATCAATCATTTCAGCTATTACTATCACATCCCAGTATAACATAGGATGTACTATCATACAGGAATACCTGTTTATACTTAACAAAAGTTCTATTTAAAACAAAGGAGTATTACAACAAAGTTTAGCTTTATACCTGTTTATACAAAAAGTACATCTATCAAACTTAACGAAACCTAAAATATAATATATTTTTTTTCATATGTATAGATCCTTTATAGAAATAAGAACAAAATATTGCAAGACTTCTTCACAAGCGACTAACTCTGTCTTAAACGCTCTTAAAACTTTTTCCCCTAACTAATGTTGCCTTGTCAATTCTCTTCACAAACTGAGGATACACAAGTATCCCCTCAACTCTTTGTTAAGTGAGAGTGATTAAAACAAAACACAGAAAAAGCACAATACATATTTACCTAGATCAATACTATAAGATATTCAATTTCATAATCCAAGTTACCAATATAAACTAATAATGCATGAAATTCATGCCAAAAATATTAATCCTTTACATATTTAACAAATATCACATTAGCATTAATTATTATATCATATATTAGGCTAATTTATAGGTTGTTAACATGAAAATACATAATAAATAGCGTATGAGCCCAATTAATTTCACAAAAAATCTTAGACTCACAAAAATATATAATTTAATTATTGATCATGAATTATATTAAGCTAGCTATTCTTTATTTTTATGAAAATAGCAATTTTAACTCAAAATAAGTGAAAATTAAGCAAATCAGTGAATTTAGTCACAACATAAAATTCAAGTGCCCTTTACAACATTATGAACTTCGAGAAATTATAATACATAGCGCTTATAGTTTGATTTTGTTAAAAACTGATTAATTCAATAAAACAACGAAATTGCCAATTTTATCCAAAATAATTACAATAGATAGTAAACACTATTATTTTAAAAAATTATTATTACTGTAGTTAAATGCATATATTAGGTATGTTATGTACAATTTTTCAACTTAAATGGATATTATTTAATATTTCTAAAATTTAATTCAATTTTTGTTCAAACAGAGCCATTTCTTAAATACCTTATATTTTTTATAATTATTTAATTAAAATAAAATTACTACATTAGTTTACACATAAAATAACTCTAATAATTTAAGTTTCATAATTAAATAACATTATTTTCTATTTTTACAAAATTTATAAAGTTTCAATTGGAAAAGGTTCACTTAAACTAGCCATCATTGGCTACCCAACCTTATTTAAACACCTCCGCTAGTGGTATTGTCTTTGATCCCAAATAGCCACCACAATCAAACACTAATAACCTATTGAACCGCTCTAGATTAGATCCATACCTTATTTTTACTCTAATTTTCTTATTTTCTTTTTAAATTTTTGTAAGTGATTTTCTTATATTTTCGAACTTTTAAAATGTTTTTTTTAATTATGCATCCCCTATTTATTATTTCGAAATTGATTAGGATTAATAAAAATTATAGATGTTATTTTCTTAATTTTTTCAGTACATAAGGTGTCGATTTCTTATTTTTTTACCTTTTGACTCATAAATTGTAATTGATCTTAGGCTGCCACATCATAGGATGACTTACCTTTTCATATTTTTTATTAATTTTCAATTATTTTATATTCATGTGCCTTATTTTAATAATAATTTATTGTTATATATGCATTTAATACATATAATGTATATTCTCTATAAATACATGTATATTATATATAATTTAACTTCATTTATTATTTTTATAAATCAAATAACTTATCTATAATATCTCGCTATATCTAAATGCTTGAATTTCACGTTTTTAATATTTATCAACTTTAGCAATAAATTGACGTTTTCTTAAATTAATATTTTTGTATTGCTTATTTTGAGAAATTAAATTTACTTGAATTACTGTCTAATTTTTTTAACCTTACTATAACATTTAAAATCAAACAAATAAGATAGCTTAGTATCCTAAATTTAGGGGCTCAAATCTTAGGATAACCGTATAGGTATGAAATTCTAAGGTATTACAATTACAATTTTGCAAGTATTTATAATACCTGATTAGGGTAAGTCATAAGTTAAAGGAAATTATACAAAAGGATTTCTACTAGCTAAGAATATCCTTTATTAGAAAGGATAGTATAGATGTCACATAGGATAGCGCATGCATAGTTTTGCTTATTTTGTGGTCCCAATAATACTATGAGTCGAGTAAGGGTAGGACTCGATTAAGTTTAGTCGACATCGATAATTTGTTAACTCTTATTGCTAGGACTATACAAGGGTTGACTTAGGGATAACTCACATTTGGGTTACCTTCAAATGGTCGACTCATGAAATTGTTAGTTTGGCCACAGCACCATAGGGTTGGATGTAACTTGATTTAGTGCTTGGGTTGGTGTATTATAGAGGGGCTGACTTTGGACATTGGTTGATCACCTCAACAATTCCCTAGATGGTGTGGAGAGTAAATTAGCTTAGCAGGTTAGACTTGGGTAGGTGCTACTCCTTAGCGCTTAACTCATCTTAAACAACTAGGCGAACCATCTAAGGTAGTCCTCGGGTTTGGGAATATGTGATTGATCCTTAATTCTTATCACCCCCTCTAGGTTATTTGAGATTTGGGATCAAATCTGGTTTAGCTCTAGGTTACTTATCCTTAGGAGTGTAAGGTTAGAGATCAACAATGCTGAAGGAGTTCGAGACTCCATATCCTTCAGGTAGTTCAATCTTATTGACATTAAGATTGATCTTTTCAAGCACTTTGAAAGGTCCATGGGCTCTAAGAGGCAACTTGCTATTCTAGAAGTTTAGGAATCATTTCTTGCTGAGATGTATCTAGGTTTTATCACCTAATTGAAATTCTCCCTTCTTCCATCTTCAACCTCGCTTCTCAAGCATATTAGTAGCTCCGCTTAATTACTCTATAACCTTCTGGTGCATGGCTTTAATGGCCTTAACTCTTTCTGTAGCTGGATGATCATCATTAGGTTTCGGTTGGGATGCTTAGTTCATCAGGAGCTCGAGGTCAAACTTATAGGTGACCTCAAATGGAGACATGTTTGTTACATTGTGGGCAGTTCTATTGTACGTGAACTCAATCATTGGCAAACATAGATCTCAATCGATCATGTTTCATTCAACAGCAACCTATAGCAAAGTTCCCATGATCCTATTGACAACCTTAATTTGTCCGTCAGTCTGTAGATAGTAGGACATGCTGTATAATAGCTTAGTTCCCATTCGCCTCCATAGTGTCCTCTAAAAGTGGCTCATGAACTTTAGGTATCAGTCCAAAGCAATGGTTTTAGGTAGTCTATAATGATTGATAATTTCCTTAAATCGATCGATGATTATCATGTTGGAGTCCTTCACTCGGGATGTCCTCAACAATCCTAACATAAAATTCATACTTAGCTTAGACCATGGTTTAGTCGGGATAGGTAAGGATAGATGGTGTCCTTACTTGGCTTAACTCTTCACCTTTCGGTAGGTTGTACACCTTTCCAAGATGAATTGCACAACTCTCATCATTCTTGGCAAGATGAATCTCGCAATTGGAACTTCATGGGTTCGGCGCTAGCTAAAGTGTCTTATCAATACTCCTCTATGCACCTCATACATTAGCAACTTTCTCATGGAATAAGTCAGGATATATAGCCTCGTCTTCTTAAATAAGTATCTGTCTTCCTTATGATATTTGTCTAGTATCTGTCCTACTCCACATCGAGCATATATAGGACCCAAGTGTGGATCTTCAGCATATAAATTCTTTATGGATGAAAAACCAAGTAGCTTGGTTTGCACCTTGGTTAGGAGATAATGTCATTTTGATAAGGTATCAACCACTACATTGTACTTCCCATTCTTGTATTTTATGACATAAGAAAAACCCTCTATGAACGCGTCTGATTTGGCTTATCTTTAGGATAACTTAGGTTGGCTTTTTAAATATCTCAAGGATTCATGATCAGTGTAGATCATAAATTCCTCAAGTAGTAGGTAGCATTGCCATACCATTAGGGCTCAAATTCAAGAGTAGAACTTTCTGTCATAGACAAAATAGTTAGGCGTAGCTCCTCGAAGTTTCTTGTTGAAGTAAGCAATAGGTTAGCCCTCTTACATTAGCATGGCACCTATGCTTAGTCCAAACGTATCATACTTTACTTCAAACTCTTTATCAAAGCTCGGTAAAGCTAAGATAGGGACTATAGTTAGCCCATCCTTCACTTCCTCAAAACTCCTATACTCCTTCTCTCCCTATTTGAATTCAACATTCTTCTATGAGAGTTTGGTAAGTAGGGCCACAATTTGATAGGAATCTATGTACGACAATCCTCAAGCTGAAGTTGATCTTAAGAAGCCAATGTAAACTTGCCAAAATCTAAACCTAACCTGTCCTAACTCGAGATTGACTTGCTCTTGTCGAGGCCAAATTGATAACCGAAGGATGAAAGGAGGAAAAGGAACCATTTTGGCATCAAGTTTGTCATTTTCCGAAGTGGCAAGAGACTAAAAGGCGAAGGCCTCAAGGCTAAAGAATAGCTCGGCATAGTATAGGAAAGCTAGCATCAAGTAATCCAATGAGGAAACCAACCTGAGCCGAGAAGAAGCAATGAAAGAAATAACAATGCCGAGAATCTAAGAGCCCAAAGAAGAGAACCGAGGCTAAGAGGAAATGTGGCTGAGTAGAGCTATAATAGAAGTGGCCAATCAGAGGTGAATTGACTAGCTTGGAATGGAAGGGATGAACCTCGAGCACATAGCGAAGGACTTAACAACATCAAGCTTAAGCTACCGACCTTTAGTAGTAGTAGCTGACCTAAAGAGTTGCTTAACTAAGTTCCCTAAGTATAGAAGTTGTTTGAGTATGATGAATGTGATGATAGAACTAAGGTTAAGCTAGCCTCATTATCCCTTATTGAGTATACTAATCTTTGATGGGATAAATTGATTGCTAAGTGAGATGTTGAAGGAGACGAGCCAATTAGAACTTGGAGGCTTATGAATAGGTTGATGAATCAACGCTTTGTGCTGACCTACTTCAAGTAAGAGATGCTCCATGCTTTTTAGCACCTAAGGTAAGGTCGAAACACTATTGAAGAGTAATTGCAAGAAGTTGAGACCTTAATGAACGGATGTGAGATTGATGAGCCCTAAGACCGTACTATTGCTAGGTTCCTAAGTAGACTTCAAGATGACATTACTAATGTGGTTTAATTACAGCCGTTCAACTCATTGGATGAGCTACTTAATTTAGCATTAAGGGTAGAGAGATAGAGGAGAAGACTACATCAAAGGTTAACTAGCTAACCTCAATAAGGCAGCCTTGAGCTTAAAGGGTATGCCGAGAGAAAAGGACTAGCAAAGAGGATGGAGAAAGAAGAGTCTAACCATCCTGACTAGGCTGATGCTAAGAAAGTAGAGAAGGAGAGAATGCTTACCACAAAAGATCGAGAAGTTAAGTTATTCAAATGTTTGGGTTATGGACATATTTCCTCCTAATGCCCGAACAAGAGAGTAATGATTCTAAAAGGAGAAGGATTAGGTCCTCAAGTAGAGAGCCATTGTGATAAGAGCTTTGAGAGTGAGGAAGCAATAAACATCTACCCTGAGATAAGAGAACTCTTAGCCTTGACGAGTAGACAAACCAACATAAAAGAAGACTCAGGTTAAAGGGAGAACTTATTTCAAATCCAATGTTTAGTGAATGGGAATACCTTTTCCCTAGTAGTTGTACCAACATCGTTTCTACTAAGCTCATGGAGAAGATGAGATTGCTGACCTACTTGCAACCTTGACCATATGGATTGAAGTGGCTTAATGATAAGGGTATAGTCTATATACATAAGAGAGCTCAGAGAGCATTCAAAGCTAGATAATATGAAGATAAGGTTGACTTTGATGTGGTACCTATGAATGCAGCAAATTTACTTCTTAGCCAATCTTGGGAATATGACCAAAGGGTGATCTATGACTGCTTCCTCAACAACTACATAGTTTAGAAGGGTAGGAAGAGGTACTGCATAACCTACATGAGCGTTGAAGAGATCTAAAATAGCCTGGTGCCCATGGTAAAGAGAAGGGGAAAGAGGAGCTTGTTTGGAATCTAAGCCTACACTCACACTCTAAAGTCGAAGACGACTTCTTTTCAACCCTACGGTGATGATAGGAATCAGTCCATGACAATCCTCAGGTCAAGGCTAACCTATCAAAAACTAATGTATACTTGCTAAAAGCTTAAGCTAACTTGTCTTAACTTAAGACAACCTGCTCTTGCCAAGGCCAGACTGATAATTGAAGGATGAAAGGAGGAAAAGGGACCATTCAACATTAGGTTTGTTATCTATCGAAGCGATAAGAGACTAAACGGCTGAGGCCTTAAGGCTAAAGAATAGCTCAGCACAGTATGAGAAAGCTAGCACCAGGAAATCTATGAGTGCAACAATTATGGGCTGACCTTACTAAAAGCTTAGCCATGGACAATAAGACTTCCAAACATCCCACCCTAACTTGAACACCTAACTACTAACTAGCCCCTACTCAGGTCTAATCTTATAAACAACTCAAATGACTGCATGCCAACCACTCTATTAAATGTGCCGTTTTGTATACTTTGTAAATATTTTCTTCATTTCAATTGTAGGTCATTCTTCAGGATTTAAGAGCCTTCTATATTATTTACACTTTTGCCTTTAGGGTTTCAGTATTTACTATAAATAACAACCTTTGTAATTAATGACATGCAGATACAAGAAGAATACACAAAGAGTGATTACACTAGAACATTTCATTGAGTAAGGATATTCTTGAGGTCTTAGAGCTTGCCTCTTTTAGATTATTAAGTGTGCTTACATTTTAATCTCTCATGTTCTTATCAATCTTGCCCTTAAGATTGTGGTGAACCCTTCATTTGAGTAAGTTAATAAGCTACATCTAACCTCTCGTTTGAAACCTGAGTGACATTTAGTGTTTGTGAGTTGTATCGAACACTATTTTGAGCCTAATCCTTGATTGTGTTTGTATCTTGATGCATGATATCTATACACACTTGCAATCAAAACCCCTTTCCACTTCCTATTCCACATCCTACCCAAACGTTGAATACCCATTTGTGGTTCATGCCTGTTGTGTGTTCATAGATTCACATCACAATCATACTGAAATTCTTTATAAATTTGCAATAAAATGATGCTAGGCTATGGAAACTTCTTACATCGACCAGAGTAGTCAGTACTAGCCATTTAGTGATTGCTTTAATCTTCTCTTCATTGACTAGTATTCCACCACTACTTATAATGAATCCTAAGAATATCACCTTCGATCGACAAAAGTTACACTTCTTCAGATTAGCATGGAGTTGTTCAACTTAGAGTTTAGCAAAGATGCTTCAAAGATGTTGCTGGTGGGTCTCTAGGTCGAGACTGTATACCAAGATGTTGTCATAATAAACTATGAAAAACTTCCCTAATAAGTCTCAGAGAACATGATACATCAGGCACATAAATGTGCTCACTACATTGGACAGTCGAAATGGCATTACAAGCCATTCATATAATCCATGGTACATTTTGAAAGCAGTCTTCTACTCATCACCTTTACATATTCAAACCTAATGGTAACCAAATTTGTGGTCGATCTGGAGAATACTCTTGCTCCGCTTAATTCGTCTAGCATGTCATCAAGTTTGGGTATAGGATACCTATACTTAATGGTGATTCGATTGATCGCTCGACTATCTACATACATCCTCCAAGAACCATCTTTCTTCTACACTAACAAGGCTAACATTGCATAGTACCAAAGGGACTCACATACATACCCCTTCCTCATTAGCTTATGTACTTACTTTTATAGCTTAGTAGTTTGTTTCAGATTCAGCCTATAGGTAGGCTTGTTTTGTAGTGTAGCTCCTCGCAACAAGTCAATTTCATGCTTGATACAGCTCCTCCTTTTCGAGTCATAACTCCAAAATTCTTCAAACTAGCAGATAGTTCGATCCTTCGAGCTCCATCTCTCTTTTCAATTAGGTTCGACTCAGTTGGGACTACATGACGTTTACTTGTTTAGTAGTCATAGGGCTCAATTTCACCTTCTTGCCTTCATACTCTAGGGAACAAGTATTCTTCCTTCCATCATATATCACAACTTGATTGAACACCTACGGTCATTTAAGTAGAATATGTAATACATTCATAGGCACCACATCACAGAGTACTTCATATCGATATTTGCCAATGTAGATTAGAATAGACACTTGTTTATTCACCTTTAGGGCTCCCTTATAACTAAGTCAATGAAGCTTATAAGGTTTTAGGTAGGGCTTAGTCAGCAATTTCAATTGTTGGACCATAAATGCAGAGGCTACATTGCTATAACTCCCACTATCAACTGCCAAGGTGCATAACAATTCATTCACCTTACATTCGATGTGCAAGAGATTTTCTCTCTATTCATCTTTGAGTATAAGATTGACACTTATTATCTTCCTTAACACTAGAGTGGCCAACATAAATTTGCCTTTCTCACCATAGATAACTTCCTCCTCAGATAGCTCGGTCTGTCCATCCTCTTTTAACTCCTTTACTTCTTTATTAGTGCTCTCCACTTCGAGAGTTGGCATCTCGCCTCAGATCACCTCATTCCATTTATTCAGATAGTAAGTAGCCATATGTCCAAATCTTTGACATTTGAAACACTTGATCACACTCGTCTCCCTGCCCATATTCTGGCCTTTCTCAAACTTCCTTGGAACTTCCCTCTCCTATGCTTAGGTAGTTTGAGCAAGTCGGTTTTCAACAACCTTACTTGGTTTCATTCACATAAGTTTGCTCGAAAGAGTTCAGCTATTACTTGGTTGGCTAACTAGTGGTAGGAAACTTCTTGTTCAATGCCTTTCCATCCTTTAGGCGACTTGAATCGCATCATGAAGTGACCTAATTTCCATAGTTTCTAAGATATCTTTGATCTCATGCTTCAATCTACTGATGAATTGAGATACCGTTCTGTCTTCCAACTTGGTGACTTCACATCGGGTCATTAACTTTTGGAATTCCTTAACATAAGCTTTAATAGTCGAGTCACCATGCCTCAGTTCCTCTAATATTTTGAAGGCATCCTGAAGATAGTAGCTTGGCACAAACCTTTTCCTCATAACTCTCTTCATTTTATCCCATCTCCTGATTTTGTCACTGTTGTTCTCCTTCTCCTTCTCTTTGTCAAGTGGGTTGCAATTTTTTCCACTATAAGGTAGCATAACGAGTGAATTCCAACATAGCTAATCTAACCTTTGCATTATCGAGCACTTCATCGCATTCAAACTTCTTTTCAATCTTATTTACCTAGTATAAGTAGTCCTTGGCAACACCACTTACAAAAAAAACTTGGAATACATAACCTCAATCCTTCAGCTCTAAGGGATCGTACACCTCTTATGATCACCTCATATTGATAAAAAGTCTAGAGAATAATTTGAAATGGAAATCAAGAAACAATTTCTGGTCATAAAAACTGAAAAGCATGAATTGTGCAAGAGGTTCTTTCGATTAAAACGATGTGTGACTCAGAGGACATAAGACTTCTTTTCTTGGTCAAGCCTAAAAGATTATAAATAGGATGCTCCAACCTCACCATGCTTGGCCCTTTACTTTACCTTAAGAAGAAAGAGGGGGGTGTGAAGCTTGGGAAAGATTGCAAGAAGTGTATGATAAATAGGTAACCTTATGTTAATGAGTAGCAGCAAAACTCTTGATTGATCAACATGAGTGAACTGTACTTAGATGCTTAGTTAAACTGCACCGATCTATGAAAGGAGATGATGGATGAGTGTGCTTCCCCTTTTGACTCACAAAATGTGATCTAGGGTATGATGGGCATTTGCATGCCTCAGTAGGAAATAGATCACCGGAGTGTAGTATAAGATTGCCTTTTCTTACTACCATAGGGTCAACCTATAAACAAGGTAAACCCAATGGGAACCAAAAAACAATAGGAAGTTACCACATTAGGCATAAGACAATCCAAAAAGCACCCAGCTGAAGGAAGGAGCTTTGTAAGCTTACCTTCTTATTAGAGAAAAGGGGAAAGGGGCAACCTATCTTACTAATAGAAAGGGGGTGAGATAGGCGACAGGTAGCTTGCTTCCAAGCCGGCCCGGCCGCGAGGAATCAAGAGATCTTTGCCGGTGCTGACTTGGATCTCGGGTGACGGAATAAGGCGGCCAGAAGCGACGAGCAGTCGCGGTCGAAGCTTGGCTCTAGCCGATAGGCTAGCAGTAAGCTTGGCTACAGCGAAGCGCTTACCAAGCGCGAAGGAAAGGGCCTTCGCCACTTGAGCCGTATGCGGGGGAACTCGCACGTGCGGTTCTTAGGGGGGGAGAGCTAGTAGGAGCCATCCTATCCCAATAGCGTATATTTGGAGCTCAATATGAAATCCTATTTTCTTGCAAGACTCGTTCGGATAAGGGAAAACTCCAGAGATTGCTTCGAAGTAAGATCATTGCCTTGATCCTTTCTTGAACCAAAACCGAGGGGGTGAGAGGAAAAGGGGCTAAAAATGTCCTCTCAATAAAGTAAGGGCTTTTCGGACCTTCGCCATCCCCCCTTTTTCAATAAAGAAGCCCCGCTTCCTACCTAAGGGGCCCCTCTCTAATAAGGAAGGAAACGAAAGAATCTCAATTTTATGACACATCTAAGCTGATGGCTGTTCTCTACTAATAACATAGATATGAGGACTCTATATTTTATCTTTAGTGCTATTGCTAGGCTGATGGGCGCATGTTTCTTAGTACTGATTCATATGGAGTTAACATGACCTGGTGATCAAATTCTTAGTTGAAATCATCAACAATATAACGTTTTAATCATGGCTCATGATTTTTTAATGATCTTTTTTATGATTATGCTGGTGATGATAGGTAGATTTGGTAATTGGTTTGTTTCAATTTTGATAGGAACACCTCACATGGAATTTTTACGATTAAATAATATTCATTTGGTTGTTGCCACTAAGTCTCTTACTCTTAGTAAGCTCAGTCTTAGAAGAAGTGGGTATCGAAATTGGGCAGACGGTTTATCAGCCCTTAAGTGGTATTACCAGGCATTTTGGAGGAGCAATTGATTTAGCAATTTTTAGTCTTCATCTATTTGGTGTTTCATCCATTTTAGGTTCTATCAATTTTATAATAACTATCTTCAACACGCGTAGACTTGGAATAGCTATGCATAGATTACCCCTATTTGTGTAGTCTGTCCTAGTAACAACATTCCTACTTTTGTTATCACTTCTAGTACTGGCAGGGACAATTACCATGTTATTAATCAATCAAAAATTTAATACAACCTTTTTTGATCCCAGAGGAAGGGGAGACCCCATATTATGCCAACATCTCATTTGGTTCTTCGGTCATCCAAAGGTATATATTCTCATTCTGCTTGGATTCAATATCATAAGTCATATCGTTTTGACTTTTAATCGAAAATCGGTCTATAGGTATATTGGCATGGTTTATACATTCTTAGCCATTTCTCTTTTTCAAAAACATTTCATTTCTTACATTAGTCTCTTCCAACTTGGATTCTTTCGACTTTATTGGGGCAAACATGATTGACGAGGCCCAATCCGATTTGATGATGATGGCTCCTTGTGGTAATCGGGCTCATCAAACTTGACCTCATGGATAAGGAAGACTTTGTAAACCCCTAAAATTTTCGATTTAGCTTTTAAAATAAAGTCGTGTATGTTAGATAATTTAGGAGTTGATAAAGCTAATGAAAGTGAAAACCTTAAAAGAACTAATCAATCGCGTATGAAACTTTTCTACCCTAAACATATGTAGACACTAAAGATTTCATTCAAAAGTGATAAAAACCCTAAAATTATAACCTTAAAGACAGACAAGCATTAATTCATCATAATATACTTGAAAACCCTAATTGATAATATAACTTTATACTTTGCCAAATCATTAGTGAAAGATTAGAGATGATTTCAATCATGCATATATATTTAGAATCCTTAAGTAATCCTTTAGAAACTAAGATAATGAATCATATATTACATTTATCTTCTAGGTATATGGTTAAGATAGTATTACATAGAGTTGGGGGTATAGTTGAAGCTTAGGTTAAATGTAGTGAACCATAATACCCTAATTAGTGCTTTTCATACTAGTTATACTAAGTATCTTACCAATCGATGTATATAGGATATAAATACTTAAAGTAAGATCTTATCATCTATTTTTACTAATCAATTCACCAAATACATCATTTCCTTAATTTTTCCCTAAATTTTCCTTAGTTACCACATTATGTATACAAAATGGTATGTACTTATGGAAAGTTGACCAAGTCAACACATGTTGACCAAGGTCAAAAGGTTGACTAAGTCAACACATGTTGACTAAAGTCAACAAAAGATACTAATGCATTAGAAAATATCTATTCATCTCATGATTTCTTTCCTTTTCTTTTCTTTTCCCTTCTCCTCCTTAATTGCCATCCACTTCTTTTCTTCTAGACCCCACCATCTTCTTCATTCTAAAAGCAAAACAAAACAAAAACAAACAAAGCAAACCTTACCTCCATTGCCGTAACACTTCCTTTCCCTTTCACTTTCAAAAATTTCTAACTCTGTCTCCATAATTCAAACACAAATTAAGGTATGTGATCATGTTATGATATATTGCTTTATATTACTTATTAGTTAGGTGATGAGGTAGATTAGATTAGTAGATATATGTTATGTATGATCATGTAGAATAAGGCATAAAGTTTCCACCTTTAAGTGTAGAAGGATAGGAATCATAATGAAGAGGAAAGGAATACATGTGTATATACCCTTAAGTATATATACATAAGGATATACTAGAAGAATACAAGTATAGAGATCTTTGTACATAAGTATTTACTATTTACATGACCTAAACTAAGACAAATCCTAGCTATATATACCTATACCATACTAAATGCACACTTAAAAACACAAAAGAATAAAATTAGGAAGGTTTTCTTAAGAGGAAAATTTGGCATACGAAATTTGTACAAAAATACGTATATGACCGTATAGGTATATGAGCATATGTATAAGTATAAATATAATATATGTATAAGTATACTAATATATGCATAAGTATAGTAAGGGTATAAGTATATAGTAGTTTAAGTAAAGTGTACATAAGATATTTAGGTATGATATAAGCATAAGGTAAGGCATATGTAATTAAAAGATGACATAAGCCATGACATAAGCAAATGATGACATAAGCGATTGATGATGTAAGTGATGACACAAGTATAGGTTTATAAAATAAGAAATAAGAAGAGTGCATAATAATTAGGTACATAAATTAGTAAACCCTAATACACTTCCTAAATTGGATTACACTTAATTAAGTACATGAATTAGTAATAGCAAAGTAAAATTCTCTAAGTATAAGAATTTAAGGGTTAACTAAATCATTAAGTATAAACAAAGGATATAAATATAAGCAGTAACAATAATTAAGTTTCCATATTTAAAATTTCGATAAATTTAGTCCGTATTGTAAAGCATAGGTCTTAATGCCCAAAATAGATATCACCGTCTGAACGTACGTTTGAAAATGATGAAAAATAACTATAAATTCATAAATATCAGAAATAAAATAAAAAAGTTACATACGATTAATGATAAAGTCTAACTGAATAAAAGTTGACAATAATTTAAGTAGAATTAGGTAAATAAATATTTATAATTATTAGTTAATTCAATTACTTATTAGCATTATTATATCAAAATGATTAGGTGATCTCGACGTAGGCGAGGATTTCCTGATTGATTACTACAACTAGAGCGAGTCATCATGGCCGAGTGAGTATTTACCTTATGATTCCATGCTTGTTTGTAATTGTAGATAGTAGTTTTAAATATTATTGTTAATTGACTACTATGTGGGGTTGGGGAAATGCTTGTATATGTTGTTATGTGTTGAGTTGTGAACTTACCTTAAGTATAGATGATGCTTTGTTTGTTGCGTGAAAGTATACAAAATGATTGTATGTATTATTGGATAGTCACAACATAATTTGAACTTAATTATACATGACCTATAAAAAGAAACTAGCACATGCATTAACATGCATTGCATAGACACAATTCCGACCATCACATCACATGAAGGTAAAGAGAGGCCATTCGAGGGTTGTTATTATTAATTTATTGGTTCATTTATTGGTTCTGTATAGTGTATTCGTATAAAATGACCTTACGTTGGCCCGTGAAAACACTAGGCATTGGAGGCGCCAATTGCCTTGCTAAAGGTTGAGTCTAGAGGCCTTTGTTCACGGGTGAGTGTAGACTACGATGGCCCACTTATGATTATACTATAACTTGGTTTTTATGAAAATAAAAAACTACTTAATTTAAATACAAAATGTAGAGTTCCGTAGTAAAGTAATTTGTAGTATAATACCTGGATCTGATTGGTGCCGTATATACTCTAACCTTCACTTCGAAAAGCAATAAATCTGAGTTAGGTATATGAACTAGTTAACTATACGTATTGTTTTGCATTCTAAATGATCATTCATTCATATACGTGGATATAATGTATTTATAACTTACCTATGGTGTGGCTGAGGGTTTTGCTTACTAAGCTTAGGCTTACATCCCCATAGACTTTTGCTACAAGATAACTTGTTCGTAGAAGCTAGCTGAGGGATGCCACAAGTTAGCTTAGAGACTTAGGCTAGAGCGAGCTGTCCTATATATTGAGAGAGAATAGTTTATGTAGACTCTTACTCATATACTTTTTTTTTACTAGTATTATAAACTTAGATATACTTAATTACTGTGTAATGTAAGTTTTGTAGTTTAAATTTTATATGAATATGTTTATGTGATGATAACATATGATTCTATATGTTCTTGGGAAACTAGTAGTTGTAGAGCCTTTGTATATTGTGTGAAGAGATCATGATAGGGAGGGTAACCAATCAAGGGTTCTTTATATAGTATATGGCGACTACTACGACTAGGCCATCCTCAGTTTGTAATAGACTTCCTTTGAGAAGTAAGTCTTAATGGAGCCTTTTTCTTAGTGCCATACCATTTGGAACACTTTTGTCAATCAACCTCCAAAGCCATACATGAAGAAGATTTTGCTTAGCATGTTCTATTTGATACGAATAGGGAAAGAACCTATATTGCTATTCTTAAAAAAAAAAAAATAGATAAATTAGATACAAGTCACAATGATACGGATCAACCCCTTCTTCTTGTGCCAAAGATCTTATCATTTCTGAAGGAACTATAGTTACATCTCTATTCCATTCAAGAGTTTTGATGTGTTTCTGTATGCCTTTGAGACCCTAAAAAATGGACAAATTCCTTTTCTTTTCTTAGAAACACAAAATATTTGTCACTACAAAAAGGATAATGGTAAACCTACCATTAACTACTTCATTTATGAATTTCATAGAAATCCGTGTCTTACCTAAACAGAATTTGTAACTTACTATCCTCTTGACTAGCAGGCAAAGATTAACCTCCACATAAAGGATGATTCTTTCATATCAACATGAGATTCCAACTACATTACATTGCTAGAATCTATTTTATATATTTGAAAGAGGTTAATCTCCCTTATATCCTTACTATCCCACCAAGCTTCCAAATTGGGGAATTCTTCTTTGAGTGAGTGCAGCAATGGAGCACTAGTCCTTAGCATGAATCTTTCTATGAACTATGCCCAAATTATTTGAGTGGGATAGGACTAGTTTTTTGTTCAACTGCTTTTTCATTTCAGATCCAGACTTCTCTTTTAGGGAATATTTCCATTATAGTATTAGCCCTTCCTCCAACAACATACGAGAGAGCAGCAGTTATTGACTCGATCTTTTTAACTACTACTGGATGAAAGTAAAGGATAATTTACTAATAGTAGTCTTTTGTCCTCTCCGATTAAGTCTCTTTCATTAGCCTCGTAGTACTCCTTTATGTCATCATCTCCTTTTGCTTCTTCCTCAATCTCTTCAAGCGCTAACCTTTACCTAGCATCCTTACCAATTCATTCAGCTCGGGGTAGTTGAGTTAAGGTACTAACTTGACCAAAATGACCATTTCCTCACTCTTACTACTCACATTCTCTAGTGGGGCTATTTTTAGCATACTGCCTATCTTTTTAGATAACGGTCATCAAACTAGCTACCAAGTTAGTAAGGCTATCCAAGCGATCACTTATTGATTAAGGTGTGAAGTGACCTTATTGCCTTTGGCCATGTCAAGTTCCACGTTCTTGGTTTCCCAAAGTTTCTTGAATACTTAAGTCTAACATTAAGGTTTGCTCCACAAAATTGATGTCTAATAATATCACTTAAAGTTCTTTTTGTCAGTAGATCAATAACCAATACTTCTAATACCATGACAATTATACAACAAACAAATAGTCAACCGTACCCTATTTTGCATATCGGAAGCAAGGGAAAATAGAGTACAAAGCACTTCTCAACTACCAAACTCTAATGTTAACAATAGAACCTCTATCATGCAAGAGTAGTAACAAACCAGTTAAAGAACATAGTAGTAAAATCTGGCTTTAAACATATCCAAGCTCTGATACAAGGATAATACGAACTTATAAATGAATGCACAAGCCCAATATCATGTATAACCAAAGGGGGAAGGCAGGTTCAGATCGCGAGAAGGTTCGAAAGATAAATGGCAGCTGAAAAATGAGTAGGAGTTCTCATGCATCGACGATGGATATGATGCACTAATACCTCATACGAGCTCGAGTCACACTTGATATGACATATAAGTATGGCTAATGGTCACTAACCACTAATCTATCCTCAATGAGTTACATAAGAGTAGTTTAAGAGTAAGTAGAAAGGATACTTAGCTCAAGAGAGTAAGAAAGTTCAATGTATTCTCTATATATGGATCATTGCAACTATTACAATTTTGCAAGTATTTATAATACCTAATTAGGGTAAGTCCTAGGTTATAGGAAATTAGGAAAAAAGATTTCTACTAGCTAGGAAAAGTGGAATAATTTATAAGGGTATTAAAGTGATCATGCCAAAAGGACATCCTTTGTTAGAAAGGACAGTACGGCTGTAATAAAGGATAGCGTACGAGTAATTTTGCTTATTTTTTGGTACTAATAATATTGTAAGCCTAATAGAGGTGGGCCTTTATTAAGTCCAGTTGGCATCAGTAGTTCAATAACTCTAATTGTTGGGATTAGACAAGGGTTAGCTTAGGGACGACTCACATTCAGGTCGACCTCAAATGGTCAGCTATAAAATTGTTAGTTCAGCCTATGCACTTTAGGTTTAGATGTAACTTAATTTGGAGCTTAGGCTGGTATATTGCGGAGGGGTCAACTTCACACATTGACTGATCACCTCGGTAGTTCCCTAGATGGTGTAAAGAAAGAAGTAGCCTGACATGTCGTATTGAGGTAAGCATTGCTCCTCAACGCTTAACTCACCTTAGATAACTCGATGAACCATCTAAGCTAGCCTTTAGGTTTGGGAGCATGTGATCCATCCTTGATCCTAGCAAGGAGTAAGCAAAGTTGTTAAACACAGACTAGTGTTAGAAGAGAATAAAGAGGAAGATGAGGAAATGGGTGATGAAGTGGAGGAGTATTATGAACCGGAGGAAAGGAATGTCCATGCTCTTAGAGTAGAAGGGTTAAGGATGTATATACTTAGTTTTCCTAAGACTGGTGAAAGGTGTTGAGTAGGAACATTCTAAGCTCTTGTCAATCGACTTAGCCCTGGTTGACCTATTCTAAGTAGACCTATGCAATTGAAACTTAGCAAAGTTATTGTAGTTCGATCTACTCAAACTATTTGAGTAAAGGAGAAGGAGATCCTGAGGCAATTCGAGAAAGGCTAGAGCTTAATAAGAAGGACTAGTGAGATTAAGTGTTTCAAGTGTTAGGGGCTTTGACACATGACTACTTAGTGTTTGAATAGAAGAACCATTGTAATTTAAGGAGAAACACTGACCATTGAGGTAAATAGTACTGATAAGGAAGTAGAAGAGTTGAAATAGACAGGACAAATCAAACTATCTAAGGAAGAGGAAATCATATATAGTGAAGAGTGTAGTTTTATTCTTATAACCTTAATGTTAAGGAGAATAATGAGTATAAGTCCCATGCCCAAGGATGAACAATTGCAAATTTTGCTTGACATTGGTTATAAAGTCAACGGATTGTTGTGTGCAATAACTATTGATAGTGGCAGCTACACCAATGTTGCATTTGCTTCCATGGTCTAGCAATTGAAGTTGTCAACCAAACCCTACCCCAAACCTATAAATTGCATTTCTCAACAATAATGGAGCCCTACAAGTGAATAACAAGTGATTGTGCTGATTAGCATTCAAAACTATTGAGATGAAGTGTTCTATGATGTGTTGCCCATGAGTGCATCCCATATTCTACCTGGATGATCATGGATGTTTGATCGAAGTATGATATAAGATGGAAGAAAGAACACATGTTCCCTAAAGCATAAGGGTAGGAAAGTGATGTTAAGCCCTGTGATTGGTGAACAAGTTAAAAGCATGCAAACTTAATTGAGCCAAGTTATGAAGAAAGAGGCTTTGGTAGTGACCTAAGCTGAGTTAAAGGGAGAAATGGAGTATGAAGAGCAAACCTATCTATTGGTTAAAAGGTTGCTTTAGGTGAGAGGAACTATTGCCTATTGAGGTTAAAACCTTACTAAGTGAGCTTTGCTAACTTGCTCTTAGGTGAACTACCAAAGGGTCTACCCCCTATCTAAGGCATTGAACATGTAATAGACTTGTATCTAAGAGTTTTTGTACCAAATAAGTCTACCTATAAGTTGAATCCTAATCATGCTACTAAGCTATATAAGTAGGTAGATGAGCTAATGAAGAAAGGGTATGTATGAGAGTCCCTAAGTCCATATACTGTACTAGCTCTATTGGAACCAAGGAAGGATAGGACATAGAGAATGTGTATGGATAGCTGAGAAATTAATCGCATTATCATCAAGTATAAGTACCCAACATTAAGGCTTGATGACATGCTCGATGAATTGAATGGAGCAAGACTATTCTCTAAGATTGATCTCAAATCTAACTACCATCAAATTTGAATGCAAGAAGGAGATGAGTAGAAAACTGTATTTAAAACTAGCCATAGAATGTATGAAGGGCTTGTGATGCCATTCAACTTATCAAATGCCTCAAACACATTCATGAGATTGATGAACCATGTGCTTTGAGAATTCATTAGAAAGTTTGTTATTGTGTATTTCGATGATATACTTATGCATAGTCTTGATTTGGAAACTCATTATGAGCACCTTTGAATAGTCTTTTCCAACCTTTCAGTTCAGAAGCTTTATGCCAACCATAAGAAATGTTACTTTTGCTAGTTAAAAGTAATTTTTCTCAAACATTTTATAAGTGGTAATGGTATACGAGTAGATGATGGGAAGATAAGAGTGATTATTAAGTAGCCTGTATCGATCTATTCAATGAATGTATGAAGCTTCTATAGCTTAGCAGCATTTTATCGCAGATTTATAAGGAATTTAAGTACAATTTTAGCTACACTCATTGAGTTGTCAAAGAAGATTGTTGAGTTTAGGTGGGGAGAGAAGGAATAAAGGAGTTTTGAATAGGTAAAGGAGAAGCTAACTACCACTACTGTCTTAGCTTTACCAACCTTTGACAAAGTTTTTGAAGTGGTGTATGACACATTTAAACTAGGCATAGGTACTATACGGATGTACGAGGGTTGACCTATTGCTTAATTTAGTGAAAAGCTTAAACGAACTACATTCAACTATTCAGTTGATGATAAGGAGTTTTACTCCCTAATTCAACCCCCGACTGTATGGCAACATTATCTATTACCCAGAGAATTTGTGATCTACATTGATTATGAATCTTTGAGATATATGAAGAGCCAACCTAAGTTCTCTCAAAGAAAATCCAAGTGGATCGAGTTTATAGAGAGATTTTCTTATGTTATTAAGTATAAGAATGGCAAGAACAATGTGGTGGTCGATGCCTTATCAAGACAACATTCCCTCTAGATCGAGTTATAGACTAAACTACTTAAATTTTCTATGATCAAGGATTTGTATGTTGAGGATCTACACTTTGGAAGGATCTACACTTTAGACCTATCTATGATAAATATGAAGAAGGTTGAGCAGTAGATGATTACCATAAGGAAGACAAATACTTGTTCAGAAAGAGGATATTATGTATCTTGACCTATTACTCGTAGAGGATTGTTTAGGCATTTTAATAAGCATCGAACTCATGAGGTAGTAACCTTAGGTTCTTTTGGCCAAAGATGAAGAGGGATATCCAAACCGTATTAAAAAGTATGTTACCTATAGAAGGAGAAAGAGCTAAACTAAGTAAAGGCCATATTTAGCTTTGCCGATCCCAACCAAACCATGGTTTGAACTGAGTATAGACATTATATTAGGATCGATAAGTATGTCCTAAGGAAAGAACTACATCATGGTGGTCGTGGAATGATTTAGTAAGATGGTACACTTAGTGCCCTACTCTAAGAGTAATGATTCCTCAGTTATCTCTTCTTCTTTTTTTTTTTTTCTTGTAGGAGGTTGTCAAACTTCATGGAGTTCTTAGGATTATTGTTTCAAATAGAAACCCGAAATGATAGGAATCAACCACCTAGATCGATCACATGAAGCTGAGCTAAAGGAATTCAAAGGCTCATATGGAAAATACTAGCTCTAAGCCATAGCCGAGATAAGTACTCCTTTCCTGATCCGACCTCCTACCGACCTATTTCTTAGATCCTCATGTATGTCCAACATGCTCTCGCCCAACATCGAAGTCCTAATCTAAAAGACAACCTCAAACTAACCAAGTTGAGTTATCGACCTGATCCCCTAGTGTCTAACTTCAAGACAACTGACCTTTTTGCTAGGTTGATTAATGCCCAATCTGATCTAGATCAAGTTGGCCCCTGACTCTTAGCACTTCCTATTTCTACCTATGTATCATACTCCTAATATACAACCATAAAGTGACATGTACCTTTTAACACAACGTTCCAAAATGATTATTTCTTTTCCATACTCGATATTCTTATCCTTTTTAGTATTGTTAATGTAATGTAATTATAAAATACCCATTTATCTTTTCATACATGTAAAATAACCTCAGTGGGCAAGTATATGAACCCCCACTTTCCTTATAGGTAAACAATGATCTAACTTTCAATACAAAATTATTCTCTTTAAGTAACCTTAGTGTTCTCGTTATTTTTCAACTCTTATCTATTCCCTTTAGCAAGAAATAATGACGAATGACCTTTCAATTCGGACTAGTGTGTCACATCCAACGGATTGTTGGTCGAGTAGGATTGAGTGGTGTGTCATATCCATTCGATACTACCTGGACTTTGCTAACCTTTTTCTATTTATTTTGGTTAGTTTGTTGTGGTCCTCCTCCATGTATCTAGCCCTAGAGATACATCAGCTTCGCTAGTATCAAAAAGCGGTTCCGTGAAGAATGTATGAAGTTACAGTGGAGTTTTTGTTTGCCTTACTATTTGTAGTTGTTGTGCTCCTTCTGTAGCTATTGTAGTAATTGTATGTGTTTGTAAGTGTGCTTTCATTGATACTCTATTTTCCATTGCAATAACAAAGTAAGTTTAATAGTAGTTTGTTAATCTATTTGAAAAGGTATTACGCTATGTCAGATTCAAGTGTTAAGGGAGTTATTGGTGACCAAGGTAGTGGTGCCCAACCTGGTTATGGTCATATTGATAGTAATACCTCAAGGTTTGTTGATGACAAGCTTAATAGACTCACAAACCTCGTTGAGAGTCTATTCACCACAGTATAAATTTATTGGCAACAACCCCAAGGTGTATAGCAACAAAACCATAAGATAGCGCCCCTAAGAGACAATATGTTTAAGGTAGTCAAACCAATCACCCAGTTCGACCCCTTCGAGTTGGATGAGCCACTAGATGAAGACTGGAGTTAGAGGAAATTAGGAAAGATGACAAGGAGGTAGATGTTAAAGAGTTTGATGATGAAGGAGTTGATTATTACCAAACGTAGGGATGAGAATGCCGAGTTCCTCTTGGGCTAAACAATGTTAAGGTGTAAATCCCACCCTTTGGTGGAAGTAGAGATGCAGATGAATATTGGAGTAGCAAGAGAAGGCCAAGAAAGTATTTAAGTGTTATGGGCATTAGGATGTTGTCAAGGTCCAACTTGTTAAATTGGAATTTACTAGATGCGCTACCATATGGTGGAAGAATCTAAATACCACCAGAGCTAGAGATGGGAGATGAGGTGTTAAGACTTGGGATGAGATGAAAAGGTCAATGAGGGGTAGATTTGTGCCCAAAACATACCTATAAGATATGTTTGCCAAGTTATAGGAGCCTTGTTAAGGAAGCAGACCTGTCAATGACTATATTAGAGAATTTTAGATAGTTATGATCAGAGCCAACATGGAAGAACTAGAGGCTCGTACAATATCAAGGTTCATTTCTAGTCTCAAGTATGAGATTCACAATATCGTAGAAGTAAAGAGATTTTACACCTTAGATGAGGCCATCAAAATCACGTAGAGGGCTGAAAGGTAGAGGAAGAATGTTCCAAGGTGACCTAAGCAAACATCTGCTTGAGCTCCCATATCGTGCCAACCTATTCAAGCCTTGCTGATGAGGTTATACTGAGATGAGGAAAGGAATGATTGATTTGATGAATGTCAAGCAAACTAGTTCAGCCGAATAAGACAGTCGAGTTGACCTCAGGTTAAGCTAACCTTAAGAACCTATGAGAAAGGCTAGCCATCTAGACGGAAGGCCAGTGAGGTGAAGTGTTTTAAATGCTTATGCTTCAGACACATAGCTGCTAAATGATCAAACAAACATGTCATGGTACTCTGAGAAGACATAGTAATAGTACCGATGAGAGCAATCCTAAAGAAGAAAAGAATGTTAGAGAACCCAACCAGAGAGAAGTAATTACCTTAATCCCGAGGTGAGTGCTGATTTCCTTACTAAACTCTAAGGAGGACCAGAGAGAGAATTTATTCCACATCAAGTATACCAACAAAGGCCAATTATGCTTAATCATTGTGGATAGAGGAAGTTATACTAATGTCGTTACACATTCCTTTGTGCAGAGGTTACGTCTATTGACTTCAAAGTATCCTCGACCCTACAAGCTGCACTAGCTTCATGATGAGGGAGCTTTACATGTAACCAAATAAGTGACCATACCACTCAGTAATGGGAACGTATACAAGGATGAAGTAGTATGGGATGTTGTCCCTTTGGGAGATTTATATCTACTACTTAAACGACCTTGGTTATTCAAATGACAAGTCACTCACGATGAGTATAAGAATACCAATGCCTTTGTCAATGATGGAAAGAAGATTGTATTGCAACCCTTAACCCTATCCTAAGTAAATGAAATCCACAATCAGCTCATTCGGGCTAGTAAGAAGAAAGCCTTAGTTATGAGCTAAAGAGAGCTCCAATCTGTTGAGCAGGCTGATGAACCTATGTTCATGTTGGTTAGAAGATTGATGGAGATGAAGGAATTGTCGAATGTCCTAGAAGAAATCCGAAGATTACTAAATGACTTCTCTAACCTATTTTTGGATGACCTGCCTAAAGGACTACCACCAGTCCGAGGCATAAAGCACTATATTGATCTATAGCCAAGTGCCGCCCTATAAAATCGACCTACATATAGGATGAGCCCTAAGCAAGCTGCCGAGCTGAAAAGATAGGTAGAAAAACTTATTGAATAGGGATATGTAAAGGAAAGCATGAGCCCCTATGTTGTCCCAGCTTTGCTCATTCCAAAAAAGGATGGTTCGTGGCACATGTACATCAATAATCATGTGGTCAACCGAATTACTGTCAAATATAGGTACTTGATACTGAGGCTTGATGACATGTTAGACATGCTTCATAGTACAAAGATATTTTCGAAGATTGATCTGTGGAGTAGCTACTACCAGATTCGTATGAGGTTGTACAATGAATGGAAGATTGCCTTTGAGACTAGGTATGAACTCTACAAATGGTTGCTTATGCCATTCGGACTAACTAATGCGCTAAGTACATTTATGAGGTTAATGAACCAGGTGATGTGCCTTCTTCTTAAAAGATGCATCGCCGTATACTTTGATGACATATTGGTATATAGTGCTAACCTGAACAATCATGTTCAATATTTTCGTGAAGTATTTAACATTCTATAAGCAGAGAAGTTATCTGGGAATGTAAAGAAATGCATGTTCTGCTAGATAAGTGATATTCCTAAGGTTTGTAGTGTCAAGGGAAGGAATTCAAGCAGGTGAGGAAAAGATCTAAGTTGTTTTGGAATGGCCAATGTTGAAGAATGTCATTGAGGTCCAATGTTTCTATGGCCTAGCTTCTTCTTATAAATGATTTATCAAAAACTTTAGTATAATAGCCGACCCATTGACCGAGCTAATAAAGAAGAATGGAGGGTTTAGGTGGAATGACCGAGCTAAACAGAGCTTCAGAGAGATCAAGGAGAAGCTCACCTCGGCACTTGTCTTTTTACTACTAGATTTTGACAAGCCTTTTAAACTAGAGTACGATGCATTGGGAGTTAGAGTTGGCACTGTCCTAATGTAAGAGTGGTGACCCGTTACCTTATATAGTGAGAAACTTGGTGGTCCTACCCTGAACTATTTTGTGTACGAGAAGGAGTTATACTTCCTTTTTTGAGCCCTTACTGTTTGCTAACATTACTTGCTTCCACGGGGGTTTGTTATTTATATAGACCATGAGTCTCTTCAAGGAGGCAAGCTAAGTGGTTTGAGTTCATGGAAAATTTCTCATATGTCATATAGCACAAGAAGAGAAGAACAAATATGGTCGCCAACGCTTTGTCACTCCAACAAATGTTACTGACCACTTTATAGACAAAATTATTGGGATTCTCACTACTTACTAAGCACTATGCTTATGATTCTCATCTCGACCCCATCAAAGAATAGTACAAGGCCGAGATTGCTGTCAAGGGGTATTCTCTCATGGATAGCTACCTATTCAAGGATTGACGGCTATGCATACCAAATTATTCCATGCGTAAGCCATTGATTAGGGAAGCTCATAGTAGAGGATTGTCTAGTCATTTCGAGGAAACCAGGCCAACTAGTCTGTTGAAGGAGAACTTTTACTGGCTTAGTTTGGCTAAGGATGTCCATAAGGTAGTTAGTAGTTGCGAAGTGTATAGGCATGCAAGCATGCTAAGTGGAAGAGAGAACCCTATAGAGAGTATATACTACTGCTAATACCAACTTTACCTTGGGCTGACCTTAGCATAAACTTTGCCCTAAGGTTACCACAAACATCCAAAGGGAGATTGTCTGACTGCATGGAGTACCAAAGACTATTATCTCAAATCAAGACATAAAATTTTTTAGCTATTTCTAGAAAACTCTTTAGAGAAGGCTTGGGACTAAACTCGTATTTAGCTCCAATATCTACCCTCAGACCGATAGCTAGACAAAAGTGGTGAATAAGATACTAGGTAATCTACTCCAAGCTATTATGGGAAAGAACTTAAGGGATTGGGATTTATGCCTACTGGTAGTGGAGTTAGCCTACAGCCGAACTATTCATAACACTACTAAGAAGAGCCCATTTGAGGTCGTTTATGGCCTTAACCCTACTATTTCCCTAAATATAATCGATACCCTAGCAACTACTAAAGAAAGTTAATTTAGAGTAAACTGATCCTAAAATTGCATGAACTATACCAATCTATCACGAGGAGGATTGCCAAGTTTAATCAAAGACAACAAGAGATTGGTAGTTGAGGCCGGCGAACTATTTCTTTCCAACTAGGAGCCTTAGTATAGATTCACCTCAATCGAAATTGATTTTTCGTACTTAAGATAAAGCAAACTTTCTCCTCAAGATAACAGCCCATTCTAGGTCTTGAACAAGATTAACTACAACACTTACCAAATCAAGTTGCTTAATGACTATGGTGTCTCCTCTACCTTTAATGTGTTCGATTTGATTCCCCATTGACCAATAGAAGACCCAATGATCGCCTTAGAAGAATAAGTAGAAGCCACTTCAAATTTGAGGACAAATCACTTCAACTACTAGGCAGATGATAGGAATCAATCCCTTAAATTGATCATAAGAAACCAAGCTAAAGGACTTCAAGGGCTTGCACGAAAAATACTAAGTCTAAGCCATAGTCAAGATGGGGACTCCTATCCTGATCTAACCTCTTACCGACTCATCTCTCAAATACTCACGTGTATCTAACATGCTCCTACCTAACAGCAAAGTCCTAATCTAGATGACAACCCTGAACTAGCCGAGCTATGCTACCGACCTAGCCTACTGACATCTGACTTCAAGATAGCTGACCTTTTTGCCAGGTTCATTGACTCCCAACTTAATCTAGATCAGGTCAGCTCCTAACTCCCAACAGTTCTTATTTTTTCCTATATATCATATTCTTAACGTATAACCATCAAGTGACACATGCCTTTTGCCATAATATTCCAGAATGATTCTTTCTTTTTTGTACTCAATATTCTTGTCCCTTTTATCCCTTTTTAGTATCATTAATGTAATGTAATTGTAAAATACCCTTTTGTCCTTTGATACGTGTAAAATAACCTTATTGGACAAGTATATAAACCTTAATTTCCTTATATGCAAACAATGATCCAACTTTCAATACATAAATATTCTTTTTGAGCAACCTTAGTGTTCTCATTATTTTTCAACTCTTATCTATTCCCTTTAGTAAGAAGTAATGGGAGTGACCCTTCAATGTGGACCAGAGTGTCATATCCGGCAGATTGTCGGCCAAGTAAGATTAAGTGGTGTGTCATATCCACTCGGTAGCTACCTAAACTATGCTAACCTTTTCCCTATTTATTTTGGTTCATTGGTTATGGGGCTCCTCCATATGTTCGACCCCGGAGATGCATCACAATTTATGTGCTACTTCTAGAGGACATTATGGAAGCGAATGGGAACCAAATTGTTATTCAGCATATCCTATCATCTACAAATGGATAGGCAAATTGGGGTTGTCAATAAAATTGTAGGAACTTTACTCTAAGTTGCTGCTTATTTGAACATGACTAATTGGGATCTATGTCTACCCATAATTATGTTCACCTATAACAGGACAACTTACAGTGTCACGAATGTATCACCATTTAAGGCAGCCTATGAATTTAACCAGAGGCTCCTATTAGACCAAAAGCCCTTTTTGAGACATATTAATGATCAATTAGTTATAGAAAGATTTGAGGACATTAAAGCAATGCACTAGAAGGTTATAGAACATCTAAACTAAGATAATACGAAGCTTAAGAGATGAGGTCGAGGATAGAAGGATAAAGAATTCTTACCAGGTGATTTGGTCTAGATCCACCTCCATAGGGATTAATTTCCAAATTTGAGGAAGAGAAAGTTGTCTCCTGGAGCTAATAGACCATTTAAAGTGCTAGAAAGAATGAATTCTAATGCTTATAGGATTGAATTGCCTAAAGACTATGCAGTCTCAAACTCCTTCAACGTTGTCAGCTTCCATCCATATGTTCTTAAAGAAGAGCAACAAGTAGCCAAGCTATATTTGATCCTAATTCTTAAATAGCTTAAAGGGGATGATAGGGATTACGGACCAATCACTCGCTCCCAAGCTTGAGGGTTAGCTCATATGTTTCATTGAGTTGTCCAAACGGAGTAAGTTTAGAAGAATAAGACATTCTCTAGCCTAACCTGCTGATATACTCTACCTTAACCTCTCTCTATCTTGTCAAGAAGATTCTTATGATGCCTAACCAGTTACCAGGTCAACAACTTATTGCTATGCTAAGCCCAAACAATGAATCTATACATTGCTAAGCCAAAGCATAATCAAGGCCGAGCTGCACACTTTTTAGTCGACCATCCGAGGCTAACCAGGTAATGGGCTGCCCACTTGCCAATCCCTCCTTAACCTAGGACATTTGAGTAGTCGACACTTACTTGATCTACTCAAAACCTTTTTTGCTTAGCAAATACCATCATTAGGACCATAGAATGGACAGTTGACATGTGCCCTATTTTTTAACATTTGTCCTATCCTTCTATAACAAAATATCCTTTTTGCATGACTATAACTTGACCCTTGTAAATTATGTAATTTTTCTTTTCTAGTAGGTAATAGGAATTTTTTTGTAATTGATGTAAACCTAGTAATTACTCTAATTAGGTCATATAAATACTTATAGAATGTAATAGGTACGATAGAATGATTGCAATTGGATTTTAGATATATCTTCCTTCATGAGCTAAGTGTCCTTGCTTAGTCCCGATTACTATTACATAGTCCATTAAGAGTGTAGATTGGTAGCAAGTGCCCTTTGACCACATTAG
This sequence comes from Lumnitzera racemosa, assembly GCA_024138005.1. Classification (NCBI taxonomy): domain Eukaryota; kingdom Viridiplantae; phylum Streptophyta; class Magnoliopsida; order Myrtales; family Combretaceae; genus Lumnitzera; species Lumnitzera racemosa. The sequence goes on along the minus strand of JAMXBC010000003.1, from coordinate 64,491,167 downwards.
TGTGTAATATTAAGTGCTACCTAAGCTCATATGGCATGTTCGTACATCATTTCCACCGTCGATACACAAGAACCCCTTCTCAACTTTGACTACCATTTACTCTTTGGACCATCTGGCAATTTGAACCTATCCTTACTCATGTGTTATTGATAGCCATGTGTTCCCTTCTTAGCAATGCATATCAGTGATCCATGTGCTTTATTTCATCTTACGATGTTCTATCAAAAGCAATGCTATAAAACCTACCAATTTTACACTTTAAAGTTAGAGTTAAACTCGAATATAGATAGGTATTCTGTGGACTTAATGAAACTGAAAAAATTAAAACCAATAAAATTTTAAAATGAACTCAAAAACCTTAGAGATAAAATTCAAAAACCATAACCATACTAAAACCCGAAACACTAAATTATGCAAATTTGCAAATTGAAACCACGAACTTAGTATATATCTATGTACATAATAACAAATTTACCTTAAATGTATATGCCATGCTATATATATATATATATAGATATAGATATAGATATATATGTATAATTATCTATTACGTACAACTATTTATGCAATATACCATATAACACCACAAGTTCAGATTGAGCTAATTAAAGTAATAAATTAGTAAAATAAAAAATATCACCCCTAAAGAATGTATATTGTGTCATACATATATATATATATATATCTAAATATATATACATAATTATCATATTGTAATACCCGAGGATTTCAAACTAATATAATAACCTTAGGATCTTAGCCTCTAAATTTAAGGCATCGAGCAATGTTATCTATTTTAGTTCAAACTTCATAGTAAAGCTAAAAAAGATAAATGAAGTATTATACTAAAGTTAATTTCTCAAAATAAGCTATATAAAATGATTAATTTAATGAAAATGACAATTTATCAATAAAGTCGATAAACACCAAAAATGTAAAATTCAAGCATTTAGATATAGCAAAATATTAAAAATAAGTTGTTTAACTTATAAAAATAATAAATAAAGTGAATTGTATATATAATATGCATGTATTTATATGTGATATGCATTAAATGTGTTAATTATATACATAAAATAATAATAAATTATAAAAAAACAAGATAAATTAATATAAAAAATGATGTGGCTATATAGGGATAACTTGAAGACATGAGTTGTCATAAGATTAATAAGGAATCGACACATGACACTTAGTCAACACATAGGAAAATGGAAAAAAGACATGTAACTTACACATGTCTAATTTTTATTCAGTTAAATCAACTTGAAAACCTACAAATAGAATCCCAACCCTCATTTACAATATTTTAGAACTTTGAAAATACAAGAAAATAATTTAGGAAAATTAGAAAAAATAAAATAAAAATAGAAAAAAAAAATAAGGATGAATTTAGTCTAAGGCGGTTCAAGAAGCTATCCACAGCTTGATTTAGAGTAACCTGGGAGTCTAATAGAGGGTGGCTAAAGAAGCTTTTCTTAACATGGTGCGGTAACTAGAGTCGATCAGTCCAAGCTAACCCATTTTCTACTCATAAGTCCTTTTAATTTCTAAAGATATGAAATGATGTTAATTAATTCTGAAAATTTGGTTTTCTATGGTTAATTTAGGTATAAATTAATATAGTAATTTTATTTTAATTAAATAATTAGTGAAAATATAGGGTCCTTAAGAAAATACCCTGCTTGGATGAAAACTAAATGAATTTTTATAAATATTGGATTATGTTGTTTTAAGCTAAATTTTTGTATGTATATGTATTTAATTGTAATAACAAGCATTTCTAAAAGCAAAAAAATTTATTATTTATTATAATTATCTTGAATAAAACTAATAATTTGTTGTTTTAATGGATTAGTTGGTTTTTGATGAAATTAATGAATGAGCCCTGCATGTTTTGACTTCTGAAGGTTTATAAGGATATTTGGAATACATAATTTTTTATCTCACACATAAATTTGTTTATTTTCGATAATTTTGAGCTAAAACCACTATTTTGGTAAAAATTGATAATAATTAGTTTAGTATAATTGACAGTCGATAATTAAACTACATATTTTTGTATGTCTATAGGATTTTTTATGGACTTAATCGGTTTCATATACCGCTTATTCTATATTTTATTAATATAAGCTTATATATTGATTTAACATGTAAATAGTAAATAGTACTATTTTAATAATTGTTAAGATAATGTAATACTAGTATTTCAGGTATAAAATAGATGTTCAAGTTTGGAAAGTATAATTTTTAGGGTTTTAAGTTCAAGACTAAAGCTTATTTAGGTTTATTACGGAGTTATGGTAACATACCATTGAGTTGGTAGTAGGAAAGGATATTTTTAAGCTTATAACCATATTGATCAGTCTTGTTTCTTATGATATATTAATAATACTCGAAACAAAGAGTATATTGATATAAAGTGTACTAAAATCGGATAAGGAATGAATGAGGCATGGTTAAATGTAGTTTAAAAATGAAATGATGAAAGATTATATGAGTTTGGGTTCTACCTGTGGTTGATTTAAAGACTGTGTATATATTTTCTAAGCTGTGATAAGTAAGGAAGGGTCATGTCAGGAAGTTTAGCATTTTGCGCTATTATTAAGCCTATATAAGTAGATCTAACCCTTGCTTGGAGTAGATATATTGCTAATCAGAGCATTGTGTAGTATCTGATGTTGTGCTAATTGAATATAACTATATCTTGATTAAACTAACATATCTTATAATGGATGTTGATGTGGTGATCTTGAATGACAATAACTATATCTTGATTAAATTGTTATGCTACTATGTTGGGCATTAATGTGGTCTTTACGAATGATTGTACTAACTAAGGTAGTTGAATGATTGCTAAACTAATCTTTCGGCTGTTAACCTAAGTGAGATGCTAGATTTCCGCTAGGAAGGGTTTGAAAACTAGAATAAGATAATTAGGTTAAATAAAACTTAAATAATGGTTGTGTTAAATGATAGACTTGAGTTGTTATTGTATAGCATGGCATGATATGCCATAAAAGGGACCTACGGGTCAGAATTTTCAAAATAAGGCTTCTAAGTGATCAAGAAAAATCATAGCTTTATGAACTTAGTTTTTAGAAGCATATAGATTCTCACTACTTGAACAACTTAACTATTTTGACAATCTCATTTAGTGAACTACAATGTGTAGTCTAATTTTCCAAAACAAAGTTGGGGGTCTTACTCTCAAGTAGCTCCTTTTTGCCTTTTTGATTTGGTATACTATAGTATGTAGTCCAATTTATTTAGAGGTCTTACTCCTAACCAACTCCTTGTTACCCTAAGTTTCTGGATGTTGTATTCAGATGCCCAGCTATGTTGACTAACCAAATGAGGATGTTAAAAGTGAATAGGATATCGGTACTGATGCATGCCATATGTATGAGCATAGTATGCTACATTACTAGTAATAAATTCCTCGTTAGACTAATATATGTGTGAAGTTGAACGTACTAGTTATGATTGAAATTTTTTCGTTGTGATATTGCTTATATTGTATTAATTATTATTTACTCTCAATCAACTTTAGTAGCTGAAGAGACAAAATGTTTTTTCCTTGAGTTAACAGCATCATAAACTAAAGAGGAAGGGGGGTGGGGGGGTTATGTATACTAAGAGTATGGGTTAAGGTTAGTGACTTTTAGATGGAACCTGTACTTGGTCGAGAATCCTACTATTCTGAAGATGACAAAAGAAAAGAATTGTTCATGTTTTGAAGTAAATATTAAGCTATTCATATAAGTTGTAACCAAATTTCAAACTAAACTTGATGTAGCAACCCCATTATCAAATAAATGAAGTTTTCTTTTCATGAATGAGTAAGTTGAGTTAAGTTTTTAACAGGTATTCATATATGATGATGCATCTTATGCTATGCTAGGATGTGACTTCTTTAGGTGGTTTCAAAGCATTAATTGGGGACCATAACCTTTAGGTAAGTATGAGATGTGTAAGATGGTTAGGTAATAAAGAGTCATAATTTAGTAAAACGACTATAGTAGTTACCGATAGAATTTTTTGTGATGTTTATTTAGAAAGGTGATTCATAAGGAACATGGAATATTATTAATGAGTAAGGTATCTGAGGAGAAATGAGATGATCTACAACAATGATCTCAACCTAACCCTAAGCAACTACAACATACAGAGGAATTAGTACAACAGTTTATGGCTACATTGGCAATAGTTGGTGGAGATAGAGGTAAGTGCTTAGGTATAATGAGTTGTGAAACTATTTGATGAAAAGAAAACTAATCCTTTGATGGTAGAAGAATGGATTGACTTATAAGACAAAGCTTTTGAAATTTATGAGGTTGATAAAAATATGAAAGTTGGGATAGCTGCTATTCTATTAGATAGAGATGCAAATAATTGATGGGAGGCAAAGAGACAAAATTTACCAAAATCTATTGGTTGGGCTACATTTATAGATACTTTTCTAGAACACTATTTTCTTGAGTGTATAAAAAAATAAATGTGTGAAGAATACTATAAGCTAAGACAAATGGATAGGACAATTGAAGAATTTGTGAGGGATTTCAATAGGTTATTGAAGCTTACTCCTAAAGCTATATGGAATAATGAGGTTACTAAAGTTAAGCAATTCAAGGCTAGCCTTCATCTTTATTATTAGGTAGAGTTGAAGAGAAGTAGGGTAGAAAGATATACTAATGTTGTTGATGATACTTTTTTAAGCGAACAAGTTCGTAATCTTAAATGGGTTGTAAATGAGATTGATAAGAAAAGGAAGTTAGATGTTGGTTTTAGTAGTAAAAGTAATCTAGCTAAAGGAAGGAAATTCATTCGATTCGCAAAAGAAAGCAGAAGGCCTCTACTAAAAATACAACCTTATTGGAAGTGTAATTGTGAGCATCAAGTTTGGGAATGCCTATAATTGAGAGAGAAGTGTTATAGGTGTGGTGAAACTAGACATCTAGCCAAGTTGTGTGAAAACCCTAATTCAAGAGTTATATATTGTTTCCAATGCCATCAACGAGGGCATATTATTCAACATTGTATAGGATAGCAATAGGAGAGACCCATTTAGCAAGAAAACCAAGCTAATGGATCAAGATTGGATAATAGGAATAAACGACCTAGAAGTGAAAAACCCAAGCTTAGGGAGCAAGATAGGATATATGCTTTCGCTGTTTATTGAGAGGAAGTTAGAGATGGTTAGGTTGTCATTGGTATGACTTCTAAACTTGATAAATTTCAATATATGTGTACCTAGTAGTTGATAGTGAATAAATAAGACATATTTGAAAGTAGTAATATATTTACCATAAAATGTTTTAAGACTAGTATGTATAAGAGATAGTTATGCCTATACATATACTTTATTTGATACTATGACAACTTACTTGTATATTTCAAAAGAACATGTTGATATAAGTAAACTTTCTGTACAAACTTTAGAATTAATAGTTATAACCCTTGTTGAAGGAGAATAAGGGATGCAACCTAAATTGAAGGATTGGGAATGTGAATCTAGATACTCATGAGATGATTGTAGACTTGGTTATCTTAGATTTAAAAGGATTGAATGTAATACTAGAGGTAATCATGGAGAAAACGTTGACTGTGAGAAAAGGATAGTAGCATTTAAGTGGCTTAATGTGAAGGGAATCACATAAGATTTACAGAAACATAAGTGATGAGAGAACTTGCTAGAAGAAAAAGAACTTGTAAAGGAGGAGTCGAAAGTAGGCATTTGGGAGTAGATCTTGAAGATGATATGCACGTTAAGGTAAGGTAAACTAAAGTTTCTATTAAATGAATGGAATAGTAAGAATTGTCAATAGTGCATGATTAGGAGCGATTTCTAAGAATATATCAAAATTTCTATTGGAAGTATAATTGGAGACTGATTCGGAGATTAATCCTATATTGAATGAGATTATGATTCATGAGGTAGTAGATAATTATGAGATTAAGGAGTCAAATGATGATAAAGTATGTGAAGTTGATAGGGTATACAACCTATTGTCAAGAGTTTATCATCATTTGACTTCCCATCTTGCTTCTTTAAGCTTCATCAATTGGCGCTTATGATAAGCAAGAACAGTATGGCAACTTTATGACTTTCATTACTCTTTTGTCAAGACTTATGTCTATTACGACTCTTGTATCTTTTATGATAAAATTTCCTACCTTTGTTAGTCATATTGTATCAATTATTGGCTAGAAAAGTGTTTAGTGTCTTTTAATTCTTCTTTGTCAAGAGTCTTGTCAACTTATTTCAGGTATTGTTAATGGCCAAATTTTGTCCTAATGAATGAATATGAGAAAACAACTATAGAAGGCATTAGAGGGTACTTTGGCATAGCTACTCCAATCCCTAAGCTAGCCCTCTTGTGATGAGAATAAAATTGTAGAGTAATAAGAAAATTAAAAGAATCCAAGAGAGCCCCTTACTTAAGGGTTCTATCTAGTATTTATAGTAGGTGACTAGATATACATACTTAGATGGGCCTAGGAGTTAGGCTTAAGCCTTAATATTATTGATTTAAGACTTCAACCTATTTTACTAAAAAATACTATCAACATTTGCCCTCATTCTGTTTGATGACAAATTCAGCAAAGAGAGTATTTAGGGAAGTTGATTTTGTGAGATCTCTAAAAAAACTTACAATCAATGACCTAAAAAGGCTATAACACTCAAAGGAGAAAAGGCCTAAAGTAGCCAAAAGGTAAGAGTGGCTGGGGCACTTATGAGGCTAAATCACCTGAAGAGGCAAAGCTTAGAGAGGCGAGAAGGGGAGTTCCTTGGATGGAAAGACTAATGGCTTATTGGAGAGGTTACTAGGTTTAGTTAAGTTAGTGGTATTCCAATTGATGATGCTTAAAGAGGTAAGATGGGAAGTTCCTTAGATGTACGAACTAGTGTCTTATCAACGACGTTACCTAGTATGGTTGTGTTGGTGGTGTTATAATTGACAATGCTCGTAGGGGCACAAGGGGGCAGGTTATCCGAGTTGGACATGACCTATGCTATTTGAAGTTGAGGAGTAAATAGGTTCTCCTTTAAGCATCTCTTGCCCCCACTTTAATTGTTGAGGAATTCTACAAGGAAAATAAGTACATAATTGGCTTATAAGGCCCATTTTAGAGCTTTTTTTTTTTAAATGGAGATATACTGGCAATCAAGCAATGAGCTATGCCTTTGTTTGTTTGTTGAGAATTGAAAAATGAGAGGCTTATGTGCTACAAAGGGTCTCAACCTTTGAAATTTGCTAAAAGGTGAGTATAGTCCTTTTTGAAACAAAACTTCAATCATTGATGGACTTTGAAAATAAGCTCCTACATTGAATTAAATAATGAAAACCAACCTTTTGAAGATAATACACATACATGAATTCTTCCACTAGAAGCTAATGAAGAATACCCTTAGAAGTGTACATGTGAAATAAATATTGTAGCTCTCGCTTCTTGATTTATGGTTAGTGTGTTGCACTAGGTATGTAGGCTTTGATTTTCTCTTATAAGTGGATAATATGTATAAGCTTTACAATTTTTATTTGCTCATTTACTTAAGCTTCATATGAGACTGAGCTCTGTCCATGCTCAAGTGTAGAGCTATTGAGCCTATTATAGGAGCTAGTGCATTTGTTTACATAAAGCATAGATCGGCTACTTAGACTATGTACGATCTCTATTGGTGTATTTCGAGCATGCCGCTAGTAAGAGATGTTGTTCAAAAAGAGCTCACATAAGTCTATCAAAAGGAGTTTGGTTCAAAATGCATAGCTTGGTCAATGTAATGAATCTCAATTTTAATGAAGTAGATGGCTTGAGCCTAAGGGATATTCAACTACTTTAAAATTAGACAACTCGGTATGGACATCTCGACATTGTTTAGCCTTATGTTGAATTGTAAGGCTTGTTTATTTGGCTTCAAGTTGCTCAGAATTTACTTGAAGCTTACGTCAAGCTCAAATTTAATTCAATGACTTAGTGATGTTGTGTTTTCAGGTGCTCAAACTTGATAGTTATTAAGCTATTGCTTTCAACCTTATTGTTAATGGATAAAAACTTAGTTGGCTCCATAGATTTCTAAGAGCACAACTTAGCAAGGTACATAACAGGTTTGCTGCCATTAATGACGATCAAAACATAGACTTACTTGATTTCACACAAACTTAGGTTCGTATATAGCTTACTCTTAATGAAGTTTGGAATGAGAGTTGTTTGTTATAAGAGATGCTCGGTACTTTAATCTACATTCAAGTTATTGACTGTCATAATGAGGTTTGCTTAGCATTCTTCTTATTGGAGCTCAAAGATTGGGATTTGAATTCCCATGCATGAGAGTTGAAATTTATCAAGTCAAACAACTCCTAGGATTGGAGCTTGGTTACTATCATGTTGTAGACCTTTGTTCAGTTTAGTAGGATGGAAAAAGATGGAACTCAGTGAGTAAGGAAGCTATATTGACTTCTTAGCTATGGAACTCGGCAACTTGATGTGAATCGAGCAAGTATGGCATCTCGACCATTGTCATTGGTTGGCAGCATTTGCTTAGTTATAATATCTTAAGATTTCGAACTCATACATTATCCTACGATCTAAGCCCCTAAATTTAAGGTGCCAAACTATGTTATCTTTTTTATTTCAAACATTACAGTAAGATTAGAAAAGTTAAAATAAGTAATTCAAGTGAAGATAGCCCTCTTATTAGAGATATGTTATTTAACTTATAAAAATAATAAATGAAGTTGAATTAAATATAATATACATATATTTACATGTGATATACAACATAAGTATTAAATACATATATATATTAATAATAAATCATTAAAATAAGGGAAATTAATATAAATTATTGGAAAATTAAAAAAATGATTGGATGAGTCATCTAATGTTGTAATAGCTTAGAATCAATTGGAAATGATGAGTTGAAAGCTAAAATACAAGAAATTGATACCTCATACTAGGAAAAACGTAAAAATTTATATGTGTATGCCATACGTCTAATTTTTATTAAATCTAATCCATTTGGAAATTATAAATAGGACATGCATACATAAAAAACAATGTTTTCGAAATCTAACACAAAAGAAAATAGCTTAAGAAATTTAGAAAAAAATTTAAAAAAAAAAGAAAATTGAAATAAAAACAAAGCACGAATCTAGTTTAGTTTAGTTCAATAGGTTGTTGATATTTTGTTGTAGTGGCCTTTTCGGGTTAAATAAAAGGTGGTAAACAAGCTTTTTTGACAAGATTAGTTGACTGAAGGGTAGCTTGTTCATGTGAACCAAACTTTCGGCTGAAACTTTATAAATTTTCTAAAAATAACACATGATCTTATTTAAGTATTAAATTTCATTTTCTAGAATTATTTTATGTATAGATTAATGTAGAAATTTTATTTTAGTTAAATAATTAGTGGAAATATAGGTTGCTTAACAAATAGCTTTGTTTGGACGAAAATTAAATTAAATTTTAGAAATATTAAATAATGTCCTTTCAAGCTGAAAATTTGTATCTAATATTCTTAAAATATTTTAATTGTGGTAACAATAATTTTTAAAAATAAGCAAGTACACTATTTATTGTAATCGTATTGGATAAAATTGGTAATTTCACTATTTTATTTAATTAATCAATTTTTGATAAAATAAAAGTATGAGCCCCATATATTATGATTTTTGAAAGTTCATAATGATGTTTGGGATACTTGATTTTTATCTTGTGATGAAATTCACTTGTTTATTTAATTTTCACTAAATTTGAGTTAAAATCGTTATTTTCGTAAAAATAGATAATAGCTAGTTCAGTATAATTCATAGTTAATAATTAAACTACATATTTTTGTGAGTCTATAGGAATTTTCATGAAATTAATCGGGCTCATATACTATCTATTATATATTTTCATATTATAAACCTATACATTAGCCTAATATAAGATATAATAATTAGTATTAGTGAGATACCTGTTGAAATTATAAAAGAATGATATTTTATGCACATAATAGGTGTTGTTTGATTTGGGAAATGTGGAATTATAGGATGTTTAATTTAGATTTAGGGTTTATTTGAGTTAATTATGAAGTTATAATACCGTACGGTCGAATCAATAATACAAAAGGATATTTTTGGACTCTTGATAATATTAATTAGTCTTAATTGCTAAGATATCTTAATAGTATTCAAAATAATGATCGTGATACTATAAAGTTTATTAAAATCAAATAAGAAATAAATAAGATATGATTGGAATAAGCTTATGAAATACGATAAGAAAAGCTTATAAGAATTTGCTATCGACTTGTACATGACATAACGATTTATATGTATTATCGTAGGTGTAATGGGTGAAGAACGACCACTTTATGAAGTTTGGATTTTACGTTACTATCAAGCTTAAGTAAGTGGATATTTCTATTTTCGTATAAGTAAACCTATGTCTACTTAATTTAGAGTCAGCTGTGTTGTGAATTGTAATGATGTGTTGGATTGAGTAGATACATGATTCTGTTGAATATGTGTTGACTAAGTAGAATGTTTCCTCATGTATGATTGATCCATCGATATATATATTTTTGTTTAGAAAACTTGAAAACCAAATGGTTTTTTAGGGTATTTACTTAAGTGAACCTTACATGAAAGAGTGTATTATAAAGTTATGAAACAAAGCTGAAGTTGAGATAGTTGAATTGTTATGAAGTGGAACTTCAGATTTGTGCTTGATATTAGGTTGTTATACTATTTATTACATTCATGGCATCACATGAAAAGACCTACGAGTCGAGTTTCTAAAAGCTTAAATATTAGTAAGTTAGCTTTTGAGCATATAGAATTGCATTGCTCAAGTTATTTTGGCTATGATGTGTAATTAACTATGTGTTGGATTTTCAAACAACAGTAGATAGTTTTTATTGGGGGTCCTACTCCTAGGCAATTCCTTGTTGCCTTAGGTTCTTAGATGTAGTATCCAGATACCCAGGTATGTTAATTAATCGAATAAAGAATTGGAAAAGTATAAATATCGATATCAATATATATCACATACATGAGCACGATACGAAATTTCTTACATAAATAGTTTGCATTGATAAATTGGATTATAAAATTAAATATTTTATAGTATTGATCTAGGTGAATATGTGTTGTGCTTGTTCCATGTTTTATTTTACCACCCACTCTCACTTAACTTATAGAGAGCTATGGGGATTCTTATATATCTTCAGATTATGGATAGAATTAACTAGGCAACATTAGTTGGGGGAAAAAGGCTTTTGAGAGTGCATAGGACCGAGTCAATCGTTTTTTAAGAAGTCTTGTTGTATTTTAATCTTAGTTCTGCAAAAGATCTATAGATATGAAAAAATCAAAGTACTGCATTTTAGGTTTTGTTAAGTTTGGCAAATATAATCTTTCCTATAAGCAGGTATAAGGTTGAACTCTGCTGTAGTACTCTTTTATTATAAATAGAATTTTTGTTGAATATAAATAAGTATTTCTATATGATGGTACATTCTTTATTATCTCGGAATGTAACATCAACATAAACTGGAGTTTAAAAAGAGATGGAACTCGATTAATGTTACTCAACCATGGGTTACTAAAATAGTTAAAACACTAACCAATTATCCAAGAGCTCAAAATCTTAACAAGTGGAGAAGTAGTTCTGCCATGGAGCTTGGACAATGGCTTGGAACAAGGATACTTGATAATGGAGCTTAGTGCTTGAATATCATTTTGCTCGAATGTGTAGCTCAGCCTCCTTACTCCATGGAGTGACTATCAGCTCTAATGAGAATATTTTGTCGGCCCCGATTGACCACATAGGAAACACAAATGGGATTCCAGACTTGCTATAGAAGATCAGCTCAAATCCATGTACTTAACTTGGCATTGTTAGGAAACAGCTCGGCACAAGCTCATACTAACTACAGGTGAAGGGGCTAGAATTCAACCTTGAGATTGTCCCCAATAGCTTTAGACTAGTGAAAGGCAGTTACTCAGCTTTACTTGTGGTTCGGTACTTCTCCGACCAAGCCAGGTCGGCTTCTGTTAACTTAGTTGGCATCATATGTGTTGGGAAACGAAACTTGGCATGGTTTGCCAAAGCTTTTACGGTTCGGCTTCGCACGTTACTCAGACCTTGCTTAGAATCATAGCTCAACTTGTAGTTGCTATAATGAGAAATAGGAGCTGCTTTTCGCTGCTGCGGGTTGAAGACACTCGGTTTGTGTGGAGTTTGGTAAATATTCACGGCCACTCGGCACTTGGCGTGGATGTACTGCATATCAGAATTTAGAGCTTTGAACGAGGTAAAAAAATAAGTCATTCACGTGCACAATAATTCGGATAAAACAAATTTAATAGCTCTACACAATTCCACTTCTACGATTGTTGCAATTGGTGAGGACTACTCACGTTCTAGCTCATAGTAGTTTAAGTCAACTCTTGTTTGGTGTATAAGGAACTTCGAAGTGCTTTTGAACTCATGCACGCTGTTATTGCGTGCGTGGCTCTACTAGTGTAGTTTGGTACTCGCTTCACTGAAGGTCGGCGAAGTTAACTCTGACTAAAGATGAAATTTAAACGCGCAGCTTGGTTTCCATGTGTATTTTTTTTAGCTCGGACTAAACACCATAGTTGGTCGTTGGTCGACTCTTGTGGAATTCTACACCGAAACTTAACTCTACCGAAATGGCTCGACAAGGTTACACCACTGACCCATTAGTTCGGCTGTGCTATCAAGTTCGGAAACAAATAGCATGGATGTTCTTGTTTAAAGCAAGTTAAAGTACGTTGGTGAATTCAAAGTACTGCTTGGCTCAACAATACAACAAATCGGATAGAGCAAGTTCAAGGACCTTTCCACCAACACAAAAAACAGCTATTATAAATAGAACTACACAGCAAATCAGTCTTTTAGATAACCAATTCTCCGGAGAACATATATTTTAGCATAATATAGTTCTATAGCTGCTCAGAAGAAGAACAGCACGAACCTGTCATGTGCGAGTTGAACTCGGCACGAAATGAATTCACATTGATATATGCATAAGAATAAGTGTGTTCACGCATAGCGTTAAATGACAGAACCTTTTTTTCCACCAGTACAATTAGAGAGATCAAGCGATGCATAGTCACGGTTACAAACCTAGCGACGATGGTTATGAACCAAGAGAAGATAATGTTACAATTATCCAAATATGTAAACTCACTTGAAAGTGACATTTACGAACCAAATGGTGGATGAAATCATAGTGGTTACACTTTTTGAAGAAGAAAACCACCATGCTTATCTTCTCTAAGCCCTTCATATTTCTAAAAACGAATGCAGAATGGGGCTATGCCTTGGAAAAATAAGATTACAACACTAACTCCTTTTAGCCTCCCTCAAGCGTTTTCTAAAGATAAATGCTGTACATAATCGCATGTGAAAAAGTAGAATTCGACTCATATGACATATCCAAACAATTGAAGTCTACAACCACCGATACTTGCAACCGAAGTTCATTAATAAACTGCAAGCAAGTATAACAATTTGCAAAGAAGAGATCCAACCCAAGACTCATCACGAGACCTCGAGAAATCATTTATTGGATGAAATACTGCTGCATTAGATAATTTGGGAAATTCATTTTAAAGTTGTGATAATTTGTTCCCATAGATGGTGCCAATTATTGATTATCAGATTTAGTCTCAATTAATGAACACCTGTAAACCCTACTTTTAGTGGGCCTAAGACTCAATTAAGAGTACTTTCCGAATGTTCCTAAAGATCAACTAAACTAAAAACTTAAATTTATATTTAAAAACGAATTAAATTTTTACAATTTAAAAGCCAATTATCGAGAAAACCTGAGCTTGAAGAACTACGAGCTCTAAAGCTACTTAAAACCGTAAACCTTAAAGCCATTAAGGAATTTTAACCCTAAATAATTAATTGATAATTTAATTTGAATAATTTCATCCAACTTTAGAAAATTTCACAATTCTACAAAAATCAAATCATAAATCACAAAACAATGTAAGATGAAAATCCTAAAGCAATTTTCTATAAGGCTATGCCCTTATCTTCATGCATAAGCCTTACACCATAAATAAGTAGACCAACCAATCACCTTAGATAACTTATCAATTGAGAGTTGGAATCATTTATCAATTGATAACTTATCAAAATCTAGTGATAAGACAATTTCCTTATCAACTCTTCACTTATACTATATATGGACAAATTTTCACAAGAAATCATGAGCTTAACTTTAATAAAGGTGACAAGACCACTCCATTCCATTAAAAGACTTCCCATGGCAGATCTAAAAAGGGGAGAAAGGGGGGCCATGCATTTGTCATTCACCCATCAATCACTTCCTCTTACACATTACTATTCATCCCTTAATGCTTACATCATCAAGAGTTGCAATTGTTGACTTTTTGTAAGCTTTAAGAAAATACTTTCAAGGCATTTAAACACTCCTTCTCTCTTCATTCCAACCGGCTGCACTCCTCCCCATTTCTCTCACTTTTAATTTCACTTTCACTTCATCTTTCTCTCTTTTAAAACAAACATAAAAAGGGGAAACAACTTTACCCCACAAAATCCATTTTCTTCCATTTTGAAGCTTCAACTCACGGCATTTTTTTTCTTTGTTCATGTGCCATTTTCTTTCATCATTTAAGATCATTTAAGACCATTAGAATCTTTCATAAACCCCTTTCCAAAAGACCAAAGAATTCGGGTTTCAAAAGGTAAGCAAAAAGGAGGAAGCAAAGTTAAAGGCTTAAGAGGAACCTTAGTGCACAACCACCAAACTTTGCGTTAAGGACGAATAAGTGATTCTTGTGATGTGTGGATTAATATTTATGTTAGAAGACTTGGATTTCTTAAAGATATGAGTAAGGTTTGAGTTGTTATAGCACAAAAATTCGTTTTAAGAAACAAACCCTAAAACCATTACATGAAGTTGAAATATGAGCATGTAAAGTTGGTGTTTTGTATGGACATTTGTTTAATGCTTTGAATGGAAGATTTTAAGCTAAGGAAACCTTGAAATGAGAACTTTGATGAAGGGTAAGCATGCTGGACGTTAAGGTTCCATGATCATTTGAATGTTGATTTTGTTTCCATTTAGTTAAACATGCTCAAAACTAGACTTAAGTTAAGGAAAAATCCATCACATGAATTTTTATGAAGAAATCAACTTTGTATGGCATGAGCTATGATATGGAGGTTTTATGAAGTATAAGATCTTTTATTTCTTTATGTGGAGCATGAGTTAAAGGATCATTTGATGGAAGGAAACTTAAGTTACGATTTGTACACAAGTAGTTAAGTGCATAATCTACCCCCTAAACTTAAGGAAATGATGAAACAAGTTGAAAAACCAAGTGAGGACCTCTTAAGACCAACATGAACAGATCTGGAACATGGGAAAATAAGGCCTAAAAATATGATAAAAGTAAAAGAACAAAGTGAAAAGAATAACTAAAGCAAGTATAGTAGACATGTAAAGCCTAAAACTCAAAACCGAGCTTAAAACTCCCAAAACAAGCCTAAAACTCTAGGATGGGCCTTCAATAAAAATCTGATCAGCACCTTAAGGAACCAAGAAAGGTTGCTTTGAAGCCCATAAGAAATCTACCTAAGGCCCCATAAGCCCACCAAAGTCATGAACCTTAGTTTGAACTACAAACAAGCCCATTTGATAACTTAAGCTCACTAAAGGGCCCAAGAAGTGGTTGTTAGCCTTAGGAATATAAATTGAAGTTGTAAATCTGATCTCAAGGAGTATTTTAAGCTTAGGATAAAATCTAAAGACCAAGCCCAAAGGATTCCTCAAGCTATCAAAAGCCCATTTACCAAACAAGGCCCACAAACACTCCAACACATGAGGAACGCTACTGTTCTGACCCATGGACAGAATTGCATACCTCATTTCGAAAATCTAACCTTACCACGTTAAATTACACTCGAAAATGATGAAGATTGACTATAAGATCATAAAAATCGGATTTAAAACGAAAAAGTTATACGCGATTGAACTTTAGGTAAAAACCGGAAAAATTCCGAGAACTAGCTAAGAATATAACTTAAGAAAAATTTACATAGTTTCTTAAGTTTGCTTCAATTCCTTATAAAAATTATTTCAATGACCAGGGGACACTGTTTTTGGAGACGACTTGCCTCCGGACTAATTTGATTGAACCACATGGGAGAGTGAGTAAATTCCCGATGACTCTTTACTTGATTGTGCTTGTAAAGTAGATGCACCTAATCTTATATTTGTAAATTTGGATGCTTGTGGGATATGGGAGATGCATGTGTATGAAATTATGGATGAGTGTGATGACTTGTTAATTATATATAATAATTGGGAATTGTTTGCATAAATATATACTTGTAAATTGTATGGAATGAAATTGGTTGATCACCCTGAAAATCAAGTTAATCACTTATATGATTAAGAACTCAAAATGAATCATGCATTCCCCATATTGCATACGGATAACACCGACTGCCGCTTTACGCAGAAGATGGGAAGGGACTCACAGGAATACGAGTTTCCTACAGGATTGGGAACTAACTATGCTATCATATATATTGAGTCTCTATCTTAAGTGATGGGCTTACTAGGCGCTAGGAGACGCCAACCGTCGGCGAGGGGCCGAGTCTTGTGGCTTCTGCTTAGGGCGTGTGTTTGTGGACTGCGGGGGCCACCACACCGCTAGACTTGGGATTTTTAAAGGATGCGATTTGATTTTGGTAAAGAAAGTATATATATATGTATATATGTAGAGTTTTGTTTTGGTATGAGCACGATAGTGCAAATGAAATAAAACCCAAGGTCTAGAACCCGGATTTTGGTTTGGGTCGGTTAATTATCTCCAAACCCAGACTTTAGGGGGCGAAATTCTGAGTCGTATGCAGTTCCTAGGTCACTGCATGCGTTGTACGGCATACTGTTTGTTCATGCATTCATATAATTGTGCATCTAATAAATTTCTGCCTTGTGGTACTAATGAGGGCATTTATCTCACTAAGCGTAAGCTTACTCCCTATAGATTTCTATTGGTGCAGGAGAACATCTTCGTCAATCCGGGCCGAGGCATGCCCGTAGTAAGTCTCGGATAGAGACGGGTTGGAGTGATCAGAGAGCGAAGAGGATATTTTGTAATAGATATTTAGATACTTTCATGTATTTATGCATTACTTAGATTTTATGCAGTTCCGTTATGAACTGCATTCGTTTGTAATATTGTTTTGGTATGGGTCTTACGAGCCCACACAATTAGTTAATTTATAACATAGAAGTAATTTTAGTTAAATTGCTCTATATTACTTGTCTATGGGCCTAGTGGTAACGTAGAGTGGAAGGAGCCTTGTGTGTCGTATGAAAGGCCTATGATCAGCAAAGGGGTTGATAATAGACCTTTATACGGTACACGGCGACCTATCACGACAACGATACTGTTGGGTCGTTATAACACCTGCAAAACGAGAAAATAGCTATAAAGGGTACAAGAGGGTGTTTCGGTGTGGTTACTTTAATGCCTAAGTAATCTCTCTTATGATAAGAGTAAAATTATAAAGTAATAGAAAAAGTGAGAGAATCCAAGAGAGCCCCTTACCTTAGGGTCTTATCTGGTATTTATAGTAAGTGACTCGATATGTGTACTCAAATGGGTTTAGGAGTTAGGCTTAAGTCATAATATTACTAATTTAGGTCTTCGACCTACTCTACTAAAAAATGGTATCAATAAGTCTAGTTGAGTCAACTGATTCTGAGTTATTCTTTATCTCCTTGATGTATAAATTGGCGGAAAGTTCAGTTTTTCCAAACTCTTTTTTGCTAATATATGTGTTAACCATAAGAAGTGCCTAAGATCTTAAATATGACCATTAAGCAACAATAGTGATATAAGGACTATAGACATGAAGAAATTGAATTTGTTATATTTACCTTAATTGAAAATTATGATTTAGACTGTGTACAATAGATAAGTATGAGGTGAAAAGATATGTTGGCTAGCTATGTGATAGCAAAGGAAATAATGGAAGAAATGATTATAAGTTCTAAAGGACTAAGTAATACAAAAGTTTGAACTAACTAAAGGATAGATGGTGATAAAGGAGTGTAATAGGAACATGCTAGTTTGATACGAGTAGTGATAAGGGTAAAATCATATATAATAATATGATGGTTGTGGTGTTTAAGATAAGAGCCTAACAACGTTATGGTAATAGACTAGATACTATGGAAAGACAACATCAGCAAAAAGGAGGAGTGAAATAAGATCGATTATATTAAGCTTATATAGTAAAAGTTAGAAAAATAAGATGAAAGAAGTAATGAGACAAGTAAGTTAAAAAAAAAAAGTTCATAGGTTGATAAATTTGAGGTTAAGATACAGGAGTCAACATTGAAGGATTTTACTTTTAACAATAGTTAAAGATTGTGATGTGATATGATGTGGAAATCAAAGTTGCGTAGTCAAAGTGCAGTATTAGGTTACAAAAATAGATGTCTTAGATTGTGGAAGGTTTGAGGACAAAACCTTTTATAAGGATGGTAGGATATAATACTTGAGGATTTTAACCAAGATGATAATTTTAGGATCTGAGCTCCTAAATTTAGAGTATTGAGCAATGTTATCTGTTTTAGTTTAAGTTTCACGATTAAGCTAGAAAAGTCAGATAAAGTATTCTAATAAAGTCAACTTCTCAAAATATGTTATATAAAAAGATTAATTCAATAAAAACATCACTTTATCGATAAAGTCAATAAATATTAAAAATATGAAATTCAAGCTTTTAAATGTAACAAGTATTAGAGATACATCATTTAACTTATAAAAATAATAAATGAAGCAAATTGTGTAAATAATATACATGTATTTACCTGTGATATGCAATATATGTATTAAATATATAAATATAATAATAAATTATGAAAAAATAAGGTAAATTAATATAAAATAATGAAAAATTAATTAAAAAATGGATGGATAAGTCACCAAATAACCTGAAAACGTGAGTCATCACAAAATTAATAAGGAAGTGACACGTGACACCTATTTAATACTTAAGCAAATGAAAAAAAGACGTGCATACACATGTCTCGTTTTCATTTAATCAAATCAACTTGAAAACCTATAAATAGGACCTTAACCCTCATTTACAATATTTTGGAACTTTGAAAATACAAGAAAATAATTTAGGAAAAATACAAAAAAAATAAAATAAAATAAAAATAAGGGCAAATTAAGTTTAAGGCCATTCAATAAGCTATCCACAACCTAACTTGGAGTGGCTTGGGGATCTAACAAAGTGTGGCTAAAGAATATTTTCCAACATGGTGGGGTAGTTGGAGGGTAGTGGGAAGCGGTCAGATCAGGTAAACCCATTTTCTATCCGTAAGTCCTTTCAATTTCTAAAAATATGAAATGGTGTTAATTAATTATGAAATTTGATTTTTTCGGGTTACTTGATTTGTATTAATATGCTAATTTTTTTTAATTAAATAATACATGGAAATATAGGGTTCGTAAGAAAATGCCTTGTTTCGACAAAAATTGAATTAATTTTTATAAATATTGGATGATGTTGTTTCAAGCCTAATTTTTGTATATAGAACACTCAATAGAAATATTTAATTTTAGTAACAATAATTTTTGAAAAAAAAAATTGTTTACAGTTTATTATAATTATTTTGAATAGAGTTGGTAATTTTGTTATTTTAGTGTATTAATTAGTTTTGTTTGAAATTAATGAATGTGCCCAACACATTTTGACTTCTATAGGTTTATAAGGATATTTGGAACACTTAATATTTATCTTACACATAAATTTGTTTATTTTTCCTAATTTTTCATAATTTCAAGCTAAAACCACTATTTTAATAAAAACTGATAATAACTAACTTAGTGTAATCGATGGTTAATAATTAAATTGCATATTTTTGTGAGTCTATAAGATTTTTTGTGGACTTAATCAAGTTCATATGCCATTTACTTTTTATTTTCCTAATATAAGCTTATATATTGATTTAACATGTAAATAGTAAATAGTACTATTATGATAATTGATAAGATAATGCAAGATTAGTATTTTAGATATAAAATGAACGTTGTTCATGTTTGTAAAGTATAATTTTAGGGTTTTTTAGCATACAAGTAAAGGTTCTTCAGGTTAATTACAGAGTTACGGTAACATACCATCAAGTTAGTAGTGAGAAAGACTATTTTCAAGCGATAGCCATATTGATCAGTCTTGTTTCTTACAATATATTAATAGTATCAAAACAAAGAGCACAATGATATAAAATGTATTGAAATCAGATAAGGAATGAGTGAAACATGGTCAAATGTAGTTTAAAAATGCAATGATGAAAGATTATAAGAGTTTAGGTTCGACCTATGGTTGATTTGAAGATTGTGTTTACATTTTCTTAGATATGATAAGTAAGGAAGGATTATGTCACAAAGTTTAGGATTTTGTGCAATTAATAAGTCTATGTAAATGGATTTAACCTATGCTTAAAGTAAATATATTGCTACTCAAAACATTATGTGCTATTTGATGTTGGGTTGATTGAATATAGCCATATCTTAATTAAAATGAAATGATTCTATGATGGGTCCTAATGTGGTGATTTTGAATAACAGTAGCTATATCTTAGTTAAACCATTATACTACTATGTTGGGTGTTAATGTGGTATTTACGAATGATTGTATTAACTTGAGGAGTTGAGTGATTACTAACCCGATCTTCTAGGTGTTTACTTAAGTGAACCTTAAGCGAGATGCTAGATTTCTACTATAGAGAGTTCAAAAACTAGAATTAGATAACTAGGTTGAATAAAACTTAAAAGATTGGATTTATTAAATGATATACTTGAGTTGTTATTGCATAGCTTACCATGTCATGCCATAAAAGGGACTTACAGGTGAGAATTTTCAAAATGATGCTTTTAGGTGACTATGAAAAATCATGGCTTTACGAACTCAATTTTTGGAAGCATATAAATTCTCATTGCCCAAACATCTTAACTATTTTGATAGTCTGATTTGGTAAACTATAGTATATAGTCTAATTTTCTAAAATAAAGTTGAGGATCTTACTCCCAAGCAACTCCTAATTGCTTTTTTTATTTGGTAGACTATAGTGTGTAGTCCAATTTGGTTGAAGGTCCTCCTCTTCGACAACTCTTTATTGCCCTAAGTTCCTAGACATTGTATCTAGATACTTGGCTATATCGACTAACCGGATTAGGATATTGAAACGGCATAGGATATCTATAACGATGCATGCCACCTATATGAGCATAGCATGTTGCATTGCTAGTAATAAATGCTTAGTTAGGCTAATGTATGTGTGAAGCCGAACGTACTAGTCATGATTGAAATGTTTCAATTGTGATATTGCTGATATTATATTGTTTGTTATCTACTCTCACTTAGCTTTAGTAATATAAGTCAGAGTCAACAACTTTTGGATGGAACTTACTCTAAGTAAGAAATTTTGCTATTTTGAAGATGACAAAAGAAAAGGATGGTTCATGTTTTAATGTAAATATTAGGCTATACATATAAGTTATATCCAAATGTTTAGCTGAACTCTGATGTAACAACCCTATTATCAAATAAATAATGTTTTATTTTGATGAATAAACAGGTTGAGTTAAGTTTATAACAGGTATTCATGTGTGATGGTATATCTCATGCTATGCCGAGATGTGATATATATACATTAAAATACGTGATATATAGAATAATATCGGTTGATTAAATTTAAAACTACTACAGTACTAAAGTAATGAAATTACAATTTCTCCCTACATACTTGAAGTGTGTGTATATAATCTTTTTCACATTCAGTAAGATGTACAATGTACTATAATGATAATTGATTAAATCAAGCCAATTAAATTACTAAATTAATTTTAAAAATTTTACATCATTTTGTCCCTAAAATACCTATATAGCACCAAGTATATGCATACATAATACATATGCTTTCTTCGTACATTGCATTATGCAAAATACGATATACATAATTTTTTCATGTATCAATATACCGTATATTTTACTAGTGTATTCTATAAAATATTATGAAATGTAATATACTCGGTTGGTCGTCGCCTAACCTAAATCTACGCACCTAAATACCTATAACATCACATCCCAACTATATGTTAGTCCAAGAAATGACAACAAGAGAGAACATCTCCCTCAATTTCATGATTGAAAATCGGTTAACCAACGAAACAAGGATACCCTCCCATGCTTTGGCCCTGGACTCAGTATAACACATCAATTTTACTCTCGCTCTCCCTCTTTGGCCTTTCTCCCAAATGAAATCCCACTGCCCCTCACTTTCATTGTCGGTTTTTTTTTTCTTTTTTTTTTCATCAGTTGCTCTTAAAATCACATAGCACACTTTTACCCTATCTCTCTTGGATTATCTCCTACTAGACACCCTCTCTCATCATATCTCTCTCTCTCAACAATCTGTCTTCCTTCCATCAGAAAGCATGTGGGAAGCTTGGACTTAAATCTATCATCTAGACATTGAAAATATTAGATTGTCTTCCCTTTTTCCCATCTCGGCAACTTCCAATACAGGTAAGAGAGTGACTCTCACTCCCTCCTTATCTCTCATTTCCCTTCTTCTCTTTCTCGTTGATTTATCTCTTCCCTTGTCATTTTTTTCTTTTTAACTGTATCCTCGCCCGTGCCATAACAGCTACGGTTTTAGAGAACCCAAAAACAGAAAATTCCGTGTCAACCAAAGAGCCCTCCATTGAGAACTCGGGCGATTACCACCGAGGAACCGCAACGACTAGCAACCAAACTAGATTTAGGCAACAAAACGCCAGTGAGCGATGCGACTCCAAATCGTTATCTAGCTGTTTATGATTGGACAAACCCAGGTAAGTCACTGTGTTTGTGCATGATTTTATCATTAGATTCTTTGTAGGATTCAAAATTTATGAATGCAATTTATCAAGAGTTGATGAATGGAAATAATTGAGATGTATAGGAGTTGTCGTGCTTTGTAACAAGAATATAGAAAAAAAAAAAAAGAGAGAGAGAGAGAGAAAAGCCTCTTGTTATGGCCGAGAATCAAAGATGAATGGGGACATTAGTTGTAGTTGCTTAGGAAGCAATACTCTAGTTAAGAGTTGGATAAAAACCCATCTACGGAGCTATGAATATATATGAGGAAAGTTATAATTTTTTGTCGTTCAGCCAAGGAATAAGTAGAAATAAGGGGGGACAGCATGATAAAGTCGAGGGGATTGGAAATCTTGGGAAATTTAAAACATACTTTTAAAGTATGCCACAGGTGATTAATACGTAAAGCTGTATTTTGAAACTAAGAGCCACTTTGACCATCCGTTTACATTAGGAAAAGGAATTCTTAAGGCTTACGTGGAAACATATTACAAATTTGCCTTGATTGTATATTCTAGTAAGCAAAACATCAAGAGTGTAGAAATGATCAAGCAACTTATAATAACAGAAATAACAAGGTAATGGTAGTAGTAATGGATACATGTTTCCTCCTCCTCTGTAACCTCAGGTTTCCTAGCATCTTCTTCCTTGGGCTCACTTTCGTTGGTGCTATCTACTATATCTCTTTGGAGCACCATGACACATCGGTTTGGACACTCAGTAACCCTGTATCTGAAGCTTAATCATTTACAACATTTCATCTCACTAAACATCCGTCCAGAGATCTATCCTTGCTCATATATTTTTGGGGACGACCTACCTCAGCTTGGCCTGGCTATCCTACTCTACCATATTGACCTGTTTGGCTATCGTCAGGTTAGTCATTGTTTTCCTTGGCTCGGTATGGTCTCCTAGGCTTAGCTTGTACAGGTTTGCGTGGTATTGGGCTCAAGAGAATGTCACCCTAGGTCTGCTTGGAACATTTCTCTTTTACTTTTCAACCCTTTACGCTATCTTAATGGCCTCTTCCAAATTATAAAACCTTTATACTTTCATGATATTGCGAATCTCATACTTGAGCCTAGAAATGAACCTCGATTCTGTATGGGCCTCTAACTCTTCTACATCGGCTCAGATCATTAACATCTAGAACTTTCTAACATAGTCACTGGTAAATTAGCTTCCTTGGCGAAACTCCTGTAAGTTTACAAACATATCTTATAGGTACGTTTCGAGCACAAATCTGCCTCTTAACAACCTTTTCATCTCATCCTAACTTCTAACACTTTTTCTTTCATCTCTTGTTCTAATTGCATTCAGATTCTTCCACCACATGGTGGCATACCCAATAAACTCCATTGCATCAAGTTAGAATTTGATCGCTTCCTCATTTTCATAACATTCAAATAATTTCTAGACCTTCTCTTCCCACTCCAAGTGTTTGTGTTCATCTACATCTACATCTCTACTTCTACCAAAGGGTGGGATTTTCACCTTAACATTATCTAGCTCTTGAGGGACTCGACATCCTTGTCCTTATGTTAAGAAATAATCAACTTCCTCTTCCTAACCAAATCCTTCAAGATCCTATTCCTCATCATCCTTGACAATCTCTTTTAACTTTAGTCTTCATTTAGTAGCTCCTCTAGCTCGAGGAGGTCTAATTAAGTGATTGGTTCAGTTGATTTAGCTATAGTGTCTATCAAGTGTGCTAACCTGTAGGTTTTGTTATTGTATACCTTGGGGTTATTGCCTGTTAGCTTATATTGGGGTGACTAGACTCTCAACAAGGTTCATGAGTCTATCAAGTTTGTCATCAATGAACCCTAAGGTATTACTATCATTATAACCATGACCAACTTAAGCACCACTACCTTGGTCACTAATAACTCCCTAAACATTTGAATCAGACATAGCGTAATACCTTTTAGAATAGATTAACAAACTACTAACAACTTTAGTCCCTAAGGTTACTTAAACACAATAGAGATAAACTTACTCTGTTGTCATAATGAAAACAGAGTATTAATGAAACTATACTTACGGATACATAAGCATACAACAGTAGCTACGGAAGGAACACAGTAGCCACCAACAATAAAGTAAGCCAAAACTTCACTATAACTTGATACACTCCTTAGCAGAGCTATGCATTGATACTAGTGAAGCTAATGCATCTCTAAGGTCAAATACATAAAGAGACATTAAAACGAAATGAACTGGAAAGAAACAAAGAAAAAGCTAGCAAAGCCCGAGCAGCTATCGAATGGATATGATACACCACTTAATCCTTCTTAACTAACAATCCATCGGATATGATATACCAGTCCTGGTTAAAGGGTCACTCGCCACTACTCCTTATGAAAGAGAATAAATAAGAGTTTAGTGATAACAAGAACCTTAAGGTTACCTAAGATGAATGATTCTATATTCAAAGTTGGATGTTTGCATACAAGGAAAGTAGGGCTTAAATACTTGCCCACTAAGGTTATTTTATGATTACTTTTCGTAAATCATACTAAAAAGGGGTAAAAAAGACAAAGAATATTCAGTATAGAAAAGAAAAGTATCATTCTAGAATGTTGTGTCAGAAGGCATGTATCACTAGATGGGTAGACATCAGGAGTATGATACAACAGGGACAGAAATAAGAAGTGTTGGTAATTGGGGGCTGACTTGGTCTGGTTAGGACATTAGCTGAATCAATGTCAGGCACTAGTAGTTGATTGGAGAGTTATACTTGACTAGCCTTTTCTGGGTTACCTTTTAGATTAAGACTTCACAATTGGAGCAGGAGCATGTTGGACGTACAAAAGGATCTAAGAGACAAGTTGGCAGGAGGTCAGATCAGATAGGAGTCCTTGTCTTGATTATAGCTTAGAGCTAGTATTTTCCGTATAAGCCCTTGCAGCCCTTTAGCTTAGCTTCTTGTGATCAGTCTACGGGGTTAATTTCTATTACTAATTAGGTGAGGAATTGGAAAAGTATAGAATATTAGTACCGATGCATGTCACGTACATGAGCATTACATGAATTTCTTGCATAGATAGTTTGTATTGATGATTCGGGTTATGAAATTAAATGTTCTATAGTATTGATCCTTGTGAATGTGTATTATGTTTATTCTGTGCTTGTTATATCCACTCTCGCTTGGCTTATAGAGAGTTGAGGGTGTTGTTGGTGAATTTTAGGAATTGGAAATATCCTGTAAAGATAAGACAAATACTTTTCTAGTATGGCCACTTTGATGCCTAAGTTAGTAAGCAAGAATGAGAAAGGTAAAGTCAAGAAGTTAAGAGTTATCAAGTATCTCTTACAGAGTTTTTTTCCTGTATTTATTGGAGATTGTTATGTCTAGAGGAGCAGTTATTGGAATAACTATTGAGACATATGAAAGCTTATTGATTAGATACCATCCCTTAAACATAGGGAGAGCAGGTAGTTATATAATATAATCATGCTTGTGATAACTGTTTGTACCATGAAGTTGAATTCAAATCAGCAATGGAATTATGTTACTCGGTGTAGTGCCGAGAATGAAGATTACTCAATAAGGTGCCAAGAATATAGATTTCTTAGCCTGTTGGCAGCTGAATGGACAAGTAAGACAAGTAGACGAAAATTGACTATCAACATTTAACCCCTAACTCTCGTATCCAAGAATTCGACAAAGGGAGTAGTAAACAATGCTCTAAAGGCCGAGTAGGGACCAATTCTTTAGATGTCGATTGAAATAGGAAGCAAGATGGTTCGCTTCCTAATCGAAAAGTTGCAACTTTCAAATTCGCGCCTATTTAAGAAACCAAAAAGTATGTGGTATGACACCTGTCACTTCAGTCATCATTACATGGCAAGCTTACTAACTGTTGGAGAGTTTTCAATCATTAGATTTCTATCTTGAAACACATATCGACAATCCGTACAACTATCAAATCAGCGCATCATTACCATAAAAAAAATTTGCAGTTACAAGGATAAGCTATTTATATTTAAAGGACTTTTCAAAATCATAATTCATTTCTACTCAAAGTCACAAACAAATTTTCTCACTTTTTCATCTTTACTCTTAAGTTCTTTAACTTCTGTGATACCATTCTTCATAAACATTTGGGTATGGTTCGTAATGTTGTCCATTGACTTGTTCTCTTCGATTCTAAAGCAATGGAAATTGAAGCCAGTTCTCCTCCCTAAATAAGGAGCGAGGTATCGTGTTCTTCTGGTAGCTCAACCGACAGTATTAAGGAAAGGTAGGATATACTCACTTAGATAAATGCTCTTGCTGTGGATGATTATCCTAAGGACAAAGAAGAGAGATCTTTGGTGACATATTTGTACAACTACATAGCTTACTTGCATGACTCTCTAGATGGAACTGCCAGTTCTGTTGATAGAGTTCTCGTTACGAAGTAAAACCAATACTAACAAGATCCTCCTAGAATGTGGAATTTGAGGAAGCAGAGAGAGGAGAAGAAGGCATGTTTCTTAAGGGAGCGTGAGTTCCACATATATCTAAAATATTTAGATTTTGCGTTGCGCTTCCCTTTCTCAGCTTTTATTAAGGGCTTCTTGAATGACTTGAAAGTTATGATCAGTATGTTCTTATCTAACACATACTGGCTTCTAATAGCTTTTCAAATAGTTTGTGAAGAAGTCGAAGTCAGGGCTACACCTCAACTGTTTCGATCTTTCTTTACAATTAGGATGCAGCCTGATAGGTGATACTTTAGCACTGCAAGGTATGGGCGGAAGTTCATGGATGGATTAGAGTCTAAGATCCACAAGTGGTATGATAAATTTGTGTCGGTAGTATTTGATAAAGAGTAGGACTTTTGTTCCCAATGGATTGAGCCAATCTATACTAAAGATATTGATCTGATGTTGAATGATGCAGCAACGACGAAGAAAATTCTAGAAAGGAGGAAGAACAAAATGTTCTTTTAGGACATTGAGAGAATTATATGGTGTTATGAAAGTGAAGACCCAATTCTTTCAGAAAAAGAAGGTACACTAATTAGTTACCACCATACTAAGTATAGCCATAAGAGGAAAGCCGTTCTTGTGACTTAGGGGGAGAATTGTTGCCTTTATGCCTTGCTTAGTACGACGAATGTGAGTTTATTATTTTCTCATGTTAATATTAACCTATTTGCTTATGTTTTAGATATAGGTACTCTCAAGGTAAACCCTGCCAAGCTACTTACCCAAGCAAAGGCCAAAAAATCAAAAGCTAATAAGAGGATAGCCACAGTGACAACAACCACTCAGCCTACTACTGTGAAGAAAACGGCAAAAGAAGACACATCCAAGCAGGCAGTAGCATAAAAGAAGACCTCGTGGTTGTCCGACGAGAAAAGGAGGAAGAAAAAATAGTGTTAACCAAGGTCCATCATTCTGTGGAGCCTTCGATCGAAAATATTAACCTTCCCAGGTGCTAAAGCCCGGTTGTGATTGATGCTACTGAGTCTCTAACCCTTATCTCAGAGGGCGTTAAAATCTGATATTATATATAATACTGGTCAACTGCATATATTGTTTGGCATATTGCATGTGCAAGCATTCATATGATTGTAACAATGTGTTTGATAACTTATTTGCTTGTATGGTACAAGGGATAGCTCACTAAGCTCTTGTAGCTTGTTCCCCAATAGTCTTTCTTTTGTAGGTATACATAAGATGGGATTGGGATAAGTCTCGAGTACTGAGTGCGAGATGAAAATATGTACAGTAGTATTAGAATTAGTTGAGATCTTTATAGGTGATGCATAAACATTCTTTGTAGAAAGCATTCATATGTTAGAATTTAATATAATTTAATTTTTCCTATAGCTTTATAGTGTTGGTATATCCTATCTTATTATTTGGTAGGGGATACCGATTCTCTACGGTTTTAAGGAACTATGGGATATCGGATATCTATAGTTATTTATATTTATATTTTATATTACATTACAATAAATTAATTACTTGAAAACCAGTAATCTTAGTGATTTATTATTTAGAGTTTTGCAATTTTTGGCTTACAAGATGGTTTTCATATCATGGTAACACACATGTTATGGAAATTTTAAGTATTCTTACTAGGCCCCCTTTAGGGTCCTGACAACTCCGATACCTAAGTTAGTAGGGTAACTTATGTAGAAAATATATGAGTAAGTAACGAGTCTCAAAGTGCTCTTACAGAGTTTCTTTCCAATATCTATAGGTGGTTGTAGTGTCTAAGGTAGTTGTCGGAATAACTATTAATATACGTAGGAGCTTATTAATTTGACATCACTCCTGATATGTAAGGAGAGTAGGACGTTATGTAATCTAACCATGCTTATGATAACCGTTCACGCCATAGACTTGAATTCAAACTAGGAATGGATTTATTCTACTTTGCAAAAATGCTGTAAGTCATTTATCTAGTGGTATGCTGAAAGTTTAACTACCCCACATATTGATGGCCGAATGAACGAGTATATCAAATGAGCAATAACCAACTATCAAAATTTGCCCACTAACTCCCATGTTTAAGTAATCAATAAAAGAAGTCACATATATATACTGCACTAGAGGCTGAGTGGAGGAGTGATTCTTCAGATTAATACCGAGTAAGACGGGAAGTATGACATATCACATCTTAGTTGAAAGGTTGTAATTTCTATACTCCCGCCTCTTTAAGAAACCAAAAAGTTGGAGGCATGACAACTGTCGCCTAAGTCATGATTTTGTTATAGGCTTAATAACTATCAAAAAGTTGTCAACCATCAGATTTCTATCACGAAACATGCATCAATAATCCGCTCCATTACCAAATCAGTGCATCATTATTGTCAGAAGCAGATTTGTAGTTACAAGTATGAATCGTCCATATATAGATTACTGCTCACAATCAGAATTCATTTCTCTAGTCATATCTTAAACTTTCATTCGCTTCCTCATCTTTAAACTTACATTCTTCGACTTATGTTATATCATTTTGCATAACCATTCAGGTATGGTTCACAAAGTTGCTTGTTAACTTGTCTTCTTCGATTCCGGGGCAACGGAAACTGAGGCCACTTTCCTCCCCCTAAATAAGGAGCGAAGCGACATGTTCTTCAAGCGATTCAACTGATAGTATGGAGGTAAGGTGGGATAAACTTTCTCAGGTTAATAAGCTTCCTGTGTATAATTACCTTGAGGATAAGTAATGTGCTTAGGAGCTTAGTTATCAATAGGACTATACTTGATATAATGCACAAGTTGATATCAAGGTTTACCCACCACTAATCCTAAGCTACTTGGCAAGATTAGATAAGAGTGTATGAAAGATAGACTTAGAGAGTGTTATCTCACAAGAATAGAATATTTAATCTTAATTGTAAGTTATCTATGACTTATAAAGAAAAGAGACTATTTATAGTAAGTCCTTAGGGTAATATTACAAATAACACAATTATAAGAAAGTGTATACAAAAAGGGAATTCCTAATACATATGAAAAAGGGTAGAAAGGACAAAAGACTAAAATGGAAAGGTAGTACAATGTCAAATGAGATAAATAGGTGGTAGTACAACATTGGCCCCGTACGAAGATTCTCTTAACACAACAGGCGATAGGGATTAAGATGTTGTGACAATAAAGGGGCTTAGACGAAAGAAATGGTAGCATGTTATGAGAAAACTACTCAGCCAATAAGTAAGTCTCTCATCACTCAATAAAACCTCTCGACTGCAGTTGATAAGATTACTTGACATACGGTCCTTGGTAAGGGATGGTCAGTAACATCACTACCAAAGTTATAGATCAATGTATAGCAATGCGAGGAGCTTAAGGAGTTCAGCTACATTCCTTTAGTGTAAAGTTTCTCGTCATCAATAGATTACTGAGAGAGGATTCTTTAGGTGAGGGATTAGAGTCCTCAAAGCCAGTCGAGAGAGACATCCTGGTGAAGAGGATGAGAATACTACTATCGTAGAAGGGTCGTCATTTGCAATTGAGGTAGCATCGAATATTGATAAAAGATTGAGGAAGGAACTCATCGACTAACTACCTACCAAGAAATCCAAGGGCTTAGATGAAAGGGTGAAGGAGGCAATGCAATCGAAAGCTCTTGGCATCAATAGTGCTAAATTCGTCCCCAACAATGAGGTCACCGAGTACTTTGTCCCTTGTTAGAGCCACCAAATTTCGAATACTAACTCGGTCCTGGGAGACAGGATGAAATCTTTACCTCTAATGGAAGGGATTATTCTTCCAAAAGATAGAGATATTGCTAAGAAGGACATTAGCAGGATCAACGGTTGCAATAAGGCCCATATTGTAGCCAAACTGTATGATGTGAGTATCCATAATCATTACTTTTAATTATCGAATTCGTTCGATTTATTAACACATTTTCTTTTGTAGATGAGCAACCACATTCTAATAGCTTTGGAGGAGGTCAACAAAGAGGCGAAGAAGGTAATATCTTCAGTTGTATCCATGTATTATTCCCATTCATTCCTGATTGTGTTAAATGAATTTACTATAGAAAGTTAAGGATGCATACAATGCATCAAAAGCCTAAAATGTTATTGCTAAGAATGTAAGGATAAGGGCTAAGATGGAGGTGAGAAAGCTCTAAGAAGAACTTACTGTCGAGTATTTGTTGTATATCCTTCATCATTCCAGGCTAATAAAAATGCTCCTTCAATATCTCAATCATCCTCTTTTCCTTAAAATGGTTGGCTAAACCCCCAACATGAGCTTCTCAAACGAGTAGCTCCCTTATAGAACCACTCAGCATGTACATCTGCTTACCCTTCATTAAGAACCCCTCACTTAAGTAGAACCCTTCTGTAGCTCCTCTAGTACTGCACTTGGCTACTAAAGGCCTAAACTGTAGGTTATGCTCACATAGATCAAGTAAAGTATCGAATCCAAGCACCTTAGCTTATAACGTTGTGATGAGGGTATGACAGCGAGAAAGTGCATCAACTACTGTATTGGTGCTTCCTTTCCTATATCTAAGGACATAACAAAAGGTCTCCAAGAACTCGACCCACTTGTCGTCATGTCGAGAAAGCTTCTACTGCCCGTAAAGATGCTTGAGAGAATCATGATCCAAATAGATGATGAATGCTCTCAGCAACAAATAATGCTACCAATTCTAGAGTATACGGACAAGGGTATAGAACTCCTTATCGTAGGCTGAGCAATTCAAGGCAGTATCTGGGAGTTTTTTGATAAAGTAGGCAATGGGTCGGTGCTCCTCCATAAGGACAACACCAGAATCACCACATTCAACCTCAAAAACCTTCTCTAAATCTGGCAGGGTGAGTATTAGAGCATACGTTAGCATAAACTTTACACCTTCAAAACTCCTCTAAGCCTTTTCTATCCATCTAAACTCAACGTTCTTCTTAGTTAATTCAGTCAATGGCATAGTTATGGAACTAAAGTTCCGAATAAATCTCTAATAAAATGAGGCTAGACTATGGAAGCTCCTGACTTTAGCAGCAGTAGTCGGCATAGGCCACTCGTTAATAGCTATAAATTTTTCCTCATCAACTTGAACTCCCCTCCTTGAAATGACATATCCGAGGAATGCAATCTCGCTTTGACCGAACACGCATTTCTTTAAGTTATCAAATAATTTCTCGATGCAGAGTATGTTAAACACCAATCTCAAATGTTTGACATGAATGAAGAGGTTAGCACTGTAGACCAGAATATCAACAAAATAAACTACAACACATTTACTGATCAAAGATCTGAGTACATGATTCATTAGTCACAAAAACGTACTAAGTACACTAGTTAGACCAAATGGCATCACCAACCATTTGAATAGATCATCCCTTATCTTAAAGGCCCTTTTTTATTCATCCCCAAGTCTTATTCATATCTAGTGGTAGCCACTCTTTAAGTCAATCATAGAAAAGAAACAAATGCCATGTAACTCATCAAGCATATAATTAGGCTATGAAATCAGGTATCAGTATTTGATAGTGATATTATTGATAGCACGGTTGTCAATGCACATTCGCTACATAATACAAGGTAAGTGCACCTATCAATTTTAATATAGTAGATGTAAGTCTTAGTCAAACCCTCAAAGACTTTAAGTACTAAAATTAACCTTAGCTCTATTTTCTAACTGGAAAATTGTGATGGGTTGAATGAATTAAAAACACTAAAATTAACAAACTATCGTAATTATGAGACTTGATTAAGCAATTTAGAAAGCGATAAAATTAAGAATGACTTCAAAAAGGCAAATAATGTATTTAGGAATTATTTCCCCTAGTATTTAACATGTGACTGTTTAAAATGTATCCAATTCAATATCTATTATTCTTAACCGGAGAGATTCACAATTAAAGTTAATACCTTTTTCAAGCATATTAACCCTAATCCTAAATTATTTATCAGAATCTCTTCACTTAATAATATAATTCAGAATTGCATTAATGTATAATGAATTTCCATACAAAAGAACAACTTTCTAGAAGAAACATGTATTTTATCTCTAAGTACACATATAATTCTCTCCAATTATGTCAAGATCTCATTATACATGTGATTTCTCAATCATCATGCACAATATCATAGATTGATACCTTAGAAATATCAATTAGAAATTAAAAAACATAATTGAATCAAGAAAAGATAGAAAATTTATTGAAAATTATTAATAAATCTAATAGTCACATGAAACCTTAGGTTCCACAATCCTAAATACAAGAATTTTAAGCTATCATAATGAAACTAAAAATGAATTGCAACAAAATCAAGAAATAAAACATGAAAAACCCCTTTTGTTAATGAAAAATCTCTTTAATCTCGAAGTTAGGTGTTGCTTTTGCCTTTTTCTTCTCCTTCTATTCAAGTCTCTTTTCTTTTAAATGTCCAAAATTATGCCTGAAACCCTAGTAAGTCCTTTTATAATGTATTGTAACGTTTCTTTTTTCGTCACCAGACACAGCCTGAGATACAGTTGTATCCCTAGGTTATGTAACTTACTGACCTTGGCACTTAAAATTTTCCTGGATGGACACAGTCTGGGGACATAGTTGTGTCCTAGACTGTGTAACTTTCTGATAAAAAATTGCCACTTTCTCCTATTGTTTATGTAACTTCAAAATTTCATAACTTAATCATTTTAACTCTAAATTGAGTGAAACTTGATTCCTTTTCTTCGTTTTCAATCCAAGAATGCGTTCAAACCTTGAAATCAAAGTTTTACTCAATTAAGTATCAATTTCTTTAAAGAAAACCAAAGATGTAAGGGAAATACTATAAAATCACCATGTGAAATATATTTAAAATAAGAGTTATCATTACATTCCATCCTTTTTCAGTACGGACATAGTAGGTACAATATAAGGACTCATGCTCTTACGGACATATCCACAATCCATCAACTCATCCACCTGTTTCTTCGATTCAGCTATCTACTCTGCATTGAGCTTATAAGTAAGTCAGTTTGGTAAGGCAGCCCTTGGTTAGAGGTTGATGCAATGGTCAATACCTCTTAAGGGAGATAAACCTTTCGGCATCACAATAGGGAATAGGTCACTAAATTCCTGAAGTAGCTACTATACTTTGGCAGGTAAGTTCTCGGCCTCTCTAACCTTTAAGAATCTCCTGACTAAAAGGTATACATAGTCCTCGGCCTTCAGTTCTTAAGCAAAATAAGCTTTGGAAATCACCAAGGACTTTCGCTGTAGAGATCTAGCAACCTTTTCTTAGGCTTCTTGCACTTCCTTAAGACTCATAGGTATCAATATAATTTTCTTCCTATCCTTCTAGAACATGTAAGTATTTCTATACCCATCAAAGAATACTCTCAAGTCAAATAGCCACGATCAGTCGAGTAATATGTGAGATGCACACATGGGAAGAACATCACACAGTATCTCGTCCCTATACCTATCACCAATGGTAATCGGTACTCTAACTTGCTTAGTAATGTATAGTTCTCCTTTCTTATTTAGCAAATGAATCTTGTACAGCTTGGGATGTAGCAAGGTTGGCAATTTTATGGCCTTAACTACCTCTTACACGATGACATTGGTACATCTCCCTCTATCAATGATTACGGCGTATAGCTTGCGATTCACTCGACAAATTGTATGGAAGAGGTTCTCTCTTTACTCATTCTCGTTAGCCACAAAAGCACTAAGAGATCATTGAACAATAAAACAATACTTGGCTCCACCCTCAAGATATATCTCAGCATCAAGGTCTACCTGAAATTCTTCTTGCGTCTAACTAGTTTCCACTTCTTCCCCTCCTTCACTTACACTTTCTACTTCAAACTGGGGCTTATCTGCCTTTATGGTCAGGACTTGATGGTTCGAACATTGATTAGCTATGTATCCATAGCCAAGGTATTTAAAACATTTGATTTCTCAGGTTTTCCTTCTTGAACTTTATCGTAGATCCCTTTGGATCTTAGGCTTATCGATCTTTCTCTTACCTCGACCTTCTTCTAGTCGACTTGGCATCTGACCTCGGCGTTCTACCTTAGAACTGTTCGACGCTCTATCATCCCCTTGCTGGCTTGATAAGCTACTCCTATTTGTTATTAATGTGCAGCTACTCAACATTCAACTAAACTAGTTTTGTTGTTGCCATTCAACTCTCTAGGTCATATGGATAGTTTCATCTAGAGTTGTGAGATTCTATAATTCCATGATGTTACTAATCTTAGCCCATAGTTTAGAGATGAATCGTACTATAGTTCATCTTTCAGGCTTGTCGACATCGTATTGTATCATGAGCAACTAAAACTCTTGGACATAGTCATTTATGGATCTATTACCTTGCCTCAAGCCTTAAAGTCATCAGAAAGTGTCTTGTTCGTAATGTTTGGGGATGAACCTACTCCTCAAAACTCTCTTCATCTCATTCCATGTTTGGACTTAGTGTCGAGCCCCTAAGTGGATAATCTGTAGTTTCTTCCACCACATTGCCGTATACCTAGAAAATTCTAACATATCTACTCGAATGTGGACAGCATTTTCATAATCATAAAAGTTGAATATCTTTTCGATCTTCTCTTCCTAATATAGGTAGTTATTAGCACTATTGGACCTGTTGAAGGTTGAAATTAGTACCTTAAGATGTTTAGCACCCTTTGGTGCTCTAAACTTACACTCATCAATCTTAACATACTGTTCTTCTTCCTCTTCATACTCTTCCTCTTCATACTCTTCCACTTCATCTAACTCCAACCTCCTTCTTGCGACTCTGTCCACACATCATGGTAGTTCTTGGTTCACTAGAAAAGCTTCCGAAGCTCGTTTGTTCATTTGCCTTCTCGATCAATCTCTCATCTCTGGACCTTACTCAACAACTCTTTTTCATAGTCTAACTTCTAATACTCTATTTAGTGAGATAGCTAAGTTGGTCACAATAGCAATAAGATCTTGTATCTGCTCATCAGTAGTACGTAGTGTTTTATGGGTAACTCAACTACAACCATAAGCATTACTATCGGCATCATTAATCTCTCCCTATACACTAGGATTCGACATTCTCAACATAAGCTTTAGTAATTACACTATACATATCCATTCAATACACACAAGTATCTCAAACAGCAAACTATTACTACATAGCTCTTGGTCTTAACCTCATGCTCTGATACCAGGATTATATGGTATGCCTAGAAGCTTAGCTATTACTATGACATACAATGGCAAATCTAAACTAAAACAAGCCCTCCAAAATTTTGAAGAAATTAGAGGGAATGGTCTACAAGCAAATAAGAGTAGCTGACGTGAAGCTACTCTGAGGATGTAACTCACCAACAAATACAATATGACTTAATACCTCACTTGATATGATGTACAAGTTAATGTTAAGGTCCAGTGGCCACTAATCTTAAGCTACTTGATAAGATTAGATAAGAGTGTATGAAAGATAAACTTGGAGAGGGTTGTCTCATAAGAAGAGAATATTCAATCTTAATTGTAAGTTATCTACAGCTTATAAGGGAAAGAGACTATTTAGAGTAAGTTCCTAGGGTAACATTACAAATAAAGAAATTACAAGAAAATATATACAAAAAGGAAATTCCTAGTACGTACAAAAGAGTAAAAAGAACAAAAGAAAAAAAATGGAAAGGTAATATAATCTCAGATGAGATAGATAGGAGATAGTGCAACGTTGGTCCTATACGAAATTTCTCTTAATACGACAAGTGAAAAGGATCAAGATGTTATGGTAATAAAGTGGCCGAAACGAGAGAAATGGTAGCATGCCAAGAGAAAATTACTCGATTGATAAGTGAGCCTTTGGTCACTCGGTAAGAACCTTTTGGTAGCAGTTGGTCAGATTATTCAGCATAGGGTCCTTTGTAATGGAATGGTTGGCAAAATCACTACCAAGAGTAATGTATAGCAATGCGGGGAGCTTAAGGAGTTCAGCCACATTCCTTTGGTGTAAAGTTTCTCATCATTAACAGGTTACCGAGAGAGGATTTTTTAGGTGAAGGATTGGAGTTTTCAAAGCCATACACGAGTAATGGGACCGATGGTCAATAGTTCATCAATAAGGAAGGGAAGTCCTTGGTAAGATACTTGTACAACACAATAGCCTATTCTCGTAACTCTTTAAAAGGAACCGCTAGTTCTGTCGATAGAGTTCTTGTCATAAAGTATAATCACTACTGGTAACCTTCCCAGAACATGGCACTTGAGGTAACTGAGAGATAGGGAGAAGGCATGCTTCTTGAGGGAGCATGAGTTCCATATATACCTAAAATATTTGGATTTTGGATTGCACTTCCCTTTTTCAATTTTTGTTAAGGGCTTCCTCAACTACTTCAAAGTCGCGCTGAGTATGTTTTCACCTAATACATACTAACTTCTAGCAGCTTTTAAGATAGTTTGAGAAGAAGTTAAAGTCAGGGATACACCCCAGCTGTTTCGGTTTTTCTTCATTATTCAGAGGTAGCTTGATAAGTGGTACTTTGCTACTGTAAGGCATAAGCGTAAGTTCATAGATGGGTTAGAATCAAAGATTTATAAGTGGCATGACAAATTCATATCAATAGTGTTTGGTGAGGACTTAGACTTCTGGACCCAATGAATTGAGCTAATGCATGCAAAAGATATAGATCTAATGCTGAATAATGCAACAGCAGTGGGGAAAATTCAAGAAAGGAGGAGGAACAAAATGTTCTTCTAGGACGCTGAGAAAATTATACGGTATTATGAAAAAGGAGACCCAATCTTTTTTAAAATAGAAGGTATGCTAATGAGTTACTATAGTACCGAGTATAGCCAAAAGAGGAAAGCCGTTCTTGAAACTTGGGGGGTGAATTGTGCCCTTTGAACCTTATTCAGCACGAAAAATGTAAGTTCATCTCTTTTTCCTATATTTTTATTAATTTGTTTACTTGTATTGCAAATATGAGTGCTAGTGAGGTGAATCCAGCCAAGCTACTAACTCAACTAAGGCCAAAAAATCCAAGGCAGAGAAGAGGGCGACTACCTCAACAACTACCACTCGACCTGTTGTCGTAAAGAAGCCAACAAGGGAGGCTACAATGAAGCAGGAGACAGTATAAATGACCTCCCATCCTACCAAGTGGCAAAAGGAGAGTGAAAAGACACTGCCAACCAAGGTTGTTGGTTCTGAGAAGCCTCAGGTCTAGATTATTCAAACTTCTGTTGAGTCAAGGGATGATGAACGTCGAGAGACATCCCAG
Organism: Lumnitzera racemosa; assembly: GCA_024138005.1. NCBI lineage: Eukaryota > Viridiplantae > Streptophyta > Magnoliopsida > Myrtales > Combretaceae > Lumnitzera > Lumnitzera racemosa. The sequence goes on along the minus strand of JAMXBC010000003.1, from coordinate 64,452,547 downwards.
CAAGGAGGATGAAAATGCCATTGTCGTAGAAGGGTCATCACTAGCAATTGAAGTAGTGTTGAATGCTGATAAAAGACTAGGGAAGGAACTCGCCAGCCAACTACCTACTAAGAAATCCAAGGGCTTAGAAGAAAGGGCAAAGGAGACAATGCGGTCTAAAGCTCTCGACGTTAGTAGTACTAAATTCATCCCTAACAATGAGGTCGGTAAATACTTCGTCCCTTGTAGGAGCTACCAAATTTTGAATACTAACTCAGCCTTAGGAGACGGAGCAAAATCTTTAGCTCTAATAGAGGGGATTATTCTTCCATAAGACAGAAATATCACAAAGAAGGACGTCGACAAGATCGGTGGTGGCAATAAGCCCATATCATAACCAAACTATATGATTTAAGTATCCATAATCATTACTTTTAATTATTGAATTCGTTTGGGTTACTAGTACATTTTCTTTTCTAGATGAGTAGCCACTTTTTGATGGCTTTGGATGAGGCCGACAAAGAGGTAAAGAAGGTAATAGCTTCAGTTGTATCCATGTGGTATTCCCATTCATTCCTAATTATGTTAAACGAATTTGCTATAGAGAGTTGAGGATGTATACAATGCATCGAAAGCCTAAACTATTGTTTCCGAGAATGTAAAGATAAGGGTTGAGATGGAGGTGAGAAAGCTCCAAGAAGAACTTGTTGCCAAGAATTTGGCACATGACCATGTTGCCAATAAAATCTAGAGCTTAAAGGCTAAAATGGAAGAGCAGCACAAAAGTTTGAAGGCTTAAAAGAGGAGCTGTAGAAGAAGAAAGAAGAATGCTGGGAGTTTGAAAAGAAAAGGACAAAAAGACATTTCTCTACCTATAGCGAGTTTTAAGCCCCTAATCTCCAATTAATCCCAAGTATAATGTCTATGTATTTAACCATTAGGTCGTTAGTCTATGCCTTATCCATACGTATAATTAAATTGCTCATATGGACTCGATTAGTTTGAACTAGATTTAAATCTAAACTCAAGTCCAATGATCCTTTATTTTAAGTCTAATTAAATTAAAAAATCTACTCTATCCAAGCAACTTAAAAATTTATTATTTTCTAAATTCCTTATTTTTTAATTTTTCTATGAATTTTCAAATTTCTTATATATTTTGCTAAATTTTTCCATTATTTGTATTTTTTCTAAATTTCTTATTTTTTGTGTTTTTTCTTATTTTCCTATTTTTTATATTTTTCTAAAATTCCTTTTTTTTTCTAAATTTCTTTATTTTGGGTGGTTTTCTTTAATTTTCAATTTGTTTTGTTTTTTTTTTCAAATTTAAGACACTATAACCTATTATGAAAAATAAAAAGGGGGGCAAAAATTAAGTGTCTACAGTTGCCCTTCTTTGTGGTAATGTTTGAGCAAAACTTTGCCACAAAGATAAAATAGATACTATTTTTGCCCCAAGTGTGGATTTTATCCTAAGAAGCATTACAACTAGTTAACTATTTTAGGTCCAATCTACTAGAGATTAGGTGAAGAGAGGGGTGGTACTTTAAGAGCTTATTGAAATATGAAAAGAAGTATTGAACTCTAATCATACCCTTATGAACTGATAAAGCAAAGTGAAATGGGAAAAACGCTCCTTGAGTTAGCTAAAGCCTTAAGAAGAATGAGAAAAACTTGGTCATGCCTAATAAGCTGACTAACCAAGGAAGGTAAAGCGCTCCTAGAGCTAGCTAAAGCCCTAAACTAGATGAGATGGGTAAGTGCTCTTAATGTTGGCTAAGACCGTAAACCAAATGAGAAGACTTGGTCATGCCTTAATAAGCTGAATAACCATGGTGGGCAAAGCGCTCCTAAAGATGGCTAAAACCTTAAACTGAAACCTAGTAGTGCTCTATTCTGCTAACTAAAATAGTTGGGTATATCTCTCGAAGACTAGCAACCCTAGAATTTGATCAATCTAGAAGACCTAGTAGTACTCCTTTGAGCTAACTATCTTAGGCAAAAGCGTCTCTCGATGACTAGTAACCTTAAACTAGAATCGATCTAAAACCTAGTCATGCTTTACTAGGCTCACTAACCTAAGCGAGAGCATCTTTCGGGGACTAGCAACCCTAAATTGGGATTGATCTAAAACCTGGTCGTGCCTTGCTAAGCTCACTAACCTAGGTAAGAATATCTCTTGAGGACTAGCAACCCTAAACTATGATCAATCTAAAACCTAGTTTGCCTCACTAACCTAAGCGGGAGTATCTCTTGGGGACTAGCAACCATAAATTGGGATCAATCTAAAAACCAGGTCGTACCTCACTAGGTTCACTAACCTAAGCGGAAGTGTCTCTTAAGGACTAGCAACCCTAAAATGGAATCAATCTAAAAACTTGGTCGTGCCTTACTAAGCTTACTAAACCTAAGCGGGAGCATCTCTCGAGGCCTAGCAATCCTAATCTAAAATTAATATAATACTTAGTCATGCCTCACTAAGCTCGCTAACCTAAGTAGGAGTGTCTCTCGAGGACTAATAACCCTAAATTGGGATCGATTTAAAAACTTGGTCATGCCTTACTAGGCTCACTAACCTAGGCAGGAGCATCTTTTGGGATTAGCAACTCTAAATTGGGATTGATCTAATAACCTAGTCGTGCCACACTAAGCTTACTAATCTAAGTAGGAGCGTCTCTCGACGACTAGCAATCCTAATCTAAGATTGATCTCAAACTTGGTCATGCCTCACCAGGCTCACTAACCTAGTTGGAAGAGTCTCTCTAGGACTAGTAACCCTACACTGGGATCGATCTAAAACTTGGTCATACTTGATTAGGTTTATTAACTTAGGCGGGAGCATCTCTCGAGGACTAGCAACCCTAAAATTTAATTGATCTAGAAAACCTAGTTATGCCTCTAAGCTGACTATCCTAGGTAAAAGCATCTCTCGGGGACTAGCTACCCTAAAATTCAATTGATCTGAAACTTGGTAGTGCTCCTTTGAGTTGACTAACCTAGGTAAGATAGGCAAAGTGTTCCTAGACCTAGCTAAGACCTTTAATTGAAACAAGATGAAGAGAAGCGCCTCATGGACTTGCTATGGAATTAGTAAAAGAGAAGTGCCATATGGGCTTGCTAAAGGAATAGAAGTACCTTATAGGCTTACTAAAAGAATAGAAGCACCTCACAAGCTCACTAAGAGAAAGTAGATGAAGAGAAGCACCCTGTGGGCTCGCTAAGAGAAAGGTGAAGGAGAAGCACCTTGTGGACTCACTAAGAGAATGTAGATAGAAGGCACTTGAAGGGCTCTCTAAGAGAAAGTTGGTGAGGGAAGTGCCCTAAAGGCTCACTAAAGACCTTAAGGAAGATTACAAAAGAAAGATGACACCTTAAAGGCTAACGAGCTTCTTAAAATGAAAGACAGGATAGCTGCTTAAAGGCTAGCGGAATCCCTAAGAAGAATAAAAGAGGAGTTAGTGCTTTAAGAGCTTGCTAATACCTTAGAAAGATGAGATAGCACTTTAAAGGCCAACTAGGACCCTAAAAAGAATAGGAAAGGGGACAACACTGTAAGAGTTAACTTGAACCCTAAGAGAAAGATGGGACAGTGCCCTAAAGGTTGGTTAGAACCCTGAAAAGAATAAAAGAGGGATTAGTGCTCTAAGAGCTAACTTAAATCGTAAGAGAAAGATGGGACAGCACCTTAAAGGCTAAATAGAACCCTAAAAAGAATAAAGGAGGGATTAGTGCTCTAAGAGTTAACATGAACCTTAACAGAAAGACGGGATAGCACCCTAAAGGCTAGCTAGAACCTTAAAAAGAATAAAAGAGGGATTAGCACTCTAATAGTTAGCTTAAACCCTAAGAGAGATGAGATAATGCCTTAAAGGCTAGCTAAAACCCTATAAAAGAATAGAAAAGGGGCAATGCTTTAAGAGGAAGCTTGAGCCCTAAGAGGAAAATGATGAAGGATTGAAGAACTAATGTAAGGCAAGTAACCAGTTTCAAAAGACTCTTTCAATTGCAAAAGTAATTATAGAGAAATTGTTGAAAAACCATTTATGAATCATGGAAAAGGGTAGGGATAGGCCCCTTGATTTGAAAAAAGAGTTTGAAGGATGTTTAAAAAAAAACCATGATTGGGGAAGAATGACTTAAGCTAAAGAATGATGACCTTGAAAAGGAAACGGATGACATGGATTAAAAGCTTCGCTATTCGAGCCAATAAGAATTGTAAAAGAATTTGTAAAAGCCTTTACTTTCTCTCTCTTCATTTTTTTGTTTTTTTTTTATTTTTTCCATCAAGTATAAATTCTTATTAAGGAACAATCTTATAACTATCCCTATCCTTGGTAATCATGTGAAATTTCTTAATGCCCCAACCATAGGGCTTCTCTTAGGGTTTTTGTGATCTCAAACCATTCCTTTCTTAAGAAGAAGGTAACTCAAAATTAGTTTAGTTAAAGAGGTCTTCCTTACTAGCTTTTAGTCTAGATCTTGCTTTTAACTTCAATTCCAAATATTATAATCCATTTTCTAAGTGATACTCCATGATCAAGGGTTTTAATGAAAAGGCTTATTTTGACAAAATTGCTTTTACTAATCCCAGGTGTAGAAATAAAAAACCTTAAGGAAATATTAGAAGTATGCTTGCCCTAATTTCAAAAACAATTTTATTAAAAATAAATTATATTTTAAGATCAAAAGAGCTTTTACATGTGTAAAGGTAGTATTGTGGGTAGGGAGGCCTTATGTTATTCAATATAAGTAAGAGAGGCTTCAAAGTGTCAGTGTGGATATGGAAATTTGTGTTTCCGAGCTTAAGAGTATGATTTAGGGCCTTATGTTTTCTGAGGCTATTTGAGCATTAACTCTCGACCCTTAGATTTGGTTTGATTGCCCTTATTGGGGTGTGAAATATTTGTTAGGGCTTTTCGTCCCACACTTTCGGGCCCGATTCTTTGGCCTCTTTTCTTCTTCTTCTTTTTTTAATTGCTTTGCTCTACCCTCTCTTAGTATTCTTTCTTTTCTTTTGTCCTTAAGAGTGATTGTTTCCTTTATTAAATTTTTTATTTTTAAATAATTTAAGGCCCTAAATCCGTAGATTTCAAGTGTATGGGCTTGAGATGGTTGAAAAGGAAATTGGTTCTTCTTCATTTCAAAGAAAAATAATTTATTAGAAATAAAAGTTGTTTTTGAATTAATGTTACTCAGATAAGCATAAACTAATCTTACCCCTATCTTTTGATCAATGACCCTAACCTCTAAATTGCCTCATTATAGGGTGGTTCTTGACAAGGTTTAAATTTAGAAATTCTCCAAATTAGTCCAATAGGGTGAACAATAGATGATTGTGTTTAGGATTTAGAAACGAATGCCTAACTTCATTTTAATCTATGTATCACATTCAAAGTGAACCTCCTTTAAGGAATGAGTTCAAAGTATTCTCACTACTATATCACTCAACTCTCAAAGTGTTTCAAGTTGGTTTATAGGATACAGCTTACCTTTTCTCATCCTAAACTTTCAAAAAGTGAGTTACCAATTTCTTAAGGAGGAGTTTGTTTTTTATTTACTAGGTTTTGCCCCTAAATTTCTCAAATCATGCCCCAATATTTGATTTTGCGTTCTCGTTCGGTTTACGATTGAGCTTGGCTTTCTAAATAGATAAAGGGTTTTAGCTTGGCTTAGTTACTTTTAAGGGTTAAGGATTGTGCTTAGGTCAACTGCCTTGATGGGCCGTGGTTCATGTTCGAATTGGCTAGCTAGCCTAGTGGCTTATGTTTGGGTAGGCTAGTTAGATAAACCTAAGGTTTGTGTTTAGGTTGAATGCCTTACCAAGCAGGCCTATATTTGGGTAAGTTACCTAGGCCTAAGGTTATTGTTGGCCAAGTAGCTTATGTTTGGATTACATGGCGATAAAGGGTTGGTGTTGGTTTTTTTAATAGGTCTGGTGTGGGTAGAAAGCTAAATGTTTGGGCTAATTGCTTAAGTGGGCCAAGGGGCTCATATTTGTTAAATAGGCTAAGGGGCTCATATTTGGGATTGAATGGGCCAAAGGACTCGTGTTTGGCTTAAATGTGCCAAGGGGCTCATATTTAGCTCCCTTAATAGGTCGAGGGACCTTGTATGGTTTGAGAACTAAGTATTTAGGTTGGTTACTTAAGTGGGTTGGAAGGGCTCGTGTTTGTTAAATGGGACAAGAGCCCATATTGAGGCTAAATGGGCCATGGAGCTTGTGTTTGGCTTCCTTAATAGGTCAAGGAACCTGATGTCATTTGGAAACCAAGTATTTTAGTTGGTTACTTAAGTAGGCTAAAAGCTTGAGCTTGTGTTGGCTCCTAAGGCCCATAAGGATTTATAACCGTCAGCAAATTTTCCATTTTATTTGATTTTGTTTTTTCAATTTTTTTAAGAGATAGAAAGGTAAACTTTTGTTTTCAAAAAATAATTTACAAATAAGGATGGTGATTTTTTGGGGTTTCTATTGACAAGTCTATGGATTTTATTTATATTTTCTTAAATGAGATCGAATAGTGGTTAGATAACTGTTTATTGAAAGACTATTTACAAAAATAGGAATGTTAAAGAATGATGAACAATGAACTAAAGAGAGCTTTATTATTTTGAAAAAGGAAGATCGGAAAACAAAAACAAAGGTAGAGAACCTAGCATTTATTCTGGAACTTTATTATAGACTCTTTAGATTTGAACTGGAAAGACCCTACTTTAAGTCCCATATACAAGCCTTAAGGTCCTCAATCATCTCATAAGAATCCCTAATGACCTATGATAAAAGGAACCTTAAGGCTCAATTGTGAGCTTCAGAACACTCAAGCTTTTTCTTTAAGTAAGCAATTTCATCTCTCAGCACCTGTTTTCAAAACCTAGAGGTGTCCAGTAGCCTATTTCTAGCTTGATCATTCGCTTGGTTGTTTCCCATTCTAAGTCTACATATTTTATAGACAAGAGTCAATTATCAACACAATAAAAGAAAAAAAAAGTGGAAATATGTAGATATTAGGGTCATTTTGGGTTAATATATTACTCCTTAAGTTGCAACCCTATTGCAATTTTCAAAAACTTGTTTATAGAAACTCTTGAATGATCAGTAGGGTTGCAATTTCTTAAGGGTAGTGTATTAACTCAAGTTTAGAGAGAAATACATGCAAACAGGGTGGGTTCTAGAAGGTCCTTAAGCTCTGTAACCTCACTTGTTTTTAGAAAACATTTTCATTAGTCATATCGAGCTTAAGTGAGATGGCTTAATCAACCTTGAGCGGTGGTTACACCATAACATCCGAAGCCAACACAATGGCCCCTCTACTAAGATCCTAAGACGGCTTGGGATTGAGCGTATCTACCTTACAACAAATGACTACCCATATCCCAATTCGTGTGATATACAAGGTAATAGAACAAATAGGTAAACAAAAGATGAGAGAATACAAAAGCTTCAGGTTTGTCTTTTCCTTTTCTAATTTGTGATAACGTCATCCTATTAGCCATTTGCTAACCCTAAAAGAATGTATGCAAGAAAGGAAGGTTCTAGAGGTTCTTAAAATCTGTAACCTCACGTGTATCTTACAAAACAGTTCTTTAGTCATATTGAAGTTTAAGTAGGGTAGCCTAATCGGCCCCAAACAGCGGTTGCCCCACTATGCCCAAAACTTACACAATGGTTCCCCGTCCTAAGGTCCTAAGATGACCTAGGTTTCACTCCATCTATCCTGTATCTTCAATGCAATACGTGAACCCCCATGGCCCATTATATGCAATTTATAAAATAAATATGCTAATTTTAACAAATACATGAAATCAATAACAAATAAAAAAATGAATATACAAATAAATAAACTAATAATTAAAAAAGATCGGTAATTTGAAAACTGATTTTAATTTCAAAACATTTTTAAGTGGTTAGCCCTCTTAATGTCCTCAATGGAGTCGCCAAGCTGTCGAGCCTGGTTTTTTACTCTCTCGGTTCTTTTTACAAAGTTAGGCCTTCTTTAAACCGATTAGTACTAAACTCGACTAAGGTTTAAAGAAAACCATTTTTTCAATTTAAAAAAGTATTAAAGTAGTCACCCGATTGAAGTTGAGAAAAAGAGTTAAGTTATAACCAATTGGGTGGATTAGTTATAACTTAGCTACCGATTTATCGATTAAAAAAAAAATTTATAAAACGGTTAATTTATATTACACTTTTCAAATTTACCCTTTTTCAATTTTTCAATTTCATCTTGAAAGCCAAAAATAAAGATCTGAGGGCTAATTTATTAAACCCTAAATAGGTACCACTTTTTAACTTTCCAAATTTAATTTCACTTTTCAAATATACCCTTTTTCAATTTTTTAAACAGCTAATCATATTATATGCAACTAAAATTATTCAATTTATATGAATATCTAAAAATAGAAAAAATAAAAATTTCCATATTTTAAGTAACCTTGTATTGACATACAGGTGCTTACGTACCTGCTATTCAGAATTAAACTTCTGTACTTCGTTCACCAAAAACATAGCAGGTTGATTAATTTTCATTTTTGAAAAACAACTGGGTTTATGTTTTCTACCCATTTTGATTGATTTGAGAAATTTTATTAGGGTCCTTAATTGAATTTATTTTTGAAAACTCTAAAATGATCCTAATTTTGGAAGAAAGAATCCTTTTATTTTCATTTTTGAAAAGTTATTTTTGCTATGTGATAAAAATGATTGTCATTATTTTTTATTTTATTATTATTATTTATTTATTATTTTGCCTATTTCTATTATGCTTAAAATAAATAAATAAAAACTAAAATATTCTTTTTTCTTTTCCTTTTTCTTTTTTTTGGTTTCTTTATCTTTCAACAACAAACTACAATAATGAATTAAAATACAATAAATAAAATCAATAATAAAATTGTAAGAGGTCTAAACCATACGAAATGTGTGGGTTAGTAGGTACGGATCAAGTTGGCCGGGTCGAGTCGATCGGGCAAGGTTAAACCTCGAGTCAATCATGGGTTGGCGGTAACTAGTCGGAGAAGTGTTTCGAAGGGCATTTTAGTGGCCTAATCGATTGCGAAAGGCCACTTTCATGGCTAATCTATTGGAGATTGTGGGTTTGGTTTAACGCTACAACTAACGGAGGTAGTTTGGGCGGTGGTTGAAGTGGTGGCCACAGCAGTGTCGAGTAGTGTTCATACGTGGGTGAACTAGTGAGTGTTTGGGTCATGTGACTATGGGAGTGGCATACATAGTTCAGTCGTATGCGTATGTGAGGTGGTGTGACTGTATATAAGGAGAGAGGAAGAGAAGGATGTGTGAGGTGGTGGCTAAGAGAGAGTGAAGTAGAGAGAGAAAGACACTTAGTTTTCCAAGAGAGAGAGGATGTGTAGTCTGTATGTTTTTTTTTTATTTTTTTTTAGCGGACCCCCATATGTTCTTTTGCGTATGAATGTTTTTTTTTTTTTAAATCTAAACCCCACCCCCCCAGTACATTTGTTTTCAAAATGAAATTCCCCCGCTCTGTTGTATATATGTGTGATTGATAAAAAAAAAGAAAAGAAAGAGAAAGAAATAAGGAAAGGGGAGGAAAAATTAGGGGGAAAGAAAATTTATTGTTGCAACCTAATAGGATTTAAGCTATGGGACCTCTGAGCTGTAGCCGAGCTCGAGGACTAGAAGAGCTAGCACAATGAATCCTTATGTTCTAGCCAACCCTTGCTAAGGTCAAGTACTTTCTTGTCGAGTCACCTTTAATACTGTATTGTATGACCACCCATTATTCTATGGTATGTTGAGTTAATGATTACGCTTTAGTGCCGAGCTCATCTATTACTTAACATCATCCTTGTCGAGAAGCTGAGAGATAGAGAATATAGACTAACTAAGCCATCATTGCTCGAACAAGCCCATATGTCTATACTTTTTGTCCGCATCTCCTAACAACCTCACCAATGCAGCATCGCCACATATACAGTATCGTATGTAGAATCTATAGCACCAATGATTATTTTCCTTGTATATTCATTTTTACCCTTTTGTATTGTACATTTTTCTTCTTTAGGAAATGCTCTTATTATCTTTTCCCTTTTGGGCAAGTTGCCTTAACTTACTAGTATAAATACCCTTATACTTATAGTTGTAACAAGAACAAATTACCTTCAGTACACTTGAGTACTTTCTTTCTTGTATAAACACTATTTGTTTACTCTTTGCAACACTCTTATCCTTTCCCTTAAGCAAGGTTAGGTGGCAAGTAACCTTATTGGACCAATTCGTACTTCATATCGAATTGTGCCGTAAGTCCTTGAAAGTTCCATTAGTGCATCATATCCTCTAGAGCTGTTCATAGGTTTGCTTACTGTTTTCATTCATCGCTTTCACCCTTTCATACCTATCCCTATTAACTCTTTTCAAGTTTTTTGTAAGCTTAGACCCATCCAAAGATCGGCTTTATCTATTCTTGGTCACTGTTCACAACACGACTAAACATAAAGTGCCACGTAGCCCAATGATCACCTGACATGTGGCAATGTAAGGAGTTTGAAAAGAAAAGGACAGAAAGCATTTCTATACCTGTAGCAAGTCTCGAATCCCTAATCTCCAATTAATCCCAATTACAATGTTCATGTGTTTAACCATTAGGTTGTTGGCCTGTGCCTTGTCTATATGTACAATTAAATTGCACATATGGACTGGGTTAGCTTAAGCTACATTTAAATCTAAATCCAAGTCTAACGGTCTTTTAGTTTAAGTCTAATTAAATTATATCCAAGAAACTTAAAAAATTATTATTTCCTAATTTCCTTATTTTTTAAATTTTTCTGTGACTTTTCAAATGTCTTATATATTTTCCTACATTTTTTTATTTTTTGTATTTTTTCTAAATTTCTTATTTTTTTTGTTTATTTTTTCTTCTTATTTTCCTTTTTTAGGTATTTTTCTAAATTTCTTCATTTTTTGGGGTTTTCTTTAATTTTCTATTTTTTTTCATTTTTTCTAATTTAGGACCCTATAACATATTCTAAATGATAAAAAGGAGGGAAAAAATTAGATATCTACAATAGCTACGTGTGTTTCTTTTCACTCTTATTCATTAGCATGTTTTATTTCATACGTTTGTTATTTTTAGTATGTTTTATTTCACATGCTATTTGTTTCTCAACATGTTTTATTTCATATGCCCAACTATCTCTCTACATGTTTTATTTCACATGCCCAATCTTTATATAGTCCATTAGCCTTTTGATGCATAGACTAGCTGCATTACTCAGCTATAAGGTTAATTTGTATAGTTCGTTAACCGTGCTAAGCTAGAACCTAGATCAGTTCGTTTACTGTGTAGCCTAGAACTCAATACTTTGGCAATCGTAATGAAAACAAGCATAATGAGACTTCAAATATAATTTTCAAATAAGTATTGTAGTCTTACAAACAAGCTTGTTGTTGCCAAATGAGTAATAATAAAAATCATTCGACAAATTACTTGACAAATTCTCAACACTCCATGCTTGAGGGATGATAGATCCATCTAACCTTTCTAGTCGATAGGCCCCTCGCCTCCTGATAGGATCCTCCCAATTCACATCAAGCTTTCCTTGAGTCACTCACGCACCAATAGCTTCCATTGCGCACTGATAGCTTCCATCTTATGGCAAACTTGATCTCCAGGTTGAAAAACCTTATACTTCACTTTCTAATTGTAATTCCTTGTTGTTCTATGCTGGTATGTCGTGACCCTAGCTCTTGTAATATCTCGAATTTCATTAATAGTGTCCAGATTTGCTATCATTCCGACTTGATTAAGCATAACATCAAAATTATGTGTTCGTAGATTAGGTAAGTCTAACTCAATCAGCAATACGACTTCCGTACCGTATGCTAGCCTAAAGGGCATTTCCCTAGTTATAGTTTTGTAGGTGGTTTGGTACCTCCATAAAACATTTGGTAGTTCATCTACCCATTTCCCTCTAACTTGATCCACTTTCTATCTAAGGTTGTATAGTATAATCTTGTTTACGGCTTTGACTTTTCCATTTTTCTGAGGGTGCACTATAGATGTATAGTTAAGGCGAATGCCATGCTTCTCACAAAATTTTTGAAATTTGTTGTTGTCAAATTGCAAGTCGTTATCTATAATTATTATGTAAGGAACCCCAAATCTTAATATGATAGCGCTAAAGACGAATGCTTCCATTATCTGCTCGATGATCTTCGCCATAGCCTCGGCTTCTACCCATTTGGTAAAGTAATCCACTACGACAATGATGAATTATCATTGGGAGGTAAACTTCAAAAAGGGTCCGAGAATATCTAGCCCCCATTGAGTGAAAGGCCAAGGGCTGGTTAGACTACATAACTCTTTTACAAGCTCATGACTCAGTGACTCGTACTTCTAACATTGTCCCCAGTACCAAATAACTTCCTTTGCATCTTCCCTCATAGTCAGCCAGTAATAGCCGAGTCACAGTGCTAGGACATATAATGTCTACACTTTTACATGGTTATTGCATACGTCACCATGCAGCTCGGACAAAATCCTTTAGGCATCTCTCAAAGGAAAGCATCAAAGATAGGGTTGTGATATTCCACGTTTATACAATTGACCATCAATAAATATGCAGTTCATGGCCTGGTATGCTGATCTTTACGCTTCTTTTTTATGGTCGGGGAGAATACCATCTTTTTGATAATTCATTAGGGAATCCATCCATGTTTCTTCTCTTAAGTAAGGAGCTAACTCATAGCTCTATGAGGGAGTAGATAAGCTATTCTACAGAAGAAACTCAAGGAAAAGTCTCTTGCTCAACTTAGGGAATGCTATACTAGCCAACTTCAATAACTTGTCGATAACAATATTCTTGCTTCTCGAAATTTTGTGAATGGAGAAAGATTAGAATTCTTCTACGAGCATTTGTACCAATAATAGGTACTTAGTCATCTCTTCTTCCCTTACTGCGTAACTCGCGGTGACCTGATTTATTACCAACAGGGAATTAAAGAACACTTCGAGTTTCTCAACAACAATTTCTTTTGCCAATTTCAATCCAATAATTAGAGCTTCATACTCTACTTCATTGTTGCTAGCTAGGAATCTAGATTTCAAAGCGTAGTGAACTTTGACATTATAGGGGCCTTGAAGAACTAGGCTTACACCATTTCTTCTCACATCGAAGAACCATAAGGAACCAGATCGGCTTCTCAACAATCTCCCGATAATCATCCTCACCAATAAATTCGACTAGAAAATCTACCAATACTTAACCCTTTAATGCTGTTCTAGGTTTATATTAATCACCATAGGTATTGAGCTCTAGGGCATACTTCATCATCCTCCCTGAGGAATCAGGTTGTTGCAAAGCCTGTCACAATGGTTGATTAGTAAGAATAATGATCTAATGAGCTTTGAAATACGGTTCTAACTTTCGTATCCAGAAAGCTACCACTAGTACAAATTTTTCAATCTTTGTATATCGAAGCTCTAGCCCCTATAAAACATGACTCACATAATAAACGGGTTGATGTTCCTTGCCGTCAATTCAGACTAATACAGAAGAAAGAGCTCGACAACTAATCGATAGGTATAAATAAAAATTTTCTCTAAGAATGGGTGTCTAGAGTATTGGAGGTAATGCAATAAATTCCTTAGGCTCGTTGAAAGCTCTTTTGCAATAGTGGGTCTAGTTGAATTCTTTTAGGTTCTTTAAAATTTTAAAAAATTCTGTGCACCTATCTATATTTATCTACACAAATCTATTGAGGGTAGCAATTCGTTCAGTGAGTTCCTGCACTTCTTTGACTGTGCGAGGTGATTTCATATTCCATATAGCTTCATTCTTTCTCAGATTGGCCTTAATACTACGTTAAGTAACCATATATTTGAGAAATTTCCCTCAAATTCTTCCAATATTTGATCAATTGCCATTTCTTCCTCTCCTTCACTCATACTTTCTACTTCAAATTGGGGCTTATCTCCCTTGATGGTTATGACTTGGTGGTTCAGATATTGACTAGCAACATGTCCATAGTCAAGACACTTAAAACATTTAATTTCTCAAGTTTTTCATCCTGAGCTTTGACTCTAGTCTCCTCAGATCTCAAGTTCCTCGGTCTTACTCTTACCTTAGCCCTTGTTTAGTTAGCTTGGCATGTGACCTCGGCATTTAACCTCAGATCTATTTGATGCGCTGTCATTCCCTATTCTACTCGGCAGTCTATTCTTACTTGGCATCATTGGTCTGTTACTCGGCATTTGGCTAACTTGGTTCCACCGTTGTCTTTCAACTCTCTGGGCTACACAGATGGTTTCATCCAGAATTGCAAGGCTCCCGTTGAGCTTAGTTTTTCACCTTTTCGGTTCTTTTTATAAAATTAGGTCTTCTCTAAGCTGATCGATACTAAACCCTACCCGTTTAATATTGACCCTCGACTAGGGTTTAAAAAAGACCATTTTTTCCAACTTGAAAAGATTTGGAGTCACTACCTAACCGAAGTCGAGAAAAGGGGTTAAGTTATAACCAATTGGATGGATTGGTTATAACTTAGCTACCGATCTATCGATTAAAAAACAAAGTTATAAATATAGTTTTTTAAAAACTAGAGATCTGGATTCGAGGGTTAATTTATTAAACCCTAAACGGGTACCACTTTTAACTTTTCAAATTTAATTTCGCTTTTCAAATACATCATTTAATTTCTAAAAACATCTAATTATGATACATGCAGCTAAATTGATTAATTTACATTAATATCTAAAAATGAGAAAAATAAAACTTTTCATATGTTATCTCACCCCATACTTACGTACGGGTACCAATATACCCGTTATTTGGAATCAGACGCAAGTAATTCTTTTATAAAAAACTTTAGTAGGTAGTTTGATTTTAATTTTTGAAAAAGGGTCGCATTTACGTTTTTACTCAGTTTAATTTATTCAAGGAAATTCTTTTAAAGGGTCCTAATTGGTGTTTTATTTTTAGAAACTCTAAAATAGTCCTAATTTGGAAAAAAGGTTTATTTATTTTCACTTATTTTTAGAAAGCTTAATTTTTCTAAGTAATAAAAAGAAATCATAATCTTTTTATTTACCTTTTTATTTTTTATTTTATTTGTTCAATAATTTTTTTCTTTTTCTCAATTTATTCATCACTTATCACTTATTACTTATTTAATAAAATAAAACAAACTTACCTTCTTCTTCTTTTTTCTTATTATTATTATTTTCTATTACATTTAAACAAAAATAAATAAATAAAATCAATAAAAAAATAAAAATAAATAAAAGAAAATCTTCGAACGGATTCGGATGCGCAGGTTAAACCTAAGTGGGTCAGGCGAGTTGGATCGGGTCGAGTCACTCCATTGGTTTCGATTCGAGCTTCAATGCCTTTAACAGCAACAGTAGCAGAGGGCTATTCGAGCAGTTCTAATGGCGAAAGTAAGGGTTAAGGAGTTTTTTTGTGAGTTTTAGATTGGGAATAGGGGGGTAAGCCGAGTGTTGTAGCTTGGGGTGGTCATTCGACAATTGTCGGAGGTGGCAGTCGGCGGTAGTGCTTAGGCAGCGCTGCTAAGGGCCACAATAGAGGTCGAAGAAAGTCATATTCGGGAGCTAATAGAGTGGTGATTACGGACGTAGTGTTGGGTTATGGTGGTGGGCTTGGAGAAGAGAGATGTGAGGAGAGAGAAAATGAGCTAGAGAAAGAGAATCGTGAAAGAGAAGGAGAGCTTGAGAGTTGATTCTCAAGCTTAGGGATGGCTCTTTTGCTCATTGACGTCCCTATTTATGCTTGAATTTCAACCCAGTAGCAAAGGAAAGCTCGGATCAAAGTTAATGGGAATGGCTAAATTTTCAGTTTTTTTCCAATCTTAGAAGCTCGATTTGAATGTGTAATTGACCGAACTTAGACGTATTTTCTATACTGATTCATAGTAGGCTATGTCTAGTACAAGTGGAGGGAATGAGCTATTCTTGAGAAGGAAAGTTAAGAAAAATCAAGAGAAAATGGAGGAAACCGAAGGAAAGAAAGGGAAAGTACTGACGTGGCATCATGTCAACTAACTTGACAAACCTCGACTTGCCACGTGTCACACTTGACATGTGACAGCTGACATGGCATGATACATGGTTGACATGTGGCACCACGTTAGCAAAGGTCATCCAATCCAATTATGCCATGTATCAGGATACGTGGCACCATTAGATCCTGACACGTGTCAGGATACGTGGCACAATCAGATCCTGACATGTGGCAGTCTCTGATGTAAGAAAAACAAAAAGTAAGAAAAAAGGCCTTCCTACCTTTGCTAAGTTTCGAACCCAAGACCTCATACTTAATGCTAGTGTTATGTCTATATACTTAACTGTTAAGCCATTAGCTTGTGCCTTATCAGTATGTGCAATTAAATTGCACATATGGACTTGGTTAGCTTGGACCATATTTAAATCTAAACCTAGATTTAATGGCCTAACTTCTAAACCTAAATGTAATCTAACGAAATGTTATTTTCCAAAATATTTTATTTATTTATTTTCTTTTTCTTTATTATTTTTTATTTTTTTGTGATTTTTCATAATTTCTTTTTTTTTCCTTTTTCTTATTTTCCTATTTTCTTATGTTTTTCTAAAATTCCTATTTTTCTAAATTTCTTCATTTTTAGGGGCTTTTTTTAATTTTCTATTTTTTTGAATTTTTTCTAATTTAAGACCCTATTACCTAATTTGAAAAATAAAAGGGAGCAAAAATTAGGTGTCTACAATTCTGCAGTTCCACGATATGACCAATCTCAACTTAGAGTCTCGAGATGAACTGTACTATAGTTTAGGTCTCAGGCTCGTCAACATCACATCATTTCATGAGCAATTGAAACTCTTGAAGATAGTCGTCTATGGATCTATTACCTTGCCTTAAGGTTTGGAGTCATCGGAAAGTATCTTGTTCATAATGTTTAGGAACAAACCTACTTCTCAAAACTCTCTTCATCTCATTCCATGTACATACTTCGCATCAAGCCCTCAGATAAACATTCTATAGCTTCTTCCACCACATTGCTGCATACCAAAAAAATTCTAATGCAGTCACCTTAATGCGAACAGCATCTTAATAATCGTAAAAGTCGAATAGCTTTTCGATCTTTTCTTCCCAATTGACGTAGTCATCAGCACTACCAGACCCATTGAAGCTAGGAATCTATACTTTAAGATGCTCGGCACCTTTTAGCGCTCTAAACTCATGCTCATCCATCCTATCATAGTGGTCTTCTTCCTCTTCGTACTCTTCCACTTCGTCCAGCTCTAACCTTCTTCTCGTGACTCTATCGACATGTTACGATGGTTCTTGGTTCACAAGAAAGGCTTTTAGAGCTTACTCATTCATTCGCCTCCTTAAACTGTCTCTCGTTTCTCGGCTTTGCTCAGTAACTCTTTCGAGCGATCTAGCCTCTAAGACCCTGTTTACTAAGACATCTAAGTTCGCCACAATAGCAATAAGATCTTGTATTTTCTCATTAGTAGTACGTGGTGTTTGTTGGCTTGCTCAACTACGACCATAAGCGTCACTCTCGACGTCGTGAATCTCTCCCTATACATTAAGATTTGACATTCTCAATATAAGCTTTAGCAAGGGTACTTCACTAAAATGTTTTCTACGCACAAATATCTCAAACAATAGTACAACAAACTAACAATACATAGCTCTAAGTCTCAACCTCAAGTGCTTTGATACCTGAAATATATGTTATGCCTAGGAGCTCAGTTATCACCAGGACTTACCAGGGTAAAATTGAACTGAAATGGGTCCTTCAAGATATCGAAGAGAATTAGAGGGAAACGGTTCACAATTGAATAAGAGTAGCTAACGTAAAGTTGCTTAGAGGATGTGACTTACCAACGAACACAACACGACTTGACACCTCACTTAATATGACGCACAAGTTGATGTCAAGGTCTACCTACCACTAATCTTGAACTACTCGGTAAGATTATATAATAGTGTAAAAGGTATGGACTTAGAGAAGATTGTCTCACAAGAACAATGTTTAGTATTAAGATGTAAGTTATCTTCGGCTTACAAGAGAAAATGACTATTTATAGTAAGTCCCTAACGCAACATTACAAATAAAGAAATTACAAGAAAGTATTTATGAAAAGGGGATTCATAGTACATACGAAAAGGGTAAAAAGGACAACAAACCAAAAATGGAAAAATAGTTGAATGTTAGACGAGGAGGATAGCTGGTAGGACAGCGTTAGTCTTGCACGAATATTCTTTAAGTACAGTAGGCGGGAAGGGTCAAAATGTTGTAGCACTAAAGGGGCCAGGATGAAAGAGATAGTGGTATGCCAAGAGAAAACTAATCAATCATATAAGTGAGTCTCTCATCACTCGACATAAGTTCCTCAACAAACGAATGGTTGACATCATTACTATCGAGTGTACAAATTAACATATAACAACGTAGGGAGCTTAGGGAGTTCAACTACCTTTCTTTGATCTACAATTTCTCATTATCAACAGGTTACTAAGAGATAATTCTTCGGGAGAGGGATTAGAGGCCTTAGAGGCACACACGAGTGATTAGACCACTGGTCGGCAGTGCATCAAGAGCGGTAGGCAAGTACCATGTAGAAGATGGTTATTTGTTCAAAGGTGTTAAGTTGTATGTATCGACTTATTCAATAAGGGAGTTGTTAGTAAGAGAAGCCTATAGTAAAGAACTTTTTAGACACTTTAGAGAGTAAAGAATGTATGAGCTATTGAATGATAGATTCTTCTGACCTAAAATAAAGCATGATGTTCGTCGTATGATTGAGAGATGCACCATCTGTAAGAAAGCGAAGAGCCCAATAAAGTAAGAGAACGCTATGCCTTTGCCTATTCCGACCAAATCATAAGCTAACTTGAGTATAGGTTTTGTCCTTAGACAACCTCAAATTGCTTAAGGCAAAAATTCTGTATTGGTTATCGTAGATAAGTTTAATAAAATGGCGCATTTTGCACCTTGTTAATAGGCATAAATTACTTTACACTTTTTAGGCATAATTTGGCATAAATTGATCATAATGGTGTTTATTTCTCAAGTTATTGATACTTAATTGTGTAATATATCAATTTCAGATGATTTAAGAGCAAGGAAATGATATTTATTCAAGAAGAAGTGAAAAGGAGATGAAACTCTACAAGAACAATGAGATCTAGTGTCATCATACCATGAAAGAAAAAATTAAAAGGAAGATCACTACATATTTGATCATGAGCATGATCAAAGAAGATTTGAGTGCCCAGTATTTGTCATCCCTTTATCATGGGCATGACCAAGGGTGAAGTTGTTATCCACCTGCTCATCACAACCGTAATAGTACAATAAAAAGGTGATCACTTCCTCTATCGCAAGCATGTAGAGATGAAATATTACAACAAAGCGATCACGTTCCACATCATAGTCGTATAGGTAAAGATGATTCTTTTTCGAAGCTATCATACCTCGAATCACAAGCATGATGGGAGTGAACACAACTGTTCCTCTTTAAATTTTTCACATGAACTGGTACATTTAATAGGTTTAAAACCCATAGGGCATCTTAAAATGTTGTATTTGGACTTTTTGATGAGGAAAATATAAATATACTTGAGAAATTCAAACATGCATCATCAGATTCATTATTTAGATAATATAAACCTTGGTTTTAGACATTAATCGCAAACATATTTATTTATCCATTTTGTACCCTTTGTGCTCACATTTTCTATACAATTTCTAAGTATCATACTATATACTTTTCTTAGATTTCTTCTTCGAGAGACAATGGGAATAAATTGTCTGTGCATTGTAAAGACTTCTACAATGGATCTAAAAAGGGGTTTTATTCTTCTACATATCTTATGTTGCATTCTACATTATCTCTTCGTTTTGTTGATGTGTTGTTAGTTTACCATGTTTGAGTAGTAACTTAGGACTTGCTACATCACTTTAGTATTAACAATTGCTTAAGTTAGCAATTTCCTGATTTCTCGTTAATTTTAGTGAATTGAACTTAATCAATCTATGTATGGTATAACACAACACTAACTTAGGATAGATTTCCATATAATATATCAAGAGATAATTCTATTGAATAGAACTAATTCATGCAAACAACTTACTCTTGATAGTAGAGATATTATTAGGAAAGTTGCTACATTCTTAGGGAATTTGATAACTTATCATGATGTTCATGCAATCCTAATTGGTTATTAATTCATAAGAAATTCTAATAAACACAACTAAGGTTAAGAGTTAGTGATTCTAAGAAGAATGCTTATAAACTAGTAATTCCCTGTAGGTAATAATCGCTAAGATAAAACTTAAT
Organism: Lumnitzera racemosa; assembly: GCA_024138005.1. Lineage (NCBI taxonomy): Eukaryota > Viridiplantae > Streptophyta > Magnoliopsida > Myrtales > Combretaceae > Lumnitzera > Lumnitzera racemosa. The sequence continues at coordinate 64,432,247 of JAMXBC010000003.1, read as the reverse complement.
GGTGACATCATGCTATGTGGTGAAGCAAATCTACATTGTGGTATTATTAATAATTTTTTATAGTCACTATGCTAGATGAAATCTGTGAGTGGATTAACGTAGTTTAATTAGTAAATTAGATGTTTTAGTACTTAATCAATTGATAAATTCGATTGCTAGATAATAGGATGATTATTTAAGTACTAGTGTTTGTATCCATCCCAGTAGAGATGACCCTACACTCATCCGTACTGATAAACAATAGATAAACTTGCCCTTTGAATCAAGTCAAGAATAGAATAAATGTTTATAAATTAAAAAAAAAAAATTGCTAGCTCTAATTAGGAGCGATCACTTGTACCAAAACTAATGATGCTTTGGCTATTGCTTCTTTATTTTTGCAAGAAGTAGTTCGCCTACATAGAGTATCAATGAGTGTGGTGTCTAATAGTGACTCAAAAATTTTAAGCCATTTCTAGAGAACCTTTTAGCATTAGATGGGAAACCAAACTACTATTCAGCATTTCTTCCCATCCTTAAATTGACAGCTAAAAAAAGTGGTCAACCGCACCCTAGGTTCATTGCTTCAAGCTATAGTAGAGAAGAACTTAACCAACTGGGACATTTGCCTACCCGTAGTCAAATTTGCTTACAATAGGATAGAACATGCCACTACTGGGCATGCTCCTTTTGAGGTCATTTATGGTCTTAACCTCGAACTACCTCTTGATCGCACCCCCATGCCATCCATTGACTAAGAAGACCTTGAGGTAAGAACCAGAGCCCAGTCCATCTAACAAATCTATCAACGAGTCAACTAACAAATTGACAAAGCCACTAAAAAGGCAAAGGAGAAAGGTAAAACAAGGAAAACCAAACAATTTTAGCTTGGAGACCAAATGTGGTTACACTTGAGTAAGGAAAGATTCCCTAATAAAAGGAAGTACAAGCTATTTATTAGAGCTAAAGGACCGTTTAGAATACTCCAAAAGCTTAATGACAACGTATACCAACTTAAGCTCCTGAAAGACTTTGAAGTGTCATACATGTTTAATGTTACTGACTTTAGCCCTTACTAACCTAAGGAGAACTTAGATAAGGACTAATCGAACTTGATTCTAAATTCCAATCAGCCCGATAGGGATGATAGGAATTAGGCCACTAAACCCTTGACTCTAGGCCAAGCTCGAGGCTTGGAAAGTATAGCTAAACATGCTCTTTCCTTACAACCTACCAATAAGGAGTTCAAGTTGCTCTTATTTGCTAACCTGATGCCCAAGTCATGTTAAATCCCAACTGACCTAAACCTGAGCTATACATTACATTCAAGGTAAATTTACCTTAGAAGAATTATCTACTTAGCTTAGCATAACCAACCTACCACCTTTGCTGGCACCTTGACTCAGTAAATACCAAATTAATTATACAGAATTGTCTTTTCTGCTAGAAAGTCATCCATCTACAAGGAGCTACATGTTTAAGCAACCATGTGATAGAATCCCTTATACAAGATACTCCTTTTTGTTGTATTTTCAATTGCAACCTTATTATTCCTTGTATATCGCTTACTACCCTTTTTAATCTTTTCCATTTTAAGTAAGTTGCCCTAGTTTTCAAGCCTAAATACCCACTGTATGTGTAGCCACACATCATTTTACATCAAAATATTGAATACACTCTTTGTGAACATTTCTCTCGTTAGCTTGTTTGCTTACTTCATTCTTATCCTAACCCCTAAGCAAGGCTAGGTAGCAAGTAACCCATCGGACCATCTCAAACACCATATCGAGTTACGCTTTAGGTTCTTAGAAGTTCCATAGTGCATCATATCCTTAGAGTTGTTCATGAATTTGCTTATTTTACTTTTATTGCTTTCATACCATTCCCATCACTTTCTTCAAGCATTTTATAAGCTTAGACCCATCCCTGTAACTAACCTTGTCTATCCTTGGCTCTAGTTCGCATTGGCACCAACATAATAGAAGGACAAAGTGAAGTCAAGAATTAGGATGAAATGAAAAGAATGGTGAGAAGAAGATTTATTCCCCAGTTCACATCACTACCTACATAAGAGACGGACAACGTGAAGTCAAGAATTGGGATGAAATAAAAAGAACAATGAGAAGAAGATTTGTCCTAAACTATTATTTACAAGACACATTCATGATGTTACAAGAGTTGAGGCAAGAAGGATAAAGTATTGATGTGTATGTAAAGGAGCTCTAAATATTAATGATCCATTACGAAGTTGTTGAGCCTGAAGACCAAACTATCTCTCGATTCATTAGTAGGTTGAAGTATGAGATTGGAGATATTTTGTAGATGATGGGTATTAGTATACTTGATGAGGCAATCTAAGCTACCTAAAGAATTAAGAGGCATCGAACAAGAAGATTCCTAGCTCTTATCAGTTGGCCTATCCCTAATCAACCTATTCTGAGTGGACCTGTGTGATTAGAACCAACTAAAATAGCTAAAATCTAACCTCCTCAAACTAATTAAGAAGAAGAGAAAGAGATCCTAGGGAAGTTCTAGAAAGGCTAAAGCTCAAGAAGAAAGACAAGTAAGATCAAGTGCTTTAAGTGTCGAGGGTTTGGATACATGGCCACACAATGTCCAAATAAACGAGTGATGGTGATCAACGGAAAGATGCCAAGCATCGATGTCGATAGTAATAATAAGGAGATTGAGGAGCCCAAAGAATCTGAACACCCAAAATAGTCTAAGGAGGAAGAGATCATTACAATGAACAGGGATCTTTTATGTTTACAACCATGTTGTTAAGGAGAGTGATGATTGTGAATCCTGTGCTAGAAGACGAGGAGCAAGAAAATTTGTTCTACATTGGCTATAAGGTGAATAAGTTGTTGTATGCATTAATTATGGACAGTGGCAATTGTATTAATGTAACATCTACATTCATGGTCCAACAATTGAAGTTGCTAACTAAGCCTCACCGCAAGCCTTATAAATTACATTAGCCCAGTGACAAGGGAGCCTTATAAGTGAATAAATAAGTGGCTATTCTAATCAATATTAGAAACTATCAAGACAAAATGCTTTATGATGTCTTACCCATGAGTGCATCTCATATTCTTCTTAGACGACCATGGATCTTTGATCGTAATGTAATATATGATGGGAAGAAGAACAAATGTTCCTTAGAGCATGAGGGCAGAGGAAAGTAAAGCTAAGCCCTATTACTACTAAATAAGTTAAAAATATGAAAACTCAACTTAGTCAAGTTCTAAAGAAGCAAACTTTAGTGATGACCTAAGCTAAGTTGAAGAGAGAAATGAAGATTAAAGAGCCAACCTATTTGCTCGTTAGACAATTACTTAAGATGAGATGATAGGATGAGGAACTGCTACCTACTAACATGAAAACCTTACTGAATGAGTTTGTCAACCTATTCTTAGGTTAACTACCAAAAGGTCTACCCTTGATTTGAGGCATTAAACATGCAATAAACTTGTACCAAAGAACTACACTACCAAATAATCCTACCTATAGACTGAATTTGAAACAAGTGACCGAGCTCCAAAGATAGGTAAACAAACTACTGAAGAAAGGGTATGCATAAGAGTCCTAAGCCCATGTGTTGTGCCAGCTCACTAGTACCAAAGAAAGATGGGTCATCAAAGATGTGTATGGACAACCAAGCTATCAATTATATTACTATTAAGTACAAGTCTCCCATACCTAGACTTAATTACATGCTCGATGAATTGAATCAAGCAATAATATTCTCTAAGATTGATCTCAAATCTAAACACTATCATATCCAAATAAGAGAGAGATGAGTAGAAGACCTCATTTAAGACATGACTTAGATTGTATGAATGGTTGCAATGCCATTCGGCTTATCAAATGACCCAAGTACATTCATGAGATTTCTTGTTGGTGAATTTTAGGATGAGGGAAAATCCTGTAAAAGGAAGTGAAATGCTTGGTACCAAAGCGAATCCAGTGCGGCTACTCCTGTAAACCTTTAAAATTTTCGATCTAGCTTTTATAATAGACTCAATTATGTTAGACAATTTAGGAGTTGACAAGGCTAATGAAAGAGAAAACCCTAAAAGAATTAATCAATCACAGAAGAAACTTTTCTATCGTAAATGCATCTAAATGCTAAAGATTCCATTCAAAAGTGATAGAAACCCTAAAAAGATCACTTTAAAGACATATGTGCACTAATTCATCATAATATACCCTAAAACCCTAATTGATAATATAACCCTCATATTTTACCAAAATCATTAGTAAAAGGTTAGAGATGACTTTTAATCATGCATATATGTTTTGAATCCTCAAGTAGTCTTTTAGAAACTAAGATAATGAATCATAGATTACATTTATCTCTTAAGTATATGATTGTATTATATAGAGTTAGGGGTATAGTTGAAGATTAGGATAAATGTTGTGAACCTTAATACCTTAATTAGTACTTTTTGCACTAGTTACACAAAGTAGTTTATCAAATAATGTATATAGACTATAAATACCTAAAGTAAGACCTCATCAACTATTTTTACTAATCAATTTATCAAATACCTCATTTCCTCACATTTCCTTAATTTTTTTCCTTAATAACTACATTATATGTACAAAATTACATATGCTTAAGGAAACTTGACCAAGTTAACATATGTTGACCAAGGTCAAAATGTTGATCAAGTCAACAAAAGTGTCTCTTTCATTTGGAAAAAAAAATTATCTTCCTTCTCATGATTTCTTTCCTTTTCTTTTGACTTTTCCCTTCTTTTTTCTCTTTGCCATCTACTTCTTCCACCTTCTAGACTCCACTTTTCTTCACTTTTTCAAACACAAACTAAAACAAAACAAATTCCTTTCTTTTTCCCCTTTCCAACCGTATCTTCCCTTCCCCTTTTACTCTTCTTTCCTTTTCAACCATTTCATCCATAGTCAAGGGCAACTTAAGGTATGCTATTAGGCTTAAAGTTCAAATCTTTACAAATGGAAGTGTAGAATTCTCTAGGCAATGGAAGAAGATGCATGTGTACATAAGGGTATGCTAGAGATATACATGTATAAATACCTTTATACATAAGTATTCAATATGTACATAGCCTAAAATAAGACAGATACTAACTATATATACATATTCCATGTCAAATATACCCTTAAAATACAAAAAGAATGAAATTATGAAGCTTTCTTAAGGGGGTAGATAAGGCATACGAAAATACGTATAAAAATATGTATGTCACTGTATGCGTATATAGGGTAGGTGTATTAGTATATGTATAAGTACGCATAAGCACACAAGTATATATATTAGTATCTTAGAAGTATAGGTATGTATATCACATATGTATAAAGTGTGCAAATATATAAGGATAATAATGGACTAATGATGTAAGCCATGATGTCATTAAAGAATTACATAAGCCATGACATCATCAAATGATTGTATAAGCCATGACATCATCAAAAAGATTACATGAACCATGACATAAGCATAAGCTTGTAAAAGAATAGATTATAAGATGACATAAGAATATAACCTATATATGTATACATATACTTAGGAGTTGAAGATCCTTTAAACCCTAATACACTTCCTAGATTGAATTAAACTTAATCAAGTATGTGAATTAATAGCACTAACGTAAAATTTCCTAAGTGTAAGAATCAAATAGCAAATTCAATCATCAAGTCCTAAACTAGGGCATAAACATAAGCAATAAGAATAATTAAACTTCAGTAAGATAAAATTTCAATAAATTTAGTCTACATCATTAAACACAGGTCTCAACGTCCAAAACGGATATCACACTGTGTGAATGTGCATCTGAAAACGATAAAAAATGACTATAAATTCGTAAATATTGAAAATATAAGAAAAAGTTACGTACGATTAACAATTAGGTTTAATTGAATAAAAGCTAATAGTAATCTAAGTAGAATTAGGTCGATAGATATCTAGAACCATTAGTTGAGTCAACTACTTATTATCCTTGTTATCTCATAATGATCAGGTGATCCCGATGAGGGCAAGGATCTCCCGATCGGTTATTACAACTAGAGCGAGTTGCCATAGTCAAGTGAGTACTCTCGATGACTCTATACTTATTTGTGCTTATAGTTAGTGCACTTAAATTGAATATCAATAACTTGATGCATGGGGTTTTGGGATATGCGTGCGCTTGAAATTAATTGATTATTGTAAGAAATATTGTTAAATACGATAATTGATGATTTGATAGTATATGTGATTTGGATGGTTTGCTGATATTGATTGATCGCCTCATAATTTGACCTAATTATATTTGACTTATCTTAAATTAAAAGGGTTATGCATTATCCATGCATTACATTTACTTATTTCGGCTGACAGAGGATTCAGGAGACAATGAAGAGCATTTATCAAAAGAAATCCCTCATGCACTGAAAGAGAAATCTACCAGCTTTGAGACCTCAGGTGCCAAGAAAAAAGCTTACTTAGAGAAAGCTTTAGCCTCCAATCCAAAAATTGCTTTTGCTGATTCCGAGAGTAGGCCATAAGATTGTCTTTGTGCTCTTTGTACCTTGCATCCTCTAAAGTAATTGTTCGAATGAAATATTTTTCATACAATAGGCTATACATTTGTAACTAAATTGGTTGAATGAAATATCTTTCATATGACTATTTTCAGTACAGTTTATTTCACATGCCATAAGTTCCTTGTATTCTATTCCACATGTTCTTATTTGTCAGCATGTTTCATTTCATATGTAAAGTATCATTCCGTATGTTTTATTTCACCTAACTAATTCTTGGCATGTTTTATTTCACATGTCCAATTATTTCTTGGCATATTTTATTTCATATGCTCAATTAATATGTTTTTTTTTTTTCACACACCCAATCTGTGTATCTTTATAGCCATTATCCTTTAGCCATTTAAGGTGTAGACTAGCTACATTACTTAGCTATAAGATTAAATTATGCAATTTGTTAACCATGATAGGCTAGAAGTTAGGTTAGTTCATTTGTTGTACAGCCTAGAACTCATCAACTTAGCAATTATAAAAAGACTAAGAAGCATAATGAGACTTCATACATAATTCTCGTAAAAAAAGTACTGTAGCCTTATAAGCATGTAGGTTGTCACCTTACAAATAAGTGGAGATGAACATCATTCAAGGAATCAATTGAAATATAATTTCAAATTCTTGGCATTTCATGCTTAAGGGATGATAGATCCATCCAACCTTTTTAGTCGATAGGCCTCCTCTCCAATGACTTCCTAGATCCTAATAGGATCTTCCCAGTTCGCGCTAAGCTTCCCCTAGCTCGCTTATATGGCAATAGCATCTATCTTTTGGTAAACTAGATCTTCAGATTGAAAAACCTTATGCTTCACTTTTTTATTATAATACCTTGTTGCTCTATGCAGGTATGCCATAACCCTAGCTCATGCAATATCTTGAATATCATCAATGGAGTCTAAATTTGCTGTTAATCCAACTTGATTGACCATAACATTGAAATTCTAAGTCTACAAATTTGACAAATTTAACTCAATTGGCAATGTGGCTTGCTTATCGTATGCTAACCTAAAGGGTATCTACCTAATCACTATTCTATAGGTGGTTTGGTACCCCCATAAAACATTTGGTAGTTCAATGGCCCATTTCCCTCTAACTTCATCCACTTTCTATCTTAGGCCATGTTAAATGATCTTGTTTATGACTTCAACTTATCTATTCACCTGAGAGTGTACCATAGACGTATAGTTGAGGTGAATGTTGTACTTTTCGCAAAATGCCTAGAAATCATTGTTATCAAACTATGGGTCATTATCTGTGATTATCATGTAGGGAACTCTGAAATCCTAATTTGATGGAACTGAAAACTAACGCTTCCACATTCTACTTGGTGATCTTCACCACTACCTTAGCCTCTACCCATTTGGTAAAGTAATCCACAACAATAATGATGAATTGTCGTTGGGTAGTAGGCTTCAAAAAGGGTCCAAGAATATCTAGCCCCCACTAGGTGAAGGGCTAAGGATGGACAAGTTACATAACTTAGTTGTAGGCATATGACTCGACAACTCGTGCTTCTGGTACTAGGGAAAATGCTAAACAACTTCCTTTGCATCTTCTCTCATGGTTAACTAGTAATAGATGAGTTGCAATGCTTGAAAATATAGTTTCTACACTTTTATGTTGTTACTGTAAATACTAGCATGCAACTTAGATAACACCCTCTAGGAATACCTAGGAGGAAGGCATCAAAGATAGGGTTGTGATGTGCTACGTTTATATAACTAACCATTAATCAACATATAGTTTGCGGCCTTGTAAGCCAATCTTCATGCTCCTTTCTTATCATCTAGGAGGATACCGTCTCTTAAATAATCTATTAGGGAATCCATCTAAGATTCTCTTCTTCAGAAAAGAGTTAACTCATAGCACTATGAATGAGAGGATAAACTTTTTTGTGGAAGAAATTCAATAAAAAGTTTGTCACTCAATTTGAGGAATGCCATACTAGCTAATTTTGACCATTTATCGGCAACAATATTCTTGCATCTTGGAATTTTGTGGATGGTGAAAGATTGAAAGTCTTTTATGAGTGTTTATACCACCAACAGGTACTTGCTCATCTCTTCTTCCCTTGCTACATAACTTCTTGTGACCTAATTCACCACCAATTATGAATAAGAGAATACTTCAAGTTTCATCACACTAATCACTTTTACCAGTTTTAGTCCAATAATCAAATCTTCCTACTCTAGTTCATTATTGCAGGTTGGGAATCCGAATTTTAAAATGTAATGAACTTTAGCATTATAAGGGCCTTAAAGAATAAGGCTTACATCACTTCCTTTCTTCATCAAAGAACCATCTATACAAAGGAACCAAATAGGTTTCTTGACAAACTCCACACTATCTTCCTCACCAGTGAACTCGGCTCCAAAATCTGCTAGCATTTGAGCCTTTAGTGCTAATCTAGGTTTATATTGTATGCTATAGGCAAAGCATGTTTCATCATCTTCCCGGACAAGTCAAGTTGTTGTAATGCTTGCTGCAATGGTTAATTAGTGAGCATTATGATCTAGTAAGCTTCAAATTATGGCTTCAACTTCCTTGCCGGGAGAATCACTACTAAAACCAATTTTTCAATTTTCATTTATCGAAGCTTTGGCCTTTGCAAAACATGACTCATGTAATAAACGAGTCGATGTTCTTTGCCATGAATTCAAACCAATATGGAAGAAAGAGCGCAACAACTAACCGATAGATATAAATATAAATCTCTCTTGAAATAGGTGTTAAGAGTATTGGTGGCGATACAAGGAATTCCTTGAGATCACTAAAAATTCTCTCACAATCATTGAACCATTTGAATTTTTTTGGATTCTTTATGATTTTAAAGAATTTTGTAAACCCATTAGCACTTATCGACACAAATCTGTTGAGGGTAGCTATATGCTTGATGAGTTCTTACACTTTCTTAATTGTACGAAGCGATTTCGTATTCCTTATCCCATCAATCTTTCTCGAGTTAGCCTCAATGCTATGCCGAGTAACCATGTATCTTAAAAATTTTCCTGATGTTGTGTCAAAGATGAATTTCTATGGGTTGAGTTTCATGTTTTATCTCTTCAATGTAGCAAATGTCTCCTCAAGGTCGGCAAGATGCTGATCCTCCTTTACACTCTTCACAATCATGTTGCCGACATATACTTCAACATTTCTATGAATCTAGGGTTTGAACATCTTAGTAACAAGTCTCTAGTAAGTTACACTAGTGTTCATCAGCTCAAAGGGCATTACTGTGAAACAAAATGTTCCAAAATTAGTAACAAAAGACGCATGGACTTCATCTTCCTTCTCTATCTTGATTTGGCTGTAACCAGAGAAAGCATCCATAAAAGAAAGTAACATGTGTCTAGCGGTTGCATTTAGCATCTAATCAAGTTTTGGTTATAGGAAATAATCCTTGGGATAAGCCTTGTTAAGATCCATGAAGTCTATGCACATTCGCGACTTGCCATTAAACTTCTTGACTAAGACACAATTGGCTAACCAAGTTGGATATGGCTCTTTCTAGATAAATCCTACCTTCAATAACTTAAGGACATCATCATCTATTACTGCTTATCTCTCTAGTGTAAAATGCCTCTTCTTTTGTTGGACTACCTTCACATTCAGATCAATCTGGAGCTTGTATAGCACAACTTCTCTTAGGATACCTAGCATATCTAAAAGATACCACGCAAATACATCAATGTTAGCTTTCAAGAAGTTGTTTAAACTTTGCTGAATATTTGCTGACAAGGGTTTCCCAATCCTCATAGTTTTCCTAAGGTCATCTCTTAAAGAAATTTACTCGGTATCACTTTTGACATAGAGTGAAGGGACAATGCTAAATAGATGCTGATATGGTTGTCCCATTATCATGTTATATAGGGGCCAACACTTGACTATGAGGAAGTCTACTTTATCCTCTATGACATGCTCATCATTGTCAATCTATATTGATAAAGAAATTACTTTAGCTACTTGAACTGGTTGGTTATTAAAGGCGGACAAATCATACTTATGAGATCCTAGTTGTGCCTTGATCTTAGCTCTCATTTGGTCGAACGCATGTTGAAAAATGATATCAGTCAAACTTCCTATGTCAAGAAGAAACTTCTTGACTTTGAAGTTTATGATTTTTACATTGATAATTAATGCATCATCATGCAATCTTTGGATGCCCTCAAAGTCATCCGTTGTGAAAGAAATTGTGTTATTGATCCTAACTTTCTTACTTTAGATGTTATAAACGTAATTTTTCGCATTCGTCAAATTCGAAGAGCTTGACTAGTTAATACTAAGTCTGCTGATAATGGTGTTGATCACTTTAATGGGTACTCTGCTAGTATTTGCATCCCTTGTATCTCTCCCAACCACATTTAGCTAAGTGTTGTTCTCTTGTTCCTCACATCTCCTTTAGGATGGCCTCTCAATATTTTTGACTTCATGTGTTAGGAATTTTCGTAAATTCCCACGTTGAATCATATCTTCAATTGCATACTTGAGCTATATGAACTCATCTGTGTTGTGACCCTTGTCGTAGTAGAAGTCACAATACTTTTTTGAATTTCCCCTCAAGGGATTTCCTCTCATTCTTTCTAGCTACTGTAAAACACCTCTCTTGGTCTCCCTCTTTCAGCATTTGAACTTTGATCATCATTTGAGATAAGTTTGTCCTTCATACTTTTTCTCTTGTCATTTTCTTTTATCTTGTTTGTTTTGGTCAGCCTTTCGTCAAGCCTTTGTATTATCTTCCTAATGGATGTATAAGGTGGCTTTAGCCTTGAATTCAACGAAAGTTTTTGGTATGTTCTTTATGAAAGACTTAAAGAAGTCTCCATAGGGCTTAAGTCCATCAATCACGACATTGAGGGCCATATTCATATCCAATTCTGGGATTTAAACCATCTTGGCCATAAACTTGGCCTGGTAGTCTGTAATTGACTCATTTAATTTTTGTTTGATTATGTTAAGAATTGAGGAATCCTTGATAGGAATTTTTCTTGCAAGTGTTGAAAAATAATTCTACTAATTCATCAAAATAAGAAATGGTGTTTAGTTTTAAGTGTTTGAACCATGTATTGGTTGCATTCCTCAAGGTTGAGGGAAAAGCTTGGTAGGCTGCTGCATCACTCAAACCATGCAATTTGGCCAACGTACGATAACACTCCACATGGTCTTTATGGTCTTTTGTTCCGTTATAAGTTTCAAACTATGGTAACTTGATGTGCTGAGGTATCACGTCCTCTAAAATCTCTAGAATAAAGGGGCTCTTTTTTATTTGGAATTGCTTGCTTATTGCAACAAGGGTTCTGACATGTGAGGGGCTCGTATGGTGTACCTACTATGGTTGCTTACCTTTGTCATTCTTTTTGAATGTAGGAGCTTAGGGTCCCATCGCGACCTCGACTTGCTTTTTCTATAACTTAGGTAAATAAATTAAATCATCACTATTATTGGTATCATGATTGCCATGCTCATTGTTCTGATTTGGATGAATACTATTATGAAAAAGGTTAAGGATTTATTAATGCTTTTTATTCAACTCCGAGTTTACCATGGCCAAATTGAGGTATAATTGCTTGAGTCTAGCCAATCGTTACTCATCAATATGTCGGCTCCTCCTTTTAGGGTGTTAAGAGGAAGCGCCAATACTTATACTCTTGGTCATTCTAGTTTTATCTATGTGGGTGTATTTAGGAAAAACCAAATGGTGCCAAGTGTTTTTAGGGGTTAGAAATATCCTGCAAAGATAAGACAAGTACTTTGTATTGGCGCTAGTCTAGTTCGGTCACTCTAATACCTAAGTTAGTAAGCAAGAATGAGAAGGGTAAAGTCAAGAAGATAAGAGTTATCATATGCCTCTTATAAAGTTTCTTTCTCGTATTTATAGGAGATTGTCATGTTTGAAGGAGCAGTTATTAGAATAATTGTTGAGATACATGGAAGCTTGTTAATTAGACACCTTCCCTTAAATCTAGGGAGAGTAGGCAGTTATGCAATATAACTATGCTTGTGATAACTATTTACATCATGAACTTAAATTCAAATCAACAACGGAACTGTGTTACTTGGCATAGTACTGAGAATGTCAATTACTTGGTAAGGTATCGAGAATATAGATTTCTCGAACTATCAGCAAATGAATGGACAAGTAAGACAAGTAGACGAAATCTAACTATCAATAGAGAGGATATGTATGTATCCTCAGCTTATGAAGAGAAATGACTGGACATCAACATTAGCTGGGGAAAAAGTCTTATATGAGTACCTAGGATGAAGTTAGCTACTTTTAAAGAAGTCTTACTGTATTTTGATCTTAGTTCCATGAAGGATCTATACATAGGAATAAAAAAAGGGTACTATGTTTTAGGTTTGGTTAAGTTTGATAGATGTGACCTTTTGTATAGAAAAGTGCAAAGTTGAATTCCGATGTAGTACTCTTTTGTTATAAATAAAACTTTTGTTGACTATTGATAAGTGTTCTTGTATGATGGTATATCTTATACTATGCCGACATGTGACATCCTTCAGGTAGTACCTGAGCATAAATTAAGGACCATAGTATTCTATGCATGTGAGGTGTATATAGTAGCTAAGTACGATATGAACTTAGCTTTGTTAGTAGCAACCAATATAAGAAAATCAACTATATCTATTGTGTTTACTACTATCTAGAAAATGGTGCAAATACGTACAAGTGGGGTTCCTAGTTCATCAACTGCTCCTAGGAGACAATGTTAGGATCCTAAAGGGAGCCTAATAGGAATACCTTAAATATTCCTATCATATGTGTACCCATGATACGAAAATCGCCTTACAAGTCAAAAATTGTAAGACTCTAAATGATTAATCGCTAAGGTTACTAATTTTTTTAAGTAATTAATTTATTGCTAAATATGAATAGAAATAACTACAGATGTTTGATATTCCATAATTCATCAAAACCATAGAGAATCGGTATCCCTTACCATATAATAAGATAAGATATACCAACATTAGAAAAATGCAAGAAAAATTAAATTATATTAAATTCTAGCATATAAATATTTTCTACAAAATATGTTTATACATTACCTATAAAGATCTTAGCTAATTCTAACACTAATATAAATATCTTCATCTCGCACTCGGCACTCGAGATTTATGCAAATCCCATGATAAGTAAACATATAAAAGAAACTAAGGGTGAATGAGCATAAAACAACTCAGTGAGTAGATCCCTCACCACTACCATTCAAGCAAGTTATCATACATTATTATCACACATGCAAACAAGCTATTTACATACAAAATGAATGTAGGCGTAATGAATGTAAGCAATACATCTATAGGAGTTCAAAATTATGAACGGCATAGAATTACATCATCTACACTTCGATTATTCCCTATACTTATCCATACAAGGCACCTCAGCTTATCCGCATGAGGCTGCTTAAGGGTACTACCCTTTTAGGCAACACTCGACTATTACCCTAGTAGAGAAAAGTGTTCCAATCCAAATAAGTAGATCCCAAACTAGGATTATCCACCATCTAAGGCCCTTTGGACACAAACATGCAAGTCCTCTCGTAGCCAAAATTTATTTAAGGCCTTACAGGCACAATAAAGCAAGTCCTCTCGCTATCAATTGGAGATCTTATGTTAGCTTTGCCTTAACACTAAAATATTATTTATAGCTCTACGAGCCCTTATAGAGATCATACAAAAAAATGTTTAAGAGTAGAAAAGCTTTTTTGTTTTTCTCAAAAACACTTTTCTTAAGATTTTTGTAAAGCTAGCACTTTCCATTTATACCTTTACCAAGTCATAGACATATGACATATATAATTGGTTATTTTGGTTTGATCCTTATATTTATCAATTTAAAAAGGTGATCATGCAAATGATAGTAAACAAGCAAAATAGTAATTCAGACATACAAGCAATAGTAAGCAGTAAAATCTCATACAAGTAACACTACAAGAAAGTAGCAAGTCATTAGAACTCTCTTAACTGGATTATTGCTCATTCTCTAAGCCTTTGGAGTTTCCAAAACTCAATATTAAACACCTAAAAAAAATAGTAAAACTTATAAGTATTTTGAGAAGTCAGATCACTTATTTAACTAAAATTCTATTGTAGTTTGTCTAGTTTCCCCAATATAACCTAAGCATAATGTATATAGCGTTTACCATACTCAATGGGATTAATAGTAACTATTTTCTTATATTTGTAAGTTATGAGACTTTCTTTATCTATTTAGTAACTTTTCATTCTAATTCCAATATTTACAAACTTATAGTCGTTTTTCATCGTTTTTAGATACACGTTCATACAGTGATGTCCATTTTGGATGTTAAGACCCGTGTTTTACGATATAGGCTATACTTATTGAAATTTTAAAGTATTGAAGTTTAATTATTCTAATTCCTTATGTACTCATACATACACTTTACACATATGTTATATACATACCTATATTTCTAACATACTAATATGTATACTTGTGTACTTATATGTATAGTAATACACATATGCCTATACACATACGGTGACATATGTATTTTTATACGTATTTTCGTATGCCTAAAATTCCTCTTAAGAAAGCTTCTCAAATTGCATCTTTTTATATTTTAGGGGTATATTTAACATGATATATGTATGTATAGTTGATGTATGCCTTATTTTGGGTTATGTACATATTGGATTCTTATGTACAAAGGTGTTTATACATGTATTTATCTAGTATATACTTATATACACATAATTAGATACATGTACACATGCTTTTCTTTCATTTACCAAGGCTATCCTACACTTCTAAACATAAAAATTGAATCTTTAAGCCTAAATCAACATATATGTACACAACATATAAACTTCTTAAACTAACCCACCTATTCATCTAATTATTAGATAATATGGAGTAATATATGATAACATACCTTTGTTATTTTCTTGATATATGGTTGCAAAGTTAGAAAATTAGGAAAAGTGAAAGGGAAAGGGAGGTTACGGTTATGGAGGAAGAAGAAAAGGACATCATTTTGTGTTGTTTTGTGTTTTTGAAAGTGAAAGCAAGTGGGTCCTAAAGGATGAAGGAGTAGATGGCAAAGAAGTAGGGAAAAGGAAGAAAAATCTAAAAGAAAAGAAAAGAAATCATTAGAATGGAAGAGATATTTCTAAAATCAAAGTGACATTTTGTTGACTTTTTCACAGGTTGACTTAGTTAACCATTTGACTTTAGTCAACATATATTGACTTGGTCAACTTTTCAAAAATAAATGCCATTTAGTGTACATAATGAAGTAATTAGGGAAAATTAAGAGAAAGATTTAAGAAATGAAAGGAAATAAGAAGTTTAGTAAATTAATTAATAAAAATAGATAATGAGATCTTCCATTAGGTATTTATATCCTTTATACACCATTTAGTAAGCTACTTAGTATAATTAAGATGAAAAGCGTCATTTAAGGTATTAATGTTCACTACATAAAACCTAAGCATCAACTAAACCCTTAACTCTATATAATACTAACTTAATTATATACTTAGAAGATGAATATGATCTATGATGCAATATCTTAGTTTCTAAAGGATTACTTTAGTAATATAAATATTTTTGAATGATTGAAAGTTATATTTAATCTTTTACTAATGATTTAGTATAATACTAAGGTTATATTATTAATTAAGGTTTTAGGGTAAATTAGTGCTTTTATATCCTTAAAGTTGTTGTTTTAGGGTTTTTATTACTTCAAGTACAATCTCTAGTGTTTTTACACATTTAGTAAGCTACTTAGTATAATTAAGATGAAAAGCGTCATTTAAGGTATTAATGTTCACTACATGTAACCTAAGCATCAACTAAACCCTTAACTCTATATAATACTAACTTAATTATATACTTAGAAGATGAATATGATCTATGATGAAATATCTTAGTTTCTAAAGGATTACTTTAGTAATAGAAATATTTGTGAATGATTGAAAGTTATCTTTAATCTTTTACTAATGATTTAGTATAATACTAAGGTTATATTATTAATTATGGTTTTAGGGTAAATTATGGTGAATTAGTGCTTTTATATCCTTAAAGTTGTTGTTTTAGGGTTTTTATTACTTCCAAGTATAATCTCTAGTGTTTTTACACATTTAGGGTTTAATCTATTTATACGCGATTAAGTCTTCGATTATTATCTTAGGATTTTGATGAGGTTCGAGATTAACTTTTGCAGTTACATATACTTAAGGTTTTAGGGTCTTCATATGCTACTAGAGGTTCAATTGATAATTTTAAGCTTTTCATATTTACTTTAGGCTTTGAATTGAGATTTTAATCAATTTTAAATCTCATTAGCTCTATTGACTTCAGGAAATCATCTATAGCTTAAGGATTTGATTCTATACTTAAAAAAGTTAGATTTTTAGGGCTTACATGCTTCCTCCCTTGCAAAAAGTTTTATCTTCGAAAACTCCTTTTATCATTCATAAGTAACCAATTTGCATATAATCAACAAAATTCATATCAATACTTAACTTATACTTATATACATCCTAATAAATTCATACAACATATTTCATATACATAGTTTGTTCATACTGGTTCCATCAATTCTCCAAAGTTCCTCATAAGTCATTAGATTCCTTTTCAAGCTAGTTACTTCTAATGGCATTTAGTAATAGTATGACCGTGCTTTCCATAGTTACTATACAGTAGAGTACTCTTTCTTTTAAAACACCATTTTACTATATGTCTAGCTTTTCTACTATAACGACCCAACAGTATCATTGTCGTAATAGGTCACCGTATATCGTATAAAGGTCTATTATCAACCCCCTTGCTGATCATAGGCCTTTCATACGACACACAAGGCTCCTTCCATTCTACGTTACCACTAGGCCCATAGACAAGTAATATAGAGCAATTTAACTAAAATTACTTCTATGTTATAAATTAACTAATTGTGTCGGCTCGTAAGACCCACACCAAAACAATATTACAAATGAATGCAATTCATAACGGAACTGCATAAAATCTAAGTAATGCATAAATACATGAAAGTATCTAAATATCTATTACAAAATATCATCTTCGCTCTCTGATCGCTCCAACCCGTCTCTACCCGAGACTTACCACGGGCATGCCTCGACCCGGATTGACGAAAAGGTTCTCCTGCACCAACAGAAATCTATAGGGGGGTAAGCTTATGCTTAGTGAGATAAATGCCCTCATCAGTACCACAAGGCAGAAATTTATTAGATGCACAATCATATGAATGCATGAACAAACAGTATGCCATACAACGCATGCAGTGACCTAGGAACTGCATACGACTCAGAATTTCGCCCCTTGAAGTCGGGGTATGGAGATAATTAACCAACCCAAACCAAAATCCGAGTTCTAGACCTTGGGTTTTACTTCATTTGCACTATCGTGCTCATATCACAACAAAACTCTACATATATACATATATATATATATACTTCCTTTACCAAAATCAAACCGTATCTTTTAAAAATCCTAAGTCTAGCAGTATGGTGGCCCCCACAGTCCACAAACACACGCCCTAAGCAGAGGCTACAAGACTCGACCCCTCGCCGACGATTGGCGTCTCCCAGCGCCTAGTAAGCCCATTAGCTTAAGACAGAGACTCAATATATATGATGGCATAGCTAGTGCCCAATCCTACAGAAAACTCGTATTCCTGTGAGTCCCTTCCCATCTTCTGCGTGAAGCGGCAGTCGGTGTTATCCATATGCAATATGGGGAATGCATGATTCATTTTGAGTTCTTAATCATATAAGTGATTAACTTGATTTTCAGGGTGATCAACCAATTTCATTCCATATAATTCACAAGTATGTATTCATGCAAACAATTCCCATTATTATATATAATTAACAAGTCATCACACTCATCCATAACTTCATACACATGCATCTCCCATATCCCACAAGCATCCAAATTTATAAATATAAGATTAGGTGCATCTACTTTACAAGCACAATCAAGTAAAGAGTCATCGGGAATTTACTCACTCTGCCATGTGGCTCAATCAAAATAGTCCGGAGGCAAGTCGTCTCCGAAAACAGTGTCCCCTGGTCATTGAAATAATTTTTATAAGGAATTGAAGTAAACTTAAGAAACTATGTAAATTTTCCTTAAGTTATACTCTTAGCTAATTTTCGTAATTTTTTCGGTTTTTACCTAAAGTTCAATCGCATATAACTTTTTCGTTTTAAATCCGATTTTTTTAATCTTATAGTCAATCTTCATCATTTCCGAGTGTACTTTAACGTGGTAATGTTATATTTTCGAAATGAGGTATGCAATTCTGTCCATGGGTCAGAACAGTAGCGTTCCTCATGTGTTGGAGTGTTTTTGGGCCTTGTTTGGTAAATAAGCTTTTGATAGCTTGAGGAATCCTTTGGGCTTGGTCTTTCGATTTTATCCTAAGCTTAAAATACTCCTTGAGATCAAATTTACAACTTTGATTCATGTTCTTAAGGCTAACAACCACTTCTTAGGCCCTTTAGTGAGCTTAAGTTGTCAAATGGGCTTGTTTTTAGTTCAAACTAAGGTTAATGACTTTGGTGGGCTTATGGGGCCTTATATGGATTTCTTATGGGCTTCCAAACAACCTTTCTTGGTACTTTAAGGTGCTGATCAGATTTTTGTTGAAGGCCCATCCTAGAGTTTAGGCTTGTTTTGGGAGTTTTAAGCTCGGTTTTGAGTTTTAGGCTTTATATGCTCGCTATACTTGCTTTAGTTAATCTTTTCACTTTGTTCTTTTACTTTTATCATATTTTTAGGCCTCATTTTCCCATGTTCCAGATCTGTTCATGTTGGTCCTAAGGGGTCCTCACTTGGTTTTTCAACTTGTTTCATCATTTCTTTAAGTTTAGGGGGTAGATTATGCACTTAACTACTTGTGTACAAATATTAACTTAAGTTTCCTTCCATCAAATGATCCTTTAACTCATGTTCCACATAAAGAAATAAAAGATCTCATACTTAATACAACTCCCATATCATGGCTCATGTCATACAAAGTTGGTTTCTTCATAAAACTTCATGTGATTGATTTTTCCTTAACTTAAATCTAGATTTGAGCATGTTTAACTAAATGGAAACAAAATCAACATTCAAATGGCCATGGAACCCTCACGTCCAGCATGCATATCCTCCATTAAAGTTCTCATTTCAAGGTTTCCTTAGCTTAAAATCTTCCATTCAAAACATTAAACAAATGTCTTCACAAAACACCAACTTTACATGCTCATATTTCAACTTCATGCAAGGGTTTTGTGGTTGGTTTCTTAAAACGATTTTTGGACATTCTAACAACTTAAACCTTTCTTGCATCTTCAAGAAATCCAAGTCTCCTAACATAAATATCAACCCAAACATCACAAGAAATACTTACTCGTCCTTAACGCAAAGTTTGGTGGTTGTGCACTAAGGTTCCTCTTAAGCCTTTAACTTTGCTTCCTCCTTTTTGCTTACCTTTTGAAACCCGAATCCTTTGGCCTTTTGGAAAGGGTTTTATGGAAGATTCTAATGGTCTTAAATGTCTTAAATGATGAAAGAAAATGGCGCAAGTGCAAAGGAAAAAAAAATGCCGTGAGTTGAAGCTTTCAAATGGGAGAAAAATTGATTTTGTGGGGTAAGGTTGTTTCCCCTTTTTATGTTTGTTTCAAAAGAGAGAATGATGACGTGAAAGTGAAATTGAAAGTGAAAGAAATGGGGAAGAGTATGGCCGGTTGGAAATGGAGAGAGAAGGAGTGTTTAAATATCTTGGATGTGTTGCCTTATAGCTTACATAAAGTCAACAATTGCAACTCTTGATGATATAAGCATTAAGGGATGAATAGTGATGTGTAAGAGAAAGTGATTGATGGGTGAATGACCAATGCATGGCCCCCCTTTCTCCCCTTTTTAGATCTGCCATTTTAAGTCCTTGCATGCCATGGAGTGGTCTTGTCTCCTTTATTAAAGTAAAGCTTATTAATTCTTGTGAAAAATTGTCCATATTTTGTATAAGTGAAGAAGTGATAAGGAAATTGTCTTATTACTAGATTTTGATAAGTTATCAATTGATAAGTTATCTAAGGTGATTGGTTGGTCTACTTATTTATGTGTAAGGCTTATACATGAAGATAAGGACATAGCCTTATAGAAAATTGTTTTAGGATATTTATCCTACATTGTTTTGTAATTTATGATTTGATTTTTATAAAATTGTGAAATTTTCTAAAATTGGATGAAATTATTCAAATTAAATTATCAATTAATTATTTAGGGTTAAAATTCCATAATGGCTTTAAGGTTTACAGTTTTAAGTAGCTTTAGAGCTCGTAGTTCTTCAAGCTCAGGTTTTCTCGACAATTGGCTTTTGAGTTGTAAAAATTTAATTCGTTTCTAAATATAAACTTAAGTTTTTTTTTTTTTTAAGTTTAGTTGGTCTTTAGGAACATTCAGAAAGTACTCTTAATTGAGTCTTAGGCCCTCTAAAAGTAGGGTTTACATCTATAATAGGAACATTTTCCTTTTAATCGAAGACATGCTTTTGGCCAATGATCTTAGTTGCATTTCCAGCAATTTATTTGGTGTGGTTACTTCACAATTGGTTCAATTACTTATGATCTTGATGCTTCAATGGGTTGCTTGCTACTTTGATTAGCATTATCCATTGACTCCTCATCTGATTCAGAGATTTCCTTATTTTCTTCATTTTGCTTTTAAAGAATTCTTCTATTACATTTTCTATCACCCTTTCTTTTTCAATTACGTCGTTATAAGTCTTTTAGTTGAAATTCCTTCAACTTAACTCAAGTCTCTCGATCCAATCCTACTAAGAACACTTGTATACGAAATTGGTCACTACTTGTTAATTATAGGTATGCAAGATGCATCAGTCGCTGGAGCTCACATTTATATTCACTAATACTTTGACTTCCTCTTTGTACAAGAAGTAAGTCTCCTTCAAGTTTCTTTCATAGACTTTCTGGAATATATTCCTTAAAGAATTCTTCTTTAAACTGTTTCCAAGTAATAGGTTGAGACATAGCTTCATTCTTAAAGTTCCACCATATCCTCGCATTTTTGTGTAGCATATAAGTCCCATAAGTTACCTTTAAATCTTCTAGAATTTCATAGATTTAAAAGGTTTTTTCAATTCATGCTAACTAATCTTCTGTCTAAACTAGGTCATCAAGTTTGCCTTCAAAGTATCTATTTACCTTGATAGACTTAGATAATTTCACCTTGGATGATTCCATTACTCCTAGAATACTTACAAATTAACTCCACTTCTTTAATCTTTGTGCTACCAATGCAGATCAAAATTAGGTCAATTGTGATAACCTTGTTATACCTACTAAGGAGGTGATTGGGTATTTTTGAAGCTATCACCAATGAAGGGTGTAAGGTGTTTCGATATTAAGGGAAAGTTAAGTCTTTGGTATGTTAGATGATATCAAATTAAGAAAACAATTGGAAAAGATTCCTATGAACTTGAGTTACCCAATGAGATGGTAGGAGTTCACATCATATTTCATGTCTCAACTTTAAGGAAATTTCTAGTAAATCCCACAAAGATAATGAATGTACCTCTAGTAGAATTAAAGGTAAACCTTATGTGTGTAGTAGAGTTTCTAGTTCATATTTTCAATAATAAGGTTCAGAGATTGAATAAGTGAAAGTCTTGTGAAGATAATACACCACTAAGAAAGTTATATGAGAATCCATCAAATTGATAAGAGCCCATACCCTGAACCATTCGCACAACGTTAGTAATGTTGTCATTGATTATTCTTTTCTTAGAATAAAGTTAGTAATTTATATTTTTCGATTTGTACTTAAGTTTCGAGAATAAAATTTTTTGTAAAGGAGATAATGTCGACAACTAATTTTTTCCCCTTTGTAATCCTAATTTTTTATTTTTTTTAAATTTTTACAAAAAAGAGCCTTAATTCAAAAATAAAAATAATAATAATAAAAATTTGAAAAAAATAAGAAAAGAAAAACATATAAAGATTTTTATTTTTTTTTAAAAAGAAAATTATTTTAGAGTTAATTGTTTTAGTTTAGCTTAGTTTAAAAAAAATTATCTTAGGGAGTTGCATGGTTTAAGTGCAATTTCATTGTACTAAATGTCAAGACACAGGTCAACGGCTTAATAGATAACCATTGAATTATTAGATTGCATTTAATTTGAGGTCTTGGGTTCGAATCTCACTAGATACTTAAGTATCTTTTATTTCAATCTTTTTATTTTTTTTTAAAAAAAAAAAAGCAAGTTGAACATATAGGATTCATATTAAATTCAAATCATTTGAATCTAGTTTGATTTTATTAAATCGGATTTGAATTAATTTGGATCTAATTTAATTATTATTAAATCGGATACAATAAATATAATTTGGTTTAGGTTTCATAAATAATCACACTTGTCAAATAAGGAATTTTGGAATGAATCTAATGCCCCGACTCTGTTCATGGTAAAGAATACAGCACGATTAACTCCAATCAGCTCCTTTGCCCAAATTACATATCACACCATGATGAAGCACACATTGTTGCCAACGCTCAAATTCATGCACTACCGAACGAAAGTTCACTATTGATCACGCATCTCTACAATCGAACACAATCCTGTGGCAGTACACGATCCGTGTATAGTGGTTGCTCCTCCATCCTCACGCTACTGTGACGTACCTGTTGCACTTCATCGACAAAGCACCGACACACTACTCAACGCTACTATCCCGACTACACGTTGAAATAACCCCACGTCCTAGACTACACTGCACAGCATACAGCTTCCTCATCGAGCGACCAGCATACATCACAGCTAGATCAGTCCACGTACACATACTGCTTCATCCTTTATCCATCCATTGCACCTTACACAGCGCACAACTTCCTCATCTGAACAGCACTCGCTTGACCGTCGCTGTACTCACCGACCAAGCTGTCAAATTCTCTCCATCCGCAATAAGATGCAATTGTAGTACAATTCACACTTGACTCACTTGTGACGACATTGCACATCACACACTGAACAACAGATGACAGCACGCATCCACTTATCCAACAAACAACATTCGGATAGGTAAGCTTAGGTTCAGCTATGTTTAGTTCTTTTAATTTTCTTTTTTATTATTATTTATTTATTTATATTATATTATATTATACTATATTATCTTATATCTCATTATATTTTTATTAGAACCTTAAGTGATTTAGCATAGTCTATGAAAATAATAATAATTTAGGTTGTTTCTTAGCATTAGTTTTCTTTACAATGTAGATTAGGTATATTATATTGATTTAAATAAATGTTTATTTAGTAAGTAGTAATATAGATATAAACACATATATATATATATTAGTTTAGGGATTGTGAGGATTGGTCATATTTTAAGATTTGGTTTTATTTAAGGATTTATTAGATAGAAAGCTATCTTTCTTTAAATATAAATTAATAAAAGACCCTTTTCAAAAATAGGATTGTTAGAGAAATTTTTATAAAACAAAAACACTTAAGAGTTAGAGCCCTTTTAGATTTTATTTAAATAAACTAAGTAGGTAACAACATAAATTCGGTTGGTTTTCAAAAGTTAAAATAAATCAACACATTAAAGATTTTTATAAAGAACTATGATTGTCTGATCCGGCTAGCGGGTATGTAGGTACCCTCGAGGCGACGATAAACATGTAGAAACTTAGGTTCTTTTTCTTTTAATTATTTATTTATTTTTTAAATATTATAATTAGAAGAATAATCCAAATTCAGTAAATAGATAGTGATATCTGTTAAGGTTTAATAAGTTAGCCCCCGAACTCGGAACCCTCTAGTTCTTCATTCAAATTTAAATTAAAGACCGGTAGCCAAATCATAATCAATCTACTCAATTGGTTACGGTTTCTTTTCTTTTCCTAACTTCGGTCGAGTAGCGACTCTAAAAATTATTTTTAATAAAAAACCGAAATTTCTCTATTTCTTTAGTCGAGGTTTAATATTAAATAGGCTAGAGTTTAGTATTAATCAGGAAACGAGAAATTAATTTTAAACAATAGAAACCGAAAAAACAGGCTTGACAGATAGAATGTAAGACCTCTAAGTTTTGAGCCCATACAATGACCTCAGGATTCAAGCCTCTAAATTTAGGATACTAAGCTATATTATCTGTTTTAGTTCAAACTTTATAGTAAACTAAAAAGTTAGATGAAATTTTCTATAAAAGTCAATTTCTCAAATAAGCTATATGGAAAGAGTAATTTAAGAAAAATAGCAATTTATTGATAAAGTTAATAATTATCGAAAACTTAAATTTGAGTTTTAAGATATAGTGAGATATTAGAGATAAATTATTTAACTAAAAAATAATAAATAAAGTTGAATAATATATGATATACATATATTAACATAGAATGTGCATTATATGTATCAAATAATAATAATAATAATAAATTGTAGAAATAAGGAAAATTAATATAAAATCATGGAAAATTAACTAAAAAGTGAATGGATGAGTCATTAATGATGTGGTAACATGGGAAATAATGGAAAACATGAGCCATCAACAATTTAATAGGAAATTGATACCTAAAGCTTGAAAAGACTAAAAGAATGACATGTATGCTACATGTCTAATTTATAATGAATCTAACCAACTTGTAAACTATTAATAGGACCTAAATAGATCAAAGAAAACATTTTACAAATCTAAAAGCACAAGAAAATCTCAACAAAATTTATAAAAAAATTACAAAAAAAAAAGAAAAATATGGAAAAAACAAGGCATAATCTAATCTTGAGCAATTCATTAGGTTATAAATAAGTCAATTAGTACGGCTTAGGGGTTAAAGAGAAGGTGGCATGTCTGGTTGTTCCCATAAGGTGCGGCGATTCGATGGTAGCTGATGGTGATCAATTCAGGTGTGATAGGTGAGGTAAGACCACATCGTGAAGCTTAAGATTTTACGCTACTATTAAACTCGAGAAAGTGTATATTTCTAATTTTATGCAAATAGACCTATATCTGCTTGACATGGAGTCAGTTGTAAACTATAATGATGTGCTAGATGTTTTAGATATATGATTCTATTAAATGTGTGTTGACTGAGTTATATGTTTCCTTATGTATGATTGATTTATCGATGTGTATTTCTACTTAGAAACTGAATTGTCTTTCATGGTGTTTGCTTAAGTGAACCTTATATGAAGGAATGCATTATAAAGCTGAGAGACAAAGCTAAAGTTAAGATAATCAAATTGTTTAGGATGCAAAACTTGAGATTTAAGCTTGATACTGGGATATGGTATTGTTTACTGCATGCATAACATGGCACAAAAGGGCCTACAGGTGAAGTTTTTGAAAGCTTAAACACTGTTGAGTTAGGTTTTGAGCATATAAAATTACATTGCTCATCTTATTATGGCCACGATGTACGGTTTTAGTTAAGTCAACTATGTATTAGAATTTCAAACCATAGTGGGTAGTTTCTTTTTTATTGAGTTGGGGGTCCTACTCCGAGGCAACTCCTTATTGCCTTAGATTCTTGGATATTGTATCCAATTGCTTGAGTATGTTGACTAATCGGATGTGGAACTGGAAAAGTATAAGATATCAGTATTGACGCATGTCATATGCATGTGTATGCCAAAATTTTTTTGCATAAATAGTTTATATTGATAACTTGGGTTATGAAATTGAGTGTTCTATGGTTGTACTTCCTAAGGTTCACTAACTTAGGCAGGAATGTCTTTCGGGGACTAGCAACCCTAAATTGGGATCGATCTAAAACCTAGTTGTGCCTTACAAGGCTTAGTAACCTAGGCGAGAGCGTTTCTTAGGGACTAGTAATCCTAAATTAGGATCGATCTAAAACCTAATAGTACCTAACAAAGCTCATTAACTTAGGTAAGAGCGCCTTTCAAGGACTAGCAATGCTAAACTGGGATCGATCTACAACCTTGTTGTACTCACAAGGCTCACTAACTTATGTGAGAACATCTCTCGAGGACTAGCAATCCTAAACTAGGATCAATCTAAAACCTAGTTGTGCTTCACAAGGCTCACTAACCTAAGCAGGAGCATCTCTTGGGGACTAGTAGCCCTATGACTAGGATCAATCTAAAACTTGATCGTGCCTCACTAAGATCACTAATCTAGGTAAGAGCGTCTCTTAAGGACTAGCTACCCTATGACTATGATCGATCTAAAACCTAGTTGTACCTTACTAGGCTTACTAACCTAGGTAGGAGTGTCTTTCAAGGACTAGCAAGCCTAAGTTAGGATTAATATAAAACTTAGTTATATCTCACTAGGCTCACTAACCTAAGCAGGAGCATCTTTCAAGGACTAGAAACCTTAAATTAGGATCGATCCAAAACCTGGTCGTTCCTCAAAAGGCTTACTAACTTAGGAAGGAACGTCTCTCTAGGACTAGCATCCCTATGATTTGGATCAATCAAAAACCCGGTCATACCTCATTAGGCTCACTAACCTAGGCAGGGCTATCTCTTGGGGACTAAAAACCCTATGGTTGGGATCGATTTAAAACCTGGTTGCACCTTACTAAGCTTACTAACCTAATTGGAAGAATCTCTTGGAGACTAGCAACCCTAAGCTAGGATTGATCTAAAACCTTGTCGTGGCTTACTAAGCTTACTAATCTAAGTAAGAGCATCTCTCAAGGACTAGTAACGCTAAACTAAGAATGATTTAAAACCCGTTCATGCCTCATAAGTCTCACTAACCCATGCAGGAGCATCTCTCAAGGACTAGAAATCCTATAACTAAGGTTGATCTAAAACCTGATCGTGCCTTACTAAGCTTACGAACCTAGGCGGAAACTTCCCTTGGGGACTAGCAACCCTACAACTAGGATCAATCTAAAACCTAGTCAGGCCTTACTTAGCTCACTAAATTAGGTAGGGGTATCACTTGGGGGCTTATAACCTTAGACTAGGTTTGATCAATAACCTAGTCGTATCTTACAAGGCTCATTAACCTATGCAAAAACGTCTCTCGAAGACTAGCTACCCTATGAATTGGATAGATCTAAAACCTAGTCGTGTCTTACTAAGCTCACTAACCTAGGCGAGAGTATCTCTTCGGGACAACAACCCTATAACTGAGATCGATCTAAAACCTGATTATGCCCCATTAAGTTCACTAACTTAGGCAGAAATGTCTCTCGGAGACTAACAACCCTAAGCTAAGATTGATCTAAAACGTAGTTGTGCTTCACAGGCTCACTAACCTAGGCGGGAATGTCTCTCAAGGACTAGTAACCCTAAACTAAGATTGATATAAAACCTAGTTATGCCTCACTAGGCTCACTAACCTAGGTGGGAGCGTCTCTCAAGGACTAGCAACCCTAAACAAAAATCAATCTAAAACCTGGTGATGCCTCAATAGGCTTACTAACCTAGGCAGGAGTGTCTCTCAAGGACTAGCAACCATAAACTCAGATCGATCTAAACAAGAATTGCCTTATGGGCTTGCTAAGAGAAAACTTGATGAAAGGAATTTCCCTATGGGCTTTCTTGAGATAAACTTGGTGAGGGGAAGTGCCCTATGGATTTGTTAAGAGAATACTGGGAATGATGAACTGAGTTAAGATTGTGTCTTTGAAGGCTGGCTAAATACTAAATGCAAAAAGTAAATGATGAAGAGGAGTGCCATACAGGCTCGCTAAGAGAAACTTAATGAACAGAAGGGCCTAATGGATACGCTTGAGTGAATTTGGTGAAACAATGCCTCATAGGCTTACTAAAAGAAACTAAGCTTCTTAATGAGTTCACAAAAAGGAAGAGAAATACCCTATGAGTCCATAAGAACACTAAAGAGAATGATGAGAGGAATTACTCTATGATCCTACTAAAATGTTTGAAGAAAGATTAGTGGATGAGGAAGCACCCTCGGGCTCACCTGAGAGACACTTAGAAATGAGATTAAGTTGAGATTGTGTCTAGAAGGCTAGCCTAAAAGAATCTGATGAAGATGAGTGTTATATGGGCTTATTAAAAGGAACTTGGTGAGTAGAGGAGCCTGATGGGCCTAGCAAATGAAATTAAGCATCTTATGGGCTTACTACAAGACTTTTTCAAAAAAGAAGTGCCCTATAAGCTTGTTAAAAGAACTTAGAGAATTGAAGCGCCTAATGAGCACACTAAAGGTAATTGAGGAATAGAGGTGCTCCATAGGTTTGCTAAAGACCTTAAAGAGAGTTAAATGGATGGAAGGTAGGAAAGCCCATTCGATAGTTGGTTAGGAAAAAAAAAAACTTATCTGATTTTTTAGGAAACTATCTACAGAAAAACCCTTTTAGTGAAAACCATTTATGTTGAAAAAGACGTTAGGTATAATTTCATTTATTTTAGGAAGAATGAGAAAAAGTCCAGACTCTTAACTCTTCTTTTTTTTTTAGAATGGATTGAAAACTTGGCCACTTAAGCTGACATAGAATTAAAATACTCTCTCTCTTTTTCCTATTCCTCTTCTTCTTATTATTTTTTTGTTTTTATTACCTTTTTTCGTTTTCTTTTTTAAATTTTCTAATAGGTAAAGAGCCCTTCCTTAATAATCACATTCGCCTTCTTATGTTCCCCCTAACTTGGATGCCGACCTATTTGGTAGGGCTTTATGATTTTAAAGATCTTTAAAAAGGTAACTCCGGGTTATTTTAGTCAAAGAGGACTTCCTTGCAAACTCTTAGTCTAGATTGTACTCTTAACTGCAGTCCTAAAATTATAGTCCATTTTGTATGTGATACACCTTGATCAATCCATTAGGTCTTTCTCGGTTTATCATTATAAATTTAGGCTTTTGGTCCAAAGGGTTGGAAAAGGAACTAACAAAGAAGCCTATTTTGAAATAAATATTAATCTCGGGCATACAAGTGGAGAACATTAGGAATAATTAGAATTCTACTTACTACAATTTCAAAAACACATATTATTAAAGATAAATTATTTTTAAAGATCGGAAGAGCTTTTACTTGTATAAGGATGATATTGCGGTTGGGGAGGCCAAGTGTGAGAGAGGCTTCAAAGTAGTTGTAAAGATTTTGGGATTTTGAGCTTAGGCTATGATTCAAGGCTTTGTGTCTTTAGGCCTATTTAGGCTTTAAGTTTTGATTTTACTGCCCCTACTAGAATATGATATGGCTTTCACTTAGCTCTTGGCTTATCCTTGAATAAATTTTCTAACCTCTTTTCCTCATCTTTTCCTTTTTCTATTTTGTTATTACTTTGCCCTACTATTTTGTTGTTGTTCTTTCTTCTTCTTTTAGCCTTAAGCCAAGTTTTAACCGTTTAAGCAATTTAGGGTCCTAAATTCATTAATTTCTATCATATGGGCTCGGGTGAAGTAAGTAAAAACTTGAGATGTTTAAAAAGGATGTGGCTCTTCCTTATTTGAAAAAAAAAAGAAAATAACTTATAAGAAATAAATTTTCTTTTAAATTTAATGTTACTAAAGCAAGTATAAAGCAATTTTAATCCCTTTGTCCTTATCAATGATCCTAACCTCTAAATTGCCCTATTGTGGGATGGTTCTCGATGGGGTTTAAATTTAAAAAATTCTTCAAATAAGTGCAACGAGATAAACAAGAGATGATTATGTTTAGGATTTGAGAAATGAATGCCTAATTTCATTTTGATCTACATATCACATTCAAAGTGGACCTCCTTTAAGAAATAAGTCCAAAGTATCCTCACCTTTGTGTCACTCAACCTCTCAAGGTGTTTTAGGTTAGTGTATGGAAAATAGTTTGCCTCTTTTCATTCTAAACCTTTCTAAAAGTGAGTTACTGAATTTATTAAGGAGGAATTTATTTGCTTAATTAACATTGTAATCATTTCATTGAAAAGGCAACTATATTATTTTAGCTATAACAAACATTATTGAAAACAACTTTCTTTGCCCCTATCTTAACAAGCACCTAATTACTTAAAAAAACTCATGAGTTTATCAGAAGGCATTGGTAAGCTTAAAAGAAATGGAGCTATAGGTGACTCACTTGGATTATCCCCATGACTTGAAGAAGGAACGTCATGTTGTAGCTTTGGCTAAATGACTTTTGCATCAATCCAGTGTAGAATATTGTTCTTCAATCTCTAACATTTTTCAAGTAAGTGCCCCTTTTGACCCATATGATAGTCGGATCTTGCTTCAAGGTCAAATCTACATGGTTAGTAATTCGGATTAGGGGTTTCATAAGCTATAACCCTCACTATTTTCAAATGATAAAAGAGTTGAGTGGTTGATATTTTTAGTTGAGTGAATTGTCTCCTCTAAGTCCCTTAGGTTTGTTCTTTCTCACTTCTCTTCAGCTTCTTTTGGCTTAGGCCTCCTTCATCACTTATACTTAGTAGCACTTAGTCAATGTTAAATGTTGGGTGTTGAAATTTTCTAAACATAGGGCTCATTGCCATTTCTAAATCTGTGGTGATCTTTTGTAAGATGGTTATTTTCTCTTCCAGATTTGAGAATCTCCTTTCTAAGTTCGAATCTTAGGATATCTAGAGACTAGTGATTATTGGGAACAAAACTTGCCATTATTGGGTCATCTGATGCATCATCCTTTCTAGGGAAGTGAGTCTATCATCAGGTATGTGAACCTGATTGGAAGAATTTCTTTACCAGTTACTAACTTTTCTTTTTTTATTCTTTTTATTTTTTATAAAGAGAGAGAAAGATAAAACTTTATTTTATAGAAATCAAATGAAAATGAAGAATTTTTATATTTTTATTTATTAGGTTTCTTTTTTTTTACTTCCTTAAGTGAGGGAGAATGAAAAGTTCTACTGAAGGATTGTCTATAAAAAAGGAAAGAACGAAGGATGACTAAAGAGAGAAACAAAAATTATTTTGGAAAGATTAAAGTACATGAAACTTAAAGTCCTTCAACTACATCTAACATTTCTAATCTACCTCTTGCAAATGGGCTTTAATATTGTCTAGCATTTCTAAAGCCCAATTCATGGTCCTTTCACTTTTTTCAACTTGAGCTAACAAGGCCTTGTTAGAGGCCTCAGCATGCTTAGCCCTCTGCTTCCAATAGATAGCTTCAGCTAATAGCACCTGCTTATGGATTCGTAGGGCAGTTGGCAGTCTTTGATTATTCTCTTATTTATTACCCGTCATTTTTAATTTTACATATTTCATCGACAACAATGAATCATCAATGTAGAAAAGAAAACACATGAAAATATGTAGGTATTAGGATTGTTTGGGTTAATACATTACTCTCTTGAGTTGTAACCCTATTGTTATTTTCATAAACTTGCTTACATTAAAACTCTGGAGTGATTAGTAGGGTTGCAATTTCTTAAGAGTAGTGTACTAACTAAAGGAGGGGAGTATATGTAATTAAGGTAGGTTTTGAAAAGTTCCTTAAGTTTTGCGACCTCACTTGTTAAAGAATACTTTCATTAGTCACATTAAGTTTAAGTGAGGTAGCTTAATCAACCCCAAGCGGTGGTTACACCATAGCACTTGGAGCCTACATAATGGCCTCTATCCTAGAGTCCTAAGACGGCTAAGGTTTGACCGCATCTGTAAACCCCTGAAAGTTTCGATCTAGTTTTTAAAATAGACTCAACTATATTATAAAATTTAGGAGTCGATAAGGCTAATTAAAGTGAAAACCCTAAAAGAATAAATCAATCGCGTAAAGAATTTTTCTACCCTAAATGTTTCTAAAAGTTAACGATTTCATTTGAAAGTGATAAAAACCTTAAAAATGATTCCATTAAGGACATATGTACACTAATCCAACATGATATACCCTAAAACCCTAATTGAAAATATAATGCTTATATTTTGCTAAATCGTTAGTAAATGGTTAGAAATAACCCTCATTCTTGTTTATATGATTTGAATTCTCAAGTAATCCATTAGGAACTAAGATAATGGGTCATAGATTATATTTATTCCTTAAATATATGACTAAGATAGTCTTACTTAGGGTTAGAGTTATAGTTGAAGATTAGGTTACATATAGTGAACTTTAAGACTCAAATTAGCACTTTTTACACTTGTTACCCAAAGTAATTTATCAAATGAGAAATATGGACTCTAAAGACCTAAAGTAAGATCTCATCAACCATATTTACACATCAATGCATCATATACCTCAATTCTTCTCATTTCCTTCATTTCTCCCCTAATTTCCCTTAATTACTATATTATGTGTACAAAATTACACATGCTTAAGGAATGTTGACTAAGATAATACATGTTGACCAAAGTTCAAATGTTGACTAAAGTCAACATTTCAAAAAGTCAACAAAAGTTAAGAGATAAGGAAAATATCTCTTATTTAATGATGTCTTCCTTTTTTTTCTTTTTGATTTTTTTTCTCTCTTTTTTTTCTATTGTTGCCGTCCACAAATTTTCTTCTAAACCCCACCACATATTGTTTTCTATTAAAAGCAACGAACAAAAGAAACAAAACAAAACCTCCCTTTCATGCCGTGAACTTCCCTCTCTTCTTTCCCTTTCATTTCTTCCCTTTTGTCTCCTTAATTTCAACATCATAAAAGGTATGTCTTTAAGTTGCTTTATCTTACTTTCTATTATTCATTAGTTAGTTAATTAGGTAGATTAGATAAGTAGTTATGTGGTTAGTCTTATCTTGAAGAAGAGGAAACAAAGTTTCCATCTTTAAGTGTAGAAGCTTGAACTTTTGAAAGAGAAGAAAGAAAGACATGAGGATATGCTTCTATGTATGTATACATAAGGAAATACCAAAAGAGTATAAGTATATGAACCTTTGTACATGAGTATTTATCATGTATATGACCTAATTTAAGATCAAATCTAACTATACATACCTTAACTATACATACCTATACTACACTAAATATGGACATAAGAACACAAAAACATAGAATTGGAAAGCTTTTCTTTAGGAAAAACTTAGGCATACGAATTTTAGTACAAAATACGTATCCAACTGTATAGGTATACGAGTATGTATACATGTATAAATACGGTATAAGCCTAAGTATAGGTATGAGTATAAGTATGTATAAAGTATATGTACATAAGTATAAGAGAAAGAGATAGTATGTACATAATACATATGCATATGACATAAGCATGATGAAAGGCTTATGTAAGCATATGATGAGGTAAGTGATGACATAAGCCATGACATAAGCAATGACATAAGCAAGTGATGATGTAAGCAATGACATAAGCATAAGTTTAGAAAATAAGAAAACTAAGAAAAGTGTAGGTAATTAGGTAACTAAATTAGTAAAACCTAATACACCTTCTAAATTAAATTATACCTAATTCAGCACATAAATTAGTAATAGCAAAGTAAAATCCTTTCATTATAAGAATTTAAGGAATAAAAGATATAAACATAAGTAATAAAAGTACTTAGGTGATTATAACAAAAAATTTCTATAAATTTAGCTCACAACATAAAATAGAGGTCTTAATATCCAAAACAGATATTACCATGTGGAAATATGTTCAGAAATGATGAAAAACGATTATAAATTCATAAATATCAAAAATAAAACGGAAAAGTTACATATGATTGAAATTAAAGTCTTACCAGGTAAAAGTTAATAGTAATTTAAGTAGAACTAGGTAATTAGATGTTTAGAATTAATAGTTAATTCAAATACTTATTAGCGTTATTATCACATAATGATCAGGTGACTTTGAGGTGAACGAGGACCCCTCGATTGATTACTACGATTAGGGCGAACCACTATGGTCGAGTGAGTATTTACCCTGTGGTTCCATGCTTAATTGTGATTGTAGTTAGTGGACTTAAATATTATTGTTAATTAACTAATGTGTGGGGTTCGGGAAATGCTTGTGTATGTAATTGATTGTTGAGTTGTGAATTTACCTTAAATACAGAGAATGCATTGTTTATTGCATAGTAATATAGAAAATGATTGTGTATATTAGTGGATGGTCACAGCATAACTTGAATTAAATTATACTCGGCTATAAAAAGAAACTGGGACATGCATTAACATGCATAGCATGGATACTATTCCGGCCATCACATCACATGGAGGTAAAGAGAGGCCATTCGGGGGTTGATATTATTGAGTTATTTGGTTATGTACGGTGCATTCATAGAAAATGACCTTACCCTGGCCCGCGGGAACACTAGGCATTGGAGGCGCCAACCGTCTGGCTAAGGGTCAAGTCTAGAGGCCTCCGTTTAGGGGTGAGTGTGGACTACGGGGGGCCACTCACAATTATACTAGAACTTGTATTTTCTGAAAATAAAAGAATTATTTGATATAAGTATGGAACATGGAGTTTTGTAGTAAAGTAAGTTCTAGTGTAATACCCGGATTTGATTGGTGCCATGTAAACCCCAACCCTGACTTCAGAGGGCGTTAAATCCGAGTTACGTATATGAACTAGTTAAGTATGCGTATTATTTGGCATTCTGTTTGATCATTCATTCACATGCGTGACTATAATGTACTTATAACTTGCTTGTTGTGTGGTTGAGGGTTTTGCTCACTAAGCTTAGGCTTACACCCCTTAGACTTTTGTTGCAGGATAGCCTGTTCGTAGAGACAGGACGAAGGATGCCACAGATTAGCCTGGGGACTTGGGCAAGAGCAAGGTATTCTGTGTGATGAGAGGAAAATAGTTTGTGTAGACTATTACTCATGTACTTATGTTTAACTTATGTTTATCTTATTATTATGAACTTAGACATACTTAAATACTGTGTAATGTAAGCTTTTGAGCTTAACTTTTATATAAATATGTTGTGTGATGATATCATGTGAATCTGGATGTACTTTGGAACTTGTGGTTGTAGAGCCTTGTATATTGTGTGAAGAGTTTTTGATTGGAAGGGTAACCAATCAAGGGTTCTTCATACAGTATACGGCGTTTGCCACGACTAGGCCGTCTTCAGTTTGTGACAGCATCTACCCTATAACTTTGATGCAACAAATGACCCTCCACCTACCCCCCTACCCCCCCTTATCCTAAAGTGTGTGACATGTAAGATAGATAAATGCTAAGAGTAAATTCTAAGAAAATATATGGAAAGAAACTTCAGGTTTGTCCTTCCTTTTTCTCTTTTATAACAAAGCTGGCCATAAAGCCCTAAAGAATGTATATAAGAAGGGTGGGTTTTAGAGATTCTTAAACTCTGTCACCTCACGCATTTCTAACAAAATGAATCCTTAGTTACATCGAAGTTTAAGTGGGATAACTTAATCGACCTTGAACGCCGGTTGACCCACTACACCTGAAACTTATACAATGGTTCCCTATCATAAGGTCCTATGATGGCTTGGGTATGACTGTATCTATCATATGTTCATAGTATAAGAAATAAATCCCTTCCTAAAAAACAATAAAGTAAATAAAACTAAACTTGCAAAAACATTAGCACAGTTATGATACAAACAAAGAACAAATAAGTACATAAATTGCAAAAAGGTAATTTTTGGAATTTAATTTCAATTTTGGAAAGTCGAATGATTAACCCTTTTGACATTCCCCAATGGAGTCGCCAAGCTATCGAGCTTGCTTTTTCACCCTCCTGATTCTTTCATAAAACTACATCTATTTAAACTGATCAATACTAAACCCTACC
Organism: Lumnitzera racemosa; assembly: GCA_024138005.1. Taxonomy (NCBI): domain Eukaryota; kingdom Viridiplantae; phylum Streptophyta; class Magnoliopsida; order Myrtales; family Combretaceae; genus Lumnitzera; species Lumnitzera racemosa. Next base: position 64,396,114 of record JAMXBC010000003.1, on the reverse strand, counting down.
CATTTAATACCGATCCTTGACCAAGGTTTAAATAAAACTGTTTCTCTTTATTTTGAAAACAACTTTAGAGTTGCCACCCAACTAGAGTCAGAAAAAATAGTTTAGTTATAACCAATTGGAAGAATAGATTATAACTTAGCTACTAGAACTAAAGATTTAGGTTCGGGGTTTAAGAATTTTGAACCCTTACGGGTATCATTGACTTTCCAAAATTAAAATTAAACTTAAAAATCACCTTTTAATTTTGAAAGACATGACTCAATTAGATTACTCTAATTTGATAAATAAAATAATCTAAACTAAAGTAAAAGGGAAATTAGGTATTTTAATTTTTATCGTCACTCCGTAAGTAATAACGTACCTATTATTCAAGATTAGACTTACATAGTTATTTTATTAAAACTTTAGTAGGTTGGTTTTGTTTTAATTTAAAAACAATTGATTTTTTGTTTTTTGTTCAATTTGATTTATTTGAGAAAAATTCAGAGAAAGAAGGTCTTCGATTGGATTTTTCCTTTATTTTTGACAAAATTCTAAAATGACCTAATTTGAAAAAAAGGATCTGTTTATTTTTATTTTTGAAAAAATTGATTTTCTAAGTGACAAAAAGAAATTACAATCTTTATTCTATCTTTTTACTTATTTATTTTTATTTTATTTTATTTATTCTATTTGTTTTTACTTTTTATTGAAAAAATAAATAAATAACTAAATAGACTACTTTTTCTTTTTTTTTTTCTTTCTTCCTTTTTTTTTCTTCTCCATTTTTCCCTTTTTTTTTCTTTTTTACATTTACATGTACATAAATGGATGAATAAATAAAATAAAAAAATAATGCAAAACTGAAAAAAGGAAATAAATCAAATAAACAAAAAAAAAAAGAAAAAGGGTTAGGCCGGATATTAGACGGGATGTAGATCGGACTCCATGGTTGATTTCGGGTTGGTGCACAGATTTGAGTAGGGTTTGAGTCATCTTCAATTTTACCAACAGTGGCCATGGTCGATTTTGCTTAATTTATCCACCAAATCAAAGGGGGAAGAGAAGTTTCATGTGGTTTAGATTGGGGATATAGGGGATAGAAATAGTATTGTAGGGTTTAAGGGTGGTTTGGATGGTGTTCAGTTGCGGTGGTGTTTGGGTGGTATCGTAGGGGCTTGCTGGGCATAAGTGGTGTGATGGTTCTAGAATTAAGGAATGTGGGAAGTTTTTATGGTGGTGTTGGTTTGGGTTGAAGAGGGTCAGAGATAGTGGTTCGAGTGCGGTAGGTTACGGTGGTCAGGGTTGTAGGTTGGTGGTTTGGTGAGGTAGCTGGGAGGTACGGTAGTGGTTAAGAGAGGGTAGAATGTGAAGCTTAGTGTATTGGGGTTACGGCCGTAGTGTTGGGTCATGGTGGAGAGCTCAGTAGAGAGAGATTCGAAGAGAGGGAGAGCTTTAGGAGTTGATTATGAAGCTTGTGTATGGTTATGTATGTTCATGAACATCCCTTAATACCCAATTTACACTTGCAATTAACCTAAAAACAAAGGAAAGCTTGGATTGAACTTGAATGTGGATGGTCAAAATTTAAGTTTTTTCTAATTTTTAGAGCTTGATTTGACCAAAGAAAAGGACAAATCTAGTCATGTTCTTTGGTTCAATTCAAAATAAGCCTCTGGATTGCGAGATTGATGTAAGAAATTATGTGTTTATATGTGAAATTTGTGCAGAAATTAAAGCTAAAGTGAAGGGGGTGGGCTATTCTTGAGAAGGAAAGAGGAGGAAAATCTAGAGAAAACGAGGGAAAATTGGGTGAAAGAGAGAGAAAGTGCTGACGTAGAGTTGATGTGGTGCTACGTCAGCTAACTCAACAAACCTCAACCTGCCGCATGTCATTACGTAATACGTGGCAACTAATGTAGTACGCTACGTGGTGCCACATCAATAAGGTTGTCTAATCTGATACTGCCATGTCTTAGGATACGTGGCATATTAAGATCCTAATACGTAACAATCCATAATGTGATGAAAAAAAAAAAACCTTATATGTCTCCCCAATGATTCAAACCCTTAACCTTTAACCAAACTTAATGCTAATGTCTATGTGTTTATCCGCCAAGCCGTTAGTCTATGCCTTATCTATATATACAATTAAATTGCACATATAAACTCAGTTAGTCTAGGCTAAATTTAAATCTAAGCCCAAGTTTATCGACCCATCTTATAAAATTTAAAAAACTATACAATTAAAATTGTTATTTTGTAAAATCCTTTTATTTTTCAATTTTTCCATCTTTTGTAATTTTCTAAATATTTAAATTTTTTTTCTAAACATCTTATTTTTTAAGGTTTCTTTCTACACTTCCTATTTGTGGTAATTTTTTAAAACTTATTTTTTTTTTTAAAACACTTTTCCAAATTTAGGGCCTATTGATAAAGAAAAATAAACAAATGAAAATAAAAATGAAAATAAAAGAGACAAAAATTGGGTGTACATTTCTAATTTAGGAAAAGCAAAAGAAAAAAAATTTAGATAAAAATACAAAAGATAGAAAATTTAGGAATTTCCAAAAGAATAAGAAATTTAGAAAAATATAGAAAATGAAAAAAAAAAAAGAAAAGCTAAATAAAATCATAGTGAAAAAATTGGGAAAGAAATCAAAAAATGGAAAATTTAGGAGTTTACAAAAACTGAGAAATCAAAAAACTCACAAAAAAATGGAAAATTTAGGAAATATAGATAAATAATAATTGAACAGTTTTTAAATTTAGACAAAATAAAGAAAGTGCTATTGGGCTTAGGTTTAGATTTAAATCTAACCTAAGTTGACATATGGATACGGTATTAGCTAACGATCTAATGGATAAATACTTGAGCATTATATTGGAGTTTGCAATTGGATCTTAGGTTCGAACCTCAATAAAGTCATGAAAATGCCTTTTATTCTTTTTCCACAAAGTACACATCGCCACTTGTTAGGGGTTCACTGTACCACTTTTCCTAGCATGTAGCACTTATTGATTAGGCGACAACTAACATGGCGACATATGTCAAGACACACGGCATGCTACTTGTCCTTAACACATTAGCTACCTTACCATGTGTCATGGTAGGACATATGGCAAGGTGCCACTAGATGGGACAGCTAACGTAGCACTGCGTCAGCATTTTCCTTTGCTTTTCTTTCCTTTTCCTACAATTTCTACCCCTTTCCCCAGCATTTTTTTGTACTTCCAACTTAATGGCTCATGTTTAAGCCACTTTCTCATATGATTTCCACACAATTCCACCCGAATTAATGGTAGAATCATATACTAGCCATAGCTTAGTTTTAATCTCATCTATAAATATGTCCAAAATCATTCATTTATTGACTCAATTTTGAGTCCAAAATTCAAGAAAAATTAACTCTACAACTCAAGCTCCATGTTGGCTTAAGCAATTCTAGGCAATTTCGAAGCTTCCCTTTAATCAAAAAAGCAAGATCAAACTCTAATAAACATGTATTGACCAATAATTACAAGTTTATATGTCCAAATTGTGCATTAATTCAAGTCAAAACCATGTGCTTTCATTAAGCAAATTCATGGCAGCTATTGACTTAGTGCCATGTATCAAGACACATAGCATGCCATGTATCCTTGATACATTAGCAACCCTACTATGTCAGTAGCCACGTATTATGGTAAGACATATGGCAAAACACTACTGAATGACATAGCTAATGTGGCACTACAATTTCTACCCTTGTCCCTAGCATTTTTCTACACTTTTAGCTTAGTGGCTCATTTTTGGGCCACTTTCTCATATGATTTCCATACGACTCCACTCAAATTAATGGTGGAATTGTGTACTAAGCATAGCCTAGTTTTAATTCCATCCATAAACATGTCCAAAATCATCAATTTATTAGGTTAATTGTGAGTCCAAATTTTGAGAGAAATTTACTCCACAAATTTAGCTCCATGTTGACTTAAGCAATTTTGGGCAATTTCAATGCTTCCCTTAGATCTAAATAGCAAGATCAAACTCCAATAAACACATATTGACCAGTAATTACGAATTTGTACATCTCAATTGTGCATTAATTCAAGTCAAATCCATATGCTTTCTTTCACCAAATTTGTGGCTACTTTGACATTCAATCTTTGATTCAAGCTTCAACACTATAACTTAGAGCTCAAACAAGCATCTTAGATAGAAGTCTCTAAATCCTACACTCCCTACAAGCTTTTCCAATAGCTCTCTCTCTCTCTCTAACCACCCTCGTTCAAAACCACCACTATGACTAACTTCGTGGTGGTTAAAAAGCCCAAATCCTAAGTGGTCCTTCCCCTTAACAACCTATACATAACTAAACTACCACCTCCTCTATTAGCCCTTCCTCTAAGCACCTCAAACCGACCACTAAATGCTGTAGCACTCATCCAAACCCCCCTAAGCCCAATTTAATACTCATAAAAAACATTCTTACCACTTCATTTGGTGCCTAGATTACTTGAAGTGCCTTCAACTGCCACTGTTGTTGAAGACCCTGAGATGAACTAAATCTTTAGTTTTAAAAAACTATTTTAAAGATTGATTTTGTTGATAGATTGGTAGCTAAGTTATAACAAATCAACCTAATTGCTTATAACTTAACTCTCTTTCCTGACTATGGTTAGGCAATGACACCAAAATGTTTTCAAAGTTACAAGAACAGGTTTTCTTTAAGCCTTACTTGAAGGTTAGTATTATATGTGTAGGATTTAATATTGATTAGTTTAAAGAAGAGTAATCTATGAAAACTAGGAAAAAAATTAGGCTCGACAATTACTTATTCCGATTGTCACTTCACATAGATGTAATGAGAGGCCACATGAAGGTTGTTCTCATACATTAAATTAAAGTGTTTTAGTACGGTGTACTCATATAATATAACCTTACCCTTGACTCGTAAGCTTACTTAGCACTTGGAGACACTAACCATAGGTGGCTAATGGTTAAGTCTAAAGACCTCCATTGTAAGGCATGAGTGTAGACTGTAGAGCTCACCTCATCGTTAGACTTAGAAATTTATATACTACTAGATTTTTAGAAATGGAAATGTATTTTGTGAAATACGAAATTTTAATATATGGTTATAAACTACGGTACTAAAACCCAATTGTGATTGGTGCCGATAAATCTACAACCTTTACTTTAGAGGGTATTAAATCTAAAGTTGTATGGAGCACCTAGTTAATTGCATATACTATTTAGCTTACTGCCCATTCATGCATTTATATGTTTGTTAATTAGTTGTTTGATAAACTGCTTGCAAGCATAATAGGAGGGATATCTCACAAAGATTATGTTGCTTACTCTCTAATAGTCTATTTTACAAGTACGTTTAAGCTACCATTGGTATAAGCTTTGAGTATAGAGTGCAAATTCATGATATGTAAGAGAAAGTTAAATTTAGTTAGGAAACTTATAGCTAGTACAGGGACGCTCTATGTAAGAAGTGTTTATGTGTTAAGGTTCCATATCACTTAGTAATTTTTGTAATCTATAAAATTGATTTACCTTATATGGTTGTTTTGGTAGAAGATACCGATTCTTTGTGCTTCTAATGGACTATAGAATATTAAGTATCCATAGTCACTTATATTTTATACAAAATTAACAAATTAAAAATCTAAAACCCTAGCGATTAATATTAGAATCTTACAATCTTTTACTTATAAGGTGGTTCCTATATCACAGGTGCATACGAAATATGGAAATTTCAATTAATCTTACTAGGGTGTCCTATAGTGTTGTGATTGATTTATAAATTAATAAATTTAGGATTAGGAATTAGCTAGAGGGGGCTATGCTATTAGCTTAGAGAAGTGCTTAAGGGTGCTTCAGCAAGGGTAGACACTTAGGCTTGGGCCTTTGGAGTATAGGCTTGAAAAGGCCTATCGACGTTAATGATATCAACAATAATAAAAAGAACCTAATATTAATAGCAATAAGTGAACAATTGTCGATACTAGAATTTTTTCCTTAGTCTTGCTCAACACCTTGACCATCAAGCTATTCCATAATTCACTTAAACTATATATATATATATATATATATATATATATATATATAAACATACACATACATACATACATATATAATGAATTGCGAATACTCCAACAAGTATATTGGGTTAGAATCAAATAATATAGAGCAAGTAAGGTTGTCATTCCCTCAAGGACTATAATATCACTAAACCTATGGTAGTTCTTATTGATATTCAAGCAATCAAAAATAAATTAACTAATCTAATAATTATACTAAAACTATCGAAAATAAAATAACTATAAAATTTCAAAAACTAAGGAATCAATTGAGAATTATGGGAAAAACATAATCCACCCTAGATTATGCCGATTAAATTGTCATCATGTTATATAGATTATTAGCTATATGGTTATTCAAATGAAATTATTATGCCTTAAAACTTTAGGATTTAAACCTCTAACTCTAAATTATAATCATATTTCACTCGATACTATGATTGTTTAATGTCATAAATCAATTATTCCTAATATCGTAGCGAATAATCAATCACCAAACATCGCATCAATCTCTAGATAATTTCAAATTAATTCAATTAATACTACTTCTACATTAATTAATCAAATGAACCAAGAATTTCTAACAAACCCTATATCAACTCTCATATCAATAAGGTTTTTAACAATTATAATCAATTAAACAACTATAATTGAAATCATAGAAATTACAATCATGAATCATCTATATATCTCTTAATCTTATAACACGAACACAATCATCATCTTAGTGATCTATGGTTTCATCAATTCCCATAAATAAATTTGGCCAACCATGGAATTTGAAACAAAAATGCAACTATTAATTAAAATTGCAAGGAAATTCATAATTGAAAGCATGAATAATTAATAGAATTGCATAAATATAATTAAAATAGATTTCACCAATTCTATAATTGGAAAATATAAAGTTTAATTGCAATTCCAAAAATTAGTCTCCAAAGCAAAATCTTGTCAATAATCCAAGCGATTTTATAAAAGAATTCTTCAAGAAAATAATCCAAAACAAATTCTCTTAAACATTGAAATATAAGGCTGTTTATGAGAAAAACTAGGGTTGGCTCGCGTAAGGCTTCATTTTAATGAAGGTTGGCTAACGGACTAGCGATGTAGGATTCAAGACGGGCTATGTTGAATTCCAATCATGCCATATCTCATTTCAGGCCTCTTTCAAACTCACTAATTTATAATGCCCACAACTTGAACCAAACCAAAATTTGTGATCAAAGTACTACAATTGAAATTAACCATCAATTCTAGAGAAAACAAATTTTAATCTAAGCATTTGACCTAGGATTTCTATTTCAAAAGTAGAAACTCAGTCCTAGGAGAAAAAACACCCATTTAAACTTCACAATTGCTAACAAACATATTATCTCTCTAATTATTCCGATAAACAAGTTAACAAAGTAGTGAAATCACATGGTATCTACTCTATCTCTAGGTTTTCTTCCTTTTTTATTACACGCCTTAATTCATTTCTTAAATTGCATTCAAAATTTCTATTTTCCATTTTTTTTTCTTTTCTTCTTCTCTTCTTTTTTTTTTCTTAGTTCAAATACTGAACTTTTTCCTTTCCACCCTTTTTGTTATAGTAAGTGCATTGAGTCGGCACATCTCAAGCTCATCACTTAAGTGACCAGGTTTTAAAAGGACCCTTGCGTACTCTTCCTCACTCTAACATCAAGTTAGGATACTCTTAACTCAATTTCATAAGTTATTGGAGTAAACATTCTCATTTCATTACTTTTTGAATGCTCACTAAAATTTTTCAGACTTCTTTTATAGGAATCATTAAGTTCAAAGTTTTACTGCCATTAGAATAACTAAAAAGACCATATATTAACTAACTTTACATAGATTTGAACCAATTTACTTTTCACTTAAGGATTTGACCAACTCTTAAACTTCAAATTCTAAGGTTAAAAACTAAGTAAATTAGGTTTAAAAAAAATTGACTAATTAATTTTAATTAAGGATAAAAATCTTAACATTGGTGAGTAGGATACCTTAGTGAGTCAATTATTCAAATCACAATTAGATGCAATCAAAAACAATTTTTCTTTGTATAATCTTTAGATTGTAAACAAGAAATTCAAAATTTTGAAAAAAAAAATGCCCTAAACATAGCTAGAAACTTAAGAACAAGTAAAGTTCAAGCTAATAAGAAAGTATAACTATTTGTAAACAAAAACTGGCATCAAAACTGATGCTCAATTTAATTCAAATTCCATTTCCTATATTTCCTTCCCCCTACTTTAGAATAGATAGTGTCCACACTATCTTCTATTCAATATTCAAGAGGAAATAAAAATTCACAGCGATAAGAAATGAAAAACTGGTACTCCCTTAGATTCAAATTTTTAGCAACAAGGAAAATTCCATGCATAAGATCATTACTAGCATAGAATTCAAATTTGAACTGTCTCATCAAATGCAAAGAAATACGATCTAGCAAAAATAACCTAACAACAAAGTGAAAAAAAAAAAAACGAAAATAACATAAAAAAGTGCACAAATATCTAACTATCTCAATTAATGCTGCTACTCTCTATACTGAAAGTCTTGTAATGAAGTTGCTCTACAGCTGCTGGTTGGAAACATAAAGTAGTGGACTTCGGCATATTGAACATAGTAGTTCGGAACTTTTATTCATCTTTCTTTTATTTCCTAATTTCATTTTGGACTTCTCTAATTTCAGCACTCAACTGCTTAAAACTATCACCTGGTGGATGATATGAAGTAGATGCTTTAGCAATAAGAGGATTGTCAAGAACATCCTCCCCATCAATAGGATAGGGCCTATTATTTATCTTAACCAATCCCCAACCCCAAAAGGGTACAATAGAAATAGGCTTACATGGAAAACCATCATCCCCCTCTAGTTCTTGAAAAAGCCCCATACCTTTCAATAATGTTGTAATATACTTACCACAAAAGATAACCTATGTCTTTGTATCATCTATTTATCTATAGATAAATTTTTCTATTTCTATCCTAGATCTATTTGATACTTAGAAATCATACTATATAGATAAAACATATCAAAACTGGTTACCTTGCTATGGATAGTCTTCTTGTAGCTAAGAATATAAGCAAGAATATGGTGGAGTAGCCTATGCTCTACTGCTAAGAAAGTCATAGTGAACGACTTTAAAGGTACAAAATCGTCCTGCCTAGAATGAACCAACTAAAACCAAAATCTCTCAACAGTCATATCACTAGGCTAGGAGTTGAGAAAATTGACTTCCTCCTCATCGTGTAAACCTAGAAAATAACTAATTTGACTCAATTCAATTACATAAATTTCTCCACAAACCTAAAATGTGAAAGTAGACATTCGACCCCTTCTCTCTAGCTGCAAAGTGGACAAAAAATCAATGGCTATATTTATAAAAGTGTGTTCATTTACCTCAAATAATGAAAACAATGTTTTATCAAGAACCATTTGCTAGATTCTATCATCCATTCCATACTCTTGCAAAAGAGTCCAATCGAGATATTGTTGATTCGTGAATGTCATTCATTATAACTTCTTCCTCTTTTCCCTAGTATACTCCTGATGTGAAAGTATGTTATTGCCTGAACTTTTGAAAGATGAAGCGATTATCATTTTCTGTTTCTTTCATTGAGATTACATCTTCTTAGGCAGTATGGTGGATGTAGAAAGCACAAATCTGCAAAGAAGAATGGAAATGTATGTAGAAAAAGTGAAGAGAGTGAGTGTATGTGGTTGTAGGTATACATGAGAGGAAGAGTTTGAGAGAAATTTAAAGAGAGAAAGAAGGTAGGAAGAGAAATCAAGAAGAAAATGAGTGAGGAGAGAGAGAAAACTAACTATAATGCTTTAAAAAGCACTACATACTAGCTATTTCCTCTATATGCTAGCATATATGAGTAGGTTAGCTGACAAGCTAGTAGTCGGAAGTTTAAATTTTCATACTTTTCTTTTTCTTAAGCTAGTGACCTTGATGCCATTGGTAAGTTCTTCTACTTTTTTTATAACTAAAAAATAAATTAAAGAAAAAATTAGCTTTGTTAAACATGGGTTGCCTCTCATGAAGCGCTTAGTTTATAGTTGCAAGCTCGACTTTTCTAATCTTACTGCAAATTCTCGCTCACCACTATAGTGGCATCACTATCCATGTTTTCTCCTTCAAAAATAGTAAATCATGAGATCATTATTTACCTTGAAAGTACGATTGTCTCTTGCCTTTAACTCAACTGTATTATAACGAAAAACATTAGCTATTTCAAATAGCCTAAATCATTAAGATTTTAACTTACTAGGGAACAGCTTCAGTCGAGAGTTGTATAATAATACTTTCTAACTAAGCTCAAACTCCCTCTATTGAATGCTCTTGTCATGCCATCACTTGGCTCTCTTATCGAGCCCTATTTCAATTTTCTTGATTTAATCTATATTAAGCTCAAACCACTTAATAAAAATTACTTAACATTAAACTAAGAAAATGTTTTAAAAAATTTAAAAATTGGAGTTACCTCCTAGTTCAACTAGTGCCACTAATCTTCGTATTTTCTAATAAAAAAATTTTAAAAATAAATAACCAGGAAAGACTAGGTTTAAGGGCTAACCTATTAAAATTAAGTCACCATGTAAAAAATAAAGAAAAATTGATAGGCTTTTAATTTTATAATTTTCTAAATATTCTAAAAATATACAAAAATATACTAATTCCTAAGAAAAAAGGATTTTTTTTAATTCTTTTCGTTTCCTCGAAGGTATCAATGTACCTGCTAGTTAGGATCAAACTAGATGTAGTTCTCTTTCTATAAAATTTTTTGTAGGTAAGTCATTTTTATATTGAAAAGCGAGCTAGGTTTACATTTTTATTAATTTATTATTTTAAGAAAAAAAAACTAAGAGATCTAATTTTTTCAAATTAAATAAAAAAACCCTAACTAATTAAATCTTTTTGGAAAAAAAGTCAATTAATATTTTTTATTTTCCAAAACCCCTGTATCAAAAAGCATCTATCCTAAATCCTAACAATAACACATGATCTAGATACGTTTGTTTTCTAAAGAAAACATGATCTTACTAAAAATGTAATTAAGCTAAATTTATTAAAAATTGAGATTATCAGAAAGAAAACACACATTATGCAAACAATAAAACCTATACTAAAACGTAAGTAAATAAGTTAGTAAAAATAATTAAATTAACTAATAAAATAAAAAAATAAGAAATTTTACCTACGAGTCAAGTCGCGTATCGAATACAGTTTTCGAATGGTCACAAGCATGATCAAGGGTGTATTGGCTTCTATTTCCACTAATCACAGGCATGATTGAGGGCATATTGATTTTTGTTTCCACTGATCATAGGCGTGATTAAGGACGTGTTCCCTTCTATTTCTACTTATTATGAGTGTAATCGAAGGCGTGTCAGCTTCTATTTCCACCAATCATGACGTGATGGTTAGTACATCGGTTGTTGTAGTCATGTTTGGTAAGTGAATTTTGTTCAACACTCAATGTACATCTTGTGGATGTGCTGTTGAGTGTACGAGTGTGTTCAGTTGGTTTTGTGTGTTTGAATTGTAGTGTGAATTTATTTGCAACCGACAAGGGCTATCAGTGATGTAAAGCTTTTGCACGTACTGATTGCTATTGGGACGACTTGGCAAGGTAGACTTTAGTGTGTAGTCTATAGATGTGTATTTGGTTGTTAATTGTTTAAGTCTATAGTGGTGAAGGGATCAACATCCGGCTTGTGGGTTGTGTTAGGGTCTTTGTGTGTAGTTGCTTGAGTGTATGTATGGCTCAGTGCAATTGTGTTTATGGACTATGGATTATAGAGTTGATTTCGGTTGGTGTCGAGTGTGGAATGGAGAGTGTTAGTTGCTATTTAAGACATATTTGATTAGGGTGTTGAAGGAGAAAACGTTCATGGATTTTAAATTAGATCGTAGTGTTGTTAATCAAGGGATATGTCACGTTTTAGCGTGGGAGTTCGGTTAGATTCGTGTTTAGCATCAACACTTGTTTAGCTTGTGATTGTAACTTATGAAGGGACGATGGATTGGTAGCATTAGGTGGTTCTTCATACATGCGATTGCTTCGACGAACATAGAGATTGGAGTAGGATTAAGCATCAGGCGGTCTTACAATCGGTTAGGGAATAAACCTCGATGAGTTGCGGCATGGATTGAAGATGGAACTTGGAAATTTGGTTTAAAGGATTATTGGAAATTTGGAAACTGAGAATTGAATTAAATAGCTAGCAATATGGAAATTTGGAATTGTAACTTTTAGATCATGGAGTTTAGCATAGAATTTTATGTGTAATTGCGAGAAGCTGATCATGAATTTAGAGTTTTATGATTCAAGCGAGTGAATTATGGAGAAAAACTAAAAATATCCACCACCATTAATGTTAGCTATCAATTTATAAACCCTCAAATCGAATCTTTTGTATCGTTTTCAGTATAGATTCGATCCCAACAAATCAAGATACGAAAGATATGAAAACGATTCTTTAATAATTTGAACTAGTTTCTAGAAATCCTATCTGATTTGAGCTCTCTATTTTTCAAGACCTGATTCGATCCAATAATTTAATTTAGTCCAATAAGTTATCTAATAAATCTTAAGTCTATTCTAGCCCTATAAAATTAGATAAAATTTTATTTTAAATCAGACTAGGCCAAAATTACCTTAATAAAACTCGACTCTTCAACGACTCTAAATTTATTAAATTAATCACTCTGTTTTCTAATTTGATATTAAATGATCCGTTGCGACTTAGATTAATATGACTTGACTTGTTTCGATTTGACTCGACCCTATATGATATGATGCAATTTTATATGATACTACGTAACTCTATATGATACAACTCTATATGATACTATGTGACTCTCTGCAATATGATGCAATACAATACAATATGACGTGCTATGATACAATATGATGTGACTTGATACGATATGACACAACTTTATACAATACTGTATGACTTGCCTCTCTCTTTTTTTTATTTATTTCTTTTAATTTAATTTTTTTAATTATTTTTTTATTTACTTATTAGCCTAGCTCAATTAATGAAAAATAGCAAAGTGAGATGTCTACAGTTGCCCCTATTTGTAGCAAAGTTCTATTAGAACTTTACTACAAAGGCAAAATAGATACCCATTTTTGCTAAATTCGACTTGGATAATCTGAAGAGGATAGATCTCTTTCAGGATGAATTGCTCGAAAGGATAGATCTTTCGAAGACAAGATAAGATGGCAAGAGATAATGCTCTCATAAGCAAGCGATCTTTTAAATAACTAGACAACACTCCTTTGAGCAAGCGATCCAAGAAAAGATTGATTAGATAGCGCTTCTATGAGTAAGTAATCTAACAAAAGATAAGACAATACTCCTTTAAGCAAGCGATCCTAGATAAGATTGGATGGCGTTCCTATGAGTAGAAAATCTAATGAAAGATAGGATAGCACTCCTTTGAGCGAGCGATCCTAGAAAAGATTGATAGCATTCCTATGAGTAGGCGATCCAATTAAAGAATAGATAAGACAGCGCTCCCATGAGCAAGCAATCCTAAAAGGACTAGGATAGCGCTCCTTTGAGTAAGCAATCCTAGTAAAGGACTAGATAAAATAGCACTCCCATGAACAAGCGATCTTAGAAAAGAATAGATAGGATAGCTCTCCTATGAACAGGCAATTTAACTAAGGAATAGGTAGGACAACGCTTTTTTTTAGCAAGCAATCTTAAAAGATTGGATGGCGCTCTATTGAGCAAGCAATCCAGGAAGGAAGAAAACTTTCATGAGTTTTGACGAATTGATTTGTGACTTAAGTTTAAGGGATTTTGATGATCCCTTGAAAATCTTAAGAAACCTCTCTTAATAATCTTTTTTGTTTTTTATTTTTAAAGTTTCATTTCTCTTTTGAAAAGTTTTTCTTCTTTTCTTCTTTTTGTCAAGAAATTCCAAAAACACTCTTTGATAGAAAATTGTATTGCTAATAAATAAGAAAGTCTTAAAAACTCTAAAGATCACAAATAAGGGGTTAGCTTGCCCCTTTCCTGTTGACCCCTCATTTTCTCAGTCTTGTTTCCTAAAGCATAATTCATGGTCTTTAAACTTTTTTAAAAGCACTAGTTTCTAACTTAGGATAAATGACCATTCACATTTTTGACAAAATACTCAACTTTTCAATTTTTTACTCAATGATAGATATCATTACTTAAAATGTTTAGTCAAACTAGACTTTCTTACAATCTCATAGGTCTGTTTTTACTCTCAGTGTCAATTCCAAAAATTGTAGCTTATCTTGTAAGCGATACACTCTAGTCAATCAATAGGTCTTTTTTACATTTGCAATGTAAGGCTTTTGGTCAATGGTTTAAGCAAATGGATATTAATGTACTTAGGCAATTTTGAATAAATCATATGCAATTAGTCTCAGGTTTACAAGCCAATAACCTATGAAAAACTAAACATGGGTACCCTAGTTTCATGAGAAAATTTTGCTTAAGATAAGTTAATTTCATTAGTCAAAAGAGCTTTATCAAAGATGGTATAGTGAGTTGGATCATATAATAAAGGCTTTGCTTTTAGGCTTAGGAATTTAAAGTGTTTAGCCTTTGGATACCATCATAAGTTTAAACTTTTGGCTTATTGTTAATTTGGCTATTCTTCAAATGTGATCACCTTGCTAAGATTTTCAATCTTTTTTTTTTCTTCTTTTTTCTTCTTTTTTTCTTTTCTTTTCTCCTCCTCCTCTTTTTTTTTTGGGGGGGGGGGGGGGGTGGGGGGAGGTTTCCCTCTTTTGGTCAAGGTGATCACCTTCCATTGTTTAGTTTTTTTTTTTTCTTTACTTATTGGGATTAAAAACCCTAAAACCATAGGTTCAAATAGTATAACCTTGAGAGAAGTGCATATGGCATAAAATGCTTGGGAAAGAATCTGTGGATTTGATGTATGTAAATAAGTGTATGGGCCTAAGTGAGGTGTATATGATTTGAAGCTCTTTTTCATTCTAAAGAAATTGAACTATCTATGATAATATTTGCTCATGAATTGGCACAACTAAGGTAAGCACATATCAATCTGCTCCTTCTTCTCTAGATTGATAACCCTAATCTCCCGATTGCCCCAATATAGAGTAGTTCTTGATAGGGCTAATTTTAGGAAAATCCCTTAAAGGTTCAAATGGGTTTGCAAGGGATAATCATATTTAAGGATAATGAAGTGAAGGCCCAATATCATTTTGACACATATACTAAGTTCAAGATCGACCTCCTTTAAGGGATGAGTCCAATTACTCACCTTAATGGCACTCTTCTCTCATGTGAATTTACGGTTAATGTTTAGGACATCGGTTGCCTCTTCTCATCTTGAACCTTTCAAGTAATGTGTTATCATTCCTTTAGGTGGAAAGTTTTAAGTTTCAAGTCCACATTTTATTTATCCATTTTCACTCATTCAAAATGCCCCTATTTGAATTGAGCTAGCTTCATAGCATATAAAGACAAAAATACACATGAAAACTGTTTTATTCAATAACTTGTATCTATTACAAGCTCCAAAATGAAAGATTATTCTAAAAAAAAATGTAGGAACTAAAAATTCTTATCTGTTTCTTACCCTTATTTCTATCACCTCTTTGAACTTGGCCTATTCAACTGAATTGATCTTTCAAAGATATACCCAACTACTTCAAATAGTGAGCTACCATGTCAAATAAGAGTAGTAGACCCTCGATGCCTAATATTGGAAGTTGTCTATTCGATGCTTCTTTAAAACCTAAGGAAAGAGTAGTACTGCTAATCAACCCATCAGTCTTTAGAAAATTTGGTTGGGTAATCTTAGCTTCAATCAAATCTTGTACCTTATGCTTCAATCTCCAATAATCTTTAGTAGTATGCCCCCACTTTGCCTATATGATAGTCACACCATTTATTGGGGTAACGATCCTTTAGCTTATATTTCTTTATTGGGGTTTCACATACTAGTAGTCCTACATCTCTCAATTGCTTAAAAACTTAGGTCATTGGAATCTTGAACTACGTAAATCACCTCCTCTTTTTATGGATGGGCTTGTCTTGATTTTAGGCTTTCCCAATCGGCACATCTTCCCTTGATTTCTCTTTCATTGAATCATCTTCATGATTGCACTATAACTTCCTATTTGTATTAGGATGTAAGTTTTCTAGTTACTTAAGTGCATAACCCATCACCATTTCCATGCTAGTGAGCCTTTCTTCTAATATCACCAACTTTTCTTCTAGGGTAACAACCTTTTCTTCTAAACCCTAGCAATAACATACCCCTTAGACTTGACCATTCAAATCTGTTTCTAGTAACTTTTCTAATCTTTGTATCATGTTAATAGAGGGCTCTATGTAGAATTTAGGCCTTAGATCCCTAACGAAGTCTAATTGAACCAATTTTTCATCAATCAAATCTTAGACTTTATTATTCAACTCCCAGCAATGATCAGTAGCATGCCCCTACTGACCCATGTAGTACTCGAATTGCATATTGGGATTCTATTTCTAAAGTTTATACCTTGGTGTTGGAGTTTTAGGATGCAATAAAACCCTCTTCTTTTAGGAAACAATAGACCCGAAACATAGGAATTGAGATATGAATGAACCTCCTTCTAAGTAATTTCAAGCTTAGCTTATTTTCCTTAAGCTCTAGACCAATGCTTAGGGCACTAGGCTCGCGTATCATTAGATAGGACATCGTAGTGTTTACTGCGGCCTTTGAATCTAACAAAGCTGATCCCTTCCCTATCAATCTTCCCACTCTAATAGCATCTTCAATGTGACTACTAGCTGTAACTACATCTGCAAACGTAGAAGCACTATGGCCTAAGAGGTAGCTATAATAAGGTTTACCTAATGTATGGATGAATATGTTGATCAATTCATTTTTTTGGCAATTTTACTGTAGCGTTAGCAACTATAGATCTCCATCTCTGGGCATACTCCTTAAAGGACTCGATCAGTTTCATTTTCATGTTATTCAAATCCATCATGTAAACCCCGTTAATCTAGCATTTTAAGTATAGAATCAAATCCCTAAACTGTACATAATTTCTTGAAGTCAATAGAGTCAGTGAGATTTAAAACTGATTAAAATCTTAATTCAGAACCTAAAGTGAATATGAAAAACCTTCACTTATCAATTGAACATCTAACTGCATGCGAAGATCCTAAAACCTCAAGTATATGCAATTGCAAAAGTTAACCTCGAAGCTCATTAAAATCATAAAATAACAACTGAAGATTTAATCGTGTATGAATATATTAAACCCTAAATATGTAAAAACACTAGAGATTATACCCAGAAATAATAAGAACCTAAAACTATAACTTTAAGGACATAAAATCACTAATACACCATAATTTACCCTAAAACCCTAAGTGATAATATATCCTCCTTATTTTGCTATTTCATTGGTAAATGATTAAAGATAACTTTCAATCACTCATAAATACATATAATACTAAAGTAATCAATTAGAAATTAAGATATTATATCATAGATCACATTCATCTTCTAAGTATATACCTAAGTTAGTATTATATAGAGTTAAGTGTCTAGTTGGTGCTTATATTACATATAGTAGATATTAGTATTCTAAATGATACTTTTCATGATAATTACATAAAGTGGCATATGAAATGATGTTTCTAGAATATAAGTACTTAGAGAAAGATCTCATTACCTATTTTTAGTAATTATTTCAATAAACCCCACATTTCCTTTCATTTCCTTAATTTTCTTCCTAATTTTTTTTTAATTACTTCATTATAAGCATTCAAATTACATGCAACTCTAAGAGAGTTGACTAAGTCAACATTTAACCAAGTCAAAGGTTAATCAAGTCAACATGTTGACAAAGTCAACAAATGTCATTGTCATCTAGAATTCTCTTCTCCTTTCTAATGATTTCTTCTCTTTTCTTTTGGATTTTTCTTCCTTTTTTTCCTCTTGTGCCATCCACTTATTTCTCTTTCCTAGATCCCACTTATTTTCCTTTTCAAAAACAAAAGAACACAAAACAATGTTCCTTTCTTTGTCTCCTTTCCCAACCGTATCTTCTCTTTCCCTTTCACTCTTCTTTAACTTTGCATCCATATTCAAGAGGAAATTAAGGTATGTTCTTATGTTACTATGTCTTCCTTCATATTCTTTACTAGTTAGATGAAGAGTTAAGTTAGGTTAAGTAATTATGTGTTGTGTATATATATGTTGATTAAGGCTGAAAGGTTCAAACTTTATGTGTAGAAGTGGAGGAATCTTTAGACAATGGAAGAAGATGCGTGTGTACATATCTTTAAGTATGTGTACATAAGGGTATACTAGAGATATATATGTATAAAAACCCTTGTATATAAATATTCATTATGTACATAACCTAAACTAAGACATATACTAACTATACATACCTATACTATGCTAAATATACTCTTTAAACCCAAAAAGACTAAAATTAGGAAAGTTTTCTTAAGAGGAAAATTTGGCATACGAAATTTGTACAAAAATATGTATATGACCATATAGGTATATGGGTATATGTACAATTATAAATACGGTTTATGTATAAGTATATTTATAAGTATATTAGTATACATATAAGTATAGCAAAGGTGTAGGTATATAGTTAACATATGTATAAATGTACATAATACACATAGGCATGAGGTAAGGCTTATGTAAGCAAAGGATGAGGTAAGCAATGATATACATAAAAGATGACATAAGTGATTGATGATATAAGCGTTGACAAAAGCATAAGTTTATAAAATAAGAAATAAGAAAAGTACATAAGAATTAGGTACATGAATTAGTAAACCTTAATACACTTCTTAAATTGGGTTAAACTTAATTAAGTACATGAATCACTAATACTAAGGTAAAATTCCCTAAGTATAAAAATCTAATAGCTAATTAAATCATTAAGTCCTAAAACAAGAGATATTAGGATATAAATGTAAGTAATAAGAATAATTAAGCTTCCATAGTTAAAATTTTAATAAGTTTAGCCTATATCATAAAACATGGGTCTTAACATCAAAAAAGGACATCAGCGTGTGAACGTGCATACAATTAAAAATGACTATAAGTTCGCAAATATCGGAATTAGAATGAAAAAGTTACAAAATACATAAAGGAAGTTTCATAACTTACAAATATAAGAAAATAGTTACTATTAACCCCATTAGGTATGATAAACCCTTACACATTATACCTGGGTTATATTAAGGAGACTACAATAGACTTTTAGTTAACTAAGAAATTTGACTTTTCAGAATACTTATAAGTTTTACTATTTTGATTTAGGCATTCAATATTGAGTTCTGGAAATCCCAAAGGCTTAGAATGAGCAATAATCTAGGTAAAGGAATCCTAATGACCTGTTACTTACTTGTGCATATTACTTGTATGAGGTTTTGCTGCTTACTGTTGCTTGTATTTTTGAATGACTGCTTTGCTTGTTTGCTATCATCTACATGATCACATTTTTAAATTGATAAATATAAGTACTAGACCAAAATAACCAATTATATCTATCAAATGTCTATGACTCGGTAAAGGTATGAATGAAGAGTGCTAGCTTTGCAAAAATCTTCAAAAAAGTGTTTTTGGAAAAAACTTTTCTACTCTTAAACATATTTTTGTATGAACTCTATAAAGGCTCGTAGAACCATAAATAATAGTCTAGTGTTAAGGCAAAGCTAGCATGGGATCTCCAATTGATAGCGAGAAGACTCGCTTTATTATGCCTATAAGGCTTTCGATAATTTTGGTTGCGAGAGGAATCGCATGTTTATGCCCAAGTGGCCTTGGATGGTGGATGGTCCTAGCTTAGGATCCACCTATTTAGATTGGAACCCTTTTCTCAACTAAGTTAATAGTTAAGTGTTGCCTAGAGGGGTGGTGCCCCTAGGTAGCCTTATGCGGGTAAGTTGAGGTACCCTGTACGTGTAAGTACAGGGGATAATCGAAGTGTAGAGAACGTAATTTTATACCTTCCATAGTTCTGGACTCCTATGGATGTGTTGCTTACATTCATCGCACTTGTATTCATTTTGTATGTAGATAGCTTGTTTACATGTATGATAATAATGTGTGATAACTTACTTGAACGGTAATGGTGAGGGACAAATTCACTGAGTTGTTTTATGCTCATTTCCCCTTAGTTTCCTTTACAGGTTTATTTAAGATAGCATTGGGATATGTCTCGAGTGCTGAGTGTGAGATGAAGATATGTATACTAGTAATAGAAGTAGCCGAGTACTCTTTAGATAATACATAGACATCCTTTATAGAAAATATTTATATATTAAAACTTACTATAATATAATTTTTCTTATATCTATTCTTTTTATAATGTTAGTATTTCCTGTTTTATTATTTGGTAAGGGATACCAATTCTCTACGGTTCTAAGGAACTGTAGGATATCGGATATCTATAGTTATTTATATTTATATGTTATGTTACAATAAATTAATTACATAAAAATCAGTAATCTTAGTGATTTATTATATAGAGTCTTGTAATCTCTAATTTGCAAGGCGGTTTTCATATCATGGGTGTATACATGTGATAAAGATTTTAGGTAATCCTACTAGGCCTCCTTTAGAGTCTTGACACATCAGGGATGGAGCTATTTCTTAATTAAACTTGTACTGTTGATAAAAGGCTTAGGATAGCTTATCCCAAGTGTCATGCTTAAGTAAGTCTTGTTAGGCATACCAAATCAACGCCGACCCAATTAAGTTATCTTAGAAAGTTTGAATCATCAACTACTCATATTTAGAGAATTGGGACATCTTGCAAACATAAAGCCTAAGGTGAAGTTTAGGACAACTTGTTCCATCATACATTTTGAAATTTGGTACCTTAAACTTCTTGGGTAACTTATGGTCTTCAAAAGCGCAAACACTGCTTAAGCCGAAATCACTTTGTACATCATGATCCTTAAGAACTCTCTTTTTCTCTTCAATTTTCTAAAAGATTTCTTTTTCCATCTTCATTAATTTCTACATTAATTCCTTCCCTAAGCCTTTGTTGCTATTATTGAGCTCATGAACCAATAACTCTCTAAACTTATCTATCTCAGATGGTATGTCAATAGGCCCCTAGGCTTGGGTATAGCCTAAGTCTTGACTTGCTTCACATGCTTTCCTAAAACCACTTTAGCTATTGTTATTCTATGTTTAAGAGCTTTAGACATCTTCTTTTTGAAAATGAGTGATTATGGGCTACAAGTTGGGCCAAATCACATAAAATAGCAATCTTTCAAAGCCTATAAGAATCCCTTCTTGTTAGCAATACTGCATTGAGTTTTTAGTTTGAAAATCATTCTTTTTTTTTCTTTTTGGAACCTTTTATTGGTAAATCAATGCTTATTTTATGTCATAGAAACCAAATATTGACATTAACGAATCTAAATAAAGAAAACATTAGGACTATGACCTAGGAAACAAATGATGATAATATTACAGGGATGTTATGGAAGAAGTGGAAATTATTTTACAATAAGAAATTTATTGAATAAATGACACAAGGGTGACTACTCATGGAAAAAAATCTATCAAGATTATGATAACTTAAGGGCTAACATGAAGAATGAGAACTTAAACATTTACAACATTAATAACCTTAAGATGGAAAATAATTGACAACAAAAATCTAATGATCAAGTATTTTTTTATTTTGTTGATTTTTTTTTTTATATTTTGTTAGTTCCTAAGAGTATAGTACATGGAGGACATTGCAATAGAAATCAACTAAGTAAATAATTATCACGAAACTGGTTTTTTATTATAAAATATCTTTTGAAATTAAAAAAGAAATTTGTTAGAACGTCTTTAAAAAATGATAGTAACATAATAATCTTCATCATAGTTAATTTCCATATTTACATGCCCCAAAAAAAATTTAAAAGTTGATACAAAAGTTTTTTTTTTTTTTTTTTTGCATTGTTACATTATGGTATATAAGGAAATGCAAATGATCTTATACATTTTATGTTAAATATTATGTTACACAACCTATTATTGATGAAATAAAACAATACCTACAAGATCCATATATATTACAAAAGATAGCATATACAAACAAATACACGAAATAAATGTTATGCAATATGTTATACATGCAGACAATGCAATAAGGTTGGTAATTAATAACTTATAGGAAATATAATGAATTCGTGGTTAGGAAATACCCTTATAAATAAGTAACTTCGAAATTGGATTTTTTAAGAAATGAAATTCGTAAATACATATATATATATAAGGGTTACTGGTTTTTTTTTTAATTTCCTCTGTCTTGAAAAATAAGTCGAGCCAACTGCAAATTGATTGGGCTTTTCTTATAATTTAAAAATAACTAATCCTTTTTCGAAAAGAATTATGTAAGAAGGTAGGGTCTATGGTTCTCAAGCTCTATAGCTCCTAGGCTTTCTAGAAAGAAGCCTAGTAAGATACATCAAAACCTAAGCGGGTTCGCCTATCACCTCTAAGTCAAGGTAAAGACCCCAGTGACTTAAGGGTTATACAATGGTGGCCCGTCTTATGTTTTTAAGGTAGCTTAAGTCCAACTACATCTAAATAAGCAAATGATTACTCAAAATAAAACCCCCCTAATACCCAAGAAGGCCCATTGGGCCAGGCTCTTTTTTCTAGGGCCTGCATCACTTTAAAAAAATTTAGTACAATTATAATACAAAATAAAAACAAAATAATAATATAAAAGCCTGTCAGTATTTTTTTTAATTTTCACATGGCTAGCCTACTAAACTTTGTTAGTCAAGTTAACAATTCTATCGAGCCCTATTTTGATTTTCTTAATTAAATATATATCAAGCCTTACATGCTTAATATAAATTATTCGACATTAAATTAAGCAAATGTTTTAAAAAATTTAAAAACTAGAGTCGCCAACTAGTTCAATTAGTAAAAAATGAAATTAGGTTTTTCAGGTAGTAAAATCCTAATTTGGCCCCTAATCCTTATATTTTCTAAAAAAATGATTTTTAAATTAAATAACCAGAAAAGACCGAGTTTGAGGGCTAACATATTATGACTAAGTCACCATATAAAAACTGAAGAAAAATTGTTGGCCTTTTATTTTTATAATTTTCTAAAATTATTAAAAATATACCTAAATATACAAAAGATAACTAAAGTGACTTTTTATTATTTTTTATTACGAATTTCTAAGAAAAAGGGAAAAAAGTTTTTTATTTTTTTAGACGGTTGTCTTAAAGGTACTTACATATCCTCTAGTCTAGATCAAACTGACTGTAGTTCTCTTTTTATAAAATTTTAATTGCATGGGTCATTTTTATATTGAAAACTAAACCAAGTTTATGTTTTTATCAATTTATTGTTTCAAGCAAAAAATAAATAAATAAATAAGAAATCTAATTTTTTCAAATTAAATAAAAAAACCCTAAGTAACTAAATCTTTTTAGAAAAAAACTCGATTAAGATTTTCTTTTTTCAAAACCCTTATGTGTTAAAAAATATCTTTCTTAAATTCTAAGAATAAGATATGATCTAGATACATCTTTTTTCCAAAAAAGATACGATCTTACTAAAAATGTAATCAAGCTAAATTTATTAAAAATTGAGATTATCTTAAAAAAAAAACATGAAATACGAAAACAATAAATCGTACACTAAAAACTAGATAAATAAGTTAGTAAAAATAATTAAATTAACTAATAAAATAACAAAATAAGATATTTTACCTATAAGTCGAGTCATGCATCAAACACTGTTTTTGGATGGTCACGAGCATGATTAGGGACTTGTTGGATTCTATTTCCACTAATTACAAGTGTGATCAAGGGCATATCGATTTATATTTCCACTTATCATGGGCATGATCGAAGGTGTATTAGCTTTTGTTTCTACTGATCTCGGGCATGATGGTTGGTGTGTTGGTTCCTGTGGTTGTATTTAGCAAGTGAATTGTGTTCAATACTCAATATACAGCTTGTTGTTGTGTTGTTATGTGTGCGAGTGTATTTAAAGATCAATTGGCCTGTAGAATTCAGTCAGTTTTTATGTTTTAATTTTACTGTGAATTTATTGGCGAAAGACAGGGGCTATCGGTGCTGTGAAGCTTGTGCAAGTGCAAATGGCTATTGGGATAGCATGGTAAGGTGGACTTTAGTGTGTGGCGTATAGATGTATATTTGGCTGTTAACTATTCAGGTCTGTAGTAGTGAAGGTATCAACATGCAACTTGTAGGTCGTGTTAAGGTCCTCGTGTGTGGTTGCTTCAGTGAGTATATGGTTCGGTGTAATTGTGTTTGTGGACTCTGGATTGTAGAGTTGATTTCGGCTGGTGCCAAGTATGGAATGGAGAGTATCAGGTGCTATTAGGGACGCAGTTGATTGGGGTGTTGAAGGAGAAAATGGTCGTAGATTGTGAATTAGGATCGTAGTGTTGTGGATTAGTAGATGTGTCAAGTTCTAGCATGGGCGTTCAATTAGATTTGTGTTTGGCGTCAACACTTGTTTAGCTTGTGATTGTAGCTTATCAGGGGACAATGGATTGGTGGCATCAGGTAGTTCTTCGTACATGTGATTGCTTCGGCAAACGTAGAGATTGGAGTAGGATTAAGCATTAAAGGGTCTTACAGTCAGTAAGGGAATGGACCTCAGTAAGTTGCGGCATGGATTAAAGATGGTATTTGGAAATTTGGTTTGAAGGATGATTAGTAACTCAGAAATTGAGAATTGAATTAAATAGCTGGCAATATGGACATTTGGAATTACATCTTTCAGATCATGGAGTTTGGCGTAGAATTGTGTGTATAATTGTGAAGAGCTAATTGTGAATTTGGAGTTTTATGATCCAAGCAAGTGAATTGTGGAGGAAAACTAAAAAAATCCCCCATCATCAACATTAGTTGACAATTTATAAACCATTAAATTGAATCTTTCGTATCGTTTTAAGTATAGATTCAATTTTAACAAACTAAGATACAGAAGATACAATAACGATTCTTTAATGATTTAACTTAGTTTCTAAAAATCCTATTTGATTTGGGCTCTCTATTTTTCAAGGCCCGATCTGGTCCAATAATTTAATCTAAGCCATTAACTTATCTAATAAATCCTAAGTCTATTCCTATATAAATTAGAGAAAATTCAATTTTAAATCAAACTAGGCTAAAATTACCTTAATAAAACCCAACTCTTCAACGACATAAAATTTATTAAATTAATTACACTTCATTATCCGATTTGATATTAAACGATTTATTGTGACTCCATTTAACACGACTTGACTTGATATGATTCGACTCATCTCGATTTGTTACAACATAACTCTATGCGATACAATACGACTGTATACGATACTGTGTGAGTCTTTATGATATGATGCAATACAATCTAATACAATCTAATAGGACACAACACTATTAGATATGACACAACTTTATACAATATCACTACATATGATACGACATGAATCTCTACGATACGATGCGATACGATATGATACAATGCAACTTGATACGATATGATAAGACACAACTCTATACGATACTATGCAATTCGACTCTCTCTTTTTTTATTTTTTTCATTTTCTTCCTTTAATTTTCGTTTGCTTTTTCTTATTTGTTATATTTTATCTTTATTTTTATTTAATAACCTAGCTCAATTAACGAAAAATGAAGAAAATGGCAAAAATGAGGTGTCTACATCTCTCCTTATAGATCCTAACATTTTCATAAGCTTCTTCTTTGATCTTATCCAACTAGTTCAATTAAAGCAATCTCTTTTCACCTGCAGCTTATAAATCAAAGTTGAGGTATTTTATAGCCCAATAAGCCTCATGCTCAAGCTCTACAGGTAAGTAGCATGACTTGCCATAAATGATTTTGTATGATGACATTCCTATAAGTGTTTTAAAAGCTGTCCTATAAGCCTATAATGCATCATCAATTTTTAAAGACTAATCTTTCCTTGATGCATTGACAGTCTTCTCTAAGATATGCTTTATTTCCCTATTGGACACCTCAACTTGTCCACAAGTTTGTGGATGATATGGGGTGGCAATTTTATGAGTGCCTCTATATTTTGTTAACAATTTTTGAAACTGCCGATTGCAAAAATGCGATCCCCCATCACTTATAATAGCCTTGAGTACCCCAAACCTAGAAAAAATGTTCTTTTTCAAAAATTTGATTACCACTCTAGCATCGTTAGTTTGTAGAACAATTGCTTCTACCCCTTTCGACATATAATCTACTGCTAAAAGCATATATTTGTTTGAAAAAGATAAAGCGAAAGGACCCATGAGGTCTATTCCCCACACATCAAAAAGCTCAATTACCAAAATACTATTTTGTGGTAATTAATGTCTCCTAGAAATATTCTCGATCCTTTGGCATTTAGCGCAAGATATAATATAATTTATGCAATTACTAAACAAACTAGGCCAGTAAAATCCACAAGATAAAATTTTAGTCGTAGTTCTTTCCACACCAAAGTGGCCTCTTGCTTCTTTAGAATGATAGTGTTGAATTATGCTAAGTTGTTTTGTTTTAGGCATACAACGTCTAATTACTTAATCAACAAAACTTTTAAATAGATAAGATTCATCCCAGAAATAAAATTTCACATAATGTAAAAACTTCTTTTTCTTTTAAAATGAGAAACCGTATGGTATGATCTTACTAACCAAGTAATTGACTATATCAGGATAACAAGGTAACCTTTAGATCTCTACTGCATACAACTGTCCATTAGGGAATTTTTCATTAATGGGTGGCTGTAAACACTCAAATTGTAAACAAGATAAATGATTAGTAATTATGTTTCCAGTTCCCTTTTTATATCTAATTTCAAGGTCAAATTCTTGCAGTAATATGATCCAATGAATTAACTTAGGTTTGGCATCAACTTTAGCAAACAAATATTTTGTAGCAGCATGGTCTGTGTATACTATGATCTTAGAACCTATAAGATAAGGCCTAAACTTGTCATAAGCAAATAAAAACCACTAGAAGTTCTTTCTATATCATGGCATAGTTTCTCTATGCCTCATTCAAGGTTCTACTCACATAGTATATAACATGAAATAACTTACCTTTCATCTGCCTAAGTACTACTCCTTCAGCATAGTTGCTGGCATCACACATCATCTCAAAAGGGAGCTCCCAATCAGGTGCAATGATCATTGGTACCGAAGTAAATTTCTCCTTTAATAGATTGAATGCCTACAAATAACTATCACAAAAAACAAAGGTAGAATCCTTTTCAAGTAAATTACGGAGGTCTAGAGATTTTAGAGAAGTCACTGATAAATCTCCTGTAGAAGTCAACATATCCTAGGAAACTCCTGACTCCTTTGACTGATGTGGGTGGTGTTAGCTTCTCTATTATCTCTACTGTCAGGACCCTAAAGGGGACCTAGTAGGATTTCTTAAAATTTCCATAATATATGTGCACCTATGATATGAAAACCGTCTTGCAAGTCAAAGATTGCAAGACTCTAAATAATAAATCACTAAGATTAATGATTTTCAAGTAATTAATTTATTGTAACATGACATAATATAGAATTATAAATAACTACGGATGTCCGATAACCTACAGTTCCTTAGAACCACAGAGAATCGGTATTCCCTACCAAATAATAAGACAGGATAT
Source organism: Lumnitzera racemosa (assembly GCA_024138005.1). Classification (NCBI taxonomy): domain Eukaryota; kingdom Viridiplantae; phylum Streptophyta; class Magnoliopsida; order Myrtales; family Combretaceae; genus Lumnitzera; species Lumnitzera racemosa. Next base: position 64,368,386 of record JAMXBC010000003.1, on the reverse strand, counting down.
GCCAACATTCTAAAACTGCAGGTAGAATTAAATTATATTAAATTCTAACATGTGAATATTTTCTACAAAGAGTGTTATTTATTACCTATAAAGATCTCAACTAATCCTAATACTAATGTACATATCTTCATCTCGCCCTCAGCACTCGAGACTTATCCCAATCCCATCGTATGTAAACCTGCAAAAGAAAGACTATTGGGGGATAAGCTACAAGAGCTTTGTGACCTATCCCTCATACCATACTAGCAAACAAGTTATCAAACAAATTATTACAACCATATGAATGCATGCACACGCAGAATGCCAAACAATATATGCAGTTGACCGGTACTGCATATAATATCGGATTTTAACGCCCTCCAAAATAAGGGTTAGAGATTCATCGGCACCAATCACAACCGGGCTCTAGCACCTGGGTTCTTACCTATAACTTTGAAATCCGTATTTCACAAAAATATATTTCCATTTCTAAAAATCCAGTAGTTCACAAAGTGTCAGGCCTAGTGGTAATGTGACCTCCGCAGTCCACACTCACACCCTACAGCGGTGGTCTCTAACTACGACCCCCAACCACCCACAGTTAGCGTCTCCAGCGCTAATAGAACCTGCGAGCCAAGGGTAGGGTCTTGTTGTACCCATGCTCCTGTACGGTATTAATCAAATCATGTAGGAATCTATCCCTCTAAGGCCCTTCATTACCAACTGCGTAAAGTGACGGCCAGAATAGGTAATGCGATGCATGGATAATGCATGACCCTTCTTATTTAAGATAAACCAAATATAATTAGGTCAAATTATGAGGCGATCAATCAATATCAGCTTACCATCCAAATCATATAAAATCAGTCATACCATCAAATCATCAATTATCGTATTTAACAATATTTCTTACAACAATCAAGCAATATCATGCACACGCATATCTCGAAACCCTATGCATTAATTTATTGATATTCAATTTAAATGCACTAGCTACAAGTATAAACAAGTATGGAGTCATCGGGAGTACTCACTTGACTATGACGACTCACTCTAGTCGTAAGAACCGATCGAGAGATCTTCGCCCTCGTCGGGATCCCCAGATCATTATGAGATAATAAGGATAATAAGTAGTTGACTCAACTAATGGTTCTAGATATCTATCTACCTAATTCTACTTAGATTACTATTAGCCCTTATTCGATTAAACCTAATTGCTAATCTTACGTAACTTTTTCATTCTATTTTCAATATTTATGAATATATAGTCATTTTTCATTGTTTTCGAACGTACATTCACATGGTAATATCCGTTTTGGACGTTAAGACCTGTATTTTATGATATGGGCTAAATTTATTGAAATTTTTAACTATGAAAACTTAAGTACTCTTGTTACTTATATTTTTATCTTTTGTTTATACTTAATGATTTAGTTAACCCTTAAATTCTTATACCTAAAAGATTTTACTGTGCTATTGCTAATTGATGTACTTAATTAAGTATAATCTAATTTAGAAAGTGTCTTAGGGTTTACTAAGTTAAATACCTAAGTATTATACACTCTTCTAATTTTCTCATTTTCTAAACCTACGCTTATGTCATCACTTACATCATCATTTGCTTATGTCATAGCTTATGTCATAGCTTATGTCATCAGGTGCTTACCTCATCACTTACCTCATTATGTCATTACATAAGCCTCTCCTCATGCTTATGTCATATGTACATGTCTTATGTACATTTTACTTCTTCTTTTATACTTATGTACATATACCTTATACATATATATACTTATACATCTACTTAGACTTATACCGTATTTATACATGTATACATACTCATATACCTATATGGTTAGATACTTATTTTTATCCATAAATTCGTAAGCCTAATCTTTTCCTTAAGAAAAGCTTCCTAATTTCTTCCTTTTGTGTTTTTGTGTATGTATTTAGTGTAGTATAGGTATGTATAGTTAGATATGGTCTTAAGTTAGGTTATACATGATAAATACTCATGTACAAAGGTTCACATACTTGTACTCTTTTAGTATTCCTTTATGTGCACATACTCATAAGCATATACTCATGTCTTCCTTTCTTCTTCTTCATAATTCCTAATTCCTACACTTAAAGATGGTAACTTTGTTTCCTCTTCTTCAAGACAACACTAAACACATAACTACTTATCTAATCTACCTAATTAACTAACTAATGAAGAAGATAAAACAAGATAAAGTAACTTAGAGACATACCTTTACTTATGTTGAAATTAAGGAGGAAAAAAGGAAGATGTTGAAGGTAAAATGGAAGATGGAAGCTCACGGCAATGGAGGAGGATTTTTTGGTTTATCTCTTTTATTTTGTTGTCATAATGGAAGAGAACAAATGGTGGGTCAAGTTGAAGAATAAGTGGACGGCAACAATTAAAGAGAAAGAGAAGAAGAAAAAAAAATCAAGAGAAAAGATAAGCATTGTCATCATGAAGAAGGAGATAAGTATTATCTCTTTAGTGTATTTTGTTGACTTTTCAAAGTATTGACTTTAGTCAACATGTGTTGACTTGGTCAACTTTTGGACTTTGGTCAACATATATTATCTTAGTCAACATTCCTTAAGTATGTGTAATTTTGTGCACATAATGTAGTAATTAAGGGAAATTAGGGGAAAAATGAAGGAAATGAGAAGAAATGAGGTATATGATGAATTGATTAGTAAATATGGTTGATGAGGTCTTACTTTAGGTCTTTATAGCTTATATATATCATTTGATAAACTACTTTGGATAACAAGTGCAAAAAGTACTAATTTGAGTATTAAGGTTCACTACATGTAACCTAATCTTCAACTATAACCCTAACTCTAAGTGAGACTATCTTAATCACATACTTAAGGGATAAATATAATCTATGACTCATTATCTTAGTTTCTAATGGATTACTTGAGGATTCGAATCATATAAGCATGAATGAGGGTTATCTTTAACCTTTTACTAATGATTTGGCAAAATATGAGCCTATATTATCAATTAGGGTTTTAGGGTATATCATGGTGAATTAGTGCTTTTATATCCTTAAAGTTATAGTTTTAGGATTTTTATTACTTTAGGGTACAATCTCTAATGTTTTTACACATTTAGGGTTTTATATATCCTTACGTGAATAAATCTTCGATTGTCATCTTGGATTGAGACTTTAATCGGTTTTAAATCTCACTGGCTCTTTTGAGTTCGGGAAATCATCTACAGTTTAGACGTTTATTTCTATACTTAGAATGCTAAATTCGTGGGGTTTACATCCACTTTCTCTTTGTCAACTTCAATCCCCTTTTTTGATACTTTGTAACCTAAGACTATTCACTCTCTTACCATAAAATGGCATTTTTACCAATTTAAAAGTAGATTAGTCTCTTTACACCTTCTAAGCACACAACCTAATTTAGTAAAACATGAATCAAATGACTTCCCAAAGATAGAGAAGTCATCCATAAATATTTCAATAAAATCTTCTAACTTGTTAGATGATATAGACATCATGCATCTTTAAAAAGTAGTAGGTACATTACAAAGACCAAAGAACATTCTCCTAAAGGCAAATGTTTCATAAGGACATGTAAAGGTGGTTTTCTCTTAGTCTTTGGGTACAATATTAATTTAATTGTAACCAGAATATCCATCTAAAAACAATAGTAATCTTATCCTGAAAGTTTTTCTAACATTTGTTCTATGAAAAGGGAGTAGGAAGTAGTTTTTACGAATGGCATTATTCAGTTTTCTATAATCGATGCAAACTCTCCACTCGGCCATAATGCAAGTAAGAATTAGCTCATTATTCTCATTTTTCACCATAGTCATACTACCTTTTTTTGGCACTACCTAAATGGGACTAACTTACTTACTATCTAAGATAGGGTAAATAATACCTACATCCAGCAACGTAAGTATCTTTTTCTTAACTACCTCGAGAGTTGGGTTGAGTCATCTCTGTGGTTGTACTACAGGTTTGCACTCCACCTCGAGCAATATCTTATGAGTGCAAATTAATGGGCTAATCCCCTTAATATCGGCAATGGTCCATACGATGGCTTCTTGATGCTCTCTTAGAACTCCTAGAAGTTGTTTCTCCTAGTTACCTATCAAAGAAGTGGAGATAATTATTGGCAAATTATCACTTGTTCCAAGATAAGCATATTTTAAATGACTAGGTAAAAGCTTAAGTTCAAGCACTTGGGGTTGCATCAATGATGGGATTGGCCTCTTCTTACTAGTGCCTAGCTCTTCATAGTATCAAGTTTTGATTTCTGACACCTATTCCCTGACTCCTTCTTCAGGCTCATCATCATCGCTCTAATCATCCAAATCTCTAAGATCTGATTCCATGGTATCCATTCTTACTTTCTCTTCTATAGACTTAAAGGTAATCTCATAAAAAATATCAATCATGTAACCAGATTTGCAATCATCAAGATGCTTCATGGCTTCATAAACATTAAATATTACTTGATCATCCATAACTCTTAAATTAAACTTACCCTATTTTACATCTATCAATACCATACTTATTATAAGAAACGGTCTACCTAGGATCATGGGTACCTCTCTATCCTCTTCTATCTCCAGGACTATAAAGTTGACTAAGTAGATAAATTTATCCACCTTCACTAGAGCATTTTCAACAATACCCTATTAGGTATTTGATACTCTTATTAGCAAGTTACAAGGTAACATGAGTTCCCTTGCAATCTCCAAGTCTTAGCTTCCTAAAAAATAGACAAGGGCATTAAATTTATACTTGCACTTAAATCAATAAGAACCTTATCAAAGTGAAAATCTCCTATAGTGTAAGGAATAGTAAAACTCCCTTGATCTCTTTGTTTTCTAGTTAGGGTGGATAAATTTTTCTAAGGATCATGGAGCACTCCCTTATATGCATTACAAGTTCATTCCCATAACTCTTTCTCTTCTTGGTGAGTAAATCCTTCATGAATCTAGCATATAAAGGTATTTACTAAAGTGCCTTTGCAAAAGGAATGTTGATTTTCAACTTCTTGAAGACATCTAGGAATTTGGTGAATTAAGCATTTAGCTGTTGTTGCTTCAGTCTTCTTAGATAAAAGATTAAAGGAACATAAGGATTCACTTATGGTGACTTCTGCTTTAGTTCCTTTTCTACCTACTTCCCTTTTTCTTCCTTTGGAATCTCTACCTTTTTATCAACTCATCTATCAGCTATTTCCACTACTTTTCCACTCTTTAGCATAATAGCATTGACACCTTTAAGATTTTCTTTAGTATTACTGGGTAAAGACCCTGATAGCCCGTTACTCAACTGTTGAAAAATCTAACTAATCTAATTCTCTAAATTCTGAATAGTCGCCTATTGATTTTGTAACATAGTGTCAGTCTTTTGGATATAGCTCAACATGAGCTCTTCCATTCTAGATTGATTTTACTATAGTGCAGTGTTTTGAGTAGGACCTTGCTTTTGGAATCCAAGTATAGGTTGAAATGCATTGTTCTTGTTTCTTCATGAAAAATTAGGGTGATCATGCCACTCAGGATTGTATGTATTTGAATATGGTCCTTGATTATTGTATTGAAAATTATTGACAAAATTCACATGTTCCCCACTAGTTGGAGCTATGTGATTCCCAATTAGGTACTCAAGAGTCAAATGTGGTCTTGAACATAACTCATAAAAAACAATAGGATTAGCATTGAAATACTTTGTTGAGGTGAGTTTACTTACTTGAGTAGTGAGAGCTGCAATCTGAGTTGTTGATTGAGATATAGTGTTATAATCATTGGCTACTACCACTCCTAACTTGCTTCTCTCATTTTACCAGTTGTGTGCATTAGAGGCCATCTTTTCTATTAGTGTACTTGCTTCATTATAAGTCTTACCCATCAGAGCACCTCTAGTTGCAGCATCAAGTAAGGACCTCAATATCTCATCTAAATTGAGATAAAAGATCTCAATCAAGTGATTATCTAGCAAGCCATGATGTTGGCATTTTCTAATCGCCTTCTTGAATCTCTCTCATGCCTCATAAAGTGACTCACCGCTAAACTTAGTGATGTTGGTGATGTCTTTCCTTTGTTTGGCAATCTAATTGGTGAGAAAAATCTCCTTAAGAACTTCGATGAAAGATCAGCCCATGTGGTAGTAAACTCTTATGGTAATTAATGAAACTTAGTAAACTCTTATGGTAATTAATGAAACTAAGCACTAGCTTTATCCTTCAGTGGAAAGGGCAAGAGCTATAATCTAATAACCTCATCGGTTACGTTGTTTATCTTAACTATATTGTAGTATTAGAGGAAACCTACAATATGCTTATCAGGACTTTCATTAGGGTATCCTCCAAACTGATTCATCTAAACCATCTGAATGAAGGACAGCTTCAACTCAAAGTTGTTAGCCTGAATTATAGGCCTCCTTATAGTTAAACCTAACACGGTCAATACTGTATAGTCTCGTAGTGCTCGCAAAACTCCTTGTATCTGATTATTATCCTTGTTACCTGCCATCTCTTTTATCCATCTTTTGTTCTCTTGCCTTAACTAATGCAAAGTGTGTTATATTTCAAAATCTAGTGGTAGAATTTCAACACTTCTACTCCTATACATAAAACACCTACAAAGAGAATAAAAATAACATACGTCATTAAGTGTACCTAAATTACCAATAGAACTAAAAGGTTTAATAATTCTAATCCCCATCAACAATGTTAAAACTTGATTTTCTTAAACTATATATATAATGAATTGTGAATACTCTAGTAAGAATATTGGCTCGGAATCAAGTATTATAGAGTAAGTAAGGTTGTCAATTCCTCAAGGACTATAATATTACTAAACCTATGATAGTTTTTATTGATATTTAGGCAATCAAAAATAAATTAACTAATCTAATAATTATACTAAAACTATCGAAAAGAAAATAACTATAAAATTTTAAAAACTAAGCAATCAATTGAGAATTGTAGGAAAGATAGAATCCACCCGAGATTATCCAAATCAAATTATTATCATGTTATATAGATTATTAGCTATATGGTTATTCAAGTAAAATTATTATGCCTTAAAACTTACAGATTTAAACCTTTAATTAATCAGTTAGCCCCTACATCTCCAATTAACAGTGGACTCTAAATTACCGTCATATATCTCCCGATACTATGATTGTTTAATGTCATAAATAAATTATTCCTAATGTCTTAGTGAATAATCAATTGGCCAAACATCACATTAATCTCTAGATAATTTCTAATTAATTCAATTAATGCTGTTTCCACATTAATTAATCAAATTAACTAAGAATTTCTGACAAACCCTATATCAACTCCCATATCACTAGGGTTTCTAACAATTATAACCAATGAAACAGCTATATTTGAAATCATAGAAATTGTAATCATAAATCATTCATATATCTATTAATCGTATAACATAAACACAATCATCATCTTAGCAATCTTAGGTTACAAAAGTTCCTATAAATAAATTTAGCCAACCATGGAATTTGAAACAAAAGCACAACTACTAATTGAAATTGCAAGGAAATTTAAAATTAAAAGTATGAATAATTAATAGAATTGCATAAATATAATTAAAATAGATGTCACAAATTATGTAATTAGAAAAGATATACTTCAATTGTAACTCCAAAACTTGGTCTCCAAAGCAAAATTTTCTCAATGATCTAAGTGATTCTAAAAAAGAATTCTTTCAGAATTATCTAATGACTGTTCTACGACTCTCTAAGTCTAATGAAAGAGTATGTGTCTCTAAAAAAAATAAGTCTCTCAAATAGTGAAACATAAGGCTATTTATAAGAAAAATTAGGGTTAGCTTGCATAAGGCTTCTTTTTAATGAAGGCCGGCTGATGGGCTAGCAGTATAGGATTCAAAGTCAATGGCGTAGACTCCAAAGGTAGTTAATATAAACATAGGCTGACTGTGTTGAACTCCAATCATACCATAGCTCATTTCAAGCCTCTTTGTTTGTGTAAAACTCTTCTAAATTGTCCATATTTCCACTTTGAATCCTCAAATTCCTAAAATGTCCAAATGAAAATAATTAGGTACCATTTCTTAATGATTTCTATAAAATCAATAATAATTCTATCTATTTTGTATATTAAAACATGAAAAATATGCCTTATCATTCTACTTTGATCAAGTTCTTTAATTCGACCTACTCAAATGAATTGTGGAATTGGGCCTAGCTTATCTGATGGGCCTAAGGTCCTGGCCTACATATTTACTTACTTTGAATTTGAAATGCAGCATAAATAGTTGTGATTCTATCCAACTTTTTTATATGACCACCTATTATTCCTACTCTTTAGGCATATGCTTAATTAAGAAGCTACCATGTAGTCCATGACCATTGATAACCTATTACAATAGTTATCCAATAAATGTCTATACATATGGGGACAAAAGTACTATAAGGACTCCCTATACTCTTGAACACTCTTTACTTACTTAGGCATAAAAGTGGCTTTGGCGAACTAGCTATGATACCCCCTTTAGCCATTCATTCTTCCTTTTGTTGGATCAAAGCTTTACACCATAATTGGCCAGCAACAACAACAACAATAAAGACAATAATAGCAATAAGGAATTAGTATCATATAATCATTACAAGATAATGAACATATACACATCTTAATATAATAGATAACTATAAGGATGGATCAAAAGAATTCATATAAGAAACTTACAATAAGACTTAAGATCTTTATAACATGTAATTGACAAAATTAAATGTAGATAATACTTAAAGTAATAATAATGGTACTTATAGTAGTAATAGGACTTTTCATGATATTAATAGCAATGTATGTAGAACATAAGTAACAATTGGGGGCTTTTGTTCAAAGAGAAAACATTAGGATAGTTAGAAGATATTTAGTCAATTGATATTGAAGATTGAAAAAAAAAAAGGGTTAAGTTTGCTATAGCCATTAGATAATTCATTTCAAAGAGAAATTTGAATGTAAACGTAAGGAATCTAAGAATGATAACTAAGGATCTAACATCCAAATAGTGAAGAGAATTTTAGAGATTTCAATTTTAGAGAATCATATTTATGAAATAGATGGAATGAGGAGAAATAAAAAATATTAAAAAATTTGTGAAGAAAAATTGGATGTAAACAAATTTGTAAGTTTTATTTAGAATATATAGTTTGGCAATACTGGGAAGATGATCTAAATGAACTTGAGATTCATAAGTTAAGTGGATTAACTGTGAATAAGGCATAGTATGATTCAAATGAGGGAAAGCCATGGTAGTCAAAGAGACTTAGCAAAGTTGAATAGACCCATAAATTTAGAAACTTACAAATGATATTATGGACAATACAGTGTTATATATTAGAACATAGATACATACATGTGGAAATATTCATAAAATTGTTTGACAATATGTATTGTTTATTGTATATAAGGAGTGATTTTGTGACCGGATAATTAGTTCGATAAGAAATGATGATCATAAAAAACTATCAAAGAGCCTAAGAGTTAGAGAAGCAATTGACATGAAAGTTAAGGAAGACCATAGGAGCAAGCACATAAAGATTACTCTAACGATTAAGCAACTTTCAAGTATGAAAGTTTTTTGAAAGGGGAGAGAATGTGGAACCCCAAAATAAAATTGAGGAAATAAATGGATTAAATAGGATAATGGCAAGTGGGTAAATAAGTAGCAAGTAGTGAAGGAAAAATGATATATATATATATATATATATATACCTACATATTCCATAAACCGAAACTTAGCCTCATTACTTAGCTTTCCTTTTCCCTTACATGGTTTAACACCTTTGCCTCTCTATTGCTTTTGTTTTCAAGTCATCGAAGGATCAAAGTAATGAAATGTTATAGTAAACTTGTAGATTTCAATATACCTATACAAATCTAACCGACGGTTTGGCAACAAAATTTTAGATTTAGGTCAATCCATTGAGGGCAATGAAGGGTTTCATAGATTGAATCATGAAACACAATAAGTTATTGTCTTAAGAATTGATTGTGAAGGGAAAGACAGTTTGTAAATGTTATAAATCAATTTTATGTGGAGAGCAATCATTGTGTATGTGTTAAAAGTTAATTGGGCGTACATGATACAATTTGAAGATAAGATAAAGAAAGGTTAGAACTTTATGTGTATTATGTATCTTCATTTAATTTTTTATGACCGGTTGGTATTAGATCTTATAAGTAAGACAATAATTTAAAAAAAAAAAAGAGAAAGGATGAGAAGATGGAAATACATGACGTTTTGGAGATGTACATACCATGTATAATAGAAAATATATGGTGTTTATAACTAAGGAATACACATTGTGTACTTGGTTGGTAAGAACTTCTTAAGTATACCCTAATTTATATCATTAGGATTAAGCTAGAAAATGGTTAAGAGTAGGATAGTAAAACTACTATATGAAAATAGGTTAGTAAAGATAAGTTATTTTTATGTAACACATTGGGAATAAAAGTTGACATAAAGTTGCTTACAATGTTTATTAACCTAATGCAAATACTTGTTTGCTACTTATGGTTGCTAGGTCTAGTTATTAAAATCGGACTTAATTAACTATTTCCATTAATTTTGCATGCCACATGTGCTTAACTAGGCTCATGAGACTAAGAGGATCGATGATCTTAGGGTAGTACCATAATGATCTGTGTGTGATGTTGTTTTGAGTAAAGTCTCACCTAGAAATGATTTGAGCAAATTTAAGCATGACTTGTTACTTAGTGTTTATGGTATTGGGGAAGACCTATATATATATATATATTGCATAATAGGAGTCATGAGCCACTTCGATTTGGAGTTAGATGCATATGATTCTAAATAGTACTTTATGTAAGTCTAAATAAAAGATAATGTGCTTATTTGTTAGGTTTATGTAATGTGGTCATTATTATCTACTCATTCAAATGCGATTGTTATAATCCATACTAAGATTTGGCTTACCCCATATTATTTTTTAGGTATAAGTACTGAGTGGAAAGTACAAAGTTGTTTATTTAGATACGATAATCAAGATTTTTGTAAGAGGGAGTAGTGATTAGAATTTCCATTATGAGAATGATTTTAAATTAGCATGGTAAGAATTTATTTAACAATTATAGATTTTTTTTTACTCAAAATTTGTAAAATCTACCACGTAGTTATTTGAAATCATAAGATAAATTAAATTTTATTTGGAATTATTTGATGATTTTTAACTTGTGATTATGAATATTTTAATAAATGGTTATACTTGATGTATTAATAAATGATAGGAACACATTGTAAGCCATAACACTCTCGGTTTCAGGCATGACAACTATAATGACCATTGTTAGTCAATTTCCTACCATTTGTTTTTCCATTTATTTTTTTATCCTATCATTTTCAACCCCTTAATTTGTTAATAGCAAAATTTTGCTTAGCAATATTGCTTGTCACCTCAACTGCCAAACTACCAATCATTACTATTTTCTATTTTTTTCCTTTGATGGCTTGACTAATCTAATCGGTTTAAAGGCCCGATCTATTTATATATTTAAATTAAAAATGTGGTGCAGATAGCTATGGCCTTATATGACCTCATTACATAATTGCTCACTATTCCTGTTCTTTAGACATGTGCTTAATTAAAAAGTTGTCACGTAGTCTACGATCAACAATTACCCATTTTTATAAACAACTGATATGTATTTATAAATAGTGGAAAGAAAGTATTGTAAGAACTATGTTATGCTCTTTAACATTCTAAGCCTTCTTATTCACTTACTTTCTACTAAAATACTCACTTATTTAAGCATTTGTGTGGCTACGCCAAACTAACCTTGGCAACACCTTTGGCCTTACTTTCGTAGGACCAAAGTTTTACACCAAAATTGATCAATAATATTTTGCTCTGTCTATTTCCAAAATATTCACACACATGGTAGACAAAAGAATTAGTAAAAGTGAAAGTGCTGGTTCTAACTACCTTTCCGGGGGGAGAAGGCATATTGAAGAACAACATTTAGCTAGATTAAAGTAGCTTTAAGTTAATTTAGCCAAAGAGAATTAAGAACTCAATAAGAAGAATAATGAAATTCTTAATCTTCTCTGTAAGGTTATTCATCTAGACCAAAAACTAAGGATATGGGGATAACCATGTCGAGAATTCTAATGACTCAATTTATTCTACTAAACTACCCAAGAAGCAGGTCGAGGTCATACTTAGGCCTTCGTCCCTTGCTCTTAGAAAGCGTGATAAAGGAAAACAACTACAACAGGTGCGCCATATAGGATAGTTGCATGTCAACACCCTTACTTCAATTGGTGAATCATTTCAGATAAAGAGGAGTCATTTTGTTCCTAAAATATTGGAGGAAGTAATGCCATGACACATTAAACTACTGCAGTTCGAGAAATGAGATGGAATAAAGGACCCAAAAGATCATCTTGAGTACTACTGCACCTTAGCTAAGTTTCACGGCTTAAGTGATGCCGAAGCTTGTCAAGGATTCCCTTTAACCCTAAGGAATGTAGTGAGTACATGGTTTGAATATTTGAAACCGAACACAATTTCATGTTTCAAGGACCTAGCAAACTATTCTTATAGCACTTCCTTAGAAGTAAGCTCCTTATTATGGATTCATCTGTCTTTAACACCATAAAGCAAAGATTGGACAAGTCCATTAGAGACTACTTAACTCAGTTTATGACTAAGATGGTCTAGATCCCAGAATTAGATATGAGCATTACTCTTAATGTAATGATTGGTGGAGTCAAATCGTATAGGGACTTCTTTAAGTCTTTAGCCAAAAATAAGCTAAAGACTTTTGCCAAGTTTAAGGCTAAGGCCATGCCTTATATTTGATAGGAGGATAACATCAAAGCTTGGTGTAAGGCCGATCAAAGTAGAGGAGATTAAAAGAATGAGAAGAAGAAAAATGCGAAAGATCAACTTAGTGCATATGACGATCAATTTTTGGAAAGGAATAGTAAAGAGAGGAAGAAGCCATGCATCCCAGCTTATTTTGTTCATACCTTACTCAACAGTCAAATCATGAATAAACTGATAAAGGTACGTAACTAGAGAAAGGTATAGTAGTGACTGGAAAGAAAGAGAGGAAATTTGTTGCACAAAAATTCTAAAAAATATTGCAATTTTCACCATGTTACAAGCCAGAACACTAGTAAGTGTATTCAACCCAAAAACACATTTGAGGATGCAATTTAACAAGAGTAATTGAGTAAGTTGCTTGCCTATGATGCCAAGAATATTAAACTATCGGCCTAAATACAACTAGAAGAGCATCAGAATGCAGTATAACCTCTTTAGGTTGGGAGAAATGTGAGAGACAGAGGTAACAACAGAGTATCGAATGGTGTGATAAATAGTAATGTTGCCGAACCTTCTACTTTAGGCTAGTTAAGTTCTTCAAGCTCAACTAATGCCATAGAGTATGTTTGTAATGTATAGGGCAAGAAAGTCAAGGTTGACATTTCCATCTCTTTCATAGAGGAGGATTTCAAAGGTATATAAATGCCCTACAATGATGCACTGGTAATCAGTATGCAAATTGCCAACTTCAAGGTCAAGATCTTAGTTGACACTAAGAGTTCAATAGACATTAGTTTTCAACACACTTTCGACCAAATGAAGCCAATCATCAAGGCACAATTGAGATCATACAATTATGATATATATACTTTTTGTAATCGACTCATATGGGTTACTGGAGTTATTTCTCTTCCTAGTCAAATCATAAATGATGAGCATATTATAAAGGACAAGGTGTACTTCATTATTGTCAAGTGTTAGTCCTCTTATAATATGTTCATGGGTCAATTGTGCCAACATTTATTTGGTATGGTCCATTTAACCATACATCTTAAGGAAAAACTCTCCACTCCTACTAGAGTTGGAGTATGTAAGGAGGACTAGCAATTAGCTAGATCTACTGAAGATGGCTACAAGAAGCTAATATGTGTTGGGAGAAAACATACAGAAAGCAACGTAGAAATAATTGAAGAATTGTTTTCAAAAAGTAGAAAATAGAAGATGCAACCCAAAATCAAGATATTTCAAATACAAATGAAATTCACAATCAATGGCAAAATAAACTCTTTCATGTTCTAGCAATTAGAAATATCTTGCCAGTATTTGTTGTATTTCACGACGAACCACCTAATAGCACCACTTACTAACCTATCTAGAGAATCAACATTATAAACAACGTTGTTACATAAATACCTAAAAATTAACCTATTTTTCTTATCATCGGGATAATTATCCATGGGTAAAGCTTTGATGCAAGCAAGTTTCTCCCATTTTTCCATAGTACCATTTGCCAAACTACTATAGGAGGAAGTCAAACCAATCCTTCTTTGGGGGGAGGGGGAAGAGGAGGTGAGAAGTAGCCTTAAAGAGAGTTGCTTAAGAATTTGATGAAATAAGAGGACAAATATGAAAATGGTGAAAAATAGCTGCACAAGAGAAGTTGTTCAAAGGTTGAATGTGAAGTCGCAAAAAGAAATTTTGAGAGAAAAGAAATGTGAATAGTAAGGATTAGAAAATAAAGAATAATATGAAGAAGAAAAACCTTTTTTGTACTGACAATTCCTTTCCTTAGGTTTAAAGTAACCCTAATGAGGATTTAGGTATTAGTTAAACAACTTAGCATAGATGATAGACACGAGCCAAGAGCCAAAGATCCGAAGGACATTTTGCCACTGCTAATTAATAAATCCTATGATATAATGATGATAGACATGACATCTATCATATGTGCTTATATAAAAAGGAATAAGTAGGAAAGCTAAAAGGTTGTGAGCTTTAGGCTTAAAATCAATTTCGGATGACAGAGCATAATGATATCAACAATGACACGACAAATTAGTTTAGAAGGCATGTTATGATTTCTTAATTTCCTTGATCAATCAAGTTGAATGTAGCACTTGTTATCAACTTCCATAGTCAAATTCTTGACCATGGAAGTTAAAGGGCAATGTTGATGGTAGAATTTCACTTAGCAATGTTGCTTGACACCTTAGTTAAAGGGCTAGCTTGCTTATATATTTAAATCAAAAAAGTGGTGCAAATAGCTATGGCCTTATACGGCCTTATTATATAACCACCCACACCTCCTATTCTTCAGGCATGTGCTTAATTAAGGAGTTATCATGTGGACTATGATAAATGATTATCCATTATTATAGACATCCAATATGTGCCTATAAATAAGGAAAATAAAGCATTGTAAAAACTTTCTTATACTCTTTAACATTCTAAGCCTTCTTATTCACTCACTTTTTACTAAATACTCATTTACTTAAGCATCAAAGTAGCTTTCCTAGACTATGCTTGGTACCACATTTAGCCTTTGTCTTTTACTTTTGCAGGACTAAAGTTTCACACCAAAATTGACCTACAACATTCAATCCATAATTAATTTAGCATGTAAGTAGTGTTTGATTGAAGTTTAAGAGACCTTTTTTTGAAAAATGGATGTGAAATTATATTCACATATCATGATGTATGAATTATCATCTAACTGATCTTGCTTGGTTTTTACAATACAAATAAAAATCTAAACCCAGTTTATCATCATGGTTAGTAAAAAGGAACCTCTTATTAATAGCAATAATTCACATATTCCACTATTTCATTTAAAAAATCATTACTACTAACTTATGACCAAGTTGCACATATTACAAGAGATAACCCACTTCTTGTAGTTCTATCTTATGGTCTAATAGGTCTTTATTTTATATTGCTCTTAACGTCTTCTATAACTAACTAATCTTATCATATATCACAATATCCTTCAAACTACAAAATGAAGGTGGTATAGCTATTATAGATCCTACCTTTAATCTTAACCTTACATCAATGTTTTTCAAATAATTAATAAGAGATAGTATATCAAAAATATTTTATCTTACTTTTAAACCCTTACTCATGTGAAATGAATATGATCACTATTTCAACACTAACATGTTGGCTGTAAACTTAGCCACATATGACTCTCTCAGCTTCTACCAAAACCTTATAGCCATCTTTCCAAATGATACCTCGTTATTGTTCTTCATGCTTAGCATGAACATTATTAAGGACTTCCCACTAGCATTTCCTCATACTTCAAAGACTAAAGAAAGAAACATTATAGCCTTTATCATAAAATGAGTCTACCCAATCCTCATCATTTATAGATTCTAGTTACTAACTTGAATCCTTATTTGATCCTAACTATATGAAGATTTCTCACATCTACATTTGCTATAATCTAAAATTCATGCAACTATCAAAGCCCTTACTATCATAATTAGTAGCTATTCTTTTAATGTGCTAGTCACAATCCTTTGATATCTTTAATCTCTATGTCTTACTCTAATTCCAATTTGCTAAAATGAAATATGGATTTTAAGTTGTAGATTATAGAACAAATGATAAATAAGAAAAATATCAAATAGAACAAAATAAAAACGTACAACACATAAACATACATGAGACCATCCCCCTTGATTTAAATTAATTAAATGTGAACTAAGACATGGTTGTATTTTATGATGAATTATGTACTGTCTTTTTTTTTTCTTTTCTATTGTCACACTAAGGATTTGATCTTAAAATAGAGAGTAAGGGATGGTTTCAATCTCCAAAAGAAGTTAGCATTGGTGTCTCTCCATTATAGTATCTTTACCCAAACATGTATGATTGGACTTTATTTGATCACCATTTATTTATTTGAATGCCCGATCCCATGCTTATGATGAACGATCTTAAAACATGAAGCTTTTTATGGCATAGGTAAATCTATATTACTTTGTGATGCAAACCCTCTTCTTAGGACAAATATAAGTAACTAAGATTAGATAAGACATGATACAACAAACTAATTAGCAAGGAAAAGTGCAAATCTCTCTTAGATGAGCTTGTCTACTAGGTAAAATGATGATAAGATACAAACAGCACACCTCATAGATCATATCTATAATAGGTTCATCTTTAGGTGGGGTGACATGACATATCTTAGCCATGGATAACTTAGCACTCTTGTGAATTTTATCAAAATGCTAACCTTCTTATTGCTATCAGCACATCAGATAAAGAGGAAAAAAAGAAAGAAAGAAAGATAGGGTGAAAAGGGATTTCAAGACATCATCAATGAGAACTAGCTTTTTCGCCTATTTTCTTTGTTGGATTTGATTCAAATTTTAGAAATATGAAATTTAGGACAAAAAGAGTAGAACACTTCTTTCATTGATTTGATAACTTACTCTTACTTTTACTATGAACTTAGATTTTCCTTATATGTAAAAGAATACAGTGGAATCACTACTTTAGGAGATTGGACTAACATCAACTAGATTGTTTACTTGCTTCTTCTCTAAGATCTAATAGAAATAAAGTAGAATATATAATTAATGGAGCCTTTTAGTGAATCATAGATTGAAGAAAGTTGACTACTAATCAAGAGAATTAGTCTATGTTCAATACTAGGTTTTAATCTTTGGTTTTAACAAACACAAGCTTTTTCATCCTTTGTTAACCAGTATTAGGAAGCTTTTTAGTACTATTTGCAAAAGAAGAAAGCGAGATACTAAAAATTGATAACTTAATTGCTCCACTAGAATGACTTGTAATACCACTTAAGGGTGGATAGAACATCCACCTAGTTCTATTACCTTCTTCTACTAAGGTTAAATGTAATAAAAGCATGAGACTTGTTAGCAACAACGATAATGAAATATTAATCAATCATACAAATGTCATATTAGTGCACCTATTAAAATCGGGAAAAACCAAGGCAATACTCAAGGAATATGACATGGTTATTGTCTTAGCTCTTCTAGCTATGCTCTCTATGGTAGCTAAGGAAAAGTCCTAGTGGTTTAGTAAAAAGCATAACTACTCTTGTCAAAGGGCTAGGCTACTAGCTGAGAAAGATTCTACATCTTAGCAAGGTTCAAAGCAATGAGACTATTTTTTCTCTTGTCGTTATGAGGTTAAACTTTCTAAAACTAGAACAATAAACCGATTGACCTTACCTTTTATGATATGACTCATAGAGCAACTATTCGAAGTTTCTATTATTGATATTATTTTTCTCTCATATCTACATCTTTCTTTTCTATTTTTCCTTACAAGAAACCAAAGAAAAAAGAGTTAAAGGGATTACGGGTGAGATATAACATTACTATCTTGCAAACAACAACAATAATTAATTTTATGACCATCAAAAAGCATTTTTTTCTTTCTGAAAGTCCCTATGATATTCCTCTCCCTCATAGTACTCAATACACTTCTTAGCACACTTAAAGTATTTACAAAAACTCAATCACTAATATATATTATCGGAAATAACTTAAGTACTAGATATATATACATTTCAAAACTACAACACATTAGATGATGAGGTAGATAATGATAGATAAGTGGTCGTCGACCACAAACCAAAACAGTTGACCATGGCCTTATCTATAAGCAACTTATCCCATAGCACTCCAACTTTGTCCTTTGAAAATTTATTTGCCCAAATGCTTCTCCAAAACTATAATTTGTATAAGTTCTACGTGAAGATTTGATTTTCATATCCAACATGCCAACTTTTAGTAGCCCTTTCCAAATCCTTAATATGGAACTAGAAATTTTGATCCTATCTGTAGTTTGACAATTAATGTTCCAAGAAGATAGTTTTATTTTATTATTCTGTTAAATGATTTGTAAGTGATAGATTTTATAACTATTGGACCTGTTATTTAATCTAATTTTGATTTATACACACAAGTAATCCATCACCAAGATTTTATAGTACTTTTATTGATAAAAAATTTTCGTCATGGGTTAGGACTGTCGAGTGTGTCCCATGAGTAACTTGTAAACGCCTATGGGACGAAATTGGGGTTTTAATTGTTCGATCCATAGATGGGCTACAAGGAAAATTTGGTGATTTATTTATTTATTTTTCAGATAAGCACATTTGGTGATTTTGATAATTTATTTTTTCAATATTATTATTATTACGATTATCATCATTATACTTTTCGTACTTTTTTACTTTCCCCCACTATATCTAAGCAACAAAAAAAACAATTCATTTTCCTTGCATTCATTTTCTTCTAATATGATTTCGATTCCTTCATTTTCCATGGCTCGATCCAAAGAATTGTTGAATTGAATTGTTGAGAGCATTTTGCGAAAAAATAAATATGCAATGATATTCGCATGTCTCAATGTGCGAACTATCATCTAATTAATCTTGTCAAATGCTTCAAGTTCAAATAAAAATCTAAACCTATTTTATCATCACAGCTGTAAACAGGATATCTTGGAATTTAAATTCACACTTAATTAACCTGCTGAACACTAATAATTCACATATTTCTCTATCTTATTATAACATCATTGCTATTGCCCAGTAAGCAAGCATCATCTATTCTATTATGGACTATATATATAGCAAGCATGCATATGCCAGAATGTGAAGCAGTTAGACAAATAGAGAGCAACAGCACAATGCTGTAACCCTGTGGTTTGGCAATAGAATTCCTGTGCTCTAGTCAATAGATCTGGGGGTTCAAATCCTAATCCCAACTTACCGCGAGAAACGACCGTATCCATAATCGCATTGGATGATTGAGGACGATCCGAAGCTATATATTTGTTAGAAGGCCTGGTCTCCATGCAAAAGCTTGTCAAGCAAATAGTTCTTTTGCTTGCATCTCAATTTCACTGCCTGTCTGACCTTGATCTGTCTTTTTCATGCCTTTCTTCAAGTTCATTTTATAAGTTTAATGATTACTATCTTGAAGCAAATTAATCTTTTTCTACCTAGAAGTGTATGGTTTTAATCGTTGAGAAGACTTTGCTTTAGCATATTAACACATATTTGGGGCTTAAAAATGAAGTTTGCTAGAGTAACTAATGTTCAAATGCCATAGAAACTCACTTGCAATAAAAATCACCAGATCAAGTCAGGGGTGCTTTAGGCCCAAAAATATATATTTACATAGATATACTTTCAAAAATTTATTGTACACTTTACGAAACTGCATATAGATACAAACAGATTATAATTGTTTTCATTTGACTTGGACATAGTGCGTGAAAATTGATGACGTTCCACCTAGTAAATGCATGTAAGCAAACTTGCTGTCCTTTTATGAAATCACGTACTTCTTTTAATGTGAATACCAAGGAATTAGAAACCCAAATCAGTTGTATTTTGCATGATAAGTGCATCAGTCTGTTGGATGGATTTCACTTACCAGAGAAATCGGCAAAATCAGTTCCCATAGTGAATGATCACTCAATTCATTACTAGGAACTTAACAAAATAGTCAAACTTCATTAGTATTAGTCAAGATCTTCTCTACATGAAAACCAGTTAGGCAATCGTAGTCATCGATATATGACGGAATGCTATTACATATATGATGATAATAAGTCTCATTAGATTAAGAAAAGATTGAGTATTACTGTCAACCCTCTGAGTACGTAATAACTCGAAGAAAGGTTGTTATAATTAGAAGTCTCGAGTATTGTAGAGCTGCTGAGCTAGTGCTGGTCGTTGTGTGTTGTCGTACATTTTACAGAAGGTAAAAAAGAAATAAGTTTATATACGAAATAATAACAATAATAATAAGTATACAAAGATGCACATGATAATATTAATGTGTGTTTATTTATGTTATAATCGAAGAATCTTAGATTGGAAGATAAATAGTAAATCTTGGGATCTCTAGGCATGAACATTTTTCACCTGTCAGCACGCGACAGACGGTGTAGGCCATCAAACCTTCCAACTTTGAACTTTGAACCGTACCCTAACTAGGTGACAACCTAAGTTGGTGCAACAGCTGTTTTTCCTCTAACTCTTGGAAATCGTTCAAAATAAATTTTTATTACAATTTATTTTTTTAATACTAATAATGCAAGTTTCAAGACGGTACGGGTTCGATATATATACATATATATATATATATATATACTTATTACTATTATTAAGAAAGATCTCCAATGTCAGAAAACATTTTAAAATTGAATCTACATAGGTAGATCAATATGTAACGATCCTTGAATATAATATGTATGCACATAAATGGATTTTTTAAATATTTTAGATACAATTATAAAATCAATTATTAAAACCATCTAGATATTTAAAATATCTTAGAGCATTATAATTGTATTATCTTATTTTTTTCTAATCTCAATCATTTAAAAGGATGATTTTAGAAAACTTTAGTGAATGATAACTTTAATGGATCCTAATAAATAAGTAGTCTCATAAGTTATTGAACTTTAAAATATTATAAAACCCAATATAACTTGTCCGCATAGAGGAATTTTACTAATTCTAGTATTTCAGTATACTTCCAAGAGTTTATTCTATATATATAATAAATCACGCACATATATGTGCTAAAATATGTATTAATTTATGTGATTACATGGAGACACATCATTTCACTAAGATGACACGAAAAGCTCCTATGTTGAATTTGGTATCTAATCAATTTTTTTCAATGCAAGTAATGACCAACTCCATGCATATACTAAAAATGACATTATGAATATCAAGAATCAAAGAGGATTAAAGAGAAAAAAAAGAAAAAGGGAATTCTGAGAAACATGCACTTCATGTATATGCTATTATTTCACATGATAAAAACCTTGGTAGCTCAAAGAAAAAGATATAAAGAACATTACAGCATATAGGAAAGTAATATATATCATATAAATTTGCAAAATTCTAGTCGGAGGTGAATTGACGATGAATTATGTAATTCAAGGTCGAACAGACAACGAAATAAAGGTAACTTGCACAGGACTGTTCACTTGACAAGGTTAGCATGGAAACCACTCACCCAGTATGAATCTCTTTGAAACGATCTAACTCCTTACTTGATTGAACAACCTCTCTATCTACATGATGAAATGTGATCGAGACTGATAAAGGGGAGGGGAAGGGATAGCATGGCCAACGAAAAGAGGATGGGAAGTCCTTTGATGTTGAAGAAGGTGGCTCACCCTAATTTGCTGGAATGACTTTTTAACATTTTTATAGGAAAACCAATGGTGTGTAGCTGTCCATCAGAGTAGCTATAGCTATTGACTTGCAGATAAGAGACACATCAAGGGAGTTGGCAGAGAGATTGTGAAGAGTAAGAGGAAATCCAAAAGACAAAACAAAAAAAAAAAAAAATGAGGGAAAATCTTTGAGGTAGATGTCCTCGTGAGACTGTGCATGTGTGTTGAAGAGCAATCGAAATTCGGGGTCATCAAACAGTTCATGCCATACAAAGCTGCACCCACGCATATGAAGAAGCAAAGTCTACCCCAAGTGCCACCTAACCTTCTTTTTCTTTTCTTATTTGCTTTTTATATGTGGATGTCTGAATCCCATGTAGTCTTGTGTATTTTTTATAGTTATTCAATTGGTATTTGCTAACAAGTACCAGCTTACAGACGATTTCAATTTCAATATGTAAATGTTCATCATGGACAGGCATGCTCGAGATTTTTTAACCACCCGGTAGGTTTCCTAACACGAATCATGCTCGTACAAAATATCAAATTTTTATTTATTCATACCTACCATTAAACATTACTTAGGCTTCCAGATTATAAGTTCGTTTTAATAAATCCTTTTTCTGCTAATTGTTGCTTCGGAAAACGTATATTCCATTGTTTAAAATAGCAAATTTCTAAGATGCTCGTTAATAATTAAAACCTTAAGAAATAATAATACCGACTGCGATACCATTTTTGTTTGGCATGTTTAAGAAATTGACAAGTCAGGAGACCAGAAAAGGCTGTCCACATTAGGTTTCATCTTGTTAAAAAGGGGAACGATAAGCTGCTGGTGGATATCAGTACGTAAGGCTAACTATAAAATACAAGGATGAGAATGAGTGGAGTCCACATTAATTCGTGTACAAACCCAGGCCGTACTTATATAAGATTAACAACACAACAGTCACTACAAAACGTTTGATTTTTCAAAGGAAGATAATTCCTCGAGGTACCTGACCGCGAAAGGGTTGTTTTCTAATGTATAATTCGAGAAATATATTATCTGCGAGAAATAGGGTTTAGCGAGTTGCTTACTACAAGAAATGGACTTCCTGCTGCGAAGAACGCGGTGAAAAAATTGAATCCGCAAGTAGAAATTTATGCTTTGCTATTTAAGAAACCGAAATTCATCCATATGTAGTGGGATGAAGGAATTTGTTCTTTTATGTTGCAAATGGATAAGAAAGAGAAGATAGTACACTATTATTATTTATTATCACTGGCACATAGGAAATAGTATTCATATTACAGAGAATAAAAGAATGAAAAAGGAAAAATATATCACCAGAAAAGCTTACAGAAAACACTAACAATAACATTTTCAATTTGCTTTTGATGCTTTCTATGAAAATATTAGTAGTACCAGTTGATCAACGTTAATTGATTATCTGATGCCAACGACAGTGGTAGTAAACGGAATGATCATCGCTACTGCCACATAATGGTAATTGATGATTGGTTTGTCTTTTAAGTGTAGAATTGGAATGTTGATTTTAGTAGCAAAGTAAAGTAGCTACTCCCAGATGTGCGTGTAGGCCAATAACAGTAGAATTATACACTTGGGTGCTTTTCAGTTTAGCTAACAGGATCAAGTTTTTCACGAAAATCTCTCTTTTCTCTAACTGCTGCATTTTCACCTTAGCTGCGAATTAAACATTTACCGGCAGATTTTTGTTTTGAATTTTTTCCTTATTTCCTTATAAGCTTTTCACGGCATATGCGCAGGACCCAAACAGTATTTCAGTTAAACGGTGAAAATCTTCGCTGTTAAAACCTAAGCTGGAACTTGGGTTTGTCCCTGGTTGTTATACAATCACATGGAGTTATCAAGCATGCATTTAAGTGGGTTTGAAAATTACTTTCTTGTTAGGATCTCCCTCTATTCGATGTGGCATGCATTAGTAAATTTGTTGACATGAATATAACAACTCAGACTACGCTTTTCAAACCATGTTCAATAAATTCTAGTGCTTCTTTGTATCAAAGCTACATACCGAAACTCTTAGACACAAGCTCAGCGAATTCAGGTCCTTCTTTACATATATAATAATGATATGGAACTATTTAAGAATAAAATCAATCAAGCTTATTTGCTATATTTTCTAAATGAGTTAGTTTGTGAGTAATTACTTTTACAAGCATCCGCATAAAAGATACTATTAAATATTGGCAGCGCAAAAGAAGTATCATCACATAGGTAAACCGATCATAAATAAACACAAATCTAACAAAAGATCACTTTATTGTGTATGCAATGCTTGAAAAGGGTTTAATTGTAGCCTTTCAGGTTACAACTATGTTGAACATTTACGAACCTCAAAAACTTCGAAAGCTTTAACTTCAATTAAGAAACTGAACTTCTAAGTTTCCATTGTACTTTTAGAGCAAAACTTTTATTTCAAAAAATAGCTTACTTTAACTAGCGCTCTCAAAAGTCTATCCTATTCGTAATGGTGCCCTAAAATCAGCTTTTTAACTTAAGGATAAAATACTTTATCCCTTTAGCTATTGTTAAATTGAGTAAAAGTATATATACAAATAATAATACAACAAAGCACATAGTAGGCACACAAACACCATATTAATTTAATCACCCAATGAACAAATAAGATAGTGTAAATAGTATGTTGTGCTAATGTACATGACATGCATCAATATCGATATCCTAGTTAGCCTAATAACTTATCCGATTTGGTTGACTTCAAATCTAAGCATCTAGATTATATATTTGAGAACTTACTAAATATTTCAGCCTCGTAAAACTATGGATTGTAGTTGAAGTTCTTGTTAATGCAAAACTATATGCACAAAAGTCCAACTTTGTAAACTTATCTTAAAAAAATCATAAGTTTCAGAAAATTGACCTAGAAGTCCTTTTCATGCCATGCTATGAATACATCTACCAACTCTTAATAAACACTAAGCATAACAACCAAGCTTATCATGTTTCATCTAACTTCTATTCAAACTTTTGAATTAGCCTCTGATTTAATTATCCACTACACCGTAGCAAAAAATCCCAATAAATTTCATTCATAACTAGATTTATAATACAACACCTAACGCATTTCCAGCACTAGATACATAGAGCAAAACAACATAGAGTTCCTTATACAGCAAATCTAAGCAACATATAGACAATTATGTAAGGCCACTAACATCACAAAGTGCCTTACACAACAAATCTAAGCAACATATAGACAATTATGCAAGGCCACTCACGATCTAATAAGCAAACATAAATCTATTCCCTTTACATACTAATCTGCTCACTAAACTAGTGGTACATTCTTAAACTTACTCGTTAACATAAGCTCCTTCCTTGGTGACTTCATTAGCATACAGCCGTCTGACCACCCTCTAGCCTCTTAAGTGTATCAACCTAGCTTCACATGCCCCTAATTGCATAAGTTCCAAAGTCTAAGTTGTCTTGCTATAGGAACCCAAAATTAACATATATTTCCCTATATTTTTCCTATTTTTGTTTAATTACCTAAACCGATTTCTAAAGAGGATTTCTACTATTTTTAGTTTGCGAAATGAATCCATCTTCATTTTTCAATTGCTTTTGTAGATGGCTGATTTGGTTGGGATGCTAACGGTAATTACATGTGTCATTTCCTAGCTAAATTAGATGTATCACATTACATTATTACATATATTCTTTTTTGATAGCTTGTAAAATATTGTTTTCTTCAACTCCAGTAATGTGCTATGTGTAATTCTAAAGACTTTAGGTGCATTTGGAAATTTTTAATAATTTTAATTAATTTAATTCAATTTTAGTAATCATTTAGTATATTTAATAATATATTTACATATTGGGTATATAATGTATATACTAAATGACTATATAATTACATGATATGCTATTTGAACCCCAAATATTGTTTTTATAACTCAAATAATTTATCTTTAAGGGCTTTGTTGAGTTTTAGGACTCAAATGTTAAGTCCCTAATAATTACCAAACGTACTTAAAAAAGTACGTTTTATTCAAATTAAATATTATATATACTTTATTTTAAGAAATTGACCCTACTGGGACTCTTTGTCTAACTTTTGCAACCTTATATAAGATTTCAACTCAATTCAAATAGAATTATCTGGAAGCCGTAAATCGTTCCAAACAACATAAATGTCTTAACTTATATTGGTAGTTAAGCAACTAAGGTCGCACATTCTATCCCTCCTACGAAATGTTTTGTCCTTAAAACTCATTTATATGGTAAACCAGTTTATATACTTAGAACTTCATCCTACTATAAATAATTTATCATGAACAAAACACTAACCTTGAGTACATAACTAAGGGTACTAAGCTTTCATGTGATCTATAGATTCTTAAGTTGCCTCTTTTGTAGTATGTTAACTCCATAACACTTTAACATATTTAATATTTGATAAGGATAAACCTTTTGGACCAATTACATGAAGCTAAGCTAGAGGCTTACATGGACTTATCTAACGAATACAAGCTCGAAAACCTATCAAGGATGAAGATTTGACCACTGCCTTTGGCTTACCTTATCTTATCTGACCTAAGTGCTAAGCTTTAACACTAATTAAGAGAGTTTTTGAGTTAGAATGCACTAAACTTCCTTCTAAGTCAAGCCACCCAACAATTTAACCTAAAGAGGCCTTTATCTATGCAAAATGCCTAATCTTAAACTTAACTCATATTAGGTCGACCATGACCTCTACATCCTTTTTCAACATCTTTCAAACTATTTCTAGTAAATGCCAAACTACCTAAGAATCCATACCTATAGAAGAAACCTAGTATCCAATTGCTAATAGCTACTTGACACATGTCTTCTAGTACGACATTTCAGAAGGATTCTCCTTTTTGTCTTTTCCTTACCTATTGTAACCCTACTTGAGATCATATAAATGCATCATTTCCTTTGTATGTAGACATCATCAATCATCATCAAATTATAAAATTTTCCTTAGAGAGTAACCTTTGTGTTCTCTCTTGTCCTTAGCTCTTATTTAGCTCCTTTAGCAAGACTTAGTACTAAGCGATACTAATACTGCATTTATGTCTCATATCGAATGTTAAGATTAAGTTGAGTATGATTAGTTGGTGTATCATATCCAGCTGGTAGTTGTTTAGATTTGCTAAACCCCCTTTTGTTTTCATTTCATTCCTATTCATTGTGGTGCATCTCTTTATGTATGACCATGGAGATGCATTAGCTTCTCTAGTATCAAAGTATGGTTTAAGAGGGAGTATGTGAAGTCGTAGCAAAGTTTTGTTTATGTTTCTACTATTAGCTATTGTGTTCTTTTGTGGCTACTATAGTGTTGTCCTTGAGAGTACTGGGAGTGGTCATAGTTATAATCATGGGTTTTAAGGTTACGAGTTGTCGAGTAAAGGTTTGTGAGAGGAAAGTGAAGTAGCTTATGTTACTCTATTCTACTCTATTTTCCTACTATGAAAATAGAACTGGTTCAATTTCGGTATTACATTATGCTATGTTAGGTATTGACGTGGTAATGTGATTTTAGGTAGATAGCAAAAGGGTCTTGTTGTATATTATGTCATCGAAGTCATCAAAAAGCATTGCACTATGTTAGATTCTAGCATTCATAGTTATTGGTGACCAAGACTACGGTGCTTGTGTTAGCTGAGGTCAATAAGATGGTAATACGCTAGGGTTAGTCAATGATAAACTCGATATACTCACCAACCTTGCTGAGTATATTATCATAGCTATGCAAGGCAATAGGTTGCAACCATAAAGTGTGCCCAATCATAACTGAGTGGAGAATGTGTAAGAACGAAGATATGGCCATGTTAGCTAAGCTAAGCACCTAGCTAGACCTCATTGAGTTAGAAGATTAGCAGATTAACTTGCTCAACAAAAGCTTGAGTTGGAAGAAATTAAGGAAGTAGATCCAAAAGGCTAATAAAGAGGAAAAAGAGGAAAGAGGATACTATGAGGTAAAAAGGGCAAGGACGCCAAGCCCCTCGAGGACTTAACAATTTCAAGGTTTGACCTTTGTAAGAAGTAGTAATGCAGATGAGTACCTAGATTGGGAGGAAAAGGTTAAAAGAGTAGAGGATTGTTATGGGCAGATCAAAGCAAATAAAGTCCGAGTTATCGCCCTTAAGTTCTCTAGATACATTGCCATGGGGTGGAAAAACTTAAATGCGGCTAGAGTAAGAGATGGATGGTGAGGAGTGTGTACTTGGGATGATATGAAGAAGTAATTGAAAGGAAGGCTTATACTTAAGGCTTATCTACAAGAAACCTTTACTAAGTTGCAAGAACTTTGCTGCGGAAGCTACGCTATTGATGATTATGTTAAGGAGTTTTAGATACTAACGAGTTGAATCGATGTAGATGAACCTGAAGCCTAAACTATATCTAGGTTTATTTTATGGCTCCAACATGAGATTTGGAGTATTGTTAAAGTGTAGAGATTTTATATACTAGAGGAAGCCACTAAGATAGCGTAATGGGTCAAAAAGTAGAGAAGAAATACTCTAATCTAACCTAACCTGAGCTCTTCTCGAACACCTAATCTGTACTAACCTACCTAAGAGATCTTCTTAAGTAAAGGAGATGAATCATCGACCTGATGATAGCCAAGTTGGCTTAAAGAGCTAAATTGATGATAAAGTAGCTTTAATGACATATGAGAGGGGGCAAACCTTGAGTCCAAATGAATGTGATAAAATGCCTCAAGTGCTTACATTATGGACACATGCTTGCTGAGTGTCTTTACTAACATGTTGTGGTCATTTAAGGTGATGAAGTGGATAGTATTGATGAGAGTGAGCATAAGAAAGAAGAGAAAGATGTTGAACAAAGCAAAATCAAGGAGGAAGAAGAGACTTGTATCTATGCCAACTAGAGAGAAGTGATGTCTTTAGTATTGAGACGAGTGTTGAACTTAATGTCAAGTTGTAAGGAAGACTAAAGAGAAAATTGGCTCTACACTAACTATATCATCAAGGGTTAGCTATGCACAATTATAATAGATAGAGAGAGTTGCACTAGTGTTGCCACTAAATCCCTTATGCAAAGTTTAGTTCTACTAACCATTCAATATTGCTAACCATATAAGCTACATTGGCTCCATGATAAAGATACTCAACACGTGACTAAATGGTAATTGTTGCACCAATGTTTAGCTAATTTGTCTTGCACGATGGTTTTAAGAACGCCTATGCCTTTACGATGGATGATAAGAAAATTGTACTACAACCTATGACACTAAGCCAAATAAATGAGACTCATAATCAGCTCACCTGAGTTAACAAGAAAAAGGCCCTAGTGCTCAGTTGATGAGAGCTCCAAGCAGCTAGGAAAGCTAAGGAGCCTATGTTTTTGTTGATTAGGAGGTTATTGGAGTTGAGAGAAACAAATAACTTGCTAGAAGAGGTTTGAAGCTTGATGGATGAGTTTTTGGACCTATATCGATTTACAATTAAATGTAGTTCTACTGAACCAACCTACCTATAGATTGAACCTTGAGTAGGCTGCTAAGTTGAAATGATAAGTGGATGTGCTCATCAAACAAGGTTTCATGAGAGAAAGCATGAACTCTTATGTTGTGATAGCTCTATTCATCTTAAAGAAGGATGGTTTATGATGCATCTACATAGATAGTTGAGCTATCAATTGAATTACTATCAAGTACAGGTATCTAACACTGAGACTTGATGACATGGTAAATAAGCTACATGGCACTCAAATGTTCTTAAAGATTGAATTATGAAGTAGCTATCATTAGATTCGCATGAAACCACTCACTTCGAGATGAGTAGAAGACGCTAGGCGTGGTCTCTATGAAGAATTGCTTATGTCATTAGGAATAACTAATGCATTAAGTACTTTCATGAGGCTCACGAACCATGTGATGTGCCCCTTGTTCAAAAGATGTGTAATTGTGCACCTTGATGATATCTTAGTATACAACGCTAAGTTAGCGGACCACTTAGAACACCTCCAAGCAGTTTTTGACATATTTTGTGCTGAGAAACTGTTCAAAAACTTGAAGAATTGTACATTTTGCCAAAGCGAAGTTGTATTTCTAAGATATGTAGTATTTAGTAAAGGAATCTTAGTAGATGAGAAAAAGGTTGAAGCTGTCTTAAAATGGCTGACACCTAAGAATGTTACTAAAGTTTGGAGTTTTCATTATATAGCTTCTTTTTATAGAAGATTCATCAAGAATTTCAATACCATTGCAACCCCATTAATCGAGCTGACAAAGAAGAGTGATGGATTCTAGTGGATTGACCATGCTTAAAAGAGTTTTAAGGAGATCAATGAGAAATTTACCACCATGGCTATTTTATCTTAGTTTAATTTTGACAAGCCATTTGAGCTAAAATTTTATGCATAAGGGATTGGCATTGGAGTAGCTCTATTGTAAAAATGTCGACCTATCACTTATCATAGTAAGAAACTTAGTGGTGCTACATTGAATTATTTTGTGCATGAGAAAAAGCTATATTCTCTTTTCTAAGCCCCTACAGTATGGCAAAATTACATACTTCCTCAAGAGTTTATCATTTATATGAACCATGAATCCTTAAAAGATATGAGAAGTCAAAACAAACTTTCAAAAAGGTAAGCTACATGGTTGAAATTTGTGAAAGGATTATCCTAAGTGATCAAATACAAGAATAGTAGTGCTAATGTGGTCATTGATGCTCTATTATGTCGACATGTTCTACTAACTACCCTAAAGACAAAGTTATTAGGGTTTTCCTATATTGCCAAGCAGTATGCTCAAGGCCCATACTTTGATCCTATACTTGAGGAATGTGGAGATGGAATTGTTATTGGAGGTTACAACTTATAGGATGGTTATTTGTTGAAGGAGAGGAGACCATGTATACCTAACTATTCCACATATGAGCTGTTGGTTAAGGAAGCTCATAATAGAGAATTATTAACATATTTTGGTGAGAGTAAAACTACTGATTTATTGAGATAAATTTTTACTAGCTTAATATGGTTAAGGATGTCTACAAGGTTGTTCATATCTATGAAGTGTATAGAAGAGTAAAGGGGAGAAAGGAGCTGCATGGAGAATATATACCCTTACTTATGCCAACCTCACCTTGGGTTAACCATAGCATGGACTTTATCCTTGAGTTATCTCGGACATCTAGAGGGAAGGACTTGATTAAGCAAAATAGCACATTTCATTCTGTGCCACTAAACTAATGATGCTTTAAATATTGTTGATTTATTTTTGAAGGAAATTATTCACCTACATGGAGTCTAGAAGTCCATTTTTTTAGATCTAAATAACAAAATTTTGAGATATTTTTGGAAGACTGTATGGGGGAGACTTATTACCAAGCTCAAGTTCAATTTGAGTAGCCATCCCCAAATTAATGGTGAAACTAAAGTAGTAAACCTAATGTGAAGAACTTTACTTCGAGTTATTGTTAGAAGGAATCTAAAAGATTAGGATCTGTGTTTGCCTATTATGGAGTTTGCTTATAACCAAACTACCTACAGTACTATTGGAAAGACCCCTTTCGAAGTAGTCTAAGACCTTAACCCTGTCATCCCTCTATACATGATTGATGATACAAGGCAAGTATACCTATTAGTTTTAATATAATGGATGTGAGTCTGAGTCAATTCTTCAGAGACCTCGAGTACTAATATTAATCTTAGCTCTATTATCTAATAAGAAAATTGTGATGGGTTGAATAAATAAAAAATACTAAAATTAACAAACTAACCTAATTATGAGACTTAATTAAGCAATTTAGAAAGCAGTAAAATTAAGAACGACTTCAAGAAGGAAAATAACGTATTTAGGAATTATTTCCCCTAATGTTTAACATGTGACCGCTTAAAATGTATCCAATTCAATCTCTATTATTCTTGATTGGAGGGATTCACAATTAAAGTTAACACCTTCCTCAAGCATATTAACCCTAATTCTAAATTATTTACCGGAATTTCTTCACTTAGTAATATAATTCAGAATTGTATTAATGTATAATGAATTCCAATACAAAGGAACAACTTTCTGGAAGAAACATCTATCTTATCTTTAAGTACACATGCAATTCTCTCCAATTATGTCAAGATCCCATTATTCATGTGATTTCTCAATCATTATGTATAATATCATAGATTGATACCCTAGAAATATCAATTAACAATTAAAAAACATAATTGAATCAAGAAAAGATACAAACTTTTTTGAAAATTATCAATAAATCTAGTAGTCATATGAAACCCTAGGTTCTACAATCTTAAATACAAGAACCATAAGCTATCATGATGAAACAAAAAACGAATTGCAACAAAATCAATAAATAAAACATAAAAAACCCTTTTTGTTAATGAAAAATCTCTTCAATCTTGAAGTTGGGTATTGCTTTCACCTTTTGCTCCTTCGTCTCTTCAAGTCTCTTCTCTTTTGAATGTTTAAAGTTTTGTGCAAAACCCTCATAAGTCCTTTTATAATGTATTGTGAAGTTTCTTTTTTCGTCACCAAATATAGCGTGGGATACAGTTGTGTCCCCAAGTTGTGTAACTTACTAACCTTAGCATGAAAAATTTTCCTAGATGGATACAGCCTGGGGATATAGTTGTGTTCCAGACTGTGTAACTTTCTAATCAAAATTTGCCATTTTTTCCTATTGTTTATGTAACTTCAAAACTTCATAACTCATTCATTTGAACTCTAAATTAAGTGAAACTTGATTCCTTTTCTTCGTTTTCAATTCTAGAATGTGTTCAAACCTTCAAATCAAAATTTTACTCAATTAAGTATCAATTTATTTATAAGAAACAAAAAATGTAAGGGAAATACTATAAAATCACTATGTAAAATATATTTAAAATAAGAGTTATCAATACGCACCCTTGCAGCTTTCGATGAATGCTAATCTAGAGTCAGTTGAGCCTATGAACTACATAAACTACACTAGCAAGTGATTCAGAAGATCATTAACTTTAATGAATGACAACATGAGATCTGTAGCCGAGGCTATCAATCTATTTCCTTTAACACAAGGGACTTAGTTTTAATCCACCTATGCTGAGATAGATTTCCCTACCTTTAGAGAAGTAAATTATCACCTTAAACTAATGGTTTGTTCAAGGTCCTAAAGAGAATCAACTACAATGCTTATTAGATTGAGTTACTAGAAGATTATGGCACCTCTTCCACATTTAATGTATAAGACCTAACTATCTACCATCTAGAGGACGCTGTAAGAAGCTTAACTAGAGTAGAACCTATAAATATGATGTCAAATCTAGCTTAACAACCTATCAAGGATGAGGATTCCATCATAAGCTTGGTCTTACCTCATCTTATCTGATTTGAGTAACGAGACCTAACCCTGATTAAGATGGTTTTCAAGCTGGTGTACACTAAACATCCTTTCAAGCCAAGTTGCCTAGCAATCTAACATGAAGAGGTCCCAACCCATTCATAATGCCTAAACTCAAACCTAAGCTAGATAAAGTCGAATACAACCTCTACCTCCTTTTCTAACCTCTTTTGAACTATTTCTAGTAAACACCAAATTGCTCCAAAATCAACACTTATAGAAGCAACCTAGTATTTGGTTGCCAATAGCCGCTTAACATGTATCTTTTGGCATATCATTGTAAAAAAATTCTCTACTTTTTTGTACAATGAATTATTTGTCAATTATACCCTTTTTGGGATGTTTAAGGAATCTTTTTGTACATTCTCCTCTTTATGTTTTCCTTACTATATCCATAGTTAAGGTTGCATAAATGCATCACTTCCTTTGTATGCAAACATCATCA
Source organism: Lumnitzera racemosa (assembly GCA_024138005.1). NCBI lineage: Eukaryota > Viridiplantae > Streptophyta > Magnoliopsida > Myrtales > Combretaceae > Lumnitzera > Lumnitzera racemosa. The sequence continues at coordinate 64,334,549 of JAMXBC010000003.1, read as the reverse complement.
ATGATCATCAAATTACAGAAATTTCCTTACAGTAACCTTTGTGTTTTCTCTTATCCTTAGCTCTTTTAGCAAGAGCTAGCGGTGAGCGGCCTTAATATTACAATCGTATGTCATATCTAGTGTCAAGACGATGCCAAGTAAGATTAGTTGGTGTTTCATAACCAGCTAATAGCTACTTAGAATTACTAAACCCCCTTTTATTTTCCTTTTGTTCTTGTTTGTTGTGGTACTTCTCCCTGTATACCTGATTTCTTAACCTTTGTATCTTATTGTCCAAGATCCATAGTAAATGCTTCACATACACTTGATTCTCCTTTAGCTCTATAGGTGGCACATCTAACATAATTGTTGGATCCCCTCCAAAATTCCTTATAGTCGAAACATGGAAAATGTTATCAATACCTGCTACCTCTTTTAGTAATTCTAATTCATAAGCTACCTTTCTAATTCTTCCCATAATTAGATAAGGTCCTGAGTACCTTGGACTTAACTTTCCTTTAATACTGAAACGCTTGATGCCTTTCATTGGTAATACTTTCAAAAACACCTAATCACCTAACTAAAATTCCGATGGCTTCCTTCTAACATTTATCTTTTCTACTGACTCTAGGCTACCAACATCCGTTCCTATTACTTGCACTTTCTCCTCAAGATCTTGTATCATTGCTGGTCCAATAATTTGTTTATTACCTACTTCATCCCAATACAATAAATATCTACACTTATGTCCATATAATGCTTCTTATGGAGCCATTTGAATAATACTATAATAATTATTGTTGCAAGTAAATTTCACTAACAGCAAGTGATCATCCCAATTTCCACAAAAATTTAACACATAAGCCCTTAGCATATCTTCTAATGTCTATATGATGCATTTGGATTGTCTATCACTTTGTGGATGATATTCCATATTGGAGCTCAATTTAGCTCCTAATTTTGCTTGTAAAGATTGCTAAAATCGTGACATGAAATAAGAATCATGAAAAAAAATTATTGGTACCAATACCCCATGTAAATGAATTATTTCCTTAATATGCACTTCTATCAACTAAGTAAAGTTGCAATTTGTTTTATCACCATAGATAAGGTAAGCCCATCCATAATAACTCAAATCATATCATGTTGCTTCTTAATTTTAGGTAAGTAAGCTATAAAATCCATTATAACATGCTCCCATTTCGACTTAGGTATCAGTAAGGGTTGAAATAACCCACCAAGCCTTTGGTGTTCTATCTTTACTTTCTAACAAGTCATACGCTTCAAGATATATTATGCCTCATCTCCTTTCATTCCTATCCATTACAACTTTTACTTCAAATCCTTGTACATTTGATTATTTCTAGGATGCAAAGAATATTTTGCATCATGATCCTCCTTTAGAATCACTTCCTTAACTTCCATACTCTTGGGAACAAAAACTTTTCCTTTGAATCTTAACATACCCTTGTCATCAATTTAGAAGTTAGGATATTTGGCTAGATTGTCTCTAATCTTTTGCAGCTCTCCATCCTCCTTTTAAGCTTCCTTAATGTGTTCTAAGAGTATAAATTGTAATTCTAAGCTTGCTAACATTGATCTACATCCCTTGACTAAAATTTCCAAATTCATTCTTTCCATCTCCTTGATTAATTTATACTTATATGTAATTAACATGGCTGCATTATTGAACTTATTTCTACTTAAGCTATCTACAACTGCATTTGCCTTGCCTAAATGATAGTAGATTGAAAGATCACAATCCTTCAACAACTTTAACCATCTCCTCTACCTTAGGTTCAATTCCTTCAATGTAAAAATGTACTAAAGACTTTTGGGATCTATATATACCTTTTGCCTTTCAACATATAAAGCATGCCTCTAGATCTTTAAGGTAACTAATATTGATGCCAATTCTAAGTCATGCACTGGGTAATTCAGCTTATGAGGTTTAAGTTCTCTTGATGTATAAGTAATCGTTTAACATGTATCCTAAACCATTTCATAAAGCATCATAGTAGATTAAGTATTCCCCTTATCTATTAGGTAATGTAAGTACAGGTGTAGTGACTGTCACGAACTGAGGATGGCCTAGTTGTGGCAGACGCCATATACTGCACAAAGAATCCCTGATTAGTTACCCTTCCAATCAAGAACACTTCATACAATATACAAGGCTCTACAACCACAAGTTTCCCAAGAACACACAAATTCACATGATATCATCACATTAACATATTTATATAAAATTTGAACTATAAAGCTTACATTATATAGTAATAGTATATATCTAAGTCTACAATACTAGGAAAACAAAAGTAAATAAGTAAAGGTATACATCAACTGTTTTCTCTTAATATACAGGACAGCTCGCTCTTACCCAAGTCCCCAATTTAACCTGTGGCATCCCTTAACTAGCTTCTAGGAACAGGCTATCTTGTAGCAAAAGTCTAACAGGGTGTAAGCTTAAGCTTAGTGAGTAAAACCCTCAGCCACACCACAAGCAAGTTATAAGTACATTATATTCATGTATATGAATGAATGATCAAACAGAATGCCAAACAATACATATACTTAACTAATTCATATACGTAACTCAGATTTAACGCCCTCTAAAGTCAGGGTTAGAGTATACAAGGCACCAATCAGATCTGGGTATTATACTAAAACTTTATTTACTACAGAACTCCATGCTCTGTACTTAATCATAAGTGGGCCCCTACAGTCTACACTCACGCCTAAACTGGGGCCTCTAGACTCGACCCTTAGCTAGGCAGTTGGCGCCTCCAACGCCTAATGTTCCCGCGGGCCAAGGTAAGGTCATTTTATATAAGTGCACTGTACAGAACCAATAAATGAATAATAACAACCCCCGAATGGCCTCTCTTTACCTCCGTGTGATGTGACGGCCCGAATTGTGTTTATGTGATGCATGTTAATGTATGTTCCAATTTCTTTTTATAAGCTAAGTATACTTAAGTTCAAATTATGTTGTGACCATCTAATGGTACATATAATCACTTTCTATACTACCATGCAACAAACAAAGCATTCTTTGTACTTAAGATAATTTTACAATTCAGCACACAAGATCATACACAAGCATTGCCCAAACCCCACACAATAGTCAATTAACAATGATCTTTAAGTCCACTATTTACAATCACAAATAAGTATGGAATCATAGGGTAAATACTCACTCGGCCATAGCAACTTGCCCTAATCGTAGTAATCGATCGGGAGCTCCTTGCTCACCTTGGGATCACTTGATCATTATGTTATAATAACGCTAGTAAGTAACTAAATTAACTAATAATTCTAGTTACCTAATTCTATTTAAATCACCTCAACTTTTATCCGATTAGACCTTATTCTTAAGCATTTGTATCTTTTTCGTTTTATTTATGATATTTATAAATTTATAGTCGTTTTTCATCATTTTTGGATGAACATTCACACGGTAATGTCCGTTTTGGACGTTATGACCCATGTTTTACGATAGAACTAAATTTAGAGAAGTTTTAACTATGAACACTTAATTGCTCTTATTACTTATATTTATATCTTTTGTTTATACTTAATGAGTTAGTTAACCCTTAAATCCTTATATTTAGAGGATTTTACTTTGCTATTACTAATTTATGTACTTAATTAAGTCTAATCCAATTTAGAAAGAGTACTAGGGTTTACTAATTTAGGTACGTAATTATTATACAATCTTTTTCTTTTCTTAGTTTATAATCTACGCTTATGTCATCGCTTACATCATCATTTGCTTAGGTCATTGCTTATGTCATCACTTGTTTATGTCATGGCTTATGTCCTCACTTGCTTATGTCATCATGTGCTTACCTCATCACTTACTTCATCATTTGATTACATAAGCCTCATCTCATGCTTATGTCATATGTACATGTCTTATGTACTTTTCACTTCTTTGCTTATACTTATGTACATATACCTTATACATATATATACTTATACATATACTTAGACTTACACCGTATTTATACGTATATACATACTCATATACCTATACGTTTAGATATGTATTTTTATAAAAAAATTCGTATGCCTAATATTTTCCTTAAGAAAAGCTTCCTAATTCCATTCTTTTGTGTTTTTATGTGTGTAATTAGTATAGTATAAGTATGTATGGTTAGATTTTGTTTTATTTTAGGTTATGTACATGGTAAATACCCATGTACAAAGCTTCTCATGCTTTCCTTCTTTTTGGTTTACCTTATGTACATCTTCTTATGAGCACATGTTCATGTTTTCCTTTCTTCTTCTTCATGATTCTTAGATTTCTACACTTAAAGATGAGAACTTTGTGCCCTCTTCTTCAAGATCATACTTTTCACATACCTAATTGTCTAATCTATCTAATTAACTAACTAATGAATAATATAAAGCAACATAAAGTAACTTAAGTATATATCTTCAGTTGTGTTGGAATTATGGAGACAAAAAGAGAAGTTGTGAAAGTGAAAGAGAAAGAAGAAACTCACGGCAATGAAGGGAGATTTTTGGTTTGTTTCTTTTGTTTTGTTGTCATAATGGAAGAAAGCAAATGGTGTGATCTAGAAGAGGAAAATGTGGACGGCATTTGAGGAGAAAAAGAAGAAGAGAAAAATCAAAAGAAAAGAAAAGCCATCATTACGTGTTAGATATTTTCTTTATCTCTTAGTGTCTTTCGTTGACTTTTCAAATTGTTGACTTTGGTCAACATGTGTTGACTTGGTCAACTCTTTGACCTTGCTCAATATGTGTTGACTTGGACAACTTTCCTTAAGCATATATAAATTTGTGCACATAATGTAGTAATTACGGGAAATTAAGGGAGAAATTAAGGAAATGAGAGGAAATGAGGTATTTGGTAAATTGATTAGTAAACATAGTTGATGAGGTCTTACTTTAGGTTTTTATAGCCTATATATCTCATTTGATAAACTACTTTGGATAACAAGTGCAAAAAGTACTAATTCGAGTATTAAAGTTCTAATTCGAGTATTAAAGTTCACTACATGTAACCTAATCTTCAACTATACCCTTAACTCTAAGTAAGACTATCTTAATCATATACTTAAGAAATAAATATAAGCTATGATTCATTATCTTAGTTTCTAAAAGACTACTTGAGGATTTAATACATATATGCATGATTGAAAGTCATCTCTAACTTTTTACTAATGATTTGGCAAAATATGAGGATATATATTAGCAATTAAGGTTTTGGGATATATTATGATGAATTCGTGCACATATATCTTTAAAGTGATCATTTTAGGGTTTCGATCAGTTTTGAATGAAATCTTTAACATTTTGATGCATTTAGGGAAGTAAAGTTTCTTACACGATTAATGAATTCTTTTAGGGTTTTCTCTAAGTTTTTTCTTTCATTAGCCCTGTTGACTCTTAAATTGTCTAACATAATTGAGTCTATTTCAAAAACTAGATAAAAAATTTTAGGGGTTTACAGTGACCGAACTACTTATTAAGTTCTTAAAAACTTCTCTCACATTTATTATTCTATTCAAATTTAACTCCTTTATGAGTCAACTATGTTACTAGGAAAGCAATCTTCGAGAAATCCTACACAAATCATCGATAATGGCTCACAATTCTTAAGAAACTCCTAACTTTTGTTACTGTTGTTGTTCTTTCCCAATTCGTTACTACCTTTACTTTTGTAAGATCAACAGCTATTGTCACTTCTCGACATAGCACAAGATGTACTATCACAAAGAAATGCCTATTAAAAACTTAAGTTAACTAGCTCATTCATCAAAAGATAAGTTTATCTAAGTAATAATGGGGGTGCTACAATGGATTTCAATAGATATTTGGTTACAACTTATATGTACAACTTAATATTCACATCAACTCATGAACCACTTCTTTTTCTTTTATTTTTTCCATCTTCAAAATAGTAGGACTTCTAACTTAGTACAAGTTCCATCCAAAAGTCATTAACTCCCATTAATGCTCTTAGAATACATCCCCTTCTAGTATTGGGCCCTTTACAATGTTGCGAACTTGAGAGAAAAATATTTTATCACCTCAACTATTGATGTTAAGTGAGAATAGACAACAAATAATATAATATAGACAATATCACAACTCAAACATTTTGATCATAATTAGTAAGTTCAACTTCATGCATATATTAGCCCGACCAAATATTTATTGCTTGTAATGCAACGTACTATACTCATGTACGTGGAATTCATTAGTACTAATATTCTATGCTCTTCTAATATACGCATTTGATTAGTTGGCATACGTCTAAGAACTTAGAGGTCATAAGGTACTACTTGAGAGTAAGACCCCTAACTCTCTTTTTACTAAATTAGACTACAAAGTGTAGCATACTAAATAGGTCTCTACAATGTGAATCTATATACTTCCACAACTAAGTTCATAAAACCATTGTTCTTCCTTGATCACTTAGAAGCTTCATTTTGAAAAGTTTGACTCATAGGTCTCTTTTGTGGCATGGCATGGCATGCTATGCTATGCTATGCAATAACAACTTAAATATATCATTCAGCACAACCATTCTTCAAGTTTTAATCAATCTATTTATCTAACTATAGTTTATGGTCTCTCCCTACTAGAAATCTAATATCTTACTTAGGGTTCACTTAAGTAAACTTCTAGAAGATTAGGATAGTAATCACTCAACTCTCCAAGTTAGTATAATCATTCATAAACACCATATCAACATTCAACTTAGCAAAATAATAGTTTAACTAAGATATAACTACCATCACTTAAAATTACTACATTAACATCTACTATAGCAACATATCAGTTCACCTAAGTAGAGCTATGTTCAATCGATACCACATCAAACAATACACAGTATTATCAGTTGCAATATATCTACTTTAAGCATAGGGTAGATCCATTTACCAAAGCTCAGCAGTAGTGCAAAATCCAAAACTTTGTAATGTGATCCTTCTTGACTTATCACACTTAGGAAAATATAAACACAGTCTCTACAATAATTATGGGTCAAATTGAAGTCTTATAAACTTTCATTACTGTGTTTTTTAACTTCATTTGACCATGTCTTACTCATTTCTTATGCAATTTTAATAAAATTTATATCACTATAATCATTATTTTGAGTACTATTAATATATATTAGGAAACAAGATTGATCAATATGGTTACAACTCGAGCATACCCCTTTCTTGCTATCGATTCAGTCGTACATTACCTCAACTTTGTAATTGACCCAAAAAAAATTTAATCCTAAATTAAAAATCCTAAAACTCACACTTTCCAAGCATGAACAACATCTATTTTATACCTAAAATTGTGATCTTAGATTATCTTATCAATTATCATTATAGTACTAATTACCATTTCACATAATTAGTCAATGTATAAGCTTGTTTTTGGAAAATACTAAATAAATAGTATATAGCCCTAATTAATTCCACAAAAAATCCTATAGACTAACAAAAATATATAGTATAATTATTGATTATAAATTACATTATCCTAGCTATTATCTATTTTTACCAAAATGGCGATTTTAGCTCAAAATTAGGGAAAATAAACAAATTTAGGTATACGATGAAAAATGAAGTGTCCCAAATATCCTCATAAACTTCTAAAAGATAACATGCAGGGCTCATTAATTAATTTACTCAAAACCAATTATTTCAATAATTTAGTAAAACTAACAATTTTATCCAAAAATAATTATAAAAAATAGTAAATAGGTTTATTTTCAAAAATTCTTCTTACCACAATTAAATATATACATATTAAGTGTATTACATGCAAAAACTAAGCTTGAAACAACATCATCTAATATTTCTCAAATTTAAGTCAATTTTCACCCAAATAGGGAAATTCCTTAAGCACCATATATTTCCACTAACTATTTAATTAAAATAAAATTACCACATTAATCTACACCTAAAATAACTTAACAAAAATTCTAGATTTTTCTAAGAAGATTTATTATTTTTAGAAAATAAGGGAATCTTATTGGTAGAAAATGAGTTTACTTCAACCGACCGCCTTTAACCACCTTTCGACTGTCACTTCTTTTCAGAAACACCTCCCTCATAGCCAACCGTCAAACCACCAAGCCACATCACACCTAGTTGTTGATAACCTATTGAACTATCCAAGACCAAATTCACCCCTATTTTTTATTCTATTTTTATTTTTTTTTTCTAATTTACGAAAACTATGTTCTTATGTTTTTAGGTTCCTAAAACATTGCAAATGAGGTTTGAGTTCCTACTTATGGGTTTTATAATT